>JAIUSX010000049.1:13670419-14893892 GCA_026573805.1 Hesperophylax magnus
TTCTTAGGTCAAGAAATAATAATCACCAATATGCTTGCCTTTATGAGATTTTTTTGTTACATACTAATTTTTATTTTTATAACTGTTCCTATAACTTGTATCAAAAACTATCAAGAATAAAATTTAAATTAATAAACTCATTTTTTTAATATCTGGAAATCCAGATCATTCCTAGCGCTTATCTGCAAATTCTCTTCCCATTTCTATTTTCTTCCGTCTCAGTTAATTTATCTGATGATGTGTTCTTTTTCAGTAATTCATTTATAAATTTATGAAAACTTTATTTAGTTTCCTACTTCACATTTTTCCGTAAAACATTTCTTCGTAGAACCCCAACCTCAGTTGGAATCCTTTGAAGATTTTTAAAGCAATAATTGCGGTTTGATCCGAATAAGACTGGTGTTTTGTATAAGCTGTCCATCCAAATTTGCCTACGGTTCACACGGCCGACTGACCTCCCGGTCCAGCCACCCCAGCCTCCAGTCTTCCCGGAGCCAGCTTTCATCTCGTTATGACGCGCGCCAATAAAACCCTTCTGTGATGCCAGACTTTATCGCCTTTTCCCTCAAATCAACACCCACGGATCCATGGCAACCAACCTAGCAACAGTAAAGACGATAGTGTTCTATTTTTGAATAAACAGACGTGCGAACAAATACGAGATCTTTTTGTCGCTTATTTCTGGACCGTTAGGGCGGAATTCTGAATAAGAGGATTCGACCTCGCCTTGCCGAGTTCCATCGGATATAACATAGGCTCCCAAATATTTTATTTAGCGACCCCTTTTTATAAAGGCTGAGTGACCTAAGACGCTGAAACGTTTAATAAATGCGTTTTTAATATGGCAAAGAACAGAGTAAACAAACAAACGATAACTTTTTTATGTGATATTTTATATAGCTGTTACTTGGGACGTCAGAATTGGGTCCGAAAATTTTCATGACACAAAAACTTTAAAAAATTGTGTTTTGTTGGTTATAACAATTACCCAAAATATGCTTTAATTGTTTGTAATTTTAGTCTAGTTTATCATTATTTTAGGTACTATCAGTGGCACGTTTTTACTGTTTTTATACTGTGGTTTTTCGAGATAACTGCTTTACTGATACTGTTTTAAACGCCTTTTCTCGTTTTAATGATTTTTGGCCTTCAATTTCCTGATTTCGTGTTTTTTAAATTATATAATATGCATATAATTTATTAAACTTATTAAAACAAATAAATAAAGTTCTTGTACAGACAAACCATGTTTAATAAATTATATAATATGCATATAATTTATTAAACTTATTAAAACAAATAAATAAAGTTCTTGTACAGACAAACCATCTTATAGAATGTTTTTGTGCACATCGATAGTATCGCGGTTCAAACTAGTTTGGAGCACCCGCCCCCAGTTCCCTCTTATCCCGCAATAGTTAGTCTTACGATACAGTTCACCACTACATAAGCAAGACTCTCTTTATTCCGATTACCTTTATAATATTTTTTTACTTGTATCTAAATATATGTATGTTATTTTTCGTATAGTATGTCTGATTCCTGTTGAAAACAAAAAAAAAACAATAAAAGAGCTAAGAATTAATACACCAATACACCGATTAAAAATTAAAAATTGCATCGTGGTCTATATTTTCCCAGAAAATACATCGCCTTGAAAAGCTTGCCACTTCCCTTAGATTGGGAACCCTCACAACACAGAATGTTATCGAGCTAGATCTGCAACGAGCACTTTAACGTGCGGATGAATAGGTTAGTATCTGGAATAAACAGAGGCAAGCGCTCTCCTCGGCATTCATATTCACATTTCTTATTAAACTATTTATAATAACATTTTACTGTTCTTATTACTCCGCGTTTCCAAGCTTAAGAGCAACAGCTGCGCGGGCTTTATCACACAAAACTTAAAATTGGATTTGAGGCCAAAATACCAAATCAAACTTTTTTTTTGTCAAATTTGTAGCAAAAATCTATTTATTACCTACGGATATGTGCTGCTTTCTTTATTTGTGTTTTAAATTATAAAATATAGGCCATTATAGAATTCAACTTTTCATGATTTTAGAAGCAACTTTGGCCATTATTTGTGATTTAACCAGTGGACTGCCGATAAGTCTCCGGCAGTCCACTGGTTTACTATACCTACCTACTATACTGACCTAAGTTTACTATAATTTTTTTAATTACAATGGCGGGTTATATTGGAACAAAAATTTGTTTTATATACAGGGTTTTCCAATAAGAGGTGTTATTTTGAATAGCCCGCTATTTCGGTAGATGTTACTTTTGAAGCTGTCATTTTGACATTTGACAAGTAGAAACTACGCCATTAATAAAAATGGAACGATACACGCTTCAACAACGCATTGAAATTATTAAAATTCACTTAAGTTAATCAAATGCAAATCATCTTGAGTGATGAGGCCCATTTCCACCTCGGTGGCTTAATGAACAAGAAAAATTGTCGCATCTGGGGCTCGGAAAACCCGAGAGTTATTGTTGAAAAGCCTCTCTATCCTCAACGTGTGACTGTTTGGTGCGGTTTATGGTCCGGCGGAGTCATTGGACCTTACTTTTTCGAAAATGAGGCTGGAGCAACAGTTACGGTGAATGGATTGCGCTATCGAGAGATGATTAATGATTTTTTATGGCCGGAATTGGATGGTATTGGTCCGGACAACGTTTAATTTCAACAAGACGGCGCTACGTGCCACACAAGCAACGAAACCATTGATCTTTTACGATTGAATATCAAAATAACACCTCTTATTGGAAAACCCCTGTATACTAAAATTTGATCTCAAGAAAACTTCTTTTTTATGATGTTATATTTTTGTTTTTATTTTTCATAATATTGTAACGGTAGGCAGGGCAAAATTATTTTTATAATAATTACAATAAACTCACAAAAATATCAACTGCAAGCGGGCGTTTCGCTCGCTTTGCGGTTGCTTCGTTTCTTTCCCATAAGTTGAGGTTCAGTTCGGCAGTTCGGCTCGCGGATGTATACGTAGCATAACATAACGTAAAATTGATTTTTTAACGGCCTATAAATGATAATTTAAAACAAAAATAAATAAAATAGCACATATCCATCAAAGATATTTATTGATAAAAAATATGTTATTGACGAAGGAGATAATACTAATAAATCTAAACGAAACAGAACAAGACACGGAAAAAAAAAAGATTACGGTCACAACTAGAAATTGAACACACGTGCTCTCGTCTTACCGGGACAGGCGTCTTAAACCACTCGACCATTGGGACCTATTTATGAAGCGTCATAATTGTCGATATCATATTTCAAATTCAGAATTAACAATATAAAAAAATATCATTCAGTTTAGTTTGGTATTTTGGCCTCAAATCCAAATTTATTTTTTGTATGATAAAGTCCGCGCAGCTGTTCCTGTTAATACTTTGTTTCTAAATCTAATCAAATTAAAAAACATATTTTAAACATGAAATTAAGTTTGTTGAAATTAATTTATGTGAATATTTTTACACTCGTATTATAGCTTTCAGAAGAGCTTAGTTTCAGTTTTGTTTATTTTGCTGCACGCACTCTGCGATTTGTAATTTACCCATACTTATTGGCTATATATACCCAGTGGCGTAGCAAATAACAAACCAACCCGCGCTATGACATTCTAATGCACCGTGGAAAAACAACAGGGCACATAAATTCTACACTCAATAAGCATTTTAAACTATATCAAGAAATTATTTATAAAATTAAAAGTGTTGTTTTTTAAATATATTTTTTATGTTTAAAATTCTTTTAATGCTTTTAGAGTGAAAGTTTAATGTATTTGTGTCATATATCCTTCATAGTACAGTCATACTTCTCTCTTTCAAGTTTTTTTATAAATCGTAAATTGTATTGTTGTCTTTGTCAGTACGGTGAAGCCTTGAAGTCAAGTTCCTTGCTTGTTATTTTCTATTTCTTTAGAGGTTGGTTTATTAGATTTATTTTTAAATGGTAATAGCAATTTTTACTTACTCAAATAATATATTACAATGTAAAAAAAAACAATGAAATAAACTAATTAGATATATCAATAGTAAATACTTTAGTTTTTAATCCTGATTGTTTTTAAATGATTAACAAGTGTTGTTATTTTAATTTTTTTGTTGAGAGATTCATAAAGCTTTTACGAAATCTGTTTGTAAATAGTATTTAATAGTCTTTTTAACCACTGGACCCCACCTCCTGCACGTGTACTTTAAATGGAGTGTAGTTTTAGCTCATAATTGGATTCTTCAAATGCAGTTTTAATGGTAATGCACAGAGGGCGTTAGCGAAAGCATGCACATATCACGCGGCGAGATAAATGGCACCGATACTGCGCTGTACCTACTTCCCTTCCCGCCCCTCGTACCGTAGTCGGTATACCGCCTGTCAGTATGCATTATCCTCGTGTATTGGATTCCCGATAGTGCAGTAGTCGATTATTCATATTTGATTTTGGGAATTTTGCGGCGAGCTTTTTGGATCAGCATTTTTATAGACTCCCCGCGATACGACAATTTTCTGACAAAATTGTGTTCGCTCGATGGAAATGGTTATGAATATGAATAATCCGACGAGTTATGCCGGCGGGAAATATTATGCTAAACTACTTTGCTCGGATGATGAAATTTCCGAAATCATTTTCATTTTTGTGGAAAAAAAATAAACACATTCGGTGAACGGTGACACCGAGAAAATGCCATTTTATTTATTCGTCTATTTATTAAATGACATTATTGAAAACCGTGCTTCATATTATTTTAAATGAAGTTAATAATACATAAATTATGACTTCCCGTAGTTTAACGGTATGGGTGGAGATTGTGGTTAGATTCATGCCGTATCGTAAACATCTATTGACATAGATATTAAATTTTCATGTGCGAGTGTTTCCAGTCTGGGTGTTATATTGTGTGCTTTATCTTTAAAGGATTTAAGTCACTGTAGGTTTCGAATATTTATAAAAACTTCAAAAGATTTCTAGAACCTGTTAGTTTTTGTGGATATGTAGCATCTGGATCCAAAAGTGTGCCTGTTTTAGCCGTTCTCACCAAATCATATTCAAAAACTCAAATTTTAGAAAACAAAAAAATAGTGCTTAAGATTTTTTCTTGGAATCTTTAAGGACAATTAAAATTGATGAAAACCCACAGCATCTCTATATAAAACATACGCCCTGAGGACCTTATTCATTTTGTACAAAAAGAACTCCTCCATTGAACAACAAAACATTCGCAGTATATATAAACATTAACCCGAAGAGAACGTTGAAACCAAAAGCATAACAATGTTTATTTTGTGATTAAGGTGTTCAATCAAGTGAAGATAGGAGTTGCCTGGAGGAAAACTAGTAAATAAATAAACTTGATACTGAATGAATGCTTGCGAAGGTATCCATTGAAGAAGAGGTCACTGTCAGATTGACTCTTCCGTTACTCTAAACCGATTGAGACCGATCAATATTCCGATAGTTTGTTGACTGTTGTATATTGTATATATTATGTATTGCTTTGGACGTGTTGCCTTTGTTTACCCGACGATCAAACGATGTTTAAATACACTGAGGGTGTTTGCTAGGCGTATCCTTTGCCCGGAAGCGGCGGAAGAAGAAATACGGCGCAGCAGATAGTACATCGAGACGTATTCCCCTTTAAACCTTTATAAAGTGCGTAATAAAGACACACCTGTGAAGGCAGGTGTGTCTTCTAGCCCAGCCCTATATCTGGTAGCCCTATTCTTTGTAACTGAATCTCAACTCGGCAGCGTCTTATTGTCTCCGCCTGGTGTGCTTTTCAAGGCATTATTTGGAGCAACAAGAACAAAACTTATTTGACTTACTGCCCTCTTTTAAAATGAATTTTCTTAATCCTCGTACCTCCTCTAAGAAAAATATCACTGAAAAAGTCTTAAAAATAATTTATGAAAATAAACATGAAAATACATTTTTATAATGCATTTCCTACGACGTGAAACCATACGATTTGAAACCCTACGACCTGAAACCCTACGAACTGAAACCCTACGATAGATTGGTAGTAATGTATTTATTGTTATTGTGTTTAATAATAATAAATTTTCAAATGAAGTCAAATTTCATAATGTTATGATATAAGGTTATTAATAATGTGCCTTTTGAACTTTTCCGTATAAAATATCGCAAAATTCTGCACGAACGAATCACAAGTATGATTTATTCCGACATTACGACCAACAAAATAATTACATATAGTAAAATGAAAACTATTTTTAAATATTCTTAACGCTTTCTTATTTATCAAAACGGTTCAACATTCGCCAACCATTTTCAGCCTGCAATAAAAAAACATTATTAGCTGTCGAAAAGTTGAATGGACGAAAGCGTAGAATCTGTTTCTAAGTTCGGGGGTCGCGCTTTCGGAGTATCAGGCCCTAAAGCTTAGAATAAATTTCCACTTGAACTAAGACCGATAAAATCTCTACGAAACTCAAAACTCATCTCTTCAGAATTTCATTTCCACAAATACATAATAAATGTGAAATCCTTGTTTGAAAGCTGACCACAATTTCTGTAACATTATATTTTCTGAAATAAGACAAATAAGTGCAGTTTTAAGTAAAACCAATTAAGTGTTTTGTAAAGGATTTATCAAGTTTGCTTTCTTTGTTAATAGATGTGTCGTTGGAAATTCACATTACTTATTTCATCGAGAATAGATAAAAAGCGGACATTCACGTATTTTTTTTTTGCTTTGCTTCTTATTTAACAAGTAGTCATTATTAACATAGAAAGCGCAAATGTCGTTTTTAAAAAATACCAAAAATATGGTCACGTGGTTGGCCTCCAGCTCGTCGAAATGTGATAAGCATTAAATTGATATAATCATACTGATTGTCGAAATTTGTATACGTGCATTTCGTATTTCGAAATAAGCACTTTTTATTATAACAAAATATTTTTCCATTTTTTGGAATGGATAGCACTCTGTTTTCAGCTACTTGGTGAGATAATGACGCACCGTATTACTACGCCATATATACTATATACGATGCAGCAAAAACAACTACTCTCATTCCAAGAAAACCCACTTCAATAATATGTATGGAATAGTCATAAACTTGACTTATTACTACGGCGCGGGGCGTTAATACATTTTATTTACTTTATGCATTGTATTGCGTTAAGAAATAATTGCACGTTAAAAAACTCATTTTGGATATTATAAATAAAATATAGTATAAAATTGAAGGCACCTGTAAAACATAAGGTAATGTTCTCTCCAACTGTCCAATGCCAATCTATCCTCGTCACCGTCGGGAAATCTCATTTGACCGGATCTCCCCGGCACTTGGACCTCCGCTTGAACTTGGGTGTGCGATAAGGGGGGCGCTGCGACCCACCCCCACCCCCCACAACCTTTACTTTCTAACTCCCCCCTCCCCCACCTGATCTGTATGCCGAGGACCACGTGCCTGGATCACCATCTATTCCGAATTACACGGAGGGCCTTCACCTCGCTCCACGCTCCACCCTCCAGTCTCCAATCTTCAAACTTCTTACCCCCCGAATCTTAGGGAGTCGCGTTTTCTGAAACTACACACGGGAATTGTATGGACACCACTGAATATATAAAACGATAGAAGTGTGTTATAGGCGTGCCCGAATTAAGGTCAATTTTCATCTTGCTTCTGGTAATATTAGATACACACATTTTCAATTTTTTAAATTAATATTTTTGAACAAATATTATTTTCATTGGTATTTCTGACGCAAGGGAATTCAAAAGTCTCATGTGAATTGACGTTATCCACTGAAGAGCGTGTCTGAGTGTCTGAAGTTAGATGTATTTGGCTTCACTTGGGTCAAGTTGAACAAACTCGTACATTTTCAAACGTCGAATTTCTTTCTTAAACAAATAAACAATTTCATTGACCTGTATGGGGCAAGGGAATCGAAATAATCATGTATTGTTTCACAGTGCTTTCACACAAAATCAAACACAACAAAATGAACGAAGCAATTGCTTCATTCCTTTCCCATAAGTCATAGTCGGCAGTTCGGCTCGCGTGTTTATACCCACCTTTATGTTCTCCATGATTTTAACGTATTCCCTTTAATATTATTGAGTCGCCACATATCATGAATAACCATAATCAAACAATTGCTTCATTCCTTTCACACAAGTCGTGGTTCAGCTCGACAGTTTGGCTCGCCTGTGTATACGCACATTTATGTTTTCTCCACGATCTTAACGTATTTCCTTTAATATTATTAAGTCACCACATATCATGAATCACCACTTTGCTCCAAAGGGTCGCTGTTGAAGTTTTTATCAGGCGGTGAACAAGGGTTGCCTTAGCGGAAGCTATTTAACATTTTTATCGTGTTAATTAATGTATTTTCTTCTGTATTGTTCCAGTGTTGAGCTGTTCATTCCAGCTTTGGGTCAGATGTCCAAAACTATAACAGTAAGTATCCCCTTAAATACCCTATCTTATTCCACTACGGGCCGGAAAACCCTTCCTATTAAAAGCCCCTGTACTCCCATACTCTAAGAACCGTAAAAAAATACCTACATTATTCTTCGTTATTTCCACAATTTCCAAACATTGGTAATAATTTGTGTTAAAGTTAGACAGTAAAATATGCATTTAAAAAGGTTTAGTAAATTATTGTGTCATGAAATATGCACTTATTTTTCTGTTTTAAGCGCACGCCTAGAACCGCGGAGTTTTTAAATATTCTTTTAACTGTAAAAAAAACACAATACCCTGTATAATTTTACATCGAAATTTTTCTTATTCGTTCAAGAAAAAACATTGAACTTTCTTCGCCTGTTTATTCCCCTTATTTTGTAACGTGATATGTTTACCCAATTTACGCGTGTTTGTTGAGCTTTGTTCGTTATGTAACAGCATTAAAATGTTTCTTGCGGATGCAAACGTACCCCCCTGCCATTATCTGCAGGTTATTTTTGATGAACCTCCCCTCGGAGAAAAGTTGAAACCGGGGATATCTTATTTCAATGTCAGCTTTCTCAGCAGTTACCAGTCACAATTACAATATCCAATATAGCCCTGTCCTGTTTTATTTTCTCCTGACATCCCCGTTTTGTTTAACTTTCCCCAAGTCGCTTATCGCCCCCCGACCTTTATTGAGCTCCAGAAAAGGCGGAACCCGTTCTCCAAGGGAGATACTATCACCGTTCTAGATTAATCTTTGATATGCATACATATTTCTTCTTCACTATATCCGCGATTTCGATAAAAGAAACAAGACATATTCAAATACACTTTTGGTAAATTGCATTTCTCGCTCCCTTTGAATAAAATCACAGATAACAATTGAGATGGGCCATGAACCATTATTAGTACAAAATCGCACGCACAAAAGTGTCATCGTTTAGCCGTACTATTGCAAATAGCATCTATACAGAACGCACAGACGCGCATTGTATAACTAACAGTCGGTGCGCATCCATTCTTCCCTTTGTTTCTTTTATCTATGAACAAAATAAACCTACCACATTATTGTTATGGTTAGGTATACTGCGATTGCAAAATTTGGACCCTGTACTTTTATGCTTATGTCGAAATCTCCGCCCTTCTTTCGGTGATATTGAAAAGGTCGCCAAAATGTTCAAAATTAATACAACCATTATTTTTGTTTTAATTAACCGGAGACAGGGATTTGAGTAGGGTGTATGTGTATTAAAATCTTGTAAACATTACAGTTTACATAGCCAGGTCACGTCTGATTATCGGGCGAAGGAAACATGCACCAGGTATCGTTAGCTCTTAGCTACTAGGTATCAGGTACCAGGTATCAGTAGCTTTCTAGTAGGTAGCAGTTGCCGGGTAGGTTCCCCGGTATATATATGGAACTGGCCGTGTACGAAACGCTTCCGGTGTTGCCGCTAGTAAAGTGGTGTATGCGCCCCGTCACGTCATTGGCGCTATTATTACGTTTGTCACGTGATTGGTCCGTTTCACAAAATCGGGTAATCCGATCGCAATAGTACTGGAGGGGAATCTACATGTTTAATGCCTCGGACAGTCAAGTAATTACGGCAATCAACGGGAACACAGCCGATTCGCATCCTCGTTGTAATATTTGAAATTCAATCATTTTACCCCGATGGAGATTCTTTACTTAGCTAATGGGATGATGTTTCGCATGTTTGGAAAGTAAATTTGTTTCGTGTTTGCCCAATCTTTGAACGCGGGCGGGAGCGTCCTTTCCGATTTCTCGGAACGAAAAAAAGAAAATTGTCACGGTGATCCCATCACAGAATGATAAAAATAGCAATAAGTATGCAAATTTTGTCGGCTTGAAAGTGGTATAATTATAATAATGTGTTTTCCCTTACCCTTTGCACGAAGGGTTGTCGTAACTTTCTGCCATTTCAGTCGATCGTTGCGGACATTTCGGCATATTTTTATTGATTCTTCGTAGCTGTAAACGACCCATTTGCTGGGTATTTAGCGTGTGTGGCGTCCGCAGCCGTTCCCATTTTCCACACCAATGCCTATTGACGGGTATTTTTATATGCTGGATCGCGCCTCTTCTCACTACTTCACATGTTATTGTAGCAGGGACGCTTTCAAAGTGCCCCCTCAATGGGAACCCTTTAAATCTGATCTACCAGGTTAACTGAGTGTTCGGGGTTGAATATGCTCAGTGTCAAAAAATTACTTTACGCCTTTGCTTTCATACATTTAGAACGATAAATGCAAAGATTAAATGTTTATTCGTTAATACTTTATTTGTATCTTGAAATAAGGGACTACAGTCCATTTTATACTTTTTTTAAATCAAAAATGACCTTCTAACTTAAATGCCTGTACACTTATTTTTATAATAAGTTTTAATAGTTACAATTTGTCCGTTTGTATTGTTAAAATCTGAACGAGTCTTTCATCTGCTTTAAAAATAGTATTTCAAGTTGGTATAAATAAAAAAACAGCGAATCAATTAGATTCTTAATTTTCTGATAACAAGACACAAATTAAAAACCCGCGTAGATCTGCGGCGTGACTCTAGAAACAGCCGATGCAATGATGGTATTTTATTCATTTTTAAATAACGATTTATTCATTTTACGTATAATTAATTATAAGTAATAAAACATATATATTCATAATCAGCGTTTGTTGACTTATACGAATAAATATTTTTTAAGCCAAAATATTTTTCACTGGTGAAAATATTATATAGCGGAAAATAATGTCGGCCCAATTGTGCCTGTTCTGTACAAGGTTGAGGCCCATCGTTTTTCTTAACGTTTTCACGCACTTTAGGCGATAACTATTATTTGTGCTCGGATATTGTTCTTTAGTTGTTCTCTCGACGTTAGCTTATGGACATAGAAGCATCTTAAGATAGTGGATAACCCTATAAAGATAAAGATAATGGACAGATAAAGAAAATTGGAGCGGTTGTATCTGTTAGTTTCTAGCCGCTGTCTACTAAATATTAATAGTGACACCGGAGTAAAAAAATTTTATGACAATTTTAAATTATAATAAAGTACTTTATAAAAAACTGTTCTATGGTCAAAAACGAACTGTCGAAATTGAATTTTACGGAAACTGTTTGGTTTAAAATTAACAAGCTCTATTAATTATTTGCCCTTCGCAAAAATTTAAATAAAGTCTCAAACAGCGTCATGATTAAAAAAGCACTGTTTATCGCTGTGGATACTAATAACAGTTGTTTATTTTAGACCTTTTAGGACAAATAATACACTGATGTTTCGGTATATATCTTTATTGCCAATAATATTAATAACTTACCGAGTTACCGTGCTTGGGTTTAATATATCAATAAAACCTTTCTCACATTCGAACAAATGGCTAACATTTATTAACAAATAATAATGCTTAATGTACACCATTCACAGTGACTGCCTCTCCCTTCGCGGGATCAGGTACTGGTATTCGAATGTATTCGGGAGCATTACGCCAGTAATATTTCCCCATCTTCTTTAACGGAATTATCTCTCCTTATTTATTGCACCCCAACCCCTTGATTCTTGAGGCCTCGAAGCCTCCCAGTCTCGTAGGATCTACCCCAGCGTGGCCAAGAGAACTCGTATGAATTTTTAAAGCTCACCCGCGAACATTCTGAAATATTGTTTAAGTGAGATGTATATTTATCTTACTGTCCCCCTCTTCTCTATAACGCGCCCTTTACGCGGCTATTCCACCCTCCTCGGGCAAGAACTCTAATTCAATTTAATCCGAAGGTTCTTTTCTCGCTGCGTTCTTCCCGTTGAGCATTCCTAGTGTGCGCCGTCAAATCTGTTTCACTGAGGTGAGTTTATTTTATGAGCGGTGGGAAAAATAAGTCGCTTCCATGGTTTTTCTCGGAATTAACTTAATACTTCAGATTTTTCCTCTTGCTTTTCAACAAACTTTAGAGGAGAATCTCTGGTATATATTAATTCGAATAATTTTGAATAAAAATAATTTTAAATTCTTGATTTGTGTATGCGTTTGTGTGTCGAATGTAAATCTTGAGTGACTGAATACGTCAGTCGCTTACCTCGAATATATTTTAAATTATTTTTGTGATATTTATATTTAGGCTTACTCGTTGACCATTTTTCTTTAACAATATTCTCCATAAAACGATATCACCCTTCTTGAGCAGCTTTGAAGTCTTCTCTACTAATTAGTGTAATCGAATCTGAAATGTTAATTCTCCATCAATATCGTATCATGAATAATGACTGATTATCTTTGATGGATTTTATAATTCGTTTAATAGTAAGTTCCGCGAAGTTCTTCCTCGAAACAGTGTGAACATTTCCACAACCCGAATTTGAATAAGGAACTCCAGTGAAAATATTATTACTTAAATCTGATAAAAATCGCTTATTCTGAATATGTAAGTTTTATTATATATTCAGAATTTTAAATTGTCTAAAACACCACCATGATGACTGACGTCATTACATCCCATTTCATTCTGGTTTTTTAAGAATTTTTTTTGTTTTTGAGTTTTCTTTCATATTATATATCTTTTTATGTATCTTCTCTTTTACTCATTTTCTCTATTCTTAAATCCTGTATTCCTCTAGGATAATTTGAAACCTGTTAAATTGACTGTCCTAAAACGGGAAACTTGCATAAAATATAATGAATATTATAAAAAATAAATAAACAAATATGTATGTATCTACTTTACTTCTGACGAAATTGAAACTTCGTTTAGTTAACTTTAGGCTATATATTGTTGTTAAATATGAAGAAAAAAAAACAATTATTAATAACGCATATCTAGAATATTATCATGAGAAAATTTAAAAACCAACCACCGAAATTATGATAATGTATTGTTATTATTCTTGGTTTTTTTTGTAGTGTAGAAATAAGTACATAATTTTGTTACTTATGGTTTACTATTTACAAAATAAAATTTAATAAGAAAAAGTTAATTGTTCAAAGAAATTTGTGAATCTAACCTCAAAAACATGCTGTTCGGGAGGTCGCGTATTTTGTGATTTTGGAATCACATTTCCGGATGACATTGATTTTCAAATAGATTTCGCTGTTTTTAAATTTATACCAAAATTAAATATGTTCAGTTTTTGAAAGCAGAGTCTTTTGCATTTTAATTTACAAGCAGTTATAAAATTATGATTTTAAAAATGGTGTTTTTTTTAAGATTGGTTTTTCTCTTACCCATTATATCGTTCTTGTAAACTGTAGAAATATCAGTTTATACGAAACAAAACATTATTTATTACACAAATGTTATGAAAGTTATTGTCACTTCACTTTTTTTCTTTTCATATAAAATTAAATAATTTTAAAAAATAACTAACTCTCTCAAACCTTCTCGCAAACACGCAAAATTTTAGAATCAATGATTATTTGGAATATATTACAATTATTTGGAAGTGTATGGTAAACTTTTGGATGCAAATACAAAGCGTGGTATTGCCTCTTTCGAACCCTGCCTAACCCCTCCAGCGTTTAGGGTCATATATGACCGGCGTCCATGTTTTATAAAATATTTTTTTATCTTTTTTCTGTAATGCGGAAATACGTAATTGTAATGACATTAGAAAAAGAAATAATAATTCTTTCCAGTTTTCTTCAAATATTTTTACAGTAAAAACCTTTTTTTGGCAGTAAAAATATTTATACTGCTATTAATAAAATCTTAAAAATAGCCAAAATGAATTCATATTTCGTGCTGTTACCGTAACAATAGCTTTAACTTTAATTTTTTAATGTTTTTATTATATAAACGCGATAAAAGTGAAATTTCAGTTTTCTTACAAATTCCCCAAACAAAACTGATGTGTTTTTGAAATAGCGAGTTCTCTCTACGATTTCTACGATTAGAGTTAAAAATTAACTTAAAATGTGGTTAGCGTTTTTGACAACATTTTTCACGTTTGATATTAAAATTTTATTATTTTAACCGAAAAGATAATTTTATCTTGTTTCTAAAATAGTATTCGTTTTTAGGGGAAATTAAAAAATAAGATGTATACAGCACATTTGAAATACTCAGAAACATTGCAAACTCAACAAAAGCAAGGCCGAGTGTAGTTTATTATTAATTTAAAATAATGATAATATTATTAAGCAAATCGATAATGATAGTGTTTTCAACAAGTAAAAATTTTTTTATACATTTTTAAAATTAACATAGGCTTAGTAATTATCAAAATCAAATCGAAAATATGACCTTTTTCAGACCGTAATACGTGCGTTTTAAAAAATACTATTAAAGGCTGAATATCGTCAAAAAATACCTGAAGGGGTTTTCTTTAAACGTACGAAAAAAAAAACTAAAAAATAAATAAAATAGGTTCGTAGTTTAATTTTTTCATAAACACTAATTGTTCTTGTTTTTAAAATGCAGATTATAAAACTTTGGATTCGTTTATTTAACAAAACTAAACGATAAATTATTGGTATTATATTTTTCCATTTTTTAAAGTTAATTTAATATTTTTTATACTATAATTTAAGAAAGAACACTTAGATTTTTAAATTACTTTGAAAATAGGCCGTCTGGTGGCGCCTATTTGAAAATTTTAATACGGTAGAACATCTAACTAAAAGCTTCTTTTAAATATCCCAACAGATGGCGCTATCATAGTCGGAGTCTTGGTTATTGTTTATTTTTCAAACCGATTATATTATTAAGTTATTATTTATTAAATTATATGATAATTATTAAAATATATATAATTATCATATAATTTAATAAATAATTAATTATATGATAATTATATATATTTTAATAATAAATTATATGATATTATACCATATTTTTAAAAATTAAATATTAATAATATGATAATATTTTGTAATCCTACATGTATTTAAAATGACTGACTTTTGCATTTTTATACATAAATTTTTTGATAGATCTAATACGCCTAATTTTTTTTATAAGAGAGCTAGGTATAATGCCAGTAGCCGAAATTACAAATGGTAATATTTTTATAGTGAGAATGCCAAATTCTTTTGAACTCATTTCCCAAATCTGTGTATTTTATTATTTTTTCAAAAAAAGATCTTTCGATATTACAGGAATTTGTTTTTTTTTATATCAAAGTACTTAAATAAGTACAAAAAGAAAAAGAGAAAAAAAAATCTAACCTATTAGGTATGGGAGTTTGTGTTAGCATGAGTTCGCTCTCGACTCTCCCATGTCCATAAGCCAATATTCAACGTATAAATCGGTTTCAGTTATTCAAGCCAAACGGCCACTGGCTTAGGTTATGCTATTCTGTACACTATACTGTAAAACTCTCGACTCGAAGTTTGCGGGATCGAATACGGATGGTATATTTGCGGTACGTTCCATAGTGAAAGATACTCTCAGTATCGCCTGGTGTAAGACCACCATTCAGAATTGAAACGTTGCTTGAAATGGCTTTAGCCGTGTTTGGTGACCAAATCTGAATAGCCAGGTAGATTCACTTATTCAATAAATAATACCCGTTCTGCGGTCTAAATTTAAATAATGATGTTAAAATTGTACTACCTACATGTAAAACCCCTCAGGGCTAAATATGTAGATTTTTTTTTCTAAATATTTATTACGATAACCATGGTTTACCGAGATTAACCAAGGTCAACCATGGGGCAGGACCACAATGATATTTTTTCCGTGGCCCAGGAGACACGCTTGTACACCCACTTCCAGTTATATTATTTTTTTCTTCTACTTTTTACGTCTAGCAGTACATTTTTGAATTGAATACCACACAAGAGTCTCAATCGCTCCCGTCTGGAGTCAGTGAGACTATGACCTATCCCCAATTGGAGAATGTTGTGAGACTGAAGGTAGGTGAGGGGAATGAGACGAGGAAGAGGAAGGTGGGGAAGTACCAGGATATTCAGTTCTGGTCACCAAACACGGCTAAAGCCATTCCAAGCTAGCTTAATATTCTGAATGGTGGTGTTACACCAGGGCGATACTGAGAGTATCTTGCACTATGGAACGTGCCGCAAATATTCTATATATTATATTTAATTAAATTGTGAAATAACACCAAATAATCAAATAAAATTTATTTGCACATGCCGGAATTTGAACCCGCGTCCTTCGGATTGCTTGTCGAGAGCCTTACCCCTCGACCACGGAGACCGTCGAAGTAATAATGATAAAATCTGGTCATGAAAAAAAAACATTCACAGACCTTTTACCGTTATTTGTCCTAACTTGGAGTTTTTTCTACAAAATTGGCTCGTCTATATTTCCAGGTTCTATAAGTACTCTAGGTAGTACCTAGTAGTACTACTAAGATGTTTTGCAAACACGCCATATTTGTATGCCAAAAAATTCTCGAGTGTTTAAAACAAATTTAAAAATTAAATAAACATACCAAGCTCTGCTTATTTAAACAAACATCTGACACCTTGATTAAGAATAGGTAGATAAAACAATTAAAAAAATAGATTTAATAAAAAAAACTCTTTCCTCGTGCCCTTCGGGGGCTTGTCAAACAAAAATCTATCATGAACTGTTTTGTCATCCGCGTAGTAATGAATTGGTGAACATGGTAAAAGATCGATGATTTGCAAGAAAACAAAGTAGTAAAGGGATGTTATGCTGTAAAAATGTAATTGTATATTACAAAGAAATTAAAATCAACCAGCTATGATTAAAGGAAGGGGGGGGGGGGGTAAATTAACGGTACTCATGGTGAGGCACTCTTCACTCGATGATTTTCTAAGTAAATCGGTTTTTAATTACATCGTCATTTCACTGTTGAAAATATTACTGCGTATCGACAGAAGACAAAGGGCGCGGCTTCAGTTGGATTTCTTACTTCCAAGGGCGTAGGGACGCGGGGGTTGTGCAGCGGGGTTGCAGGAATCGCCAGATGATTCTCTTGTAAGGGCGATGGTCTTTGGCGATTCAGTGACGGAAACACGGACAGGCTATATGGCCCACAGATGTCTATAACGGCGGCGGTAAAGGCGAGAATGGTGGCGGCTTATCTATTGTCTATCTCAAGTAGGGAAAGCAATAAATCTCCAACATTATATGGCTGCTTAAAATGAGAAGTGTTGAAGTCCCACCCGCTCCGCTATAGGTGTCACCAAAGATAAAATGTAAAATGTTTTGTGAAAAAGTGACAGTATTAATTTATAAACACATTGAAACGAAAGGAAAGAAGCAACCGCAAGCAGCGTTATGCGTTGTTTGCGGTTGCTTCATTCCTTTCTCAAAGACAAATACATAGCACTATCTTTTTTATGTCAATACAAACATGGGATGCTAGGAAAAGGAATGTAGGTATATTTTTTACAATGCGTAATAATACAAAAAAATAGTGCCATCTGGTAACTGAAATTCATAACTTTTATAACGATGATAACGAAGATTTACATTACCGCCATCTTACTGTTTTCAGGCAAACGTTTTTAAAATAAATTCTAGTTAGAAAAAATATTGTTTTGGAAATGAACAACAGAGTTCTTGTGTGTCGAAAATAGTTGATTTTGACAGGTCTACACTTGGCCTTAAATCATATTCATAAAGACCGCTCAGTGGCTGAGTTGCCTTCGCGTTTGGGTCCCACCCAGGCCGTAGTGTGTTCAATTAGTAGGAGGTTTTCAAATATTGTCAGGTTATTCGTAGCCCTGAAATGTTTGTCTTTCTTAAAAAAATATATGTCTTCATATAAATTTTTTAACCAAAATATAAAAGGAGATAGAACGACTTTTATGAGTCAGTTATCTAAGCGGAAAAATTTAGCCGGCGGCGGAATTGGCTGATTTTTTACATGTTAGTCCAATTCAGCAACAATAGTGACGAGATGCAGATATTTTACGAAGTGTTCTTCAATTAAAAGCTGTTTATTTTATCATTAAAAAACGTCTTGGTAGTGAGTAATAACTGTTATTTCGTTACTAAATTTACCCAG
Organism: Hesperophylax magnus; assembly: GCA_026573805.1. Classification (NCBI taxonomy): domain Eukaryota; kingdom Metazoa; phylum Arthropoda; class Insecta; order Trichoptera; family Limnephilidae; genus Hesperophylax; species Hesperophylax magnus. Next base: position 13,688,822 of record JAIUSX010000049.1, read on the forward strand.
TCGAAAATAAAAGTAAGCTCATTGTGACTGGTGCTGTAACAGGCATCCAACAGATTAGGTAATTCCAGACTCGAAAAAATAAATCTTTAAAATTTTTTAACTATTAAAACTAATTATAGCAATAAAATAATATACTGGTATTTAAGTGGTCATTATTGATAAAACATAAATAAAATAATGGAAAGGAGTTCTTTATATTTTTCAAATGAACCCTATTTAATTCAGTCAGTATTTCAGCTTCGCAATAAAAAAAATACGCTTTCCAATTTTATTACTAGAAATAAACATATATATTTTTTAAATGTTTCAATTTTGAATGTGACAATGTTACAATTTTGAAACATAATATAAAATTAAAATTGTTCACTTTACGTTTTTTGTATTATAAACGTTTATGATATGTTTTTGTCGTTTCATATAAAAAAATAATAATTAATACAAAATTTACGAAGTCTCAAGTTATTTTTCAAATTGCGGTTTAATAATAGTGTAAATTTTAAATCTACTGTGGTTAACTTCTAGATTTGAATATAACGCGTGGTATTTTCACTTTATTACACCGTTTAGTTCATATTTCTCATCATAAGAGTAAGGGAGATACAGATACAGCAAGTTCTGTGAGATCATATGAGTCGTTCCCAAAAGCGAACAAATTAGCCTAAGGGGTTAATATTTAGCTTGATACCTCTCTTTTGGAAATAATACACGATTATTGCGAACGAACAGAACATTGGTAGAAAGTAGGTGGGTCTTGAAACTCTTAATAATCCATTCAGTCTTCTTCAATAGATTATTAGATGTTTCTCATTGAAGCAATTACGAGCAAGGCTAATGAAGTATGTTAAATGAAACATCTTCCTTTCGTCAGTGTTTTTTATTGTTTTACTTTGATTCTTGGGAATTTTCTTGACAACTTTTTTAGTATTATTACAACCGAGATGTGACAATGGTTTGCTAATTGAATTAATTCCAAAAGGTTTTGTTTAAACCGATCTCTTTATATTGTGAGTATATCTGTAGTAAATTTTCTCTTCTTCTCTCTCTTCTTCATCTTTTCATTAATAATCCATCTTTCCTTCGCTGCCACAATTTTATTTCTAATTAAAAGCGTCCCAGCGGAATATTTAATCCGGTTAAGATAAAATTTTAAATTAAGTATCAAAATATTATTATTTCTATTGCGGAATATGAATTAGTCGTTTCTGCCAAAGTTCTGATTATCTTAAATCTACATAATGCAATGGCTAACTTTCATTGATTATGGTTGCGACTTATAAACCACTTATTTGCTAGTTATTCTTTTAGATTAAATTTCAATTTCGTGGGACCGAAGAATAACATACAATGGGTAGAGCCTTTCGACGCGTTTCAAAGATAAATTTTACCTGAAAAATTACACGGAAAACATGCCAAAGGAAATTGTGACAAAAATTCCAATGGGTTTAATTTCATCATGGAACCGTGCTTTCCATGAACATTACATGATGTGGCTGGGCGGTATATACTTGAACATATAAGTTTTGATTAATTTTGGAGTTAAGATTTCGGTGGCCTCTAAATGTCACGTGAGAGACCTCTATTCAGAACCGAAACATTGTTCGATATAGCTTTTGTTTTAATTTTAATTTTATATATAACAAAGCGAATCTGACTCCTTATTTGCTGCATTGACTGTTGACATTTTCCACGTCACTCGCAGACCATGTAAGTGTAGCGACTATCTTTTGACGCATGTCATAAAATAGCTGTAAAACTGCCCCAGGAGCTTTTTACACTTTTACTTGATCTATTTCCTAACAACATTTTCTAATTATACCATCGTCACACAGTAAAGTCACTTTCTGCATGTTTGATAAAGATTATCATCTTTGGTATTGTTATGTACTTAATTCAACTATCTGTTATTGCTGCAACTTATTTATGTTTATTTTTACCATTTATCATTTACTGTACCTTCTGTATCTGTAACATACTGGTACATATCTTTGCTTTAGGGAAACTATGAAAAATAAATAATAATTATCCAGTAAATAATTCACATTGTACTATCACTGTGACTCTGATGCTGTGCCTTCCTATCTTAACCCTTCGGGCTTTTAAATATTTTTACCAACTTTCGGAATGCTTCCGGGTATTATGTTCCATATTTTTGGGGTTGTCGCAAAAACAAATACCATTTTAGAAAAGAGATAAAATTATCTCGCATTTAAAATATATATTGATGTTTCTAAATAATAAAATTTTGACATCAAATGTGAAAATGTTAACAAAAAACTTATCGAAACATTTTCACTCGAAGCGCCTTTGATTTTTAAAGAATTATATATTTAGAAAACACATTCTGTTTTTGTCGGGAATTAGTAAGTAAACTGCTACTTAACTTTTTATGCCGTTTATACAATAAAAAAATTGTTAATAATTTTTAACAATCAACTGTCACAGAAAAAAATCCCACCAATTTTCAATCATACACTTTCACAATTTTTAGGAATTATAACTTAATTATAAATAACTTTTTCCAACTACGAACAAGTCACATATATCCATTTAAAAAAAAAAAGATAAAAAACTTTTATAATGTGTGGACGCCCCGTCAGATCGCTCCCAGTCAGAGGCTCTAATTGAATATTGTGTTTGTGGCTAATCAAAGGCTTAATCAGATACCTAAAAATATGAGTAGAACCAATGTACCCTTCTCGCCGGCAAAACCAACACACACGCCTCGACCTACGAGTATAGGAGCCGTAGAACTATATTACAAAGATTATCAGGCCATAGAGTCTAGAGCACCTAGGCTTTGTCGCCGGCTTTTATCAGTTCGCTGCCATTGTTATTGCCCGTAGGTTAGTTTGACCCACATAATGTGATCTCAGTTCTGCAAGGAAGCTATCGCGACTCGTGCCGTGCTCCGGAATATATTAAGTAGATAGCCCTTCCTTGGAACTTTGAATTAATTTGAAGGTTTGCTGTTTGGAAATATCATCTCATTTTAAAAATACGTTTTTGGCACGTTGATTGATACGTTTTAAATATTAATTGCAATGGAAGAGAGGTGATTGTAATAAAATAACATCATAATATTATGTATGTTAAAAAATTGAAAATGGTAGTGTAGACAGCCTTGATTTAATTAACCTCGTTGAATTTCGTGGTGACCGGATAATTCATCACATTTTTAAAAAGTTATATAAAGTCATGGAAAGTGATGAAACCAAAACTTTATTAACTGGGTTAAGTAGGTTAGGTTAGGTTAGGTTAAATTTTTTTTTTCATCGTTTCTAATAACTTGTTAAAAGTGTGTTGAATTGTCGATGTGTCGATTTATCATGGAACCGAATTTCAATCGATTCGGTCTAGACAAGAGCTACTCGTTCTAAAATCCTGTTTAAATGTAACAATTCGACTACTATGCATTTTAAACACTCGCTTGTACCTAGATTACATGAAGTTAGTAATAGGTACGCAGATGTAGCGGATCTGTTTAGCTGCACAGAAGCTAGGTACAAAAAGGCTATACTATCATATCTTTTAAATCATTATTAATTAAACCTAAGTCTACTCATACTTGTTTATAATATTTTGTATGTACTTGTAACTCCTTCTAGAGTTTGTATTAATTTTATACTTTCTGTCGTCATTGTATTATCAAATGCCACAGTTAATTGTTATTTTTGTTTAAATTATTACCAGTGTTTGATTATGCTTGTATCTGTGACATGTAATTATTGTGTATGGTATATTTATACCGTGAATATTAAATATACCTACAACGTACGTGAAGAATTATTCGTATTCGTTGTAAACATTTTTTTTATTTATTTGAATCATAATTTAGTATCGACTTCTCACTGGAATCACAAAAATTCGACAGAAAGTTTTATGAATATATTTTGAGATTTTTTATGTACGACCAAGTGTGGTAGTAAGTTTAGTCGTGTAAATATCATATAAAGTTTGATGTTGGCTTCGGACGTTTCATATTATGTATTTCCCTTGAAAATAGTAGATACCATATCTATATGCGAGTACAGTACATGCGTGAATAAGCAAAAAGGCTGCCATCTGGATCATGCTTTCAGGAAATTCAGCTGGAGCTTTTGACTCGGTCTATGAGATTTACATACTTGACCTTTGCGATTATTATCTCGATTAGGTCTTGGAAGCACGTCTGGGAAATCGATCGCCCCTCTCTCTTCTTTATCCCCTCTTCTCCTTCACATATCGAAGCACAATGTTGGACCATCAAATATTTATACTAGAGTGTCTTCATTACCTTTCTTTCCAACACTAACAGAGTTTTATCGGGATATTATTACTTCTCGCTCTCCTCTTCGTATCGAGTACTGCCTCACAACATATCGAAAATTTAATTTTTCAGGATAATATGGTCGTTTGAGTTTACGAGCCACGGGAACATTCTCCGCTCGTGCCTTCTGAGAATCCGTATGAATTATCAAAAAGTCGGCCTTTTTTGTCATTCGGCGAAGTTTCGTGCAAATGAAAATGAAGCATTTTCCACATAGTGTCTAAAGCGCGTTGTATTGTATCGGACAGTAAGAGCGTTGGGGCCGCGGGCGATGTATAATTCACCCTCTCCTACCCCTATTTAGATCGAAGGGAAGGAGTCACGATCGTGTGGAAGAATGGGTATTGACTCCACTATTGAGTTGTGACGCTCGGTTAATATTTATTTGAATGCTCCTTTAATTTTGTTTCTCACTGACAAAAACCGTTTACGAACGCATAATTCAAGATAAACTTATGTTATGCTAAATCCATCCACGTAGCGCTGATTGATATTAACAAGATCTTGTATTTCACTTGTCCTGCCAAGTCTTGGTGTCGTGATGTTGCTAGTTAACTTCAACCAAACTTACACCTGCGATAAAGAACAATTAAATAAATAAATTCAAAAGTTTTTATAGCAGCGTATAGTTAGCTCGACATTTTTAGTTCATACAAAACTCAGTTTATCTCGTGATCTATATTTACCTCTTTGACAAATGCCATTTCCCCTCATTATTTAGAGGAGAGAAGGCAAGAACATTATCGTATCGGTGATTAGGCCATACTTTGTTTTTATAAGGGCGTTAAGTTACGTCGATTCGGAGTTACGCTAATTTGATATCACCGTAAAACGTAACTGCCGCTCGTCGATACCGCCCTATTAATGTTTCAACGCGTTGCCTTTCGAGCAATTATGAAAGGGTCCAAAAAACGACGTAACGAAATTTTATGCTCCGCTGTAAAATTCGGATAATAATCATACAAGGAGCCTTTTGTAGTGTGTATAACAATACTCAAGTAGGTATTATTATTTTTATTAACGAGTTGAATATGAAATGGTAACTTCGCCGTTCAACTGCAAAAAGCATTAAGTCGAATGCCATACAACTTTTGAGATGATCGCTATTGAAAGTTCACCGTAGTGACCAAAAATGTCACCGTAGATCAAAATTTTATTAACATTTTTTAATCCAAATAAGTAAATTAATGTAAGTCAAGTACATCCCTTTACACCCGAATATTTAAGTCCCGTTTACGTTCATCTACATATTTCATAGATTTGCTGAATTAGTCGTGAAAAACTTTTTGATTTTTATAACACCATTCTAAACAATTTACAGCTAACTACCCGACTAAAGATAACACAATATTTATATTTTTATTTGTGTGAAACATCGAGATCTAACTACCTGACTAAAGATAACACAATATTTATATTTTTATTTGTGTGAAACATCGAGATCTTAGTCTACTAATATAACTAAATTTTATTGTGTTTTTGAAAAGTAGTATGTATTTTATACACTAATTTGTATAAAATACATACTACTTTTTATTTGTGTGAAACATCCAGATCTTGTTCTACTAATATAACTACATTTTATTGTGTTTTGGAAAAGTAGTATGTATTTTATACACTAATTTGTATAAAATACATACTACTTTTTATTTGTGTGAAACATCCAGATCTTGTTCTACTAATATAACTACATTTTATTGTGTTTTGGAAAAGTAGTATGTATTTTATACACTAATTTGTATAAAATACATACTACTTTTTATTTGTGTGAAACATCCAGATCTTGTTCTACTAATATAACTACATTTTATTGTGTTTTGGAAAAGTAGTATGTATTTTATACACTAATTTGTATAAAATACATACTACTTTTTATTTGTGCGAAACATCGAGATCTTGGTCTACTAATATAACTACCTTTTAATGTGTTTTGGAAAAGTAGTATGTAATTTATACACTAATTTGTCCTTTTAATCCTAACCCTTTTTGCATGTTAGCACAACTGAAGGATACTGTGAATTCTGCTGAATGTTTGAGATTGTTCATAGTTCATTTACCTCATATAAATAGATGAGTGGAAATGTCACTGGCTGTGTGTCTCCAGCCAGTTTGGGGTGGGAAATTCTATAATTTTCCTTCAGTTGCTGAAAACTCTTCTGAACTGGTGATGCGGAATGCCAATATCACGTACTTAACAAGGAAGTCGAGTGAAAAATATTATGGCTTAAAAATATGTTTTCATATACATAGATCAACAAACGCTGATTCTGAATGTAAATTTTTTATTTTATACTAGCTGTACCTCGCACGCGTTGCTCTGGCTCAGTCTGTTTGTATAGATAGAAAAATACTACCGGGTGTTGCTTTTTAATTCAACAGATGGCGCTGTATATATAAAAAAAGCATGTTTGTCCGACAGATTGCCTGGTTTACAAAACATGTTTTTACCAGACAGGTGACATCTATATGATATAGGTATATAAAAACAGACGCGTATTCGAATGCAACGTTGTGTCAAAATTTCAACGCAATCCTGTGTAGAACTTTCGGAGATTTAAGATTTTAAACAAACGAGCCTTTTCATTTATATAGATGTACGAGTATATTATAATTTTACGTAAATACGATACTTTAATTTAATTTATTTATTATAATGTTGGCATTACTTATTAATTACGTTTTTTTCTATTTAAATGTAATAATTGTGTATATCTCACGTGATGTGGCAAACTGGGATATAACTATACTTAAAAACTAAAAAAAGATATTAAAACGTCCTGCGATTTGTTGGCGGGTTCTGAAACTGAGATCAGAATTCTGTTTCCTCCTCACTGGTCGGTCGGGCTAAGCAAGGGCTTAGAAAAATACGAACTTTGAAAATTATTAACTACGAAAACGACTTTAATTTATTAAAAAAAAAGTTATTTAAGTTAGAAGGTGAGAATACTAATAATTTATTTTTTACTAGAATTCCTTTGGCCATCATCGACGGATAGACAAAAACAGATTGTTTTTAATAACTCTTTCGTAAACCGTTATCTAGCAGTTTAACCGGACGCAATTGTAATTTTGTAACATTTAAGAATATATTTATTTAAAAGCTATTCTTAATTGACTGTAAATTTTCTTTTTTGAATCCTGATCTTGTCCGATCTGCATAGAGTCACAAGCTCAGTATAATAATAATAATATTGGACAATTTTTATAGCGCCGCTTTTGTGAGTTATCACCTCAGGGGCGCTTTACAGTTGATGCAGGTATTACACAAATTATAAATATTACCAAAATAAAGTGAAGTTAAGTAAAGTAAAATGAAGAACAAGAACAGGTAACACGTAGATAGAAGATAGAGACTCTGCAGCAAGAATCTTAGGTGGTGAAGAAACTGGACCAGCTGTTGCAGCGAGAGTCCACCAACAGTGCCAACACGAAGTTAGTCATCCATCCAGGTATGTGTTTTCTGCTAATAAAGCGCTGACACCATATCCTCACATAGATACCAGACCTTGGCAGCACCGCTGTGACGTTCGACGAAGATAGAAGATGGAGACTCTGCAGCAAGAATCCTAGGTGGTGAAGAAACTGGACCAGCTGCTGCAGCGAGAGAGACTACCGTGCCCATCAACAGTGCCAGAATGGCTTCACCTGCTTCATAGTTCTGGTGTAGTGTGAAATAATCCTGATATTTTTTCATCAATAGTTGATCCTTCCAAATTTTGATCTGGCAACTCGTTGGCCCTTTTTGCCTAACCGATCCTCTTTCTAATCTCGATATCGCGCCCTCCTTTATCACTTAGATTGGAGCTTAGGAAGACAAACTATTACAAAAAAAGATCTAATATACTTTAAATAAACAACGATAAAATCAAAACAACTCGGTGTAGTACAGTTCTCCTTGGTCCGTTTTATCGTCAATTCAGCTGACCTCGTATAAAGAATTATATAAATCACGATGAGAAAAAAAGAAACGACATAGGATTTCTCTCGTCGGGCCATTTTGGCTTTATTGAAGAGGTTTTGCCAAAGGCAATAATTTTGTCTGGTGATTGGTGAAACGATCGGGGAAACGATGTTTCCCTTTTTCCCGTCGTTTCTCTTATCTTGTAAAAAGTATACACGAAGACGCACGGTGTTTGGATCATTTCGTAGGTACACGATTATTTCATATACGTCTATTACGGACGTGATGATTCCGCATGTACTATGAATATACCGGACACAGATTTTTCCGCAGATGAATAATTCCTGACACAGATTATTGCTAATATTGAGAACTCGAGAAACAGATTATTCCGCACGAGATGATTCTGAATATGGAAATAACTCCGTCACAAATTATTCCGCAAACGGTGATTCCGAACACTGAAAACTCCGGAGATGAATTTTAGTTTAGTTTTAAAAAAAAATGTGCGTTATAATCAGTTTCCGAGTTTCCAATGTGCGTAATCATCCTATCCGGAAAAATCTGTGCGCAATATTCGTGTCTCAATCACCGAGCATTTTTTTTTCTTTCCGGCGGATATATTCGCTATGTGTCACAGGGTCTCGTTACTAGTTTCATAATGAAAAGTTCCCCCTGTGTAAAGATGCCGTAGCATACAATATTCTCATTAGGTACATGACATTATTGTGTTACGACAAAGGCATCCTCCCCCACTCCTCACCCCGTTTTCCGGTGTAAATAAGCTCTGGCGCAGTTGCTATTTCCTCAAACCTTGGCCCATATCAGAGAATGGATTAACATTTTTAAAGGGGTTACCTACATCATTTTATCACTAGCTTTACACCCGGAATCACCCCTATACACATTTTTTAGCAACGCCGGCTGTTCTGCTGCCACCGGACGTAGAAAAGAGTATCGCTAATTTATTAAAAATCCTTCAAATTATTGGTATTAAAGTTAAAAAAGGGATTGCAGACCGTTTCCTGATAAACTAGTAAACTCGAAAAGTAGTCGACCGATATCTCTGAAAATTTCAAAGTTTTTTCTTATTAGTGCCAGGAGTGTTTAGAATGGTAGAAAAAGTCGGGTACGCCCGAGGAATACTCAACGCAATATCTCTGCACCGGAATGAGTTACGGAATCGAATTAAAGTCGATGTAATAGTTTTTTTAACAGTAATATTGTGGTAACCAGAAGTGAATGGTGGAAGAAGTCGGAGACGCCCGAGAAAGACCATACTATAGCCCCAAAAAGCAACTAACGAATATTCTAGCAGGCGAAGAATCAATATTGTAACACCATTTCCCTTCGGTCCCATTTGCAGTAATAATAATTGTCGCCATTGTTTCCCACGTCATGTTCTGAATAATAATGTAAACCCTTTGGAATGTATTGTCGGGCAGTTTAGTTAGGATTATCAAAGGCAGGCCCCGTCCCACTGAGCTACTGGGGCGGCCGCATATGGTCACACTCCTCCCAAAGAGCACATTGTCAAATAATGCTGCGTAATTTGCTCATTGGATAAACATTATAATTATTAATATTTGTTAACGAAATCAGACGATGTGAGTTTTAATATTCTCCCCAAACGATAGAATTCCGTATGAGAGAATTGGTTTAAATATAACCTCGGGAGAATAGAGAATTCTGTGGGAGTATGTGTTAAGTATTAACGTAGCCTAGGAGAAAGGAGAATTATTATGCATAATTACACTTACTAATTACTCGGCTAATTCTTATTTTACACTTGTAAGATAAGAATTAGCCTAGGAGAATGGAGAATTATACATAGTTTGTAAGGATTGTCAGGATTGTATGAAGTATTAACCTAGCCTAGGAGAATGGAGAACTCTATATTAGGAGTGAAGGATACGTTTTAGCCTGGCTAAGAGAATAAAGAATTCTGCATCGGAAGTGTAGGAATATAAGGAGAAAAAAGAAATATGTTTGATGTATAGGATAAGTAGTAGCCTTGGATATTAGAGAATTATTTGTACGGTGGGATTATTATTAGTATACATAGAGCATTTAGAATTAGGGGTGTAGAATATGTATTAGATTAGGAGAAGACAGAATTGTGTATCAGGAATGTAGGAGTATTAGGAAAGCGAGAGTACTATTTTCGGTGTGTTTAGAAAATATCCGATGCAGATAGTTCGAAGATTAGAGTCAAGGACTCCCAAAGAGAAAGTTGCGGATATATAAGTGTACGAAAATACTCGAGACGGGGATGGAGATAGAATACTAAACGTCCGTTTACGATTATAGTTGCTACCCAGCTTCGCCCTAGTTTCAAAGCTCTTTTTTCTTATAGAACCGATGTTAAATATGGAACAGTGTGGCATCTTTTTTTCACAGTTAAATAATAGCTTCGCCTAGAGTCTAGGTCTAGGGGGATAGCTAGAGAATTTATGAAGAAAAAAACCTTAAGATCTACAAGGTTTTAAAAGTTCGGTATATTTTTGTGAATATCGGTAGATCTTAACTGAATTCGGTAGGTTTAAAAAAAAAATCGGCTGATTTTCACAAATTTCCGTAGGATGAACATCGGTAAATTTTTATCGAAATCGGTATTGTTGCCGGCTCCACACGCTCGCGAGTGGGAGCCGGCATAACCATAACAGGTAGGTTCTCAGACTCTCGATGGGGGTTTTTGATTTATTGCTTGACATCACGAGACACAAATTGGTGATGCGTTTTATATTTTCACAGAATTATTATTCTCTTTTAATTACTGCATCTTTTAAAAATTCCACTTGTTTGCCCATGAAGCATCATAAAAAAATTGCACTTGTTTAACCGGCGTCTCGCAATCCACTCAGTATACAGATGTGTTCTTTGCACTCACCCTCCACTTAGAATCATATCAGTTGGATTCGATATTCCGTGGAATGTGGTAAAAAAACTACACCGGTTGGAATTGATTCTGAAAATAAATTCCTTGCGCGGCCATACGCCTGGCATTTTTCAAGCAATATATCAAAACCCCCATCGAGAGTCCGAGGTCTAATAATAAGAAAGTTCTAATTTAATAAAATAAAATATAAATGTGCTAAATTTACGAGAACAATTTTTTTGTATGAATACCAATATCCAAAACATAGAAAGATGAAAACTTCATTTTCTTTCAGTTCCCAACTCGCAAATAAATAATTAAGTTGTCAAAGGAGCCAAAATAAAACATTTTTCTTTATTAATTTTGTTGTATTATATTATTATTCAATAAAAATTTTGAAATTGGTTTATTTATAAACAAGTGAGTAATTTAATATTTAATACGAAAAACTCAGAAATCATTTCTGACCAATTTAATAGCATATTCGGAGATTTGAACGCTGTGTTTCAATCAAATTATTATCATTTAGTTATTTATCACTGTCACATAACGATTGCTGCTAGGTCAATTTTGTAAGGTCCATCGAATATAATCATTGATATCACAATACCTGAACTGCAGCGCACATGTAATGGACGAATACTTTGATTATTCTGTTTATTCCGAGCCAAAAGTCGAATGTAGACAAGACATGCTACGGTTCCTGTCTTATCCTCTGCTTTCTTATTTTCCACGTTTCAAGCTTTCCCAGGAATTCATTTATTTTTCATGGAGAATTCTCAAAATATATAATTTTCGCATTCTCTTTTGGTGTGTTTCTATAGAATGATAATTTCATGACGATTCAGCAAAGTCGGATCGAATCTTTTTTTCGTACTAACTTTATGGACCAAGTAGTGCCCACTTGAGTAAATTTAGGTTTCTGCTTTCTCTAGCTTTATTTTTTTCTTTAGCTCCAGTTAACAAAATTTATATATGTGGTAAAAGAGTACGTTTTTTCAATTTTTTTGTGTAAACACATAAAGTTTTTTGAAAGGACAAACCCCTTACAGTTTTTTCCCCGGTGTCTTAGCAGGATGTGCTTTAAAAGTGTTAAAATCTCGTTAATTTTTATTCAATATGAACGCCATTGTCATTGACTAAGGCAATTTAAAAATGAACTAGCCCATTTGTTTAATTTTTATTCGAGATAAAAAAATTGACATACTGGCTCGGAGGAATTAAAAAATTCATTAAAATGGACTCGCCCAAGTGTGTTTGAATTTTAGATACCTATCTTCAAAAGTACAAAATTTTCCCAAATATAAACTTGGGGTGGAATATTGGAAACATGATAAAGGAAGCAGCCCCAATCAGAAGAGGAGACCAGTGCATTACGGCTAGATATTGTCGTGAAATAAAATTTATCAACAATATGATTATATTGTGTTAAGTTTATTAAATTAAAGAAAAATTGTAGAACCTGCAGACATGCTGCCTTGTGGCAGCACAGCATGACTATTTTTATTTTTAAAATTCTAGTAATGCCAATGTTGTATAATAAAACTAATAAATAAATATGTTTTGGAATTGAATATAATTTTGCACGTATTCTTAAATGATTGTTATAATTTTACAAAATATGTCAAAATGTTAATTGGAATTTTTTTAAGATTAAGTTTTCAATTTTCTCCGGCCCATCTAATATTCCAAGACCGTCATCAATGACGCCACCAAAAAACTTCAAAATTTTAGGTTGTTCTTAGGAAAATGTTGGATGGTCGAAATGCGAATCAGTTAATATAATGGTCATGTTTTGGCCCGATACGGCACCGAATTTGGAATAGCGTTGGCTACAAATCACAAGAATTGCTTTCTGTCCGCGGCTGCACCGCGACGTGCAGTGGCAAAGGCAATGGCTCTCCACTCCGACCAGTGATAAGTCTCTGTTTGTGTCAAGATTACTGCACAGAGCGCCGCAAAACATACACACAACACTTGTGTACGTCCTGCGCTGAAATATTTCGCTTTGTCCCCATATTAACTATTAGTAATGCGCGCTTCAGTCAGCGGCAGATGTCGGTGAGAGCTTATGCTAGTTGTGGCTTGTACGCGATAAACTGAAGATTTTTGTGTAACGTGTTGTCTGTGCTATATTTTTGTGCAACAATTTATGACAATCACGGTTCAGTATAAAATGGTTAAACGAATGATTGGAGCAACTAAATTTTCTAGAGATATATACATAAACATAAACATATTTCAAAAACACTTTCACCTTATTTTTCAAAACTTCTATGTATTAACAGTCAATTATAATTCTAGAGCATATTATAATTATTGATTTCAATTTATTTTTTTCTCTCCATGCACTTTCTTCCTTTTATAACTATTACCTACTCATATATAAATTTAAACTTAAATTCAATGATTTTAACTTAAAATCATTAGTTTTCAGAACAATCTCAGGCGAAATTACATAATGATATTTTATGGATATACGTAATCGGCACTAAAACTATGTAATAACGAAAAATATCCTTAACTGTATCTTATTGTACTGTGTATGACTTAATAAATCAATAAATATCTCGCCATATCCAGGATAAGTTAAATGTATGTGATTTTTATTTTTTTTTAAATCCTCATTATCTTGATAAAGACCTAAAAAAAATTATATATTTTTTAAACTTTTGTACCCTTCAATTGCTTTTATTAATACTTTATGACTGTTTCCGACATATGGGTTTGATTCTAACAGATGTTAATTTTGTTTTGTACTGACTAACGTTACGTTATCGTTTTAAGTGCACTGAGAAATCTGCAAATACATTCAAGACAATCAAGCAGCCACCATCTCACTTTTAAGGAGTCCGTAGTTCAAAGAAAAATAAAATGCAAACTGCGGCTCTATCGTTGACATTGCGCAGTAATCCGATGCAATCATATACAGGTTTTCCAATAAGAGGTGTTATTTTGAATCGCCCGCTATTTCAGTAGATGTTACTTACACAGCATCCCCAAAGATGACATAGGTCCTGAGTGAAATCATTTTCTTCAGGGCCTTCTGTGTGGAGTTAATATAAAAAAGGGTTTTCCAATAAGAGGTGTTATTTTGAATAGCCCGCTATTTCGGTAGATGTTACTTTTGAGCTGTCATTTTTTGACATTTGACAAGTAAAAACTACGCCATTAATAAAAATGGAACGATACACGCTTCAACAACGCATTGAAATTATTAAAATTCACTTGAGTGAATCAAATGCAAATCATCTTGAGTGATGAGGCCCATTTCCACATCGGTGGCTTCGTCAACAAGCAAATTTGTCGCATCTGGGGCTCGGAAAACCCAAGAGTTATTGTTGAAAAGCCTCTCTATCCTCAACGTGTGACTGTTTGGTGCGGTTTATGGTCCGGCGGAGTCATTGGACCTTACTTTTTCGAAAATGAGGCTGGAGCAACAGTTACGGTGAATGGATTGCGCTATCGAGAGATGATTAATGATTTTTTTGGCCGGAATTGGATGGTATTGATCTGGACAACGTTTACTTTCAACAAGACGCAACGAAACCATTGATCTTTTACGATTGAATATCAAAATAACACCTCTTATTGGAAAACCCTGTATATAACTTTGAAATTGGATGAATTGTTCAAATTCTATGAAACAACCTTAAGTCACCTTTTCATGCTTATTATTAAATGCTTTTCATGCTCTACTCTTCAAATTATTTATTGGGTCTGCTTTAGAAATTCGGTGCTAATGTTTGCAGTATTATACTGTGTCTGTTGTTTGATATATTGGTAAAGCATTACACTTAAATCAATTCTTTTTTATAAAGTTTCTTCCTCACAAGCGAGGTTTTGTTATGAGCCTGTTCGTTCTTACGGAGTTTGACTGTATTTTAATGAAATCATCAATTACCAGTATCTGTGTATGTTAATATTTAAATGTAATGCTAATGCTGTGATATTGGAATAAATTTATTTTTAATCTGGTTGCGTCTAGACTCCTAGACTCTATTCTGGGGTTGAAAACCTTTGCGAAACAATTTAAGTCGCAGCAGAAACCATGCATATTTTTTACGTCCTTCATGCCAGCAACAGTAGCCCTAAAAGTGGGAATGTTTTTGGAATGAAGGCGAGGTTATTAATATTTTTATCGAAATTTTTATGCATGGATAAGTTTATTTAAAAAAACACTATTGTTGTAATCTGTACCTACCCCCATCCCTGATTTACTCCATCCTGCTTGTCTAGTTTCTCATCATTATAAGAATATTCTTGTATTATGTGTCTTTGTAATATTAATTTAATAACTTATGTCAATCTAAATAATTCAACTATAGTTGTTTGTTACCAAATTTCTCTAATTAAGATGCGGTAGGTACTTACAAACCATCTCTTGTGTACATAAAATATTAATCAACAGTGGTGTTAAGGCGGGTTTATTATTTTTTTTATTAAGCTTATGGCGACAAGGTCATATTATTATTGTCTACATTCTTACCAGCGTAATGTGACGCTTATCTTATGTTCATAAAAAAACCAATAAACAAGCAAGTAAACATTTCAGAATACATCCGGGTGCTGAATATCAAATACTATACATAAAGACTTTACTGACGTTACATTATACCGGTAATTGGTCTTCCTTTGGTAATTTCCAATATGGTGCCTGGCGCCGTCCGTCCCTATGAACTACCACCTCCCCAATCTTCACCACCCCCCACCCCGCCCCTTTTCAGCAGCCGCTTCCCACTTCAAGTACTTCCATCATATTACTCACAGGATATACTAACTTCAAGTCTGCACTGCTCTTCGAGGGATTAAGGCTCCGTAGTGAGCATTCAAAGATGGTTTGAAAGGGAGGTATGTAAATATGAATGTTAGAGGGAGCGCGCTTATATTTAAAAACGATAATAATTAAGCGAAAATGGTGAAAATATTTAATAAAACACGACTCGTTTGAAATACAGCAAAAATCTCTCGAGAAATGCTTAAGTTACATTTAAAGATACACTGTGAATTTTTTCATACCTATAACATTAAATAACAGAACAAAACGTGTTTTTAATAATTTTCGGAGCTTAATATATATATATATATATATATATATATATATATATATATATAAGTGTGTACAGGATATATGAGTACATAAAAAATATATTTACATTACAAAATATATTTATGTTCGCAATCTCACCAATGAAGAAACTGGTTCTTGTGCTTGGTGAGAGAGTTACACTAATTATAAGAAAAATAGAATACCATTATGGTACAGCTAAGTATATATATAATAGGAACAATATATACAGAGACAACATCTAAATACAGTGGTGATGAGTATAGACTGATAATAAATATCAATAAAGGGAAAAAACAGTATACTTTACTTTATTCCTAAATAGGTATAGTTACTTTTGTTTGGTATTACATTTTGGAATTTTGATATTGTATTGATATAGCTTACTTTGCGATTTTTTTCTATCGAGGGAATCTCACATAATTAAAGTTCGGCTTTACAAATGTATAGATACATTATCTTCAAAAATAACATATGTATTTTTAGGAACTTAAAAACTTACAAAAAAAAGATTTTTTTATAAATCGGTAGATATTCGGAATGCTGGGGCAACACAGTGGTTTTAAATGCATTACTAAATATGCACATCTTAATTTTAGTGCATATTTTACATAAATAAAATTACATATGTAGCTTCGCCGTTATCAACGCTCGCTTTTAGAAGACTTTCTTACTGAACAATTAAAAATATGGAAGCAAACAGTATAGCATCTAGCCTTATTT
This sequence comes from Hesperophylax magnus, assembly GCA_026573805.1. Taxonomy (NCBI): domain Eukaryota; kingdom Metazoa; phylum Arthropoda; class Insecta; order Trichoptera; family Limnephilidae; genus Hesperophylax; species Hesperophylax magnus. The sequence continues at coordinate 13,705,698 of JAIUSX010000049.1, forward strand.
TTCACAGTCGTAGATTAAATAATAAATCCAAAATTAAAAGGAGCGGCTGCGCGGCCGTTTTCATACAAAACCTAAATTTGGATTTGAGACCAAAATACGCAACCAAACTGAAAACATTTTTTAATCCGAAGTTATAGCAAATATATTATATTAATCTGTGCCTATTTTATTTATTAGTTCTTCAAATTGTAAAATATAGGATATTCAAGAATTAAATTTTGCCATTTTGGCACATTTTTGTGAGTTAATAATTGTGGTGATCTGCCGTGTCGATCACTCAGATAAGATGTAAATAATAGTCGTTTGGATACTCCATACTATTTGGTTTATTTAGTGTTATTACTAATGTACAGTATTCGAGATGTTGTTGTTAAGAGAGGACGAGTTACAACAGACACGCCTTTTTATACGTCTCGGTCATGCTGTCTCACTCAGATATGCCTGTCTCTTTCATACCGACAGACATACGTTCACCACATCCCTCCACACTTAAATCAGCAGACAGTAACACAACATGATTATCATAATAATAATTATAAAACATACATACACATATTTAATTATTATTTTACAACATTTTCTTTTTTATTTATAACCATGTTGATTCGGAGAGTTGACTGCTGCTTATTATGATTTCTCTGTCCTTGGTCGAAGGCGCTCCTTCCAGTTCCCCGACGTTGACGCCACGGGTTCACTGGAGCTGGAAGGAAAAAGAGGGTCACCCGTTAGATTGTCATCCGAAACAAAGTCGGAGACATCGTACTCATCGAACGATAGCCTCCTCGTCTCAGACTCAGGGATTAAAATACTAGGGTTCTTTTCCCATGATACACACAGTTTGGATAATTGATCAAAATGTCTTTTCCAGTACATGATTTTATCATTCAATTTAACCTCAATTAAATATAGTTTATTTCCCAAACGTTTATGTACTTTCCCTGGTACCCACTTATCATTGTTTTGGTCTCTAAAATCCCTAACCATAACTTTCTGATTAATCTTAAAATTCGTAGATACTTTGTTATTCCTTTTATAATAGAATTTCTGATTTTCCTGACATTTTGACATTTTCATTTTGGTATCTTTATCAATCACATTTTCCTTTACCTTCCCCCCTCTAGGTATAAAATTATTCAAATTTGACCTTAACCTTCTACCAAACATTACAACTGCTGGCTCTAACCCTGTTGTACAGTGTGGTGCATTCCTATAATCTATGAGAAAACATTCTAACTTCTCATTATAACCTGACTGAAATTTTTTTTCTAACAATATTTTCTTTAAAAAATTTTTACACGTTTTGACTGCATTCTCTGCCAATCCATTTGATTGAGGATGATTTATAGGTGTTGTTAAATGTTTAATGCCATTTCTCTCGCAAAACTGTTTAAAGTCTGCTGACATGAATGCTGCTCCATTATCAGAAACTAAGGTTTGTACACTACCGAAATAACTGAATAATCTCTTTAAGATTTTAATGGTATTATCTGAGTTAGGTGAATTTACTTCCACGCAATCCAACCATTTTGAGGTTGAATCTATGATTACCAAAAAATATTTATTTCCGATAGGCCCTACGTAATCTATATGAACCCTACTCCAAATTTCTTCCGTTATCGGCCATGGAGTTAACTCACTCTTGGGTTGTGATGGTTGAATTTCCGCACAAATTCCGCACTCTCTAACTAAAAATTCAATTTGACTGTCAATCCCTGGCCACCAAAAATAGCCTCTAGCTAGCCCTTTCATCTTGGCAATCCCTAGATGAGATCTATGCAATAAGCTTAATATCTTATCCCTTAAACTTATTGGAATTACTAACCTATGGTTCCAGAAAATACAATCATCAATTATTGATAAATCGTTCCTTTTTATCCAATAAATCCATTTGCAATCATCCTTATTGACTTTATTTGGCCACCCTGTTCTAAGATAATTTTTTATCTCTAATAATAATTTATCCGTATTAGATTCTGCTTTAACTTCCTCAACATCTATTGGCATCTCGCTATTATTTTTGAATAAACACAAAATTCTTGAATCAAAGTTATTATTTTCCTCAACAGGATCTCCTACAGGTACGCGAGATAAGTAATCCGAACAATTTAATGTTGATTTTACGTATTGAACTTTATAATTGAAAGATGAGAGAATTACACCATAACGTTGTAATCTATTACAAGTTAAAACAGGAATTCCTTTTTTTTCACCAAAAATTCTACATAAAGGTTCATTATCTATTTCTAGAATGAATTCCCTTCCGTAAATGTACTCGAAAAACTTCTTAAAAGCAAACACAATTGCACAAGCCTCGAGGTCTAAAATTGAATATTTCTTTTCCGCTTCTGTCAGTTTACGAGAAACAAAAGAAATAGGTCTTTGTAAATTATTTTCATACACATGTAACAATGTTGCACCCAAACCTTTCGTTGAGGCGTCCGTAACTACCTTCAAAGTAACATTTGGATCGTAATGTGCTAACACTCGATTATCACATAAAATTAATTTTATTTTATTAAAAACTTTTACGCAATCTTGATTAAAATCAAAATTCGTATTTTTTTTCAATAATTTGTGCAAAGGATCTAATAACATAGACATATTTGGCACAAAAGATCGGTAAAAATTTACCATTCCTAAAAAACTGCGTAGCTCTGATAAATCTTTTGGTTGCGCGACTTTACTAATTGCGTTCGTTTTATCTTCCATAGGTTTAATCCCTTCCTTCGAGATTTCAAACCCTAAGAAACATACCGATGAAGCGTTAAAATTGCACTTTTGAATATTTACGCACAAACCGCAATCTTTTAACCTATTAAGAACTGCATTTAAATTAGCATTATGTTCCTCTATCGTTTCTCCTGTAACCATAATATCATCCAGGAAAACCGCTGTTTTCTTCAAACCTTGTAGACATGAAGCTATAGTTCTACAAAATATTGCCGGTGCACTGTTAATCCCAAACACTAGCCTAGTGAATTTAAATAATCCTAAATGTGTAGAAATCGTAGTATATTCCATACTTTCTTCGTCTAGTTCCAACTGTAAATAAGCTTGACGTAAATCAATTTTTGAAAATATTATTCCGCCCGAAATTTGTGATAATAAAACTTCTATCTTCGGCATGGGATATTTGTCAACAATCAATTGTGGATTCACAGTACATTTATAATCCCCGCAAATTCTAATGCTTCCATCGCTTTTAACTACGGGCACGATAGGAGATGCAAACTTGCTATAACTAATCGGAACTAAAATTCCCTCTTCCTGTAAACGGTTCAATTCCGTTTCAACTTTCGCTTCCAAAGCGAAAGGAATACTTCTCGGATTGCAGAATTTCGGTTCTGCATTTTCTTTCAATTTTAAATGAACTTTAAATTTATTGAATCTACCTAGTTTACTTGAAAATACCTCCGGATATTTACGCACTAACGTATCGACACTATTATTGTTTACGTCGTGAATATTATGCGTGAGTATTTCACTTTTCAACTGTGAAGAAACCGTCTCGAAACCCGTAAAACCAATGTTAAATTCTTTTACGAAGTCTCTACCTAGCACAGTGGTTGAACCATCCTTTACAACACAAAATTCCATTATTTTAGTAATACCATTGAAATTAATTGACAAAATTAAACATCCAAGTAACTGTAACTTACAATTATTGTAACCCTTCAGGGTTAAATTCTTCGGCTTCAATTGTACATCTTTAAAATGTTCCCAATAATCTTTATCCGATAGGATCGATATTCCTGCACCCGTGTCAAATAATCCTTTTATGATGATACCGTTATTAACTTTTAACGATAAATAAATGGGATCGGTATTTCTTGTTAACCTTGAATTTATTTCACTTGAATTCACAAACACAGATGAAACTTCCTCCCGTTTTTTTTCGCGACAATTTTTACTAAAATGTCCCTTGTTTTTGCAATTAAAACACGTCACGTTTTTTAATCTACAATTACTGGAATCATGATTATTTAAATTACAATATTTGCACTTCAACTGTTGTATACGTTCTACTGATTTCTTTCTGGGAATTGTAACATTTTTGTCTTTCGCCCGCGCCGGTGAAGTAGAATAATTCCTACCTGCACTACTATTAAAATTTTTCTTACTTCTAGAAATGAGCCCGACACTCTCGGATTTAATACACGTAATATTTTTATGAAATGAATCCATTCCCGATGCGCACTCTAATGTACTTTTTAAAGTCAGCTTCTCTGCATCTAAAAACATTTTTTCTTTAATACGACCTTCTAATAAACCAGTCACAAAAATATCTTTTAAATTTTCTTCCAGTCTGCTTTCAAATTTGCAGAATCTTGTTAGACAACGTAACCTAGCTATATAATCATTTATAGATTCCCCAACTTTTTGTTTCGCCGCAAAAAAATTTCCACGTTCCTTAAACACATTCTTTGAAACACCAATGTGGTTTCCTAATAACAAAAATATATTTTCAACCGATAATTCTGTTATTTTTTTTGGAAAACATAAATCTATCAGTAGATTAATCGTGTCTGTGTGTAGGTGGGATATTAAAACCGCCCTCTTTTTATCCTCGGATTTAAATTTGTCATCATTGACGAGGATCAACTGCTCAAACTGTAGCACGAACGTCTCCAGCCCGTCCCTAAGGTGACAAAACCTGGGTAAACCCACTCCCTCCATTTCCACACAGATTACCAATAATCAGAAAAAACAACAACAAACAGCACTCAACTCACGAATCTGATGATTGATGCTGCCGCCGATCGCCGCCCTTCCGCGTCCGACCGTCTTCTGGCTCCGTCCGGATTCCTGGTCGTCCTTCTCGTCCGGTCACCACCGCCACGCCTTCCCGTGTCGGGTCCCCGTACAAGCTGCCTGGATCCGTTTTTCATCCGGTTTCTCGGCTGCTGATTCCTTGAGCTCAGCGCCTTGAATCTCCTCACCAGTTCCTTGCCTTGATGCTCCTTCAATGTCCGATACTGTCCGTGAAGCTGCCCCCAAATTATTTTATTTTTTATGCGACAATAATCCCTTCCGCGGTGCTCGGTGGGATTATAACCAAACTATGGTTCTTTCAGCTGCGCCTACTGTGGTTCTTCCTCCAGGAAGAATTTAATGGCTGATCAGCTTCCTTTTTCGGCTGCTCCAACTGTAGTTCTTCCTCCAGGAAGAATTTAATAGCTGTTCAGATTCCTTTTTCGGCTGCTCCAACTGTAGTTCTTTCAGCTGCGGCTACGGTTCTTCCTCCAGGAAGAATTTTGCGGCCGTTCAGCTTCCTTTTTCGGCTGCGCCAACTGTGGTGATCTGCCGTGTCGATCACTCAGATAAGATGTAAATAATAGTCGTTTGGATACTCCATACTATTTGGTTTATTTAGTGTTATTACTAATGTACAGTATTCGAGATGTTGTTGTTAAGAGAGGACGAGTTACAACAGACACGCCTTTTTATACGTCTCGGTCATGCTGTCTCACTCAGATATGCCTGTCTCTTTCATACCGACAGACATACGTTCACCACAATAATTATTTAAAACAAATTGCTATATTTACTGAACGAATACGGTCGGTGGCTAAATTGTCATCGCATTTGGGTCCCACCTAGGCGTAGAATGTTCAATTCCTCGGCTGACTAAGTCCTCCATCACAATAAAAGCAACAGTTTCAGCTTACTTTGGTGGTAGTAGGAGATTTTCAAATATTGTCAGGTTATTTCGTAACCACGGAATGAAATTTGACGTGTGTAAGTTAAACCTTTTAGCCTTTTTTACGATGTGTTAGGGCAAGATTACTTTTAAATAATTATAGTTAACTCTCTAACATCATTAAAAATATTTTTTTTTAATAGCCCATGATATAAAAAACAAATAAATAAAATAGCACATATCCGTGCTAGATATTTGCTATACGTTTTTAATAAAATATAATTATTCAATTTGGTGGTTCCCCTTAAAAATATTGTTTATATTTTATTATTTTTAAGCCAAATTGTCCATTAACAATATAAGATAATAAGATTGGAAAAAACCCAGTGATGAATGCGAAAGATATCACATTATATGCACGAAGAACAGTGACAAAAATGTAGATGAAGAATAAAATGCCGAGTCAAAGCCAGTAAGGTTTCATTCAAGAATTGAGTCTTATCACAGATTTTTTTTTTTACATAACTTCTGTCAAAAAATCGTAGACTTAAAAATTCAATGCTTTGACTTTAGTTGACAAGGAGAATGGTAACCATAATTAGTAGTGTTGATCGAGGAACAGAAATTCATTATTTTGAAGTCTACGGGAAGGGATGTTGAACTGAATGAGGTGTAACAAAGAAGGTGATTCAATAATACTGTTGATAATTTAAAAAAAATGCAAATTACATCTGAGTCTTTTCTAAAGAAGAGAGATTAAAGTTTGTTCAATTTCATCATATGAGTACTCGCCTCTTTTAAGTCCTAACATCCGAGCCATTCCTCGCAAGACGCGATGTTGTACGGATTCGATATGAATAGAAAGGAGACCAAATAGCATAGGTTGTAAATATCTTGAGGATCTCTCATTACCGTTAGCAAAAACGTGCATGAGAAAATTTGGTAGTATCGTTAATCAAAATATGTTAAAAGGAGGCGGGGCTAAATGGGCTCTTTTGTACGCCAGACGTCACATCATCATTAGAATATTCATAATTATTTATTTTAACCATTTTTATTCTACCTACAAATATTTTCGCTGACGTAGAAATTAGACGTAAAAAGTAATGGAAGTTATAATAATATATATTCTTAAAATAGCAAAAACACAAATAATCCTTTAAAACAACAACAATGAACTTGTTGCAGCAATAACAAAAAGGTGAAAAATACAGCCAATGGAACAATAATACAAGACACTACCAATACCACGCAATAAAAGCTTTCAACAGTTTAAAACTTGAAATTAAAATTGAGAAAATAAAAATAAATTCACACACAAAATTACAAAATGGATTAAAGAACAAAAAAGACAATATTATTACCAAAATTTCATAGCATAAAATAAAAATAAAACATACACGTAACACACAAAACCAATATAAACACACATCACTCACAAACACACAAGATTATTTTCAATGTACTATTTTTTTTTTTTTTAATTTTAAATATATTATTATGTATTTTTAATTTTAAATGTATAATTTTTCTCATTAAATGAATTATGTAGTTTTTTTTATATTATAAAATGAAGGCCTCAGCACGGGCAAGCCACCCAGTGAGGCCTACATTACTGAAAACCTTGAATTGTAAAAAATATTGTACCTAATAAAAAAATAAAAAAATAGCCTGTTATTGTAAGCTATTTCATCTAGGAAGCCGCATTTCAAATATTTAAACAATTAGATAACGGCATATCATTGTAATCGACCGTTTTTTGTCCATACATATTTTTTTATACTAGATACCTTCATTAAACGAGTATTATTTTTCGATCTCCCCGTTACCCACACTCATTTGTACCATTGTATCTCTGGTAATATTGTATTCTCTGTCATGTTAACAGAATGGGTTCTGTCAGTTGCATGTTTGTGCATTGTAACCCAGCACTCTTAACTTAGGCGGAGTCAATTAAAAGTGGTTCGCCGTTGTGAGTTTAAATTAACCCGTTTTGCGAACGGCGTCTCTTGCTCATCTTGCCGAGGCGAATGTTTCAATTATTTGCCGGCTGCGAGTTTGCGTTCGCCGACTTTGAGCTTTGCTAAAGTCAGATAAATAATATTGTGTGACTGAAGCCAGTGCCTTATTTACTTGTAATCAAATATTTGGCGAGCGAAGATAATTCTATATGTAATATAATATATCTGCTTCTGGTTTATACTGAGAGTAACAACCACAGTAGAATTTTAGTTGGCAACAGTAGCATTCTATTAAGATGCTGTCTTTAATATCTATGTTCGGCTGTGATGCGTGCGTGATGTGAATAAATCGAACTAGAACATTGATAAATTATCTTAGTTATATTATGCTGGCTTCTACGGTTTATGGAGGAACTAGATTTTTCTACTCGGCTTTGTTCGAGATTTCAACACGAAAGATTTTGGAACAGACGGTATGATTTAAGGCGATGCCATACGTAGTAATGCAAAATCATGTGTTTTTGGTTTGAAAATTTGGTCGCCTAGAAATGTTTCAGATGCTTTAATTAAATACTGCGAGTAGAATACATCTTGACCTTGGAAATAATCGAGTATTTTTTATATAAGTCTTTTTATAAGCCCAGAAAAAAATAATGTATAGTCCTATGAAAACTGCTTTAAAGTTCAAAATCTCCTACTTACGAACCCATTTTCGGTTATGATTTTATTGCATAATGTGGCAAATTAAGTTATTTATAAATTGATCGGAAAAAAATTATTATTTATACCCACAAAATAAAATAAAAGGCACTGTTTGGCCATGTTTTTTTCTTGCATAAATCAAAACAGGCGGATGGTGTTAAGCGGGAATTTAAAACTTATCGCCATCTACGTAAGGGTTGTTATTGATAGCGGCTCAATTTAAAATATTACACGACGTAGTGCATCACCTTAAAATGAATTGATTGGTTGCTCATATTCGTTTCTTGCCGCGCGACCTGAAAAACCTTTAATGCGTTTAGAGTGTTTTATTTCGCTTCTAAAAAAGGCTACTTTGGAAGGTATATAGCCTGGTTTTTATATTAATTTATTGCATCTCACTATACATAAAACACTTTTTTTTCACAAAAAAATCAACCTCACTAGGATTAAGCCTGTATCGAGGTTAACAATACATTTAAGTGAAATAAACATAAGAGTAATCACAAACATAAATTAATTCTACATACAAACACAATATATATAAAAATTAAAGAAAAAATATGTATTAGATTTGTTACCAGATGGGTAATTTGACAGTATTTGAACCATAACTTATCATTATTCATTATTCAAAAGAAGAAACAAAGTAGATAATAAAGACAGATAGGGTGACATTCAGTTTTTAGCAAATGGGACTTAATCAAATCTTATTATTTAAGAAAGGACAAAGATGAAAAAATATTAAGACAATCGTCTGTCAATACAAACATCTTAATTTACTTTAAAAAATAACAAACTTTAATATATGTATGAAATTTGTGTTATTTTGATTCAAATAATTCTTCATTTCTAAACTGCACGAGAATGTATTTTGGAGAGTATCAAAATGGCACGATATATATTTTTAAATAGAGCAATTAATTTTCTTTTCAAATCAGTTTTGACATCTTTGGGCACGAACTTGCATCAAGCTTATTTTATACTGCCGGCACCACATACGAAAATTTCAAGGCAGAAAAGTTCGTGAAATGGAGTTTACTGAAGAAAGGAAGGCTACAGGAAATGTATATTATTCTTTTAAGTATATTTGAACTTGAAAAGCACCGTGAAAGGCAGAGAAAAAGCAGAAGAAAAACAGATGAAAAGCAGGGTTGGGCTTACTATCTTAAAATGTTTATTTTTCTGTTAACTTAACACTGTGGATACTTGATCTAAAATGCGCATAAATTCATAATTTTGTAAGAAATTTGTATAAAAGGTATTTAAATCTTTTTATTTAGTTTAATTATTTTAAATAAATTATGTTATGTAACCATTTTTATTATAATGAAAATTTTTTTTCTTTATCGACAGTATTCTTCATATTAGGGTTAATTACACTCCGGAGGTGGGTTACAAGTAATGTGTTTATACATAGTTTTGGAGTTCTTTTCGGGACCCACAAAAACACTTCCTGCTTTATTATACATAGAATAATTGTAATTCATTACAAAAATGCCATACGTGAAATACCAAAACAATCGCCTTTCTTCTCCGTATCTACGTCTCTGATATACTGACAGTAACTTGAATTTTATGTTAAACAGAGCATATTATCAGGGTTATTTTATGCCATTTGTTCCCGACATGAATTGGCATTTCCAACATGAAACCATCCAACTTTCAGCTACAAATTACAATTAAATTATACAAACCGAATCATTGATACTTGCAACACGACATTACAGATTCAGTATAAAGTGGGTTAACTACCCCGAAGCAAGGTAGAGCTCTAAGGGTTGGAGTATTTGCCCTTACCGGGGCACTCGCCTCATCAGCCCTCTCCCTCACCCTCCTGCCCGGGAGGAGTTGGGGGCCGCAGGCCGGGGTATGGGTGCTTTGTTGTCTTGCTTTGGCCTTTGGGAAATTAATGCGATCGTCAAGGAAATATTGCTATTTATACCAATTTAATTCGCGGCGTCCGGGTACCTGCTAATCCCTCAGATATGTTTCAATTATAAAGGGAATTTAAAAAAAACAAAAACCTCGGCCACTTAATTACAATTTATGGTCATGTTTTGGGTTACAAAAAAAATCTCCGCATTTTTGAGTTTTCTAGTAAAAAATAATGAGTAAAATTTACTTACGAAAATGATGATCCAACCAATTCAGTATTTAATAGACGAACAGACTGAAACAGGATTTCATATTTTACACGGTTAAAATTGTATTTCTCATTCGCTCTCGCGACTGACAAATATGATAATAATATATACCTAGTTATTTTCTATAATAAATATTATGTTAATTGTTTTATGCTTTCAAAATTGGCATTCCTTAAACTTTTACTTTGATCAGTATAAACGAGCTGGATCCTTTATTGTGACAATATAGCGGTAGACGACCCCAATGTTTGAAAGGTATTACCTAATTTGAGGAAGTTTTGAATGCGGCGAGCGAATGGTTGTGGCTTTGAATTCGTTGTTCAGCGGAATACCAATGTGTAGGTGAACTCATTAGCTAACTGTTAACGTAATAAACACTCTTGTTTATTTTCACGAAACTACAACGAGCGCTAGTTTCGTTTGCAAAATTTCATTTCAGTCACACGATTCCAAGCCTACCGAAGGGTCAACTGGTAAATATCAACAACACAACAGAATCAGGATCTTCGCAAAAAATACCGTGGAAATAAAAATATTTTTGTGACCTATTTATTGTTAGCTCCGAGAATGTGCTTTTCCTTATTGTCCTCCTCCTTTGACTCCCCTCCCCGCTATCGGCGGTACTTTCACCTTACAGGGGAGATATTATACCTATATACAAGAGACTAGCTAACGTGTCACATCTTTCGTACGCTTTGTACTGAGCTCCGGAAAGTACCACCGACTACATACAACCACATAGCCATACTGTTGGGTATTGTGTGGACCTCTTCCCTTCAGTGGATGGAAGCGGATACACCATAACAGAGAGCCCTTTGGAGTCCCGCTCCCCGTGTACATATGTTTCCAGTTCTGTGTCCTGTGGGAGAAGTTTGCCTCTCAGGCAGCACTTACCCGGGCATATAATAGATACACCCCAAAATATTTGCTTTGTGTAATAAATTGTACTTACTCACGAATTTCACTTATACCCAATATCTTACAATGAAATATGACACCGATATGCTCACGTGTATAAATTAACCAACACCGTGCGCTCGTTAAATTCGTAAACACCGCTCGCTGTTAGCTTTTTGTTTTTGCCGATATTTCAGCTTATTGAAAATAGCAACGGAGAAAAGGTAAAAAATGCCCGAAACTCGAAAGTTTCGCTTCATTCCAGTTTCGCTTAACGCGGTGTAAACAGGTTTCACCGCAAGAGTTTCTTGCACCCATACCTCTTCCGAACTCCGCCAGCGACCAGACGCATTCTTTTTGCAAAGCCGATAATTTAACCCTTCGCGAGGTTTGCTTTCTTTCGGTATTCGGCTCTCAAAACTCACCGAGTCGGACAACCTCCATATTTTACTGTTGTTTTAATTTATACTTTTCTCATAACGCTCTATACTATACTGCTTCAAACGCTCCCTCTCTCAACTTTGAAGATGTTTGGGATTCAGTTATGAAATACAATTTCCGAAATCGTTGAGTATATTCGTGATTAAATACGATAACGTTCAAACTCTGTTAAGAAATAAGTAGGTTCATGTCTGTAGGGTTTCCACCTTCACCCATCATCCGTTCGGTAGGTACTGGAACAGTAGGAATATGGAATAGTCGTGTGGTTGTCACCTGGCCTAATACATATCACATCTCTTCCACGCCTTCAACAATCCCATTATTTAGCAATTTATCTCCTTCTATCTTTCGTCTGACACACTATTATCGGAAATTCTCTTCCTAGGCGGGATACCTTCCTTTTTCCTACGCCCACTTCCCCTCCCCCGGAACACGAAGTAAAAAGGAATATGTAAACGCAACGAGGGAGTCCCCTGTTTTTATGGTTCAACGCAGTAAACCCGAGCTAACCACGTATCGAAACGGAGGACCTTATAAATATGTTATTGAGATCCAGACGTCATTTCATTTACGATGAATATTTGTTTTTAGTGTCCTTTCCCTTCCCCTATACCAAGAAAATCGATATATTACAATGAAATAAATGATGCTGAGAATCTCATTCGAATGTCCGGTACTAAGAGCAGTCGCCTAAAACACTAGATCCAGATGTTCTAATCTTCCGAAACCTTTTTTCCCCTTTGCGTTACACATAAAAATATTTATTATTTTGGTTAAGGTATACCTAAGTGTGTTAAACTGTTATATTTTGCCTTCGTTAGAAGTCAACTTCAGTACAATACTCCCGTCGGAACTCACCTTCCAATATTCACGTACAAGCTATTGAAAGAATACAAAATAAATTCTTACGTTTTCAAAGTTTTAAAATGGGTATTCCAGCAATTTTGTTGAACTATAACACTTTTTTTAAAAAACAAATATGCCTAAATTGTTGGACAGAAGGATTTTCACTGACTTGGTATTTTTATATAAAATTTTAAAAGCATTTGACAGTCCGGTATTACTTGCTTTCGGATTCCACCACGTAATACTAGAAGTCACGATTTATTTCATTGCAGAAATTCTGGGACTAACTACCATAATATGTATTCCTTATTGCCCTGAATACTAATGGAGGGACAAAATTATACCGAGTCAGTGGACATCTTCTTTATTTGAACTACTACTGAATGTATTCCTACTCTGATCATTTTTTAACGTTTAGCAATAACACTTTTGCTGAACGCAAGGCAGACGGATATTTTATCTCAGTGGGCAATTCCCAGCTTTCTTTGTGGATGGTTTGTGGGCAAGAAACTTCACGAAATCGATACAAATCGGGAACACGGGACGCGGCCGCTGTATGAGCTCGCTGAGAAAGGTAACACGAGGGGAACCTTTGTCTCACGACGCCTATTAAATTAATATGCCCGTAAGGAGGTTACTGGGTAGTCTATAGTTGAACAATGTACTTACCGACTCTTGGTATATGTGTACCACTGATAGCTCCGATGTAACATTTCTATAAACGCATAAACAATTTTTTTCTTTCGCACAAACGTTTTACCAGAAGGAGGTGCGAATGAAGCTCTCAGCGGTAGGAAACGGGAAATGCTTTAGCTAACATTGAAATCCGCTGTTTAATCCGTTGTATCTTCTCCCTATTCTGAACGAGGTACGTACCTACTAGAGAAAAAAAATTCTAGAAGAATAACTCAGTTGGTACTGAATACTGCATCTACGAGTTACATATTGTTTGAGGATATTCATACAGCTAGTAGTTATGTGAATACTTTCGCTTAATTTTACTATATTACTCCGACTTGACGACAGCACGCAACGCTCATGCGCTCTGGCGGAATAAAAAGGAACTATCAAACACGGCTACCATCCTGGCAGAACCGGACACGAAACAAACTAACAAATTTGTGGAGAGACAAAATGCAAAGGAGCCGAGTCGAAACAGGACTTTGCTACGCTCGGTCAATAAATAAATATACTTGTAAAAACCATTTAATGTATTCAATTATATGAGGGCTTCGGCTCGCTCTGACGTCATAGATAACCGCCCGGAATGCTATTGCAGACGATATTGACTAGTATGTGACGTAATCAGAAAAATATTCTCGGAAGATTTTTAAAAATTTATACAGGTATTTCAGGCTAATAATTATTGTATATAATAATTTGCTACCCTTTGTGCTCTGCATATAAACCTTGTCTTGCAAGCACAAGTTTATCTCTAAAAAAATTAAAAACTTTATAAGTTTATTTTATTTAGAAAAAAATAGTAGTATTTAAGTTTGACAGTAAAAAAATGTTATTACATATTATTATTTATTGCTGTTTGGGAATTCTCATTGGCCATTATTGTAAGAGTGGCTACAGCGCATCAACTGTCATACCAAACAAAATATGCAGGTTATCTATACCTACATGTTTCGCGCTCGTGTAAATAAGTTTACAGTCCCACTTTGAAGTGCCTACTTGTCCTACCCGCCCCGAACTGTGTTATTGCGAATGAAAACATATCGAGAATTTTGAGCAAACCGCCTTGGGCGATCAATAACAAACACTCCGTCACTTCTTCGTGCCAGAGGCACTCTGAATGGAGAAAGGAGAAGGAATGCAGTCCCTCGTACTACATAAATAATTCACCATGGACAAAAAATGCCGTCCGATCAATGATACGTCATTCGTGTAAGTTCTACGGATGAAAGAAAATTTGTAAGATGATTTTTTTGAGCAGAATACGAAAGTAAACAGATTATCTAGCTGTAGGTTTGACCTCCGTGACATAGCGGTGAGCCCTCTCTGATCCTAGAGGTTGTGAATTCAAATCTCGGTGTTGTGGCAACAAATGGCTTTCGGTCATTTGACACAAATCAACAAAAATACTAATTTCATTTATGTCTGTCTGTATCTGGTTCAATGAACTCTAGAACTTTGGAATTTGCTTTGAATTGAAGTGTAATTTTCTAATATATACAGCGCCGTTTTCGTGAAAAATCACCTAAAGGGCGCTGTACATATACGAGTATATATATTTAATAATAAATATAGTTGGCTTACGACTAGTATTCATAATAACAAGTGACTTATATCTAATGCTACATATACATACGCTATCGAGCTGAACCTCAACTTATAGGAAAGGAAGAAAGCAGCCGCAAATGGCGCTCAACGCCCCTTTGCAGTTGCTTCGCTCCTTTCTCGTAAATCATGGCTTATACGAAAATTTATAAGACTTACATCTAGTAATTTACAACTAAGTCCTATAAATACTGACTTAAAACTAGTGACTTACATCTAAGACTTATATCTAGTGACTTACGACTAAGGCTCATAACTACTGTCTTCAATCTAGTGACTTTCATCTAAGACTTATATCTAGTGACTTAATGACACATATATTTACAACCGCGGCTTAAAGTTAAAGACTTACAACTAACATACTTACATTTAAAAATAAATGTTTTGGGTTTTGCCCGTGTTGTCAGTGATAAGTCAATAATTAAAAATCAAAATACCAAACAACACTCTGTAGGTACAGGTGCAAACAGGTAACATAGTATCATATAAGTTACTACAGGTAACATAGAAGATACATTTATAAAGTACCTACTTTTACTTACCTATAACATAATACTTTTTAACTAGATTTCTTTTATATAAATTTCTACCGCATTTCTTTGAGTTCCTATACAGAGTACTTACCTTTATATTAATATAATATTTTTTTACCAGAAAATTATTGTAATAATGAAGTATATATTTGAAATGTGTTCCTATTTCTTTAGTTTAAATTTCGTAGGGTTAATCTTGATAAGTAAAGTCGGATTATGTGATTTTTCAATGGTTACACATCCTACAATTATAATATCCCAGATGTTTAAAAATACGGGCAATTTATTGTTGCTCCTCATTCCATAGTGGAAGATACTCAAAGCATCGCCCTGATAACCACAGTATGAATCTAAATATCGTTTGAAATGGCTTTAACTATGCTGAAGACACTAGATTTGCGTAGCCATGTACTAACCTTTCCAACTTCCATCAACTTCACAACATTCCTTGAAATTGAGAAACCGTACCTTTACTGTCTTGGGGCCATCAATAAGCAAACGTATACTCTTATGATCCATCACACAAAAAATTAAATTCTCCCATTTATCTAGGAATGTCATTTTTTAAATTATTTAATTTATTTATATCAATTTGGGAGGCAACACCCGGCCATGGGTCATCGCAAGTGGTTCGCTATGTTTGGTGACTTAGCAAGAGTGCCCGGGTTAGTGGGGTGAGGTTTGTCTTGGTCCTGGCGGCGGATTCGTCTGCCCACCTACTGCGAATTGGGTCGGACCGGGAAAGACTGGTTGAGGGAGACCTTTCGACCTCTCCAGCCGGACTCTCTCAACTCATCGCCTTGTACCGCAGTGGAAGGTATGGATTCACCCGTCCGTCACTCCTGGACGCATTGAGTCCCAGATTCCTACCTACCGCCATACTTTTTTTCTTTCCTGAACTCTCTCCTTCCTTACCCATAAACACCCTCCACACAGCATTCCCAAAGATGACATAGGCCCTGAGGGAATTTTTCCTCAGGGCCTCCTGTGTGGATTTAATGTAAAAAAAGAAAACATACAAGTTTTTGTACAAAGCTTTTATGTGCTTTTTGACAACCACCACCACCCTCGTATTTGAAATTTGTGTATATTATTTAATTAAAAACAAGAGTATGAAAACAACACATAAATGACCCAAATGATTGTATCAGATTACAGGATGATTTATATATTTGTACAAATCTGTCAAATTAACCGGTTATTTTTAAATAGTTCAAAGTGTCACCACGTCATATTTTCAAGAAATGACAAAAATTGTACATCAGTATCTTTTAAATGAAAGCAAAATTATAACCAGCTCCAATACGCGCGATCTTCATGAGATTTTAAATATTAGTTACAATACATGTCATATTAACCCCAGAAAGATAATCTACGTCCGCTGGACTTTTTTCCGCTGAATTTTTATGTCTCTTTTTAATACAAGTAGCAGTATAACACGTAGCGTCTTGTCTGTGTCTCAGTCAATTCAGTCGTCGCGTCGTCGGTTGGAACTAACGTGAGACGGCTGGTTCGCAACGGTAAGTACTCTAGATAACTAGATATGGCTACGAAATACGGCCGCGAGACGTATTATTATCTTGTCAAACTTTCGCGAGACATGTATTTTGTATAATAAATTAGTATAATAATGTAACTATATTATTTTAGTAATATAAAAAGACTGGTAAACATTAACAAAAATTAACAAACATAGACTAATAGTTTTATAAAATGGTCCTTATAGAATTAAAAGATTTTTTGTTGATTTTTTTATGTTTAGAGGTAAACTTCTCTAATTAATTAAAAAAAATGAGGGTTTAATTTATTACAATAATACATAAACTACTGAATAAAACCAAAAATGTACTAAAAAGTACATACATATATCATATTTTATACCAATGTCGTTACATACGTCTCTGGGACGTATGATTATCTTTAACGCTATTAGTATATGATTATTCTTCTAGGGTTAATCAAATCACAAATAAAGCAGCTAAAATGCTTGGTTTCATAATAAGAAAAAAAGATTTCACAAACATTATCAAACAACTTTACGAGGCATACGAATTCTTCTTACATTAAAAAAATAATACTTGAGTATTATTTGAAGGTAAAATAATAATATAATGTCAAGAGCCTTAAAATGATGGACTTGTTTCTGTCTCTAGGTACACAGAGACAAAGCGTGAAACTTTTTCTGTTTGAATAAAATATGTATATGCAGTGTATATTTGGTTTTCCCAACCTCGTGTCTCCATTAATCTTGTTCCTGATATATTCTCGTATTGTTTTTGTGTTCGAAGTGCGGTCTGGCTCACTTGTGGCTGTGCGGTACCGGAGCGTAGGGAAGAATTCCGCCCCTCCCCCCACCCACGCTACACCCAACCGCCCCGGTGGGTGGTGCTCGTCATCTCGCATTACAAGCGACGGTGGTATTAAATTAACCTAAAGCCGGAAGGTATTGGGGGTTAAGTGTGCTTAAACGCTTCCCAGATGTATTTGACGTGTAATTTTACACCATTCACCCACGAATAATCTTAAAAGCGATTTATCTTTTGTGACTGGCTGTGCTCCTTATTATTGCTTCTCAATGGCTCTCGAGAAGTTAATAAGGTGTTATATAATATGCCTTTTCTTGCCTTCTTTTTATCTGACAAATAATAACCTAACACTACTTGTTAAAATTAAAATACAAACGTGTAACGATGAATTTGATTGATAACCCTTTTTCAAATGTGTCTGTCCCCCGTTATTTATCTACGAATCAATATTTGAATGATGTTATTAGGTGTGTTTAAACAGGACAAAATTTCCGCGAGATAAGCCACGTATTATGGGAAAGGAATAAAGCAACCGCGAGCGGCCTTTGCGGTTGCTTCGTTCCTTTCCTATAATTCGAGGTTCGGCTCGCGGAAATTTCGTCCTGTTTATATGTAGCATTAGATTTTCCGGTGCAGAAACGGTAAAGTTACATTTTATTTATACAACTTCCGTAGTTGTCGAGTTTTAGGTACACTGGGCTAAGTATTTTTTCATGTAAAAAGCAATCGGTCGCATTGAACAATCATTTCTGTTAGATCGATTTCAATATTATTAGCGTAAATTCGCAATTAAAACTCTACCAGGACTCGTTTGATTGAAAGAGGGATGCTTTTGTTAAAATGATTTCTACGCTGTAACTTTTCCTTACTTTAATTTCTCGAAGTGTTTTGGATCAATTTCTTTAAAACTTCATCGTCTTTGATATTAATATTTTGGTAAGTCAATTTCTTGATATTCTGGCGTTCTTTTCATTCGCTTTTTTGGTTTTGGCAGTCGGCGGGTTTAGAAAAACCACCTGGTCTAGCCTGGACACTCATAAAGTCATAAAGTCTTCTTGTCCATCGGGATATGATTTCCCTGACTATGGGTGTCTGTTTGGTCAGTTCATTGCTCTCTCCGACGTCTAGTCTTCTGTTTTCCTCGGTTATGTGAGCCCGAGCAGTGAGGTCACGTTTCTACGATATTGGCGCCAACTTGATTGTATCTCAAACGATATTGTTTCGTATGTAATCTAATTTTGTGACGACTAGTAACCTCTGAAGAAAAGAAAAATTTCCTTAGATTATACTATTTGTAATCCACAATAACTCTACAGATAATTCAGTTATTACTTGCAGTTGTGATACATGGTGCCTGACGCAAAATAATGAGACCAAGCTTACAGAGTTTGAGCGTGAAATCTTTGGACCTAGGTACACTAGAAAATGGATCTTACAGTATAAAGATGAGTCACGATATTGAAAACACTGTGAGGTTATGGAACAGACCCAAGGTTTTGAAGGTTCCAAGGTTCTGTACGTCTCAAGATTCTGTAAGTCACTGCGATTTGCTAGCCACATGGAGAGAATGCCAGACGCTAAACGTGATGGCCAGGGTACTCCAGTGGAAGTGACCTTCAGGCATCCAGTGGAGTAAACCAAGGGAGAGGTTGATAGACTGCGTGGATGATTGGAGCAGGACAGGAAGGACGAAGGACTGTAGGCGAATGACGATGGACCAAATCCAGTGGAGAACATTTGTAGAGCAGGCCAAATCCCATTTCAGATAAAATTATCATTTTAAGTTAAATCAAATTTTCAATGAGTTTTTGTAACGAACATAAAATTTAAATAGATAAAGCTGGAACATGCAACTAAAACAATGAAACTTGACGTTTTCATGACGTTCCAAATACTGAAACGATTGCCTCAGAAGGGTTTTGAAATTGCTTTCACTCTAATACCCAATTTCGGTCGGCTATAAAAACCTGAAATAGTATTTCTCATTTACGCCTTTTTGTGCTTCTACGTGGCGTACTAAAGCTTCAACGACGCAAACTTTTCCTCCAACACTGCACTCGCCCGCACCTCAGCGGGTCGGTGTCAACGAGTAGGGCGCTACGCCTCTACGCCGCTCAATAGCCCGTACGTCGTAGCTCGGAGCTCACCGTCGAGCTACAGCTAGGCTATTATGTAGACGAGCTTATAGAAGCAGGTTACTGACTTTTCAAACATTTATTGCATGACTGGCACGATATTGATTTATTCTATCGTTGCTTTGTATTTAAATCTATTATTTTCGTTTCATTATGTTTTATTTTGTATACATTATTCTGCTACATTAACGCAACGCTAGGAAATCAGGGATAATTGCGTTATATATTTTTGAATTGTTTTTTTTGAGGTACAGATATGTGTAGTACTCAATACTTTATCTTTTGAAAAATACTTCTTAATACTTTTTGAAAAAGTATTATATTAATAGGTACTTTTTGGTTAGCTTTTACACGTAACCATAATCATTTATTTTAAGATGCGCTTGTTTAAGAGGAATATGAAAGCCAAAAATATTTTTGTTCTTTCAACTCTCAAAATATTAATCAAGCAACTCGTATCGTGAAGATTGTTTGTGTCGTCTGCGCGAGGCAAAGAATTATAAAATAATATATAAATTATCCTCTCACAAATTATCCTACAATACTCTATTTATACTCCATAATATTTTTTTCTTCTTTCCAAATACAACAATTGGTATGGATTTTAAAATTATTTTTTACTTTGTAGCCATAACCTTAATGTAACATAAATCTTTAATTTAAAATATGTTAATTATTTCACCAAATAATGCATTATATTACCATACCATTATTTTCTTGCAAATGCACACTCCTCTTCCATCCACAAGCAAATGATTTTAATGGAAGAGTAGTATAAATAGAAAACAGAAGCTATGTAAAACCTGAATTGTAATATTATGTTCGAAAGTTTATTTAAAAAAATAAATAATGGAGTCGCCGTGCAGTGGGTCCCTGCAATATGTAGGAAGCGCCCGGCAGGATCGCCTTATGTTATATATAATAACACACTTCACTCACAAAATCCAATTCGAGGAAATGGATTTTGTTTTAAACAGCTATATCTTTTAAAATAATTCATATATTTATTGAGATTTTCTATACATTTGTCAGCACACTCCTCTATTTTTTTTTTATTTGAAAATAAAGCCTACTTTTGTAGAAGACTCCATAAACTGAAGTTAAAGCCAATGTTTAGCCATTTAGTGATGTTTTATTTGTAAAAAATGTATGTATTTTACTTTTTTTTTTTAATTTTCACACAAATCTTTACAAAATAAACCAAAACTTCCGCATCTCCGATGCGACAAGTGGAAGGATGTGTTATTAGTTCTATGCGTTTATGTACAGTTTACTTTTGATAAAATATTCTTTCACACAAAGGAAAAAAGGTGTGGAGTTGGTTCAAATTCTTTAAATACATATACATATAGTTGGAAGTTGGAACCCTTACGAAGAGATTGATATAAAATTATCGGATAGCAATGTAATTCTCTCAATTCAAATAGGACTGGCTTAAGAGGTTAAACTACCCTTCCCGCCGGAAGTATTAATATTATATATATTTTTTAAAGGCAAACTATGCCGGATTACAAATATCCTGAAAATATTTGAAAATCTAACTAACACTACATTTAAGCTAGAACAAGCTTCAATGTATAGCATATTTTTGGTATTTATAACCTATACCGATTTGTAGTATGGATTAATCTAAATAGTAATTTCACTTATAGCTTCACCTTAAATCGATGTCGCCAAAATTGCAAGTGTTTGGCAATCTCCACAGGGAAATGATTTATTATTTTATCTTTTCCGATTTTATGTCCGGGTTAAATCTTCCCCATAGGAAAAACTAAACCCTTCCACACACTTTTCCACAAATGATCATCTAGTCAATCAACATTATGCAAGTGCATTATATAAGCAAAATAAATACAAAACAATACAAGAACAACACGAACAACTCACCAGAGATCAAATGGGAAAATAATTCACCGACTCCAGATACTTTAATATCAGAGGGTTCGGCTCGGTAGAACTCCTAACAGGGCCTATAAATCCTACTGATCCCTCAACATAAATATTTAAAAAATCTTTCGTTATCCTACATGTATTTAAAATGACTGATTTTTGCATTTTTATATATAAATTTTTTGAAAGATCTAATACGCCTAAATTTTTAATGAGAGAGCTAGGTATAATGCTAGTAGCCGAAATACTCTAACTAATGGTAATATTTTTATAGTCTGAGAATGCCAAATTCTTTTTATCTCATTTCCTAAATCTGTGTATTTACTTTTTTTTGTATTGTTATTATTTGTTAAGTTCTACAATTACTTTCAATTTTATTATTGCGACAGCTGTTTCGACTTTCAAGGCCAATAAAGTAGTCATGCCACATTGAGACGACTATGATTTTATTTTATTTTATTTGTGTGATTTTATGATATTTTTTATTTTATTTGTATGATTTTATTTATCCCCATCCTATTTTTATTTGTATGATTCTTAAAATGATTAATTAATATTTTCGTTAAAACCGATCTATTTAAAAAATTAATTGTGTGTGGAACTTACCTTTAATATGGCAGCTATTTATTAATTGTTTTATAATGACTTGAATACTATTAAAGTCAATTTCTCTCCATTATTATTTATTACCCGGTTATGAAAATGAAAGTTTTTCGTTAATCCCTGAAATAAAAATAGGGTAGGGGTAAATAAATCATAAATAAGTCGTCTCAATGTTGCATCATCTCAGTTTGTTAAAGGAAACTGCTGTCACAATAATAAAAAAATATACTCAATAGTAAATCAGATTTACTTATAGTTAAAAAGTATACAAATGAAATAATTCTCTTGATATTTAAAACATTAACATTAATTTACACAATAATATTTCTCCTGCTATTTGGTTTGGGTGAGTACATCCTAAAATTACTTCTACAAGAACTTGTTTTGTGTTTTGTTTTCTGACGGGCTTAAAATTATGTTATGAAATCAATTTATGGTGAAAAATAATCGAAACCCTCAAATTCAGGTACACTGTTGATGAATTTCTTTTCCATTCAGATTGATGGTAGCAAAATAATTATAAAATATAATTAAAGGTGCTTCACATATTGGATTTTGGCAAATTTTGACGTGTTGTAAGGAATTATCATTGAATAGAGAGTTACAGGGAGTGCCCTGATAATACAGAGAGAAAAAAAACTAATAAATGACTTACTGGGATCGCATACTTGAACTCTTTTCTTGCCATTGCGCATCCCTTGTTAGACAGACACTAGAATAGCTTCATCTCCTATGTTCTTTTTTTAAACTACATTGTCAAATTCCATTTGTTTGTCCAGTATCTTATGTAATAAGTCAGTCTACGCTCATGTTTCAATAAAAGCAAATAAAACTTCAGGCGTGTGGCCATTATCCCCACAAGCACTCTTTACTGCCTCACGTTTCATTATTTTTTCGTAGTTCTTCACGAAATTTCTTTTATATCAATTCAATCACACCAACATGTGTTTCCATGCAATCATAAAGGCACCCTTAAAGATTAATACTCGACTATTTTGAATAAGAAATGAGCCGTAAAGAAACCCTCGGTCAGTTATGGCACTTGGCAGTGATTGCCGCGTGGTCCGCCCTTAAGTGCCGTTCTCTCTCTGACCACAACTGCTTTATGAGGCCTTTCGTGTTAACGTTTATGGGCCTGACGCAAATATGGGACCGCTGGATCGATTTTATGTGCCGTGTCGTGGGACCGATTGGATTCCCGTCAAAGGGAACTGCCTTCATCTGGTTTTAATTTTGATTAGTCAGCGCTGTTTTCTTTTGTATTGTGTGGAACACTGCGTTTTTGGTAACGATTTGAAGCCATTCTTTGTTGTCACCGTGATAATAACATCGTTTACGATCTCCGTAACGTAATACTCTAGGCATTTGAGTCGGGTTGTTACGGGATCGATGATATAGATTTGTTTTACGTGCATGTATGGGCGCTGCCAGAGTTTAACCATGTGAACATATAAATATGAACTAGGTTTGCTACCTGTTTTCATTTGAACTAGTTTTCCCATTAGACTATCTTTTATTTCTCAGAACTATTGAAAAATATGGTCATAACAACCTTAATTTTTAAGAGTTAAATACACATTTAAATTGTTCAGACAGTAAAATCTGCACACCAACGTGCTTTTTTTCGAATTAACTGTTCTGAAATTGCTGTTTATCCATTGAAGTTTCGTGATTTGTTTTTCACCCTTCCATCGGATTGTATCAGAAATCAGCTACATAATAGTTTGACACAACTGATACGTTTCATGAACTTTAGAGTAGCTTCAGTAATTTGTAGCAATATTTTTTTCACTATAGTATTATTTGCCGGAGTTCAAACAAGAATTTGTACAAAAAATGCTGAAGAATAATGTATCCACATATGTCACTGCAACTCGCACATACAAAATATCAACATATTATATTCTATGCTTTTTTTATTCTTTTTAAATTCCTCTATATTTCAACCTTTTGATATATTCTTTCAAATTATTTTAATGTATTTCACAAAAACACTAACTCGCACATATAAAATATATTAACAGTTTATTTATTTTTTATTAGTACTTACATTGATTTCGTAAATTGAATGTATATATATATTTTTTTAAATATATACTTCTCGCATTCTCTTAAACTCTAAACTCCTTATTTTCTTTTATAATGTATACTTTTTATATTTCTTTTAATTTCTTCTATATTTCATACTTGATATATTCTTTTAATATACTTTATATATAATCAACCACTACAACACGGGCATTTGCCTAGCTTGGTGGTCTAAACATTCTTAATTACTGTGATAAACAATGCACTGAATAAATAAAAATAATAAATATATATGTTTGGGATCATTTGTGCAAGAGTGGTGTGTACATTTTTTACAAATACAAATTATATACAGAATAGGGTGCTCTCTGTATGACGTATTCTCACTGCACCCGGTTTATGTTGATTACTTACCAAGCCATAAGGGAACGGGCTTAACCACGAAATAACACCCTAAATAACACCCTAAATCATTAAAAAAATATAGAGGTATTGTTAGAGTTTAAAAAAAAACTTTTAACTCCTATTCAATATTGGGTTCAGACCACTTTTGCGAGAGTGGTCTAATTAACATATTATCCCTCTTTGTTTCCAGGTGATGTTGAATTCGAACTAAGTGACAAGTGGCCAGCAGTGTCTCCTGTGCACGAGAGCGCGCGTCGCACCCCCAGAGTGGCCGTGCAGCGCGCCGGCCCCGCCCTGCTGGAGGGAGGCGGGCGCGGGAGGGCACCCGCGCAGCTCACGGCGCCCCCGCAGGGCCCCGCGCCCCCCCGCGTCAAAGACCGTCCCCCCGGCGCAAGGGACCCCTATCTGTAAGTCGATACAAACACTACCAAAACTACAGACAAACAAACATCGTGGCGTCAGTGACGTCAATAACGCCACGGTCTTCTTATAAATTGTTTATAAATATCGGTTTATAAGCACTAAATGGCCGAAATATTCACTAAAGGTAACATTAGCAACTTTTCAATATCCTGGAGTCAGTGAGGTTATTAAAGCCGCATTCTCATTATAAACACGACTAGATAACGGCTTATATGCAATTTAAATAAAATATGCGTGCTGCGCAATCAAACAAGAAAATGTTAAATCTTGTGAAAAAAATGCCAATACCGTACCAACATTGCAACCGAATATTGTGGCACAAGGCCCACTACAGTATTGGCCTTGATCGTGGCGTGAGTGGCGTCATTTACGAGTCTTCTTACAAATGCTGGATAACGGATTAAAAGATTATGAGCGTTAAAAAGGCAAAAATATTTTACAAGATTTGCCATAAAATGCCTAAATATGCAGAAAATACAAGCAAAAGTAAAATATATAAATCAATACACTGCTTACATTACAAACAGACATCGTACCGTCAGTGACGTCATTAATGCCACAGTCTTCTCATAAATGACTACATAACGGATTTAATTAATTAAAAATGGTGAAAATATGCAAGCTGTGTAATAAAAATATACAATGTATTTTTAAAAGCTTATATTTGAGTACAAACAAAATATTTGTTTTTAATAAATACCCCTTTGTTGAGCAGATTACCAGCTTTAGCAAAGCTCATCTATGCATCACCCAGCTTGTGAGCCAGAACTTTGTTGTGGCTGGGTTACTCTTACTCAGTTTCATTGTTAGTGCTAAGTTATTTATAGCGCTCGGAAATCGACCTACGCCAAATATTATTACAATATGTATAACCTGTTAACTAAAAATGTGCCCACATATATGCCTGCAATCCGATGTCTATTCGTTACTAATTCCGGATCCGTTGCTTATATCGTTCGTATAGCAATACTTAAATTAGAACAAAATATAAACAATACGATATTATACTAAACCCACATGGTCTGAACCAATCTACGGTAACTTAACCAAACATGGGATTTTTGTTTGTTCTACCGCTATCTCACCGAAAATTTTCCTTCTTCACCGGCTCACAGACGGGACTACATAATTACAACACTGCTCTACGTTTGTGCACGTGTAATACTTTCAGTGCGAGAACCGATCGTTTAAAAACTCGTTTACGGAATCGAATGATTTGCTGGCTATTTTATTTCCTCTGTCCTACAAAATGGGTCTCTTCAAGACTCAGTTTCTCTCCTTAAAATCATCTTCCATACAGTACACAAATATGACTCATGTGAAATATTAAAAAAGTAAGAAAAACATATCTTTACCCTCTCTTTTGAAAGTTGCACATTGGTAATTACATACGGCTAACAAACAACCCCGTCAATACAAAGACGAAAGAGTTTTCTAGAATCTGGAATTCTTATTGTCAAAACATAAGGTCAAAAGTAATACATCACAATGGCTTTGCGAAACCCTATATTCCGTCGATTGTGGTTCATAATTAATATAATTATTAAGATTGGACTCATGGCGTCATTCTGATGACGGGGCTACACCTTGCACTCGTGCAATGACGTCGTCAGCCACCGTCTGTACTATTTACATTTGAGTGCAACCATTATTTTGAAATGCGTATCACAGCAACGATTATTATCATCGATCAAACTGAACGAATATCGAATTAAAATTTGACTTTTCGCTAAGCCAGGATTGTCAAATTTTATTCCGCTTAGTATTACGCGTAAGTCAAAATAAAAGCGCGCTCAAAAATTGACATTTGAATTAAATGCATTCCGTAATCACACAAAGTTGCAATGTACCTTAATTTGTAAACACTAATTATGACAACAAATTGTCTTTGGGAATTGATTGATCACTCAGTTATATGTTGGTGAATTGAGCTGAGTAATCCTTCCTGTATTTTTTTTACAAGCATTCGATCACGTAATTATTGGCGAAAGCGTCACCTGGAGCTGTACCTACTTCTAAAGTATTTTTTCGAATCGTCTATTTTTAATGAACAAGACCACGTGAATCGGACGCAAATTTATTTTGTAATTATTTATAACAACAACTAACCGTTATTACAGCTATTGTGTTATTATTATATGGAAGAGCTTTTTACCATCTTCATAGCGAAATGGGATCATGTTTTCAACTGGAGTTTTATAAGAGTTACCGGATACTTGATGGGGTAATTTGTAACGTTTTTTTATATTTCTGTTTTCACACCGTTTCTCGTTCAGAAGAATTTATTTTGCGAAGAGTGAACAGCAAGCCCCTATTATTATAGCTACACTCTTTTTTGCGGGTGATTAAAATTATAAAAAATAATTGCTCGCGTCTGCCGGTCTTAATAGAATTTTGTGTAATTTAAAGTTATAATTTAATTAAATCCGAGATTTAAATTATTTTGTATACTTCTTAATTTCCGTTTTTTTGTTTTCCAAAGATCGTAAAAAATATATATTTTTTTTAATTTCCTTTCACGGCGGCGGCTTTAGAGCTCGCCCGGCATTGTGTAGCTGTACTTTATTTTTCGCGGCGGCAGTTTCCCGGAAACTCGGCCAAATACCGACGTGAGAGATAGAAAAGGTCGCGGTGATATTTACATGCAAATTTGGTTTTAAAATCCACGTCGACAATGCGCCCCGCATCACTCCTAGTCGAGCTAAATGAAGAGATTCCGCGTGTTGAAAGCTATGACATTTTAACTTTAATCTTTCTGTCATTTAGCTACATGAGCGTTTATCCAACTCCCATGGCACTAACACTAACGCCAGGGACGTGTAGTTGTGTAGTGTAGTGTATTGCAAAACATCCCCGTGAAAAGATTCAAAACAGAAAAATTGTTCAAGGCTGCACCGCCGCTGAATGTCGAATGACTATTCCTGTCTCTCTTTGCTTCTCCCAGGCCGTGTTGCTGACTAACCGACTAGGAGTAGGTACTAGATACCTGCAACTACTGTAGCAATGGCGGTGCGCGGCCGGATTTGATTATGTCACGTTTTGCTGACTATGTTGTGCAGTCATTTTTAATTGTCCCTTCCTACATCAATAATGCACTCCCAATGAAACTGTACCCGATGCTATGATTTTATATCGTATAACCATATTAATGTAATGATTGTCGAAATCCGTTATTGCGTTAGTATTCTAAAAATTGATATACTATTAAATTTTAAACATATTAATGAAAATTAACTATAATATACAATCATACGCAGATATTGTTAGACATGCATTGCATTTGGACTCGTGATAAAAATTGGTTTGGATTTGATTGTTGAATTCGTTCAGATATTTTCATCATATACGAATCACAGTGGCGTGCTAAAGGATATCTTTGTGACATTGTATAAAAATGGCCGTGAAACATTTAAATATTTGTGCTTGAACTTCGCAAAATAAAATAAAATACACGATATTTTTTCTTGTGTAAACCAAAACATGCGTCTGGTGTTAAGTGGGAATTTAAACCTTATCGCCATCTACATAAGGAGTGTTCTTGTTATCGGTCCGATTCTAAACGTTACACGGTTTGGGGCATCGGCTTAAAGTAAATATCATTTCGGAAATTTCCGCACAAAGCGAATGCACTGTGTCATTTACAATTGCCCCGGGGTAGCAAGTAGCAAGTAGGAAACCAGCTTCCTACATTCAAAAGTAATTTAATGCATCCAGTATGCTTAACAATCGACAAAGCGGATTCTGCTCGCTGGATTGTCGTACCGCTGGAATACTCAGTGCGGAAGTAATGCTAATAATGATGTTATAAGTCGGGTACGCCCCGGGTGTTGGTTCAGCAGTGCTATCAAGATGGAAGTTGGACAATTAAGATATAACGGACCCTGTTGTGCAAGATACTTACCATTGTCCATTACCTCTGTTCCTCAGATGTACCGTACATTTGTTAATTTACACTGTTTTCATGTTTTAAGTTGTTTCTTTCTCGCTAATTTGCTGTGAAAGCTTTCCCGAGCTTATGTAGGTACTATTCGGTTGTGGAGACATTTTGTTTTTGGGCTCGCTTTTTAGTCTGTCCTAAATTTACCTTGTGGAATGGAAATAATTTATTAGTCCGTTCGGTTGAATATACACCTACCTAGATCATTTTTATAGCGTCGTGTGTGTAAAAAAATACTCTTAAGGGCGCTTTACAATTTAAGCAAACTTATAATGCATACTTTAATCGTATAAATTTAACACGTTAGCTTATCTAACTTATTTATGACTAATTAAATGTTTAATACCTACCCGTTAACCAACAATGAAGAGTTATTCCTACTATTTGCAATGTAGGTATTTGTTAATGAGTAGTAATATATTGTATTATGCAATACGACCCATTATTCATTCTTTACTAACCAACTAAACAATGAACCACCCAGTTTCCTAGTAGGCAAGGAGGATGATACACCTCATAATTTTGCGCATAAACTCTTTGCTTTATTCACATTTAAATGTATTCATCTGATTTTCTGACACCTGATATAAATATTTGTTTGTCTTGATTCGGCCATATTATGTTCCTGTGATTTATTTTTCCATACATTTAACAGTCTTATATTCTAACACTAATTTATCTAGCTACCTGCTCTGCATGTCAATTCATGTAAGCGACCCTTCGGTAAAAAAAGTTTATTTAGTTAAAACCTTTTAGTATTCAAGGACGGTTTTCATGAGTATTTGAGTATCCCATGGTCTGCTATCATTTATTTCTCTCTTCATAAATCTACCACAATATTCTTGTTTTCGGTTACGTTTGTTAGTTTTATAAAATCGGCATTGACGTAACTACTTCTGTAATACGTCGGGAAGCAGCTTAACTATATCTTTACTATAAATGGACCGAAGTCTCTCGTATGAAATGTACGGGAAAGACATCTTATTTGATTTCATAGTAAGATTTCTCATAGTTTAAGGGGATATAGAATACTTCACCATACTTACTGTTTAATAACATAATACTATTTATTGTACAAAATAAAAGGGTTTCAGTTCAGTTCAGTGCCAATAAATCAGCGTTTATTAAAATGTATTTTTTACATTTTCATTAAAAAAAGTATTGGTAATAATTTAATTTTATGCTTTACATTACGTACCTCAGTAGGTGTAACCAGTTCTGAGGTAGGTGACAGGAATGTACGATAAAAGTATTGCATTGCAATGTTATTGACAGTTAGGTTGTGCTAAATTTAGTTTTTTTTTACATAGCTCCACACAAGAGGCCCGAAAGAAAATAAAGGCCAATATCATCTTTCGGAATGCTGTGTAGGGGGTATTTTAAGGAAATAAAGAAGAGGAAGTTCTGGGAAGGAAACAGGTAAAAGGGGTGGGTAGGAATCTGGGGGTCAGTGTGTCCAGGAGTGACGGAAGTATCAATCCATCCCTCCCGCTGCGGTGAAAGGCGATGTTCCGAGAGAGTCCTGCTGAAGAGGTGTCTCGCGATCTGGCCCGCCACGCAGTTGGTGGGCAGACTCATCCACCACCAACACCTAGACAAACAATATATAGAAAGACATTATAAAAAAATGTTTAAAACATTCTCTTAAACATACTTTTTTTTATGCACCAATATGCAGTGTGGGCATAGAGCTACAATTAGAGGCACTACTGCGTACTATTATATCTTGTCGAAACTTATTCCACTATTCGTTAAAGATAAGCGATAAGCGGTGCGCAATAGACTGGATTCGGTAGTTTTAGTTAGAGCGTTGGGAGAGTTGGAGGTAAAAGGTGGAACCTTTTATTTCGCTTTATATCTCATCTAAATATAATACATTAATGAGTGTGGGGATATTTTGAATCTAAAAAAATATATTGTAGTTCTATCACAAGATGAATTTAAGGGTTAAACTGATGACTTACCCAAGTAGTGGATATATAATGATGCAGAATTATATAAAATACCTAATCTTTAAAGAAGAGTACACTCGAAATAATAGTTATGTATCAATAATAGTTATGCATATGTGTTTTTTGCTGTTGCAATTATTGCGTGTTTTAAGTAGTTAGGTCCTTTTTGACAAGACAATTTTGTTAGCTTTCGATAATAGAAGATGTTCTGTAAATCTTGGTTTATTTTCATGTTGTGAGTATTTTTGTCAAACACGAGATTACCGTTCTGATATGATTTACGTCTCCATTATTTACAATTTATCAGTGACAGTAATGATTTTTTTAAAAGAGGAACGGGAGTCAAGATAACATTTTTGAATTTGTCATTTTTCTAAAACGTTTCTTTTGAATAATACATATTTGAGTTTACGACATATTTTAAACCCTCTTCGATCGAAATTGACTATTCTTGATATAAAATGAATATGAATCCAACATGCACTAAATGCTGTATCAAGGTAGAGTTACTGGGCTGTAGCTATTCATCCCCGATACGAATAAAAAATATCTGTCAGTGGAGCACACGAACCGTAATTGAAAAGCCTTCAATCCTACCCGTGCAGCCGTCATCCAACCCCCTCACCCTCCTCCACCCTCCGAAGCTCTGAATGTATTTTCGTTTGCTTTTTTTTTTCAGTAATCCCATTAAAGCCTGGCATTGCATACGATAATAAACATGCTATAAATAACTCATTTTGTCGAAACCAGGAATTCAAGTGATTTGTGACCCAATATTCGCCAGTAAACGGGAATTGCGGCACTTCAAAATGTATATATGTGTCTATATAGTGTGTTTATATATATATATAAATACGAGTACACTAATAGTTTCTACCCGGCTTCATCCGGATTTTTCACACTGTTTTTAGATGGCATTTTTCTGCGACATCTTATTTTTACAGTATGGGTATTTTAAAGCCAGTGATAGAAATGGCATTGCATTGTCGTATACATTGAAGAGAGGAAATGTAGTTCAAGTTTCATAACGCCACGGCTAACCGTTTGATAGTTTGGTTTCTTCTCCTCACAGGTTTTCTGGTGTATAGTTCAGTTTTGTACTCGTTGTACATACCAAGCCTTTTTTAATTGTTGATTACGAAATTATCTGAGGGAATGTGATGCAATAGCATAATTTTCGATATTCATAACCTCACAACACAATAAAAGCTTTAATATTATTATAGTTTCTCAATTTGAGCGGCGAGTCTGGATATTGTCGCCCCAGGAACCATTTATCGGATAACCAACACCCCTGCCATAGGTCACCCCAAGCGGTTCGCTACGTTTGATGACTTCGCTACTTAGCAGGGGTGTTCGGGTTTACGGGAGTTTTGTTTAGGTCTTGGGGGCGGATGCGTTTGGCTACCTAGTGCGTAGCGGGTCGGATCGGGAGAGACCTTTGGTTGAGGGAGACCTTTTGACCTCCAGCCGGGCTCTTCCCTAAGGTAACATAGGCCCTGAGGCATTTTTTTCCACGGGACCTTCTGTGTGGAGCTAATGTCCAAAAAAGTAAACTTTCAGAGAGGTAAAAGCGCCCCGAAAATGGTCAATTAACTTGTCAATGTTTACGTCACTGTTGCAGTTTTTCAACTCTCATTATCGATTCGGTTTTAACTATCGATTATGGACTTGAACCATATTGTTGAGCTTTACTCAATTCGGTCACAAATACCAGAATTTGCCAAAATTATCTTTAACGAAGCGATCAAGCCGTGATGACCCTAATCCAACACTCATAGATAAGCTTTACCCGTCAAGTGGTCTCGAGATAAGCATCCATAATCGTAATCGACACCGGGCCTTGATAAACTTTCCTCGTTACTGGTCTTCCGGTAGTCCCGGTCAATGAGTCCACCCAGCAACTGCTGGTCAACCCGGCCCCGGTGACTTTTGGTCATTTTTTGTTGACCATACCTATTGCCTACCCTAATGGCCCGGTTCATTAATCATCCGAACCAGGAATTACCCCCATCGCTAAGGGTAGGTATGGTACCTTCCTTTATTTAACTATCCCGGCATTATTAACGGGACTTCTTATCCGGTATTCAAGCATCCAAAATTGTGCCTTACGATGAAATGAAATGTATTATTTTTATTGACTTTTACGTATTTTTAATTTCGTACTTAATGTTAGTAAAACTTACGACATAGTTATTGTCATCGGTTAAATCTCGGAATGTTAGGTACTTGACTTGCCAAGATGATCAGGAAGTAATTTTGTTTCCGCGAAATCAAAAACAAATTCACGTTTGAAATATAGAATAGAAATAATAATCTTCCAGTAAATTAAAGTAAAGTTCCTTGTAGGTGGATTTAAAAAGATTATTTTGGTAATTTGATATTATATATATATATCAGTTCCTATTTTGAAAAAGTCGCACACTCACGTCAGGTGAAGTTATGTTATCATTATGAAATAATAGTTAAATTAGTTCACCCGAATTTCAACGGGCTTTTATCTCGTCTGATTTTTAAGCCTCCGTAGATCATGATGAAAATGACGTTGAAAGTAGTTGAATTTACCTAGTAATTTCGGACAGAAAAAGCTTTGCAAATATCATGATGCCAGTGTTTACCTTTTTATATTTTGCTTCTTCAGACAGATTTTGTACTTAATGGTTCAGACTTTTCTTTTCGAGAATCCGCGATTTTTTGTATTTCGTTTTAGTCCCTCGTTCTTTAAGTCGCCTGCCACCAAATATTTGTTTCCCCCAAGTATGACGGTGCAGAAGAGTCCCTCTAATAACCCCCCACCCGCTTTTCGCCCCCCCTCGCTGTCCAGCCCCGCATTAAAACTTTTATTGTAAAACTTTTAATTGATTTTCACGTAGTAACACAGTAGTAACGGCCTGGTTCCACAGCCACTAGTCGGTCCTTCGGAATAGTTAAAAACTTCAATACAGTAATTAAATCAGACAAATGTTCGATTGATCGTTTAAACTTTACTATTTGACATCGGTTTCGATTTAGTTAACACGGAAATCTCACTATTTGCTATGTATAAAAGAGGTGAAAATATTGCATCACTTCTAGCTCCGATTTTCCGGTACAGCGTGAGCTACGAGTTAGTTGTGAATTTGCATAATTATTATAGTAAGCGTTCGGAGTTTCTCTATGGAACTTTTGTCCCAGGACGTGTCGCCTACCACAAGTTTTATGTGCTTACATTAGCATTGTATACTAAATAATGATAAAGTGGTGGCTCGTAAAACACGTCAGGTCAGGCTTTCAGGCGTTTTACTCAACAGCCTCTTACCTTGGTAAGTAATTAAAATTATAACTTAGCCTAAATGTTTTATATTTGCCAGTTGCGTTGCTGGCAAAAAAGAAACAGAAATAATCAATCTTTCTTATTTTAAAAAGTTCCATTTGCGCTGTCTTCAGTAAATTAGTGTGCTAATTTACTGAATTACTCTAAATTAGTTGTTTGATCGCTCTTACTTTTGGATTCGGGCAGGCCGTGAAATTGATTATCTG
Source organism: Hesperophylax magnus (assembly GCA_026573805.1). Classification (NCBI taxonomy): domain Eukaryota; kingdom Metazoa; phylum Arthropoda; class Insecta; order Trichoptera; family Limnephilidae; genus Hesperophylax; species Hesperophylax magnus. Next base: position 13,740,347 of record JAIUSX010000049.1, read on the forward strand.
TTCAACAAAAAATTTTAATTTTAAAATGTTTTATTAATTTCACCAGAAGTAAGAAAAACTGTGAATTGCCTAATTAAAATATAAATATTAGACTTATAATATCTTATCAAAAAATTTGTCTAATGCTGCCAGTATACGTTTGGTCAACGCATTGGACAAATGCGCTGGCCCAACGTGTACAAGTTGGCCGCCAAAGTTGGCCGGCCAACCCGATTATTGTCGTATTTTCGTGCACACATCAAAGGATCTTGGCGCCAACCGCGTTCACGCCTCTTACGCGACGGTTTCGGCACCAACGTTGGTCCGACGGTACTAGGGGTATTAAATCTTTCTTTTGTTGAAAAATGTTTTATTTGATTATGATTTGCGGCCGTTTTTATACAAGATTTCATTTTTTATTTGAGGCCAAAATACCCAACGGTAAAAATCAAACGGCATAACAAGTATTTGGTACGAAAATGAGCTATTTTATTTATTTGTGTTTTAAATTATAAAATACAGGCCAACGATCTAGTTTGGTTGGATTTTTTGTCCTCAAATCCAAAATATTTAATTTAGTAAGAGGAGTAAGTTCCTCCTAAGGAATAACTGCGCGGACTTTTCATATAAAACTTAAATTTGAATTTGAGGCCAAAATACTTGACTAAACCATTTTTTTAAATCAAGTTATACGAGTATATAGCAAATATGTAATACGACTATGGGCTACCTTAATTTGTTTTTTAATTTATAAAATTTAGGCCTTTAAATGATTCAATTTTTCATGATTAATTATCATTATCCCACAAACAATTGCCAAAGGTTGTGAAACATCGATTTCTTTAATGGACTATATTTTATATTTTGAAACACAAATAAATAAAGTAGCATATATCCGTATTAGATATATATTCAGTTTTGTTGGGTATTTCGGCCTGAAAAAAGGCCGCAAAGCCAGCCATTCCTCTTAAGATCAATTGCTACCATCAACCCTCCTATACGAGGAATATTCAAATTCTAATTTTCAATTTTCGTATGGGCAGTCTAGTGTATTGTATAACCCACATCTTCATTCCCCGTCGGCCTAGTCTCCTCGGCCCCGTAGTGGCTAAGTGGGTAGTTCGGACTTCGTACCTAGTAGCTCGGTCCAGTTAATGACTTGCTTGTATTTGCATATTCCCATCAGCGTGCCACCGGGCGCCGCTACGAGGGGGTACCCCCTTCTGACCCTGTTCGGCCCAAGGGATGTATTCATTAGCAAATTCATTTTCATGAACACCTCCGTCTTGTAATACATGTATGTTGTCTTTTTTAAATGTATGAAAGACGCGGAGGTCTCGAATCATTGTAGCATGTTTAAAAAGTTATCCTCTTGGCAGCGCCTTTAGCAACAAACGCGTAGGCAACTTGTTTGAATCTCGTATAGTCATTCAAATTTAGTTTCTTTTCTCTTCTGTTTTGTATTAAAAAATTTACAAATACCGTTACTTTTCCTCTGTTAAAATATTACTTTAGTACTCAAATCATTCTGCATAATTGTGCCGAATTGTAATGACTTTAATTTTTCAAAATTTTAACCCTTTTGGATTTCCATATTTATCCGCTATGTTAGTACACATTCACTAAGTAATTTTTTTTTTTAATGTTATTATTTAATAAATGTTTACATGTTACATTTTTTGACATTTTTTTAACTACCATACTAGGCTAATGCCCGTGTTGTGGTAGTTATACATAAAATAATAATAAAAATAACATAAAATAACTAAAAAATACTATTTTATAGAAACATAATTATGCAGGTATGAATCATGCATGAAATAATAATAAAAATAACATAAAAGAACTAAAAAATACTATTTTATAGAAAAATTAGTTTGCAAGTATGAATCATACATGAAATAATAATAAAAAATGTTTGAATAATATCTGCGGTCATCTGAATACTGTAGTGGAAGACGATTGCTACGTATAAAAATATATTGAAAAAAAACTACCGTTTTCTGCTCTAGTTGTACACAATTAAAGTTAAGTACCATAATATTTAACACTTGTCACGGTTGATGCCTCCAACCCTGCGTTACATGAGCGCTTCCCAAGTTTCTACCAACTTCGTTGCTTGAGATTTGCATGCGGGACATGAGCATATGGAGGACCGGGAACCACATTACCGGGAAGCGTACGAACAAATTGTTTCCTCCGGGTAACAAAGGATGAAATACTCCCTCCCAATACCAAACTTTCCAGTCAAATGACACACCCCTCAGTGCGCGGGCTACTTCCTTGCGCTGGGTGACTAACTTTGAATTATTTAACTGGTGCAGAAAGGAATATTTTCAGCTACATTTCGTGCACCACCGCGGTTACGGTAAAATACACGTTTATGTTTTATGTGTATTACCTTTTACTCGTGCAAATCAAAATGATGTTACTATTTTTTCATTTATAATATACCCGAAGCTTTTAAGATTGATATAATTGGACATCATTTTCCAGCTACAAATTTGTGTACTTCATCTTTTGTGTACTTCATCTCTTTAGCCTGCATTGAAACGTCGGCGTTTTATTTTACCTAGGTAGGAAAATGGGTCAAATTCCCGGTGGTTTAAAGTTTAAAGTAAAAAATAAAAGTCCGCCTTCTTTATATGTTTTATTCGTCAGTAACCCAGATAGTCTCCTGCAGGCCTGGCACCTAGCCTAATGCCAGAAATATGGAGCTCGTAATGGCGGCCCCGCGTGTTATGGTCAATATCCTCCCTCCGAACAATGTCTAAATACCGTTTGATGATGTTAGTTCGAACTATCTACTCCAAAACAGCTGGGAAATTGCTCATCTAAGAATCATATTCCTAACAATCATCGTTATTGGCGCAGGAATACTGATGTTAACAGTATAACTAACAGTTAACTTGTTATAATTACGTATGTTTACTTTTATTGCATTCTTCAAAGGCACATTCTTTAACAACCATCAATAAGTAACGATCCAATAAACGTATTTTTGATTCTTGTCTCCTATTAAATAAAGGCACTTACTTACTAAGGTTATAATACGAGGTCTGTGGAGATATATCGCCTCCGGCAGACTGCGGAGCGGAATTTCGTCACCGAGAGAAATGGGCGGCTTAAGCCACAGCGGGCGTCTCTTGGATTTTCCTTTACAACTTCAAACCACTTTGGTTAACTGCCATTCTAGTCATTTACATTTACTTTAAGATAAATCGTTGTTTTAAACTGTTCATAATCCGTATTGTTCAAAACAAAGTTTACGGTATTGAGTGGCTCAAACGCTTTATTGACAAATGACTACCTGGGTGGAATGTTTTTATTTTATTATTAATTATTTGGCATTTAACGAATGTTATTTTCAATTTACGTTTAATGTACATACTTTCTTTTAAACTACAATTTTCGCAAAAAAACCCTTCTGAAAATGTATGTATAAAAATAGGTATTAATTTAATTACTCGTAAATCTATTTATGGCTAGCCAGAATGCGACTTTTTTTTCGAACATGGAATATAATTTTCCCAATATGCTCTTGGTTTTTTCCGACCAGACAATAAATCATGAATATGTGGCATCCAGGAGGCTCTCGGGCGATCCCAGGTGCAGCAGTCCTTTTATATTTATATATTATCATCCCTTATTAATTGGGGATTTTCCTAGGATTCTTCCCGCAGCCACCGACGAGATTCCCTCGAGAAAAGTATTGTTCTTCTCATTAAAAGTTACTTTCTTTATCGTTTTTTTTCCTTCAAGGCTTGTGTAACCGTAATGATTCACCTTGTTCTTCGTCCAGAAACTTCTATGTTTGAATTAATTTATTTCTTCCATTGGCGAAATTTATCATTAACTACCACATTAATTGATTAATTATTAATATATGTGTAATGATATGGTGTACTTCTAATTACTGAAGGCACTGACTAGATAATAACACCCTCCAATAGAAAAATGCCTTCTACACCCCGTTAAAAAAGTTACAGCCTGATAAAATAATAATAGTCATTCGAAACATATCGTGAACACGTGTTCTTTTTCTAATAGATGGAATGCCACAATTTAAGTATGTCCGTATCAATATCAGTATTTGTATGAACACGTGTGTGTTGCAAAACATTTGTTTTGACTGAAACTTTGTTATGAATTCTTCCAATTCATTCATTATAGGCCCGGTGTCTCATTTTTAACAGGAAATCGAATTATTTTACCAGATTTTCAACAGTATATTATATCAGTAAGTTTTCTCCATGCATGTAGGTTTAAATGGAAACCAATGTCGCCACTGACAAAGTACCTTTTGATCGAGACAGCCTATCAACATTTCGTACACCGTCTCTCTTACACTACCTGACATCGTATATCGTCCATTACATTTGATTTTGAATTTGTACTGAGAGACCGAATTTTTCAGAATTTGAAATTAATGAGAGAATCCTCCTCACGTTTGTATTAGGAAACACGCCCGCATCATTTTTCTTGTGTTCTTCTTTATTCTTTGACCGAAGGTATGGGGCGTAAGAAGTGTCCGGGATTAATTATTGTATTATGCAGCTTATCGCTGCTGTCTTGCGAGTCACTCATCGAAGTTACGATGAAGATATAGGGTATGTATTGAAACATCCTAATGGCTGACTAATTGATACTCTCCCCACACTCTCCCGATCTTATCTCCGACATGTGTATTCGGTGTTCCATGTTCCGTGTTCAGCGCGGTGCGACTGGCATATATTATGGTTTACTTGTCTACCTTCGACTAGCATGTGGCGTGTGACACCACGCTTATCGCCTTCTTTGAATAAAATAAATGAAAGTAGTGAAGTCTTGCGCTTAGAACGTGTTTTGGGGTGATTTTCTGAATACCCTACAAGTTTTTCACGAAAGCGCTTCAGCATTGGGTTTTTTTTAAATACATCACTAAATATTATAAATATATTGTCAAAACCATTTGTGACTTGTGACACGAGCGAGCGTTGGTGTTAAATTACCCCTTGTCAAATATTAGGGTACCGCGTACAGATGTTTCACGTAACGTATGCTGTACTTCAACCTTCCTTTATCTTATTTAATTAATACTAAAGCTCTCAGTAATCCAATGCAATCCAGTTTCGACCTTTATTCTATTGTTTTAGAGTTCCATATGCGTGCCGTAACCCAGAAAATTGACGATTTCTGTGAACCACTCTCTCCCTCGGGGCCGGGCCGGGGTGAACCTTCCCTATTGTTCTGGCCACTCGAGGATGATGAATGGTTCGGCGGTGTTAGGGATCCCCCTGGAGGGACACACCAGCTCTGCGGACACATCACAAATATTCCACCCACTATGGAACATCACTCAGCGACTTTGTGTCTAGCGGAAGTGATAGTTTTATAGGAATAGTACTCGTAAATCAGCTTCTTAAGAAAAGCCCCGTCCAGTATGAAAAGTTTAATGATTAATTGTATATTTACACCATCAGTCCATTGTAAAATAAAATAATCGATGCGATTTTATTTATTTAGGTCAACATTACTGGATTGTGCTATGAAATGTAAAATATTGTACAAAAAAAATAACTTCAGCATATAAATAAAAAATAACGAACAAAATGACACATACACATAAGCCTAGCTTTATTGTGGTGGTTCATCTCATGTATAAAATTAGGTGAAACGATTTATATATTATCTGTAAATTATGTAGCTTTTTTAAAATAAACTTTTAATAAAAAATATCTATATTTATTGCTCGCCGTTTTTGTTTTTGCGTTGTTTGACAATCTAAGGGTAGTGAAAATATTTTTTCAACCCCTTTAACGTCACTGACCTAAATATCATTTTTTTATGATCCATCGTGTCCTCTTCTCTCTACGTGTTAAAGCATTGCTAATATCTCACATGTCATTTGATCATATCGGAATATCGATTCCGTGTATGATAGATGAAAGACTTTCGCCGCCGGGAATCATCGTATTGATTATATTTTACATACGTTTTTTGTGAAAAATCGCCCCAAGGCCGATCTGTCTAAAGACGTGTCGGCGACATTAATTGAAAACATACATGTATCTATTCATTTCTAACTAAAAAACTAACTAACCATCACGCCGTTTCCCCGCAGGGGTAGGCAGAGAGGACGGACCGCCAAACAACTCGGTCTTGGCACACACTCCTTGCCTCATTCACATTCATACATCGTCTCATACATACTCTTCTATTGTTCTGACTCTATTTATTATTATTATTCATTTCTAGTTTGGATTTAAAGGCGTACGCAGAGGAAATTGTCAACACTGTAGAGGTAGATGGGGATATGGTGCAGGCATTACATTAAAACACTCGTTCCCCACTTTATAGCTCGCTGTCGTAGCCATGATAAGATCTCGTTTCATCACCTGATCATTTGGGGTTTAGTTTCTTATTCTAATGATCTCACGACTAGATTAACAAGTGAATAGCTTTCTACTTGTGTTAATGCAAGTTCATTCGGTCCTGTGATAATTACCTAGAGATGACGAGATTACTGTGAACGATTTATTGGTAAATATTCCTGCATTAGTAAGTAGTGTAATGTTATTGCGGGCTTGATAAAAGCGGTCGGTCACTTATGTCGTCGCAATGTCTCGCTTAATATGTTGTATGAACATCACGTCTGAAGCTTTTCCATTAATTCTTTCTGCAGAATCATTCTCTTTCTGCCACCAATTGAACCGGTTATCCCTTTTGGCTGCGGTGGCTAATCGGTCCATAAGAACCACCGGATGATTGATCTTCTCGCAATCTCTTCTCTTCCTCTTCCCTTCTCTCCTTTTGTTAGTCTTTCTCCTTCATATGTATCCACGCTCCCGTGAATTATGATAACGCTCTGATCTGTTCTATTTGCGGCGATTATGTTAGGCGTACCCCATTCGGGCGCCTGTGAACTGTGAACAGTCTCAATATTCATTTCATTTAATCCATCCCAATATCCCAACTTTCCTGGTCTCATAATATCCTGACATTTTTTCATGATGATATATTTTTCTAGAACTTTACTGAAAATGGCTCATGCGGAGAATGTGATTTCTTAACGGAGATATATTTTATATCAGATATCTGATTCCCGCGGGATTAGGTATAATTTATTCGAAGCTCACTTCAGTCAATTTCAAATATCCATTTTTTTTTTAATTTGTGTATTTAATATTATCGTACATGATTAAAATCGAAAGGAGTATGAAATACACTGATTATTGTAGTATATTTTCAGTGTTGAAACCTCTGTTGCAGAGCAGTAAGCTATTTGACTCTGGACGTAGAGTTCGCGGGCTCAACATTCGGTGTACCCCGTTGCAGTGGTGGCTCGTAACTTTTGAGGATGATAGAGTGCTAAGTTTGAAAAATTCTATATTATTTGATGTTGTTTAGTACAAAATTATTTTTTTAATCTATTTTTTATATGATTTTCAGGATTTCAGTTTGGCAGAGCGCTGCACCAATTTCCTGAAAATCTACAAACAAAAAACTGAATTTTTGAAAAAACGTTTTCGGCTATAACCACATTAAAAGTGCCATTTTCTTTTATAAAATATTAGTTCTCTAGCACACCCAAAAGTCACCAGCCGCTTTTAATTCCACACTTAAAATTACTATTTATATGGTCCTTGTGAGAATTCCACTCACAATAGAACTATTCTTTCAAATTACTTTAGCCATGTTTTATTACCAGATATAAAGCGCTAAGCACTTCCTTGGCTTTTTAGTTCATAATTTTCCTACGTCATAAGTCCAGTTCCAAGAAATTGGACCCTTGTGCGATCACAAAATATGCGTACATAATGTATGATATTCAGAAAGGGTGTTCTAATAATTATTTTATAAAATGAAAGCAGTCTATTGAATGCGTCATCATTTAATTAAATGTATTATTTATACTTTATCGCTCAATCGTGCTTGCGACCACAAGGGGTGGCTTAGCTGCAGTTGTCGTAGTAATAACAATAATAATATTAATATTGTGACACCCTTCCACAACGCATTCCTGGTGAATGTTCGCCTATTGATTGGGAGATTTGAGCCGACCCTTGTCTGGTCACGAATTGTGGAATAAAGTCCTACTGGAGGTCCCCCGAATTGAACCGCTTGCGTCAATTTTTCATTTTCATAATTTTTCAGAATATGAAAATAGATTTTAATTTAATTGAATTATTTGTATTTATTTATTTAGACACACACATCGTTACAAATTGTAAGGTATTTAAATATATTCAATGTATGTGGTTAGATACATATGTTTATGTATACACAAAATCTAATTTTGTCTGGGATAAGGAGGCTTCGCCAATGCAACGATAATTACATAAAAGAATTGTGTGGAGAGAAGAAGCAGAGAATTGTAGAGACATTATGAAATAATAAACAACATGTTTTATATCGAAGGCAGAAAGGCTGATTGACGCTACCATCACTTTCTGATGTAACTTTACTTGAAAGTATACATATCGACGTAGTTTTTTTTTTCAAGTAAATCAGAAAGTGAAAATCGAAACAATGTTGGTTACGTCAATTAATTAGCCTTTCTGTCGTCGATATTTGCTCTCGAATTGTGATTAACGTATGCTTAAAAATTCAAAAAACTTAAGTATAGTTTTATATTCACGTTAAAAGAAATATTAATTTGTTTTGTACGTTAGTAAAGAATCGGTGAATATTGTAGTTTAGTATTTTTCGTGGTGGGTTTTAGTACACTAGATATTTTTTTTGTTCAAACGACAATAAAGAAGTTTTTCTATTTTATAAAAAAATACATTTCCAGGTAGGTATTAAAAACGTTATTTATATTTAGAAATAAATGCTCCGGTTTTTTACACTTCTTATAATTAAGTACAGCAAAAAAAAAAACTAAACCCTTCAGAAATTGAACAGAAAAGAAAATCATCGGGGATGTGGCCCATTATGATCACGATGAATTCTGTTCCCGGCGGCGCTTGACTCATGCGGAAGATCTCTGAAACGGTCGTGAAAAGGGTTGGCTTAATCCTGCTTTTTCATATTTTTTTTGTATAATCAAGTGGAGAGAAAGAAACACACTTGATGGGGGCCTCAGTACTCGAACGACCTTTATCTTTCATTCTTTAATACTTATTTTTTAAACTCTTTTTTAGTTCTAAGTAATGTTGTTTGCGGTGCAAAAGATCTGAGAAAGGCATGGACTTTGGTTTTAAATATAATTGAATTTTCTATAAAAATTATCGAACCTGTTTAAATCGCAAGCGAATCCTACTGTTCAGTTTAGTAGCCAGTTAAGTACTGGAACTCAACACCCGAAAAAGTGTCTTGTATCTGCCAAAATTATCATTCCGTTTGATAGATTACTCTATCTTGACTGAGGAATTGCAAATTTTAGAACACAGACAGGTAGGAATGATGTTTTTATTCTACCGTTATATGAATAGAAGGTTCTCCGAAGAATTCCTGCCGCCCAACTTTTCTTCCATGGTTGGTATTGCCGCAAGAGATCGGGTTGTTTTGTGACTCTTTCTGTGCTAACAGCTCGGCTATGGATTGACTTGCAGGCTCGTGTGTCTTCTCCCTCAGGCGACATCGGCATCTTATAGAGCCGGGTTAATTTTTCCTTTCCTAAAAAAGAACGTCGCACTACGACCCCCTCCTTCGTCAAGATGTTACGATCATCAGGATATATGTATTTATTATAGCCCTAAACACACTTTTAGGTAGACTTGTAGATAGTATGAAAACCAAAAGATGTGGCCTTTTGCGTCACCTTTGCCGAGTTCGAAACTTTTGGTTACTAAAGGGAAAATCTAGTACGAACCGAAGTAGTAAAACTCACATTCGCGTAAGTTCATAAATTTGAATGTTTAGTTTTACTATCATCATGTTTCCTTCCGTCCCTTAAATTTGGCCTATTTCCTAAATCCGCGTTGTAATATATCTAAGTCTCGCTGATATCGTAAATCTATTTAAATCCATTTAGTAGAATACTATCATCAGCTTCTCTGGAGTCTGGACCAGGATCAGAGCATAAGTAAACAATACGAACTGTCGGCAGGATTCCTATTAATTACGACCTGCCATTGTAAGACAGGTTATTCCCGAACTGCAATGATTAGGAATATCGCATCGCCGAATTGCGTTACGGTCCGTGGTGATACCAATAAATTTATAGTAATTTGACTGGTTCACCGATCTTATTCAAAAGTTAATATTATTTGAGTCAATTTAAAATATACCCACATATTACAATAGATACAAAAGTAGATACTTCTAGGCCAATTTCGAAAAAGGGTATTTTTTTTAACGAAATTGCCCAACTCAATTGAGAAATTATTTCACGTCTTTGAATTGGGGAGTGGCGCCATTATAGTTTATAAGGTGTTTAAAAAAATACATTATTCGAACTACGTAATAATTAACAAATAACATAAATAATAACAAACTTAAATAACATAATAATATAACCTTCGGTAAATGACTTAGTACAAATATCAACACCAAACAGAAATTACATAACGTGAATCTAAACAAATAAACATTATAAAAATATCATTAGTATAAGAAAAATAATTACAGACAAAAACAAATAATATACTAGTTATTAATGTAATTCTTATGTATCTTAATTTTTAATGCAGAAAACACGTGTCTCCCGTGAACTCTACACGAAGAAAACGCACTGATATGGAATACTGTCAAATTATTCGTTTTTTATAACGAATGAATTAAAAGAGTTCCTAACAAAGTATCAGTAAAAGCTATTGTTTTATGAAAACGACTGAACATTGTTCATACTAATACTGATACTGACTACTCTAATCTACTATTTACAATAAACCCTCATATCAAACTCCAGCGAAAATACTTTTCAAAGATCGAACCCAAGTATTGCATTTGTGCCCGTAAAACCGATGATATTTCTACAAATGAAATTCAATTTTAAGTGAGGGTTCCAAAATTCGACTCCGTTCAATATTAGTCATATTATAGCAATCCGTCATGGTATCTATTAGGAAAAGAACACGTGTTCTCGCTGTCACTTTTTTAACAGGATCATTTTTCTCCGTATGTTCGTACGAAATTAGCACATAGTTATCTATGAAAATAGCACTTTGTTTAATTCACATTTTACTGTCTAGCAAGACAAGGTCCCTCATATATTGTTATTTTTTCATTCGTTTCTTATGGAAAAATATTTCCAACTACGATATGGAGCTGCCATTTCATTTCTCCCCCTTTCAACGCCATACGCACGCATTAAGGAAATACATACTATTTTATTAGGTTTTCCTGTCCCGATATCTGTGAACAGGAAAATCCCTCCGAACCCCTCTCGGTAGATACATTTTGCAGTAGTAATTTTTATAACTTTGTTAGTTTGACTTTCGGATGCAGATAGCCGTGCAAAGAGCTTTATCTCAATAAAAGAAATATGTTACCCCGGAGGGTGAAATATTTAGTATTGGGGTCCGGTGCATCCTTTTACCCTTATCGCGGCGGATTGTCTTCCGTCCGTTTCGTCACACTAGACCAATTTAAGATGATCCCTCCTGTCTCCCTCGTATATTCGGGAAAGGGTCCAGACAACATGTACACATTTATTTGGATGTTTCGGCGTAATGGTCATATCGTCCGTGATGTCCAAAAAGAACGCGAACGATAAAATACGTAGGTATTATTTGTTAACTAGCTGACGTGTACAGTAACAACGGCGTTGCTGGGGTTGTCCTTCGGAGATAGACATATATCATCGCGGACTTTTCTATAGGCCTTTTACGATATACAATTTGGTAGTACATTATTTGGATGTACATAGGTTTAGCCAGCGTTAGCAATGTAAGCGCCCGAAAATATTTTTTACGACTTAATTACAAAACATCGAATTTTCTGTACTTCTACTACTTCTACAAAGAAACGCTAACTCCTTCTTTAAAGAAGGAGTTAGCGCAACACGGCATAACACCCCAAAAACAAACAACAAAAATATAATATGCATTTATTATATACATAAACCTTTCGGAAAAAAATCTTTAAATTACAGTTAAAATCCTATTTTCCTATTTGGAAGAACTAAGCGCACAAACAGAAAGACGCGGTAAACGACTTTGTTTTATACTATTTAGAAATTTTTGAATTGTTCTTCCCTCTAGTCTACAGTTGGTGAAATAACAGTATCTAATTTAAATTGGTATAGTTGTTGGTACTTATCAGGCACCGTAAAGTTAAAATGCGGTATTCTATTTTAGGTATTATGAGTAAAGCTCCTACAATGGATGCAATAACACAACAACGGGTTTATTTACGTTTAACTTCGTTGCCATGTGCAATAAAAAAGCCGTTACCATATGTTACGCGGACCCCCTATCTCTCACGATTCTGGTCTGAAAAATATTAATTGCGTAATAAATCAGCGTTTAATTATAATTTCAGCAGATGAAGCGATTAATCATTCGGGGATCACGCACAGTGTTGGGTAAAGTTTATTAGGCGTTTGGGAAGTGTGGCGGAAATCATTAGACGGCGATTTTACCATTGGTACCACCTGGATAACCAATGGAAGGTATGACATTTATCATTTTTCTGGCATTATCAGCTTTATTCTGCTCCCACCAACCATAGAGCAGGAATTAAACTCCGCGCATGATTTTGTACATGAAACAGGCAGCACCGAGAAAAGTGCGGCAAGTAACAAGCTAAACGTCAACGACTAAAGACCGGAGAGAAAATCCGGCGTTTTAATCTCGTTATCGTAGCAAATGCTCGCCGATTGTGTGCATTAGTCATGTGAAAAGTTGACTTGTGATTAATCGAACTTTCTTCCCAAGTTCGGGCCCCGCTGGACATCAAACCAAAGAATCACCAACCTGGTAAGTGCAGAAATCTGGCGATTACTTCTTGTGTTGGTAGCGCAATCTCCATTTCGGATGTCTCCTGGAACAGAGAAAGGATAACGCATTTCTCTGCCCCAAATTACGGTGACACAATTCCAGCGTCATCGCACAGAAGGATTTATTCAATCTGCAGTCAAAACCTAATTTTTTACAATCCACGTACATATATCGCGTTTCTACTGGCGAGCCTGGTCCGTATATCTATTCTAATCTCTCCGACTCCAAAGAGGTGGTCGAAAAGCTCATTCGAATCTTTCATAGACAATAGCTTACCCTTAATTAATCTCTAATTAACCCATTGATCGTAATACGCCCGTATTTTCATTTAATTTTTCCGTCTAAACAGCAGGGCTCATCAACAAAGTTAATATTTAGACCCTTTCATGTCTGGTCATAAGTTTAATGGAAATTTGTAAGCTAGATAAAATACTGGTTCCGTGTCCTTGAGAAAGGGTCGTAAAACAAACAAAACGTGGAGGTACTAGTACTGAATTAAGTATGCCATTCGATCATTACTGGAGCACGCCGAGGAAAATCAATGTGGAAGTTATTGAGCGTGTTTTCTAACGAATAAGGCATATATTATAATATTGCCCTTGAATACCTCCATCACAAAGACGACGTTGGTACACGAGTACCTCGCGAATCGATTTTTATAAGCTCTGAAATCGTTTATTATTTGTTCACTTGTGAAGTCTTATCTTGCTTGGAAGGTGAATGCCACTTTGTATGTAAAAGGCGTCAACTTGAGAATTGTGTTTTCATGTATCGAACCTTCGTTCCTTCCGATAAATACATCACGCGATACGCCAATCAACGTATTCTGCTGTTTGCATGAAAAGTGTTGTATTGTATTTTTAACGTTCAACGGAATTAAATTGAAATAAATACCCAGTGTTATTTCGGCAGACATGATAGAGCTTTGTCGTTGATTTTCATGGTAAAATACGATGTGGATAATCCGAAAATCGTAAGCGAGCAAGGTAACTTTGTTGTGTCTATGATGTTCTCACAAATGAATCTTTGCCGTAACAAAGACTCTACCTTAACACTTGTATTATTTGTGTGGATAAATTGCTCCTAGTTCCGTCATTGTGTCTGAATTCAAGAGAGAGCTGGAACAAAGTTTTTACACGAAAAGACAATACGGACCAACATGTTACCCGACAAAAGGAAAAGCGTAAAGTCCGAAACAGTACGACCTACCCACTGAAAGCCGCTCGAGGCGACAGAATCCCATCACTTTAACGATTAAATTCTTTCCTAATACCATTGTTATAATAATGTATGAATGTGAGTAAAATATGGGTTGGTGTTTAAATACCTGATAATGAAGCGTTTTTGGTTTCCAAGACAAACAAAAAAGATGTACATTTATTGAATTATTAGTCAATACGTTGACTTTAATTTTTCAAGATGTAATTTTTTTTTGATTGTTGGCTAAAGGAAAAAATCGAAAATTTAAAGCGTTTTCTTAGTTTAGAGTGGGGGTTTTTATCAGATCAGACTGCTACAAATTAAAAAAGTGAACGGAGAAAAATGAATTCAACTTTTTTTTATCAAGCTTCCGTTAAAAATGCGACCGTATTGATCACACACCAATAAAATATTAGTCCCAGTAATCCAGTTAACCCAGTAATCGACGAGATGCGAAACTATTATTATTTTGAAGAACACATGTTCGTTCACAAAATTCGTGCTTTACTGATAGTTTGTTATGAAATTTTGTCAAATCATTCGTTATAGGCCTCCAGTCCCATTTTTAACAGGAAAACGAATAATTTGACCAGATTTTTAATAAATTAACAATATTTCACATCAGTAAGTTTTCTCCGTGTGACACATCAAGAGTTTGGTTAAGAAATTTGTCCACATCCTCCCTTTTTTTCCGATGTTCGTATTTCCGCTCTGTACCCAACAATCTTTGAGAAATATTCTTTAATAATGGCGCTCTTCTTTACCACATAATTCCATAAGTATATAGTTGTTTAATCTTAAATTTAATAATAACCCTGAAAACTTATGCGTAACTCTTACACGATATTATGTACTATTTTCCCACAGTATAATTTTAATACTTTCTGGCGAATGAATAGATACATAAATTTCCTGAAATTGCGTGTTAAAAGTAATCAAATAAGATAGGGTTGCATCGGGTAAAATGCTATTGGATCATTTATTTCAGGGACGGGGTTGAAATGGTAGCTGTCGAATTGCTTTACACCAACTGATTTTCCCTCGAATCTTTCCGCATTGAGATGGATAGGATGAATTCGAACGGGATAATGGAGGAACGCGTGATAGCCAAAAGTGAACATAATGACATAAAATATATCTCAGGCGTCCCCCCGGCATTCAGCGAATGTCAACGGGATCATCGGCGTAAAAGCATTTCCAGGTAGTCGCGCGAGTTATTGGTCATTTGTGAATAAGTAAAGAAGTAAATGAATGCAAGGAGGCGCGGGAAGCGACATAACTCACTCAGATAATTAAATTTATTCCTTGAGGACACCCTACTCCAGGGGTCGGCGCACTTCTCTGGCAAGGGCTAAATGTCTTTCGTAGGTTACACATTTTCAAAGGTACGCCGGTAATATCTTTTATTTACTAGTACTAACACTAGTAGGCAGTTACTACTGAGATTCTACCTGGTTTCAACAACGTTTCGATTGTTTTTTAACAATTGAGAAATGGGGAACAATAAATTACTCTAAGACAATAGTTTTAACTACATTTTTTAAAAATAAAAGTTATGATGAGCATAATGGTGTGGTTCATAAATAGGTTGGGCTAGAACTATACACAGCGTACAGAATTAAAAAAAAAGTTATAGGTTAATGAAATTAACAAAATAATGTGGTGTACTTAAATCTTTTTGAGTCACTTCCATTCGTTTCGTTAGTCGACGCTGCCATAGGCCTGGGGGAGGGCCCTAACTGCCGACGGTAGTTCTGTTAGGGGACATTAATCTTTGTTTCCAGAGGTACCTAATTCAAGCCCTATTTCATGACTCCACAGAACGCGCTGACTTAAATTGGAGCATTAAAATTTTGAACAATTCAAGCGTATGTACTGTCCCATTTTTCTGTGAGATGTAATTAATTTAACAAAAGTTTTTTTTCCTTTGTGTAAATAAAAACCGCAAATATTGGTTTAGAATACAAAATGAGACACCTGTAAGAATCTTGGAATAAATCCATCTTAAGAGGCTTCTCGGACGCGGAAACCCCGCCTCGCGGAATGGGCTAATCGGAAGGGATGAACTTCCCCCTGACCCCAACCCTCCCCAACCAGTCCCCTCAACCCTCTCCCAGACAACCAAACAGGACTTGTGAGAGATTAATGCCCGCGCTCGCCTTGCTAACATTTCTTATTTTACGTTTCATTTATTTCGTAGCAATATGTAAGGGAACATCACACGTTACATGTTTCAGTACCTCTCATATTTTTATAGTTCCGCCGACCATGGCTTATGTAACTCCGCCGTTTGTGTTTGAAATATTGCTTTCTCCGTACAATTTGCCACGTCACTTAGTGGGGTTTTAAATATTTATGCTTTAACTTGGCCAGGTGGGTACTCACGGGCACCTTCATGTTTATACATAGTTGTTTAAATCGACATTTGAATCTATCAAATTCAACATCTCTGTATTTTACCGAAAAATTAATGCTAGATGCGTTGAACTTCGATTGAACAGAATTCTCCACTTACGTCTTACAGCTAACCTAAAAAATAAATTATCTAAACACATACAGTGTAACACATATTTTATAAATACCTCAGTTAATATAGATTTTTTTATAAATATTCGGTGTGTCATTTGTGTTTTAAAAGCTGTTTTAAATCGATGGGAACATTATTTATGTGTTTTCTGGTAGCTTATTGTGTATTTTAATTGCCACGGAATGGGGCCTTTTTTCGAAGAGAGTTTTGTTTACTTCGGGTATTAGTGGTTTTTTTTTTGAAAATATTATTAATCTTAATTTTGTTGTGAGTGTTTTAGTGAAAATGTGTTCGGATTAGACTGTATTAAACGATGATTTAAATGCCAGAGACAGATCGTCTCTTCAGTTGTGACATTCAATAGTTTTTTTTAAAGAGGGATCCACTTGAGTTGAGTCATCTGTCTTTGTATCTAACACCATCCTTAACATATATATATCATACCAACCCCACGTTAAGGAATGTTATCACCTCTAACCGGGTTATCTGGACAGTCAGGAGGTAATCAGCAGGTTTGCAGGCGATGTGATGATGGACGATGGTCGGTGGCAATCCGATACCAACCGCACTACAATTTCCTGCCGGCAAATGCGATTCCCGCTCTCCGCTGACAAATAATGGAAGCAGAAATGGCTGCGGGGCGATAGGCACAAGGGAGCAACATACAACGTACACAAGAGTTTCCCAAACTTATATCTCTTGCCGCCCCGTTAAATATGTTTTAATTCAACGTTCCAAGAAGATAACTCACGATTCACCCGATGAATGGTGCGTGGAGTGTGTGGTAAGCGTGTGAATGAATCACTGTAATATGTGTATTTCATATAAAACATAATATATGTCGAGAGTGAATTTGTTTAGACCGTCGACTTGATGATTGTTATGTGTATTTGTACATTTCCTTGGAATAAATTATTTTAAATTGTATATGAACGGTGCACAGGTGTGATTCTTGCGATCTGTGTAGTCAAGTGAAAATATAGAAAATAAATCACGTTGAAACGTATTATTATTTTTTCTCATATTCGTGAGTCTTGCAACGTTTCATGGCTATTCTTTTATTTCAAACCAAAACAGTTGTATAGTTTAGTAGGCGGATAGATAGAATGTGTTACACCCATCAATACCCCCAGGAGAGAGATGGCCCACTTCGGGAACCGCTGGTGTACGCTGCTCTAGGTACCCGGTTCACAGGTCCCATTACCATTGTGTATATATAGTGTGCGAACGCGGAGTGCGGGCAGCTCGATGCCTAATGGAGCCCCAAAACGTGACTGAATGTGTCGCTTTGTGTCGTTTCCGCGCTAATTAACGTTTCAATTTCCGACCTCTGCTTTGCCGTTAACAGATTTGTTTTTTTTACTATAAGCTGTATAGCCATTTTTATATGTGACCTTTAAACCCCCCTATTTATTACATAATTTAATAAACTTGTCCAAAATTTTTTCAATAAACTACATCCAGATGAAGTTCATATCGCTTTGTCCATTACATTGCAAATAAAATTTATCTTAGAATTACACACTAGGGGTCTTACTAATAATGTTTTTTTTTTAAATTAGCTACCTTGATGGCTGTGTATCCATTGTTATTGTTGTATATCTCTTTTTATTAAATTTAAAACACGTTTATTAGTAAGGGGGTAGGTGTCAAGTGGCAATCTTCCACTTTGTTAGATGGCAGTTGTAGTAGGTCCCATTCCTAATGTCATCAATACTATGACACTAAACATGCGTAACAGCGATCGTACAGTAGGTATTCAATTTATTAAAATATATTTTTGGTGTGCAGAAATTTTAGGATAAATACTTGAGATGTTCTTATTTATTACAATTGGGTAATATGTATTTACATTTTCTTTTAGTTTATTCCAACTCTTTCAAATATTTTTTTTATCTGCGTGACGTGCAATAAGTTAAAAACAAACTGTTATTATTATTACCGCCTATTATTCCAGAACTCACTTTGTCGGGATTCCAGAAGAATGCATTTCATGAAATCGGGAAAATTTCCATCGAATCGCACCTTTTCAAATATTTACCATCGCCATCGCGAGAATTCCACTCTCCATTCAGTTGGACAAATATTTCTCGGAGATATCTCTGTGCTAATCTCGTGAACGGAAGAGTAGAATATGCCAGACGCTGGTATGCCAATACGGGCGACACCTACTCTGGGGATTCCCGACCATTCTGCACGAATGCCGCTGCAGAAGCCACCCCGGGAGGATATCATTAAACGTTCTTATAGATTTGTAGATTCTAAAACATGCCTATGTTTTATTACTAGTGACAAATGCTCGTTTTATAGCGCGTTACAGTGCTGGCAACAATACAAGGCTATGGAAAAAAAGAATGCCGCACAAATAAATAACAATCCTACAGGTTGGATGACTAATTCGTGGTGCTCATTCGCATTGAACTATTTCTCAAAAATGATCACAGGTAACGGATGCACGGGGTTATTAGAGTTTGATCAGTCGTTTTGCAAAGCTAACGGCCGCTGTTCCCAATCCTAATAATCAAATTCTAAGCGAATCACCACTGCACTACGTAATTCCAACACACAATAATTGCTTAAGCAAGCCGCCCAGTCTAAGCTAGCCGGACAGTTGGATTAGCCATAAGCAATATTTAAGGAAAAAACTAGTTACAAAAAGTGTCGACAGAGTGAAAAAATACCGCGAATCAATGATCAAATGTCACTCTGACATTCGACAGTTGCGTTCCTTTCAGTTTTTTGTGTTGCATTTGTCATTATCATTTTGTGTGAAGTTCTTCGCACGCTTTGCTTTGATCTCCATTTTAAGGATTGTTTGGGTTTGTTTTGCTGTCGCACGGAGAAAAAACTTACGTCGATCTGTCAAATCAAATGGGAAGTCCCGATTGTGGCATCACGTTCGAGTTGTCACTTTATTTTTAATATATTATATACGTTAGTTTAAAAAATATGAAATACCAGTTTATGAATAACGGTATTTAAAAGAAGTAATGTGTATTAATAAGAGCTACAATAATTAACTCTTTAATATTAATTTAACATAGAAAGTTTTTAATTTGATGTCATTTTATTGTCTATGGTAATGTGCGGTGGTGTGTGGGGCTACTTAAGATTTTCAAAGATAAAATGATTGGGAACAACGCAAATCGAACGTTCCCTACAAAATGCTTAAAAATCGCTTGGCTGAGCAAAAACAAAGATTTGAACTTAGATAACGATTAAAAAGTTGGGAACAGCGGCCGTAAGAGTGTGAGCATCAGTATAGTTTTTGTGTTTGTTTCGAGTATGGAGGACACTCACCAAAGTGAATAGAAGAATAGTATATGCCAGAGGCTGGTATGCCAATTCGGTAGTCATCTAATCGGGACATTCCCGACAATTCTGCATCGCTGCCACTGCAGCTGTTGCCACCCTCCGGAAGGATATTGTAGATCTGGAGAACATGGCTGCGCTTTATTACTGGTGCTAACTGCACGTTTTGTGGTGTGTGTGTAAACGGTTTTCGTTTTGATTATTTTGCATCGTGGTTGTCTTTTCGCGTCTGCTCATTTCAGTTTAAAAAAATTGTTTAATGTCATACGGCGCATGTGTCACAACTGAAACTGAGTGAAACTACACGATCCCCAATTAGGGGGATATGAGACAGAAGAGGGGTACTTTTATAGCGAATTATCGTTTTTTTTTTTTTTTTTTTTTTTTTTTTTTTCTTTATTCATGAAATATTAATGTGTACAGTTTTTACATGCTTTTCGACTACACACTAGACACATGCCCGTGTTATGGTAGTCGAAATTTATATACATAGGTTTATATAATTATATAAATGTAATATTTGATAACTTGTTAATCTAAGTATTTTTTTTCTTACATGCAATGTATGTGTATAATAGGTAACATTTTTACTGGTTCCCAGTTCAGTAGATTGCTCAAGTGTACATCAACCGTATTTTAAACTGTTGATATTAATGAGATAAAATGAACACAATCAGCAAATAAATAGGTTACTTTACTTGTTAAAATAATGAAAATAAAGTAGAAATTATGAAAAATGAACTTGTTGAAATAATGAAAATAAAGATTAATTAATTAATTATTAAACTTTTTTCTTTACAGAATTGAATGAAATACAAAAATGACTAATAAAGAAAATGAGCTTAATTTAATGATGGCAGGCATTCCTTGAAAAAGTTCCTTCCCTTTATAAATAACCAATTTTGAACACTTATGACATACAAATTGTGAGTTTTTGATTTTCTGATATCAATACTCAGCGAGTTGAATATTTTGGGAGCAATATAAGAAAACTGCCGTTGGGCGAAAGCTGTTTTCGTTTGGGGAATTTTACATTTTAGGTGTGACGAGTAGCGGGTGTTAATTTTTTTTTTTTTTTTTTTTTTTTTTTTTTTTTTTTTTTTTTTTTTTTTTTTTTTTTTTTTTTTTTTTTTTTTTTTTTTTTTTTTTTTTTTTTTTTATAAATTTAATTTAGATTAAATTTGATAATATTATTATTAAGTTCTGCAAGTGTTTTAGTTTTTTATTATTGTGACAGCTGTTTCGGCTTACAAGGCCATTTTCAAACTGTGGTTAGTCCACATTGAGACGACATATTTATACTATTTCAAATGTAAATTTTGAAGGTACATACATTGATTTATTACTGTTTAAACCGATGACATGATATATTGTTGGTTAAACCAATCTATGTTTTCCCCTCAGTAAATGGTAATGAGTTCTTAATTATTTACTAATGACTTTATTGCTATGAATTATTTGGGTGCATTATACTGCTTGGGTTTTGTGAAAATACTGAGAAGTGGTGAGTAAATTATTTTCCGTACTTTATTAATTAGTGTTAAATTTGGGTCATTCGTTCGTTTATTGATTTCTAATTGTTCAAGTAAATTTAATCTAATGCCCTTTTTTTCAATATGCAATGGTTTAGGACCCTTGTTGTTAAGTGGGGTATGATTATTCACCAAGAGATGTTCTGCGAATTTTGAGGATGTGTTTTTATTATTATAACATCGTATATGTTCTTTGAATCTTTGAGTTAATTTTTTGTTGTGTTTTATTCACCTGGTCATTTTTCCGTATGTATAAGGTGAATAATACTACGTTCGAAGTGATTAATTAAAATAAGATTAATACGAAGGTTAATTATCTATCTACTCTCAGATCGTAAGATTGCCTCAGTATTTCGCTGGCGAGTTACAAGCGTTCAGAAGAGAAAACGTGCTTGAAATGAATTAAGCTCTATTTTGTGACTGGATCTGAATATCCAGATACTTCTTAATCTCCCCGCCCCCCCCACAACTTCATTATGCCTCCCAACATTTCAAAAATTGAGAAACCACTCCCTCATTTTGACATGACGTAAATAAATAAATCAACCCGTAAAAACAATAAATTTTTTTAAGGTAATAAATCTACATATTTATGTTAAATAGATGAATTTTAAAAAATAATAATTTTGGTTTGACTGAGGATTGAATCTTCCTCCCCAGGGGCTAGCTCTTAATCGCGGTGAACTTTGAAAAAATATCTTTTAAAACTAAAAAAATGGTTTGACTAGCTATTGAACCTTCCTTCCCTGGAATCAACCTCTCTAACAACCGAGCCGAATCCCAATTGGATAGGATCGACAGTTATTTCGTATATTAACTGCTGTAATGTCATCTAATTTCAGGGAGATGCGTATATCTCCGCATGTGTGTGCGTGATTTTCACCGTGTTGATGAGTGCATTGTCGTCGACAATGAGTCTATCTGCCCAGTTTCAGTTCGATCGGATATAACACCAACATCTGCGATTGCCCTCCTCTAGAAAAAACAGAACAAATAAAGTATCTAGGAATCGTAATTGACCATAACCTTAGATGGATACCTCACATCAAACAAATCACAAACAAACTTCTCAAAACAATACACATTTTCCTAAACATAAGAAACATATATAAAATAAAACAATTGAAAACAATATATTTTGCACTTTGCCAATCAATAATAGAATATGGAATTATTGCTTGGGGAGGAGCAACAAACTCGGCAATCAATTACATAGAAACCGCACAGAAAACGATCTTAAAGGTAATACTAAAAAAACATAGACTGACTGATACAGACCAAATATTCAACAGCTGTGACGTACTAGATATACGCCAATTATACGTTAAAACACTACTAAACTACACTTTTGACAAAAAAAATAAATTTCAACATACACAAAATAACACTAACAGACCAGTTAGACAAGCGTACAAAGAAAACATAAAAACTCCGACAGTAAATTCAAGCTTTGGACAAAGACACTACCAATACCACGCAATAAAAGCTTTCAACAGTTTAAAACTTGATATTAAAATTGAGGAAAATAAAAATAAATTCACACACAAAATTACAAAATGGATTAAAGAACAAAAAAGACAATATTACCAAAATTTCATAGCATAAAATAAAAATATTTATAAATTTTTTTAATTTTAAATGTATAATTTTTCTCATTAAATGTATTATGTAGTTTTTTTATATTATAAAATGAAGGCCTCAGCACGGGCAAGCCACCCAGTGAGGCCTACATTACTGAAAACCTTGAATTGTAAAAAATATTGTACCTAATAAAAAAAATAAAAAAAATATGGTGGTTTAGTTTCCACTTCCAAGATTCCACTTCATTCATACATTCATTCAAGAAAACAAATGTGAAATTCAAAGATGTATTTAAAAACGTTGCAGTAGAAGTAACCTTTCACTCGACAAGACGAAATGTAATAAATTAACGTCACGCCGCCCTCTTCGAGCGAGGAAGGCTTTTCGCGCTCCGTTTGATTTTCTCTTGTATCTGAATCGCCATATTCATTTATTATTTACTCCGCAAAACAGAAATAGCTGAGCGGCGCTGCTGTGAAAGCTGTTGCCAATGTTCCCAGAATGTTCCCGTAAAGAATGTTCCGCGGAGATAAGCCGGCCGAGCGCTTCTGCCTGCGGATCCGGAAGTGACTGCGCAGGCACCCACTTATTACAGTTAGGTACCAGTTACCACCCATCAGGCGGGTACTTAGCCAGAGAGATTGCCTTATTTTATTTATCAGTGGTAAGAGTATTTTTGATATCTCTCTGCGCTGACGGAGCCACCGGGCCCGTTGCTGTTGTATCACTGTGGATTTGCATGGGCATAAAGCAACCAACATGCTCAATAATTCAAAGTGTGCATTTCCCCTACGATTTGATAATGGAATCGTGATTAACTAATGGCCCTTTTACCGGCATCCCGGAACGTAAATATGTACATTCGTGTTTATGTATTATGTGCAAATTGAGATGACTTCACAAAACGGTATGAATATTGGTACCTAATGTTGTACGAATATGTATTTGATCTTTTCGGTAACAATGGGGTAGATACTATTTTCATCAATATTTGAATGTGTTCCATTTTTGGAGTCATGATTCGATAATGCGTATCAGTAGGTATATTATTATGTATGAAAATGTGTCAGAACAACAATAATGTACCCATTGAAAACATGGGTTAGGTACAATTTTCATTAATATTTGAATATGTTCCATTTTTCAAGTTGTGATTAACTATTTGCGCTTTTACCTGTATTCAATATAAATAAATTAAATCTGTAACTACATAGCTGGTTATTTATGTATAACTTCACATAGGTACAGGTAAATCATTTTAAACAGACCCTTGCTTGTGCAGTGGTGTACTGGATGGATAAAAAAATAATTTAATTTAATAATAATTTTGTTTTTGTTAGAAAGCTGAATAGCTAACTTCAATTTAAAAAGTATCTTTGGGCATTTACAGGGTAAGAGGGGGGACTTCGGGCGATGTTCCAAACTAGTTCTAAAATCATGTATCAGTGTGCATAAATACATTCAAACGTGTCTCCTTTAACACGATTTGCCTGTATGTATTTTTAGGGATTTATTTTTATTTAAGCTAAAAAAAATGATTCACTTTGGCAGATGGTTTATTGGAAGGAAAAAGAGTGAGGTTAACAGATCTAATTAGTGCAATTAGAGGAACTGGAGTTTTTTTATTCTTGGCAACGTTTACTACACGCAATATTATAATTATGGCCAGGTAAGTATAATATATTAATTTGTCCCATTATGATATATAATCTCAGTATCGCCCTGCTGAAAGACCACCATTCATTTTCAGTGGTTTCATATAGAATAGTCTTCAAAGTACAACATCGTATAAAGTTAATTAGCTAGTTATTAAATATTTTTTGCTGACTAAGACATTTTTTATTCTAAAAACTAAATTTAAAGTTATTTCGAGAAAACCGTAGATGAAATTACTCATCCCTAAAATCTTTCATAATTATTAATAGAATTGCAATAATATTTTACACCACAAAAAAGTAACTACTTTGATATCAATTTTTAATTAGTTTTACGAAGTATTTTTTTTTTATCGTCTCCCGTAAAGTTTTCATTTTGTGGATTGAAGGGTTTTACCAAACCACCGTCGGCATAAATTTGGATCTTATCTTCAGTAAATAGTATCTAATAAATAGTAGTAAAAAAATACCTATATCAACTTCTTGATGTACGATTCGCACAGCCTCCCTTGATTCGCCTCGTGGCGCATTGTGTGAATTTTGGAGCCGCTCGACTTTATTCTTCCACACTCCTATCGGCAATATATTCCGGGGCTAAGAATTTTCCGGTATTGTGCAACATGAAAGAAACCAGGTCATAAATTACTCGTCGTATACAAGTGGATTTGCCCGTTTCACACTCTGAGCCGAATTGGAGTAAAACCACCTTATCACAGCGTGACACTAAATCAAGTCTGCCTACTATTTATATAAGATCCTCGTATATAATGTGTATATTATAAGCCACTCTACCCATCGATATAAATATCAATCTACCTTATACAGGGTGTCCGGTGTAAAGTTCCCAAAATTTGGTAGGTGATTCTATATGATAGTGCAAATCAGATTTTTTTGAAATTTCAACGTTTTAAGGTAGTTTTCATGTACAAAAGTTCTTCTTACTTTTTTTACTTCTACCATCATGTAGAATTACCTCCCGAAGATTGTGCACTTTACCCCCGGACACCCTGTATAACTACTTCATTACACCCTGAACCGAATTTGAGTAAAACCACCTCAACCCGGACCAGGATACTGAATCAAGTCGGCCTCTTATTTATATAAGATCTTCCCGTATAATAATATTATAAGCCGTTCTACCTGTAACTAACTACTTCATTGAAACATTTTAATTAAATAAAATAACCACCATTTAATAAAATGTGGTGTGTGCAAAGTTAATTATTTTATTTAATTTAAATGACGCAACAACAAGAGTTACTTCTGAAAAAACACACAAAAATTTAAATAAAAATATAACTATAATATAAATATTTGTGTAAAATGTAGGATGATCTTGCATAATAAGAGGCCGACATGATTCAGCGTCCTGGCCTAGGTTGATATGGTTTTGATTGGAGCTACTTTTTAATATTTCCTCCCCGCACCAGTTTCCATTCGACTTGACTTTTTACTAGCACGTGCTAGGTATATACTTAGCTTTTTACATCTCTATAGCGCAGTTTTCTAATTTTTCATTTAAAATACACCTCGCCCATATTATGGTTCTGCTATTCTTTTTTCTTTTTATTCTTCTTCGTATGGTGGAGGATAGTTGGTTTATGCCAAGGTGGGATGCAGATATTATTGAGCCAGTCTTCGGCATCGGAAGTCACTTAGTTCAGCACAGACGTGCCTCCCCGAAACTGAAGGGAACATTCTTATACGATGTGTTCTACTGTTGAGTATGTCTACATCCACTTAATTCAAAATTCTTTAGGATATACCAGCTGCATACATATAGGTACCTTTATACTATTGTCAACTATCCTACAGTCATTTTATCGAATAATATCACAACTGTAATTCAATATGAACTTCATCGTCATTACGGTCCTGCCATTGATAGCTCATGTCAACTTATTTAACTTAACCCATCTTTATCATACGAATTGCTTATAAGAGAAAATTGAGAGGTTACAACGCACCAATCAACAGTAGGTATCAGGTACGTCTTTATAAGAATCTGATAGTATTATTACGCTAGCGTCTGGACGGTTTCGGCCCTCTGATTGGTCGAATTCAAATCTTATCTTTCGAGTAAATTCCGCAAAGCCTTCGCGCAAAATATCACGCATTCGTTCCTTGAAAATGTCAATCCCTCCTTTACCGGCCGCTGGAGTAGTTTCCCTATTGGACGACAGAGCGCACCTCTGGCGGCACAATCGCGAATAATTTCTTTTGAAATAATCCATAACAAATACGTACAATTTCATCTATTCAAACTACCAAACTACCGTTTTCGTACGCATTTAAAAAGAAAACAAACATTTGATTCAACTTAATGACAATAAACAACAACTCTTTTCATTTACGATTTTAAAAAATATTGATATTTAATATTATTTACGTAAATAATAATTTCGCACCATTTTGACAGAACACCGATATGAAGTTCGCAAATAATACGCGTTTGTTTGTAGGAAGTGTAGGCACTGCCAACCCAATAAAAAACATTATAGGTTAACTGTTGTTAGCATCACTTAAACTGGGCGAAGCCCAACTAATTGCCGCCCGCAGGGCCTAAAAGCAATATATTATTCGTTAGGAAATTCATTGCCATTGTGGTCCTGCTACTTAGAGCTCCGTTCTGACACAGACTAACTTAACCTATATTTCTGTGACATGTGTCGTTTATGGAACGAGAGAAAGATTACAATTTCTAATGGTTCCATCAGCAGTATGCCTTTATCTTACGTGTTCCCGGTTATCCGGTCATTAGCTAAATTTTCTGAAAATTCCCACCCGTGATCAAACAATCCGAATAATTTGTTTTCATGAGTTTGTTTTTGTTTTGTTACCCAACAAAGTTCTGGATTCGGTTTGATAGTCAACACAGTTTTGCATTCGGTTTAATAATAGTCAACAAACTTTTGCATTCGCTTTGATTACCGCCGTACTACTCTCCCTACTACCGCTACCCCTACTACCGCCCCTACTCTCGTTGTGGTAGGATAAAAAATAAAAATAAATGGTTTGCTTAAATTCACACAGAGTAAAAAAATATTTGTGTTGAACTCCTGATAAATCTCTATGCGGAGAAATTAGAATAAAATTTATACCATATTGAGTGTATTTTAGTATCATCGATAATGTAATTTTTGTGTGAATACCGCACAAGAGTTCTAAATGCCTGGAGTCGGAATGTTGTGAGGCCAAAGGGGGATGGGAGAAAAAAGGCGATGGGAAAGATGAAGGTTGGAAAGTACTTAGCAATTAAGATCTGGTCACTGAACAGTGAAATCATTTTTTTATTTTATTTATTACAAGATAATACATTACAAAATGATAACAAAGTAATAATGTATTATTCCCAATGAGTTTATAAAACTCATTTCGGGAAAGACAACATTAGAAAGGACAAGGCAAATAAATAAAATACATTAAAATAAATACATTAAAATAAATACATTAAAATAAATACATTAAAATAAATAAACGCAGATGTTATTATGGAGTTCTAGAGAAAGATTGTGTTAGTCATTAATGAAACTGTTAAGGAAATAGCTTTTAAGAGCTTTTGCCAGTGTTTTTTTGTTTGTTGCCGGAAGTTTTAAATTACTAGGTAATGCGTTGTATTGTTTATGTGCAATGTATTGTAAGGAGTTAATTCCAAATTTGGTCGTGTAAGTAGATGACGATAAATGTATTTGATTTTGTGATCGTGTTTTGTGCTGGTGTATGTCAGAATTAAAAACTGGTTTAGTGTTGGTGTGTGAGGAGTGTTGAATTATTTGTAGAATGGCAGTTGTGATGTTATACTTTGGAAGGACTGTAAAGGGAAGTATTTGTGTCTGTGAGTATATATCTTTGACATGTGTATCCCATGGCAGATTATATATATTACGTACGGCTCTATTTTGAATTACTTGTATTTCCGAACTTTTTTTTTTGGTAATGGTGCCCCAGATACTAACTAGATAACTCAGGTGGGAGTGAATCATAGCATAATAAGTTGCACGCAGTAAAGATGTGGGGAGCACACCTTGGAGTCGATAAAGTACACCGGTTATAGGGGAAATTTTGGATTTTACATTCTCAACATGGGAGTTCCACGAGAGGTTAGAGTCTATGAGTAACCCCAAATATTTCGTTACTTGAACATGTTGTAGCTTTTCATTTCCAAGAATAATATTCATACCCATGTTATCTTTTTTACCGAAAGTAAGGTAATAGGTTTTTTTAACATTGAGGCTTAATTTGTTTAATCGAAGCCATTTTGCCAGCTTTGCGAGATCTTTATTCATTAGAGCTTCAAGTTCCTTCAGATTTTTACAATGGTAGTAAATCACAGTATCATCAGCGTAAAGTTGAAGTTTTCCCGAGATGCCACATTTAGTTATATCATTGATGTATAGTAAGAAAAGTAGAGGTCCAAGAATAGAGCCCTGTGGCACTCCACATGTGATTTTTCCAAAGCCGCTTAGGTTCCCTCCGATATCGACAAGGCAAAATCTATCAGCTAGGTAACTTCGGAGCAAATTTAAAGATTTACCTACTATTCCCAAATGTTCCATTTTCTGTAGAAGTATTTCATGATCTACCGTATCAAAGGCTTTTTTCAGATCTATAAATATAGCTGCCACATATTCGCCCTGGTCTATGTACTGCTGAATGTTAGAAATGAAATCGAAAGTGGCACATTGGGTATTGGAGTTTTTCCGAAAGCCATATTGCTGTGGTGTAAGGATATCATTGCTAGAGATGTATTTTATCAGTCTATCTTTGATAATTGACTCAAACACCTTTGAAAATACCGATAAAATCGATATTGGACGGTAGTTAGAAATACACTTCTTGCAGTCTTCTTTAAAAATTGGTATAATTTTTGCTAGCTTTAACTGGTTTGGAAATATTCCCGAGCCTATGGAGAAGTTGATAAGTTGGGTTAGGTGCCCCGCTAGTTCTTCTTTACAGGTTTTAAGAATGCACGGTGTTACTCCATCGATTCCTGCCGCTGCATTCGACCTAAGTTTCGAGATGACCTTTATTACCTCATCCTTATTCGTCCTAGTCATATATAAGGATTGTCGTGCCTTTGGTTCTACATATATTGTATTACAGTCATCCGGGAATGATGGAATGGCAGCTGCCAATTTTTCTCCAACTGACAGGAAAAACTCATTAAATGCCAACGCTATTTCACGGGGTTCCCTAATTTCACAATTATTTACGATGAGAGATTCAATTGTGTTGGTGGGTTTATGTACACGGTTAGACAGAATTGAGTTAATGGTTTTCCAAGTTTTTCTTGGGTTAGTTAGGCTTTGTTGAAAGCTATTGATGTAATATTTGTTTTTCAGACTTCTCCTATAATTAGTTATTATGTTTCTGAGTTTATTTTTACGTATTGCAAGAGTAATATTACCTGGGTCTTGTTTCCACTGCTTGTGAAGCTGGTTTCGTTCCTTGATTAGAAAATTCAGTTTAGAATCAAACCAAGGTGTATTAAGATGTTGCCGCCTTCCTGTTTTTACGTTCGGTGTAGTTTTACCTGCTTCTAATGCATTTTTGACATAATCATTAAAATCTTTGTAACCGTCTTCGGGTTTGGTTGAGTTGATAGCAAATTTGTTAGTCGCAATATAAGATTTTACCGCCATACTGTTGATGATAGGTTTAGTAAAGCGTGGTTTAGTTCTATTATTAAACCATTTTTTTAAATTATTCTTAAAGTCAACAATTAGTATATTATGGTCACTAAGCGGGTCATCTATATTCGATATGGTTGTTGAAATGTTTTGTCTGTTTGATATAACGTGATCTATAATAGTGCTGCTTGTATCAGTGACTCTCGTGGGATATGATTTATTTTGTATTGAGAAATTGTATGTTAATAAGGTGTTGATAAAATTTAAAGAAGAAGGTGTGTTTATGGAAGTGTCAATGTTGAAATCTCCGAGTATTAATGTATCTTGTCTGCTTTTGTTCAGTATTTTTTCAAAATGTGTTAGGAAATCGTGCATGTTGTTTGGGTTAGGTTTTCGATAAATGGCATAAATGTTGACTGGTTTCCTATTACTGCTGCAAACACTAATACCTAAAAATGAATTTTCGTTGGAAAAATTTTCAATGATAGAGCACTTCATAGAATCCAGAACATATATGGCCACACCTCCTCCTCCTTCATTTGGGCGAGAAGAAAAAGCACTGTAAAAACCATTTAAGCAAAAGAACTTTTCTTCTCCGACATCAAGCCACGTTTCAGTGATGACAAGAACATGAACAATATCGCATAATCTTCTGACCTTTTCCTCAATTTCGTCAAACTTGTTTCGTATACTTCTGGCGTTCATATACATTATTCGCAGACAGTTCTTCATGGAAGTATAGTCATCGATAGTTAGGCACTTGTGTTCTTGTATATTACACTCCATAGTCTATTGTAGCTAGGTCCTTCTTGAGGGCAGCTATGTAAGCTGGGCAGTTGTCCCTATCTCCGGTTGAATGGTCAGCAGGCTTACCAAATCTGGTGCATGTCGCGCAAACTGGTTTGATGGCTGCATTTGGGCACGACTCACGGGTGTGTTTTTCTTGTGCACAGTGTCCACATGTAGGTTTAGTATCTCTGCAATATTTGTATGAGTGTCCAATCATATGACATTTAGTGCAGACAGTAAGGCCAATAAAATCTCTGACGCGGCAAACAGTCCAGTTCACAAATACTTTCTCCTGTTCAATAAGTAATTTACGGACGATAGCTGGCATTTCATAAATACGATGACAAGTGTTTCCTGTGCGAGCACCAGCTAAGTGACTTAATTTACAGCACGCTATAGTTCCCTCAATGTCTTGAATGTTGGGAACCCCAGTTAAGGCGATCCTTAAAAATTCTTCGTCAGTCAGGTCCCTCGGTACCCCAAAAAATATTAGTCTCGGAGATCGCTTGGTCGGCAGTCGGGCCTTAATTGTGCTTGATTTGTCGAAACAGGGTGCATTTAATAGTTTTTGTTGCTCACCTGCGGTTGCCGTGTTTATCAAGATACCTTTATTTCTTATCTTTTTTATTCCCGTGACCCGAACGCCTAGTTCAGATGGCCGAATCATGTCCTGGATAATTTTTTTGGTACCATCGCTATCCTTGGTGGCGTCTGCATCTGTTGGAAATACGCATACGCCTGGTCTTGGTGCTCCGACACGATGTCCATATTGGGTAAGTGGAGGGGGTTGGTGAGCATCATTAGGCTGTTTGCGGGCGATGTCAGCAAATGAGAGGCTAGCCTCCGTTGCCTCCGCTACTCTCCGCATTACAGGTCCAAGATCAGACTCTAGTTGAATAATTTTTTGTTCAAGTTGTCTTTTTTCGCTCTTCACGTGTCGTACTTTGATTTCTGTCATTCTCAGTTGGGCAGTCACTGTAGCCAGATCAGCACGCATGGTCTCGCGCTCCAACAACAGCTGAGATACGGATCTAAAAACTTCCGACACGTTTCTGGCAATTCTCAGCTGCTGGTCTTTTGAGACCTTCGACTGCTTCTCTGCCAAGACATCTTGTAGAGCTGTCAGATGTGTTTGAGCTTCATTAAGCACATCTACCCCTGAGGTGCAAGGATATTCTACTTCGGTATCATCCGAGCCTTTGGATGACGCAATCGATGAGGTTTCGTTTGCATCCTCAATTGAGACGCTATTTTCTCCAATAATCCGGGGCATCATTGTGCTCAGATGTCTTTTTTTAGGACGGTTCATTTTTTGAACACTGGATTTTTTTATATAAGTAATTGGTTTTGTACAATTCGTATTTTTTGTGTTTTTTTTTTTTATTCGCTTCACCACTTTAGTTGATAAGTCGATGATTTGCGCCTGTCAGCTGACATGTAGGCAATATTGCTAACTTGCCACAGTAAGTAGTTATGGGTACTTGATGATAATTCGTACTTTAAATCAGCGCCTTGATTTGGATGATCTGCTAAACTCGTATATCTTGTTTCACAATGATTTAAATAATATTGCAGGAAAAAAAAAATTGAGGAAGAAAACTTAGTATTACTAGGAATCGAACTGAGGACCTTCGGATCTATATGCGGATTCGCTCACCACTGGGCTAGCGGCCGCTTTTGGTTAACCGGGAATTAAGAGTAATATAAAATTGTTTTCGCACAGGTATGTTTACAGCGATTAGAATAAAAGGATATTATTTCGGCAATAACACTATGATACTTCACAGTTGAATTAAACACTTGTAAACCTGGTTAATTAAAGCGTTAAGATTTCACAAACTTTGATGATACGTATTAATTGTTTTTATTTTCGCACAGGTATGTTTACAGTGATTAGAATGACAGGTTATTATTTCGGCAACAACACTCTGACACTTCACAGTTTGAATTAAACACTTGTAAATTCTATAAAATTAGAGCGTTAAGATTTCACAAACTTCGATTATTCTCTACACTGATCTTCGGGGACATGTTTATAGATAAATTTTATGGATATTAGGTTTTGTAGGCTTTAGATTTTGTATTATTAAGTGGAGCGAATTTTTGACATGCACTCTGTTGATAAAATGTTGATAAATGTTGATAAATAAACACTCTGTTGATAAATTTTAATTGACGTTTCGTTTTGTTTCTTTCATTTTAGGATCCCCAAAGACTTCAATAGTATCTGCACAAATGATGACCCTATAGATACAAATTGCAAGTGCGCCCCACTGTTGAATTCAGCAGCTTTACGTCACTATCTTAAAAAAATGAATTTGCCATATTTAGAGTACAGGCGTCAGGTGGGAATGCTGTCCTTGTTCTACCGGTATTTCAGTGGAAGATTTTCCGACGAAATAGCGTCATTGATCCCCTCGGCACCGGTGCGTAGTCCGAAAATACGCCAAACGCGCGCCCTACATTTGAACGCGGTTGACATTTTGTCACATGAGATCGGGTCTCGTTCTTGAATTCAACAGCTCGGCTATGGAACGATTTGCCGGTCTCTGTATTTCCTTCCTCCTACGACATGTGACTCTTCAAGACCCATGTTCACTCCTTCCTCTCCTCAAATAAACCCCTCACACAGCCCCCCTAAGATGACATAGGCCCTGAGTAAAATTATTTTCCTGATTTTCCAGTGCAATTAATTTAAAAAGAGTATACTGTAGTATCTATCTTATGTCTGGTGTCTGGACTCTGGATGAGTATAAAGGGGTTGAATATTATATTCCCTTCTACTATATTTTCGACAGCATTAGTTTAATTAAACGATGTTTTTTTCTCTTCATAAATCATGCGTTGGTTCATCAACGCACTAAATACCGGTAAAGGGACCTGACCTGTATTGTATTTGTCACCCGTCAGAATTAATCTCCCTGTCAAGGCGCGACGGTGTGTGGGTGGGGGGGTAGGGGGGTAATTGCCTATTCGTGTTTACACGTGTTTGACTTAACTGGGGTACCGCCTATCGCCATCTCTTGTTACCATTCAATACCCACACACTCTGATATTGCAGTGAGATGCCGCTGATAAGGCTTTCTGTCTCTGGCGCCTTCTCGCCATCATTGCATACAGACTTACAGAATTACAGAGCTACAGAACCTACCATGACGTGGCGCCTCTTGGGGTAGACCTTTGTACTTCTGCCACCCTTGTCTCCTTGTTTCATAGTTTCATCGTGTCCTTGTCTCTCCGCAGCCACGCGGATCAAATTAGATTGGATTAACTCAGCGGACACGTGATTACAGCAGTAATGAAACCGTAAATCGGCGTACGCATTTAAATCAAACCCTTTCAATGGAAAACATCGACCTGAATGCTCCAAGGACGCCCAAAAGGTTACAATGGCGACACCTATTTTAATTATCAACGACTAACCTATTCAAATGCATCATGAGGAAGATATGTATCGCTTACATAAATAACTAGTTTGCAATTGCAGCTGATAACGATTCTATCTCGGATGGTACATATTTTAGGTTTATTGATTTTGGTCGTTTTCAGGAATTTATCTGATTCGTGTGCTTTAGGGCAAAGTTAAGCGACCTCGTTCAACCAAATAGTCTCCACTGAACTAAGTTTCGAGGTGATAAATATGTTGTCATAAAATGAAATTTAGTACCCAATGTAGCATGGAAAACTAAATGTAGAAAAACGTTACAAACCTGTATCAAATTTGGTCAAAATCAGGCTTAGAGAATGCTAATCGTGGATCTAACGCAAAATTTTATATTTCGGCTGCCATCTTGAATGTATAGGATTCTGTGATATCGTTAAAAATCGATACCAGTGACTTTAGAGAGATGAATTCCAAAATGTTGTCAAAATTTTCGGCCGCCTTTTTAAATTTCTATGTTTCTGCATTCTGTGACATCGTTGATAATCGCAAACGGAAGAAATTTATAAAAAAACTCTCCATCAAATTGTCAGATAAGTTTAGTCCTATAGGTATTGTCTTATTAAATAATATTGAAATAACTAGTGGGCTCGGGCAATCGCTGTCCTGCCGCAGACCGCCTAGACCGTATTTTATATATACTTCATGTAGACCGCCTTTTATCTGTTGTCGGATATTTTAGGCATTTGACATACACATAATACATGTGCAAGACACATCCATCGTAGATATCGTTTTGACGTTTCATTTGTTATCGATCATTTCATCAGATTGTGATTATTGTACGATTCAGTACGATAGAAAATAAGTGAAAATGCGACCGGTACCGTTCTATTCACTTAAAACTGCTTTGAAGTATATGTGTTTCACAGTGTGACAGATTACCATACCAATACGATTCATAGGAAACATTTTCGATATACATGTGTTATTTAATTTTTCAATTGTAATAAATAAAATGAAAATTCTTAATTGATAATAATTAAATGTTATGAGGTAAATAAAGATCGATTGTTTAGTCAAAAAATATTGTTGTTTTAAATTATAGTAATGAATTTTAACTTAATATAGTGCGTGCGATTTGGTGATTTTTTTTTTCTCAAACCCACTTCTACACAACTTAACATCCTTTTTTCCTATAACATTTCCTTAAAATTGCGATAAAATATTTGAGGGAGGGTGTAGATAATTTAAAATTTGTGGTTGTATGTATTTCTCATATGTCTAGGGTATTTCTGGATGATAAAGCTGAAAAAAAAATCGTTTAAAAAAAAATAAAAATTGATCTCAATAACTGGGCCACCTATCGGGTCCAAAACTATCCTATGTTTCAAGCTGGAACCAACCATACACATTCACAAATTTTCATTGAAATCGGTTAGGCGGTTTGGGAGATTAGCGTGTACAAACATAGTGACACGTGATTATTTCGGTGACCGGATAAATCATCAAAATGATAATTCATCACATCTTTAAAAAGTTATATAAAGTCATGGAAAGTGATGAAACAAAAACTTTTTTAACTGGTTTAAGTAGGATAGGTTAGGTTAAATTTTTTTTCATCGTTTTTAATGACTTTATACCACTTTTTAAATGTGTGTTGAATATTCACTGTGTTGAGTTATCATGGAACCGATTATTTCATAGGAATTAAACTAACTAAATTTGAAAGAGCCTATGTCCAATGCTGCGGACACCAGAAGGTTCATGAAAGAGGAGATTATTTAAAAATTGTGATTTTCAAGATCTCGAAAAAAATATCATGCTTCCTAATAAAATAACCCAAAAGTAATGACTTTGTGCAGTGAAAAAGGGGAGTCTCAAAACTATCAATGAAATTTCTCACTTATTTATAACAATTCTCACAAATTCACAAGTGCCGGGTGCTGCTACTAACAATGGATCACGAATGTATTGATGGTATGTTTTCTGACTCGTGTAACATTTCCCATCAGCGAGCAGATGAGCAGATGATCAGAATGGCCGAGATGTGGAGATGTAGATGAGGGGAATTGCCAGCTCTTTCTATAGATTATGCCTATTCTAGTGTTAAATTGCTTCCCATCTCCATTTCTATTATTTCCTATTTCGTAGCGTCCTCTTCCAGCTGAGCGTCCTGGGAATATTTCCATTTAATTACTTTCATCTCGGTTCTGGCGTAGGTCGGTTTGATGGCGGTGGGTGTGTGGTGGTATGGTGGTAGGAGAGGGGAGGGAGGTGCACCACCTCGCGCGCATGCCCCTTTTTATACACGACTCGACCTAGTTGCTCAATGCTTCCGGCTTCGCAGACTCCAGTTCAGTGATGTGATGTCTGGGGAAATTTCCCTAAATATTGGGTAAAACAAAGAAAATTATTTTTCTTCTTCATAAATCATAAAAGGTTTTTTTTTCTAGCTTTTTCTCATCACACGTCATGTTTTCTGGTTTTTCAGTACTAATATTCTAAAAATACCTTTATTTGCACTGATAAATGAAAACTGTTTAAAAATCAGCTATTTATTTTACGTATTTTTTTGTGTATATCGAAGTAAGTATTCTTGTATTTTCTTGATTTTTTACAAAAAATACGTTACAGAGTTAAGTTCCTCCTCCCTCTCGACGACAATGTACAGTCTCATTTTGTGTGATCCTCCTTTTAATTGTCATTTTCTTTCTTATGAGGAAAAGTTAGAGGTTATAACGGATCTGTCGGCGGTGTGACTATATCACGATGATTTTCTGAATCGGGAAATTTCCGGGGAAATTTTGCACGCCGTAGTGGGAAAAATCCCATCACCGCTCCAGTTGCTGCCCGTAGATGCTAACGCGGGGGATCGGCTCAGTTCACGCTTAATTTAGTTATTTTGTATGGACGACTATTCGCTCGTGCGCGAATAAATCCATCGCCCGGAGTACGAGAGTTATTATCGTTGAACACCGCCTTATACTAGAAATAATTTTACATTCGGCCTCCATCCGCTGTTGTCAGTTCTTGATTCATCCATTCTAGAATTTTTAATTATAGTTATTAATTTATAGATTTTTTTTTACATTCTGCTCCAAATTATTACTAATTTTATTTTAATCTTTACTTATAAAGCAGAAAGTATTGTTTTTATGAGGCTGCAATAAGCGCATGAAACTTCAGCAGCTTTTTTATTATTTTATTTCTAGGTTATCGTAACTTTTTTCAGCTCACAGCTTCATCTCCGCCCTGAGATTTATATTTATGTTTTTTTTGTGGTTAGCTTTAGATTTTATTAACTTGTGTTATTAAGTGTTGCCAGTTTGCGTTTAGCAATGATTTTTGCGTGACTGTCAGAAACTTATAAAAGATGTCATTGCAAAATGATCATTTATCCATATTTTTGTGTAAAAGTTGTTAAGTAAAATATTTTTAGCCTTACTAATAGAAAATCATTTCTCAACCGTTAAACGGTGTTTTAGTTACACATTGTATAAAGACCGTTGGTACTAATAAAAAACTCTAATTCTATTTTTTAAATTCGGCATCATCGTATTTTGCGTCCCGCCCATTATCAATTGTGTTTATTTTTCCCGCTGTATGCGCTAGAAGCAATTCGAAATTTTTCATAGATTGGGCAATTTACTATTTATATTCGTATAATCTTCTTAATATACAGGGTGTATCGGCACGTACCCGACAAACTTTAACCAGCTATTCCTTAGCATATTTGGAGTAAAAAATGTTATGTGCACTTTGCTGTCCGGTAACGTTTTTTTTTTAATAAAAAAATTATTATTCATATTTTCACCACATGTCACCACTGTTTATCCTTTGTCAAAGTTTGAAAACCCATCTGGCAATATTTTATTCGAATTCCGTTGAATAATGCACGTGTGTACCTATATTGGCGCGCTTTTACAGTCACAACGAAATGGCACGGCACCATTCGTCTTATTTTTAACTATTATTATGTAGTGTGTGCGAAAGAGCGAAGACGCTTTTCGACATACTTGCTTATAACAGCTGTTGAACACGAAAAGCGTTGCCAATGACAGTGATGTAGTGTGGAAATTTTAATTTTTTTTGTTTTTAATTGAAAAAAAAAATGCTACCGGACAGCAAAGTGCCCATAACATTTTTTACTCCAAATGTGCTAAGGAATAGCTGGTTAAAGTTTTGTCGGGTTAGTGCCGATACACCCTGTATAAAAAAATAATCAGCCTGCGTATGTTTGTCCTCACTAAACTCGAAAAGTAGTCGATTAATATCGCTTAAAATTTCAAAGTTTGTTCTTATTAGAAACAGGAGTGTTCAGAGAGTGGTTTGGATGGTAGAAGAAGTCAGGGCCACCCGAGGAATACTTAACGCAATATCTCTGCATCGGAATGAGATACGGAGTCGAATTAATGTAATATAGGTTTTTTAACAGTAACGTTGTGGTATACAGTAGTGAATGGTAGAATAAATCGGAGACACCCGAGAAAGACACTAGCATTGCGGGATCCACCAGTTCAATACATCTACAGATTATTTGCGTTCTTTTTCATGAATTTTAGTCAATTAATTATTCTATAATTGCTAAGTATTTCATGACAGAGATGTTTTATTTTATTTATAACATAAATGCCTAATGCTTGTGTTGGTAAACATTTTCGAAGGAATGATGTGGTAAACTTTTTAAAGTTTGAAATTAAAATATATTCCTTTTTTAAGTTTTAAAGTATTTTTCGAATATAAAAATCTCAAAGGTAATTTTATCTTTTTTTCCAAAATGATATTTGTTTTTAAAATCTTCAAAATAAGAAATATATAGGAAAAATTTCCAAATTCGGTGAGAAATTATTATTACCAGTTTATACGACAGAAAAACAACCCTCTTTGGCTGGATAAATGAAATATTTTATGTCAGTTTCTATATTAGTAAGCTTTTTACATACACGGTTATCAACTGTATAAAATTTGCTCCACGTAAGGCTATTATATTTATCTTTTTTTTTCATTTGTGGAACTCCTAACTAGTTTTAATTGGTCGGTACATTTTGAATTATGTATTGTCACTTTTGAACCGTTAGAATTGTGTCACGGGCGCATCTGTGTGCCCGAAATAATGTAAATTTTTCCTAACTTCGGGTAAAATTAATCAAACTTTTTCATATATTATTTCGAAATACTCCTT
Organism: Hesperophylax magnus; assembly: GCA_026573805.1. Lineage (NCBI taxonomy): Eukaryota > Metazoa > Arthropoda > Insecta > Trichoptera > Limnephilidae > Hesperophylax > Hesperophylax magnus. Next base: position 13,779,985 of record JAIUSX010000049.1, read on the forward strand.
TGAACCGATAATCGATTTCATTAACCTGTCTGGGATGAAAAGAAGTCAAAAGGTCTTTTGTAAATTGGCCTCTTCAGTCTCCTTCCACATCGATGTAGAAGTAGATCGAACACCTATCGTATGACTAACATCCCCGGTTTTCGCAGTGAAAATAACAATAACACTGCGGGGCTTAAATTGTTACCATAATATTTTACACTGATTATCATTTGCAATATATATATTTAATAAATAGTTATTATTATCGTTTCTGGATAACTCTGGTTTTCCGGTATTATTAGAAAAACTAATTTAGTCTTTATAAACCTCACATAAAATATCCGCACAGTGCTATAATTTCGGTGGTCTTCGAGATAGGATTTCTTGGCTCGAATTTTGCTCGTGCGGTAAATGTTTCCGCACCATTGATGTTTCCGCACCCTTTTCTAGGCTCACTTAGAAACACGGAAAGCAGGTGCGGTGGGTTAAGCAATGTGACATTTTAGTCTAATTTTAAGTTAAAATTGCATGGCACTATGTAAAGTCTATGTCCGTGAAATCTTTTGATTTTATCATGGTTATGAAAGTTAAGGTAAATATATGAACGCTTGTTAGGAGTGTTAGTCATAATTACTTATGAAAATAATGACTAGAAGTGACTAGCCATTACCCACTATTACAACACTCGTTTTTATTAATCATTCGATATTTCAAAGCTTCTTAGCTGATAACGGAAATGTCAATGCAGGTTAACCCCTCAGGCTAATTTGTTCGCTTTTGGGAACAACTCATATGGTCTCAAATAAATCGTAGTTGTCCCTTACTATCAGGGTGAGCAATATAATCAAACGGTGTTATAAAGAGAAAACACCACGCTTTAAATTTAATGTAGATTTTTTAATGAATTATTTTTATACGAAACGGCACAAATTGTTTAAAATACATTTGTCTAATAAAACGAGTGTTTTCTCTTTACCAGTAATTTTAGTTCAGTGTTTAGACGAAAACACGGAAGGCGTTTATCACCTTTCAAAAACAGTTTTAATTTTCGTATACGTTCAGAAATATTTAATTTACTTATTTTAGTGCAAAACGGAAACGCTTCGACCTCCTGACCGAATATGCCAGTGACCCGGGGGGTTAAGAATAATTTCCCTAACCGATAAATTTCAGATAAAAAAGGCTGTGCATTTTTATGACGCCAGAGAAGCAAACAAATTTTCAGCTTTGGGTAAAAATACACCCTAACTTTATATTTTATAAAATGATTTCTCTTTCAGCTAGTGGCTAGTTACTTTTTTCGTGTGAATAGTTGAAAATTTAAAAAAAAATCTTTGTCCTTAAAATAATAAAAAAAGTGTTTTTTCCGGAAAATTGAGAAAATTTTAAAGAAAATCCCGATACGTCATTGTTAGGTGACTCACGGAGGTAGTTGGACTAGCTGGCACTAAAACTTGACGCATTGGAACTGTTCCAAATATCATATCTGCCGGCTGCATTTCTCCAAGTCTGGGTAGCAGATCTGAACTTAACTTAACACTGATCTTAACCTTTCCTATGCACGGATGCTTTTGATTGGGTTAATCTTTTTTTTATTTAATTGAAAATATATGTATGATTAATCTCTCCGATTTCATAATGATTCAATTAATATTTCTGATTCAATCAAAATTTATGATTTAATTTATGTTAATAATTTAATTTGTGTTTTTTTATTTGATTCAACTTATTATGTTATCAACATAAAAATGGTTTATTTTAAATTCTAGCGATTTTTAGCGATTTAATTAACATTTGTGATTTGATTAGAATCAGTCGAAGTACATTCCCTTTCATGCCATGAGAATCATGAGTTGAAATCCGCACCCTGGCTCTGGCCGATTGAATAAACCTTGCGAAGGCGGAATGCTTATAGTGCTTATCTGGACTTATCCACACTATCTACACCCGCACTCTCTATTGTAGTGCTTCTGGACAAACTGCTATTCGGGGATTAACTCAGTCCAGCACTGGGTACTGGATACGCAGATTAAATTCTATGTTTATCCTTCCCACACAGTTATCTACATTTTTATTTATTTTTTAAATGTGCATTTTTTACACTAATTACGCAATTTATGACATGTTGCAGTGTGATAATGAAAAAATAATAACAGTTTTTCCTCACCATAAAGAGACAAGGCTTGTGTTTGGTGAGGGAATTCGTGCTTAAATGAAAAGTCATGTAAGTAATTAAATATTGTAAATAATTACAAGACAATAAATAATAAAAACGCAAGATTTGTCGACAACAGAAAAGGAAGATTTTTTAAAAATAATTACAAATAATATGTGAAATATGGACACTTTTTTTAAATTTAAGCTTAAATTCATAAATCTGTTATTAAATAAATAGTTCCGTATTTCGTAATTATTATCACACAATTTCCGAAACATTATTTTATTTTTATGTTTCTTTACATTATAAAAAATACTAATTTCAGTTGTGTCTGTAACAAGCGATAATGTAGACATTTACCTATAATTATTTTATTTTTATTAATTAATAATTATGTATTTTAAATGTGTATTTCTTTTCTCCAAATTTTTGACAGATTTCGTGATTTTTCATGTTTACTAACGGTGCTCATTTGAAAGGCAAATATCTTATTAAAATATAATAACAATTAGAGTAACAAAAATAATAATAATACTTTCAGCTTCACACAGTAGTATTATTAACATCCCGTGGTTAGTTTCTGCGTTAGTCATTTAATAATAACAGAATGTGATATGGCGATACTGAGCTAATTTTCACTTCAGGAATTATGCTGTTTTTGTAAATAAAGATTTTTGAAGTATTTCAATTCCGCTTTGTTTTGTGTTTTGTTAGCCGAAGTTTCGGCATGCTCAAGATCACCCTCGTATTTTTCTGGCACCCTCCCTTATAAACATCTCTAACATTTTTTAAGTATGTTTCATGTTCCACCCCTTAAGTCGGTTTTGCGGTGGAGCATTTTTAACCTCGGCAAGATTTCCTCTATAAATGGTAGCAGGCGCGCAGTTTTAGCATTACACTAGGGTTTTCTGGATCGCGAGAAGCAGACTATCGTCTTTATAGTTCACATGACAAGTATACCATAGTGTACTTTAAGAACGGCACCCCCTCCCCTCGACTAGACTGGGTTCAGTACCCGGCGCTATACCCCTCCTCACTCCTCACCACATTCTCCGTCCCATCACCACCACTACCATCTCGCCAGCGTTTACAGATGGCGCTGACGGCCTGTTGCACATACTTTCATTTGTAACGGATAAATAATATACCTTATCATCTTATGAAATGCTAACATCTAAACATTTAGCATGCGCAATGTTTCGTCCTACGTTTTGTGAATACCATTCAGTACCTTCAGTTGCAGAGCTGACGGTCAATAATATTGTACATCCAGACAAATCTGACACATCAGATGTCTGGACACGTTCTCATATTTGTACTAGTTTGTCTTATCGTATGTTTCAAATGCCTTAAATCAGTTGTGTAAAAATAAGTTACCAATATTTATTGAATGCTCACACATGAACACTCTTACTTCACAGATAATAGCATTTTTCCGGTGCATACCTAATTGTTTATGTAGGTATGTCAGATAAAACAAACTTTACTTGATTTGTGCATTTGTGTGTAATCTATTTCCTCTGAATGGTTCCCTTGACTGGGCAAGTTTCGGTTTCCATCTCTCATTAGCAGAACCGGAGTTGGTTTCACAACAGCTTGGAAAGTTTCCCAGCGCAGGCGGAGGACGCGCATTGATTGTGGTCTGTGGGTAATTTCTGAAAACTTTGATCGCATTTCCATTATTTGTAATGTAGATTCTCCGATGCAGGCCGCTTCGAGTCGAACTTATCGGTGCTTTTTGTCGTCTATTTTCTGCTATTGTCGATTGAAATCTAAGCGGTCCTCGATGATATCGATTAAAAGCAGGAAGTTTGACTGTTCCGCGTTCGCGGCAGAACTTTTGGTTGCCACTAATTATTGTTCGTAGCGCCTAATGGAATAGGGTAGTGCTACCGATTGCTCGATGCTCGGTGAGGAGTTGGAAGTTGGCAGTCGGGAGTTGAACGGAGTCAGTGGTCAGTTAGGAGTCAGTGTCAGGAGTCTTGAGTCAGGATGATGAGGGATGAAATGGTGATGACACGGTGTGTATGTGTCCGCAGATGTGGCGGGCGGAGTCCGGCCGGCGGCGGTGAGGGTGGCGGCATGGCCAGCAGCCCCGGCCGCGCCCCCCTGCGCCCGCCCCCGCCCTCGTCCCAGCGCTCGCCGCCCCCCGAGCACATCACGCGCCTGTTCCCCAAGTGCCGGCCGCGCTCCGACCTCAACCTGAACCCCGTCGCGCCCCTTCGCACCACGAGCATGGACGCCAACACGAACACCGACACCTCCGCCAACACAGCCACCGCCACCGCCGATAGGTTTGTCCACAGAACCTTCCTTCTTGCCTTGCCTTTACCTACCTGCCTACCGCCCACCTGCCCACCTGCCCACCTGCCAACCTGCCAACCCGCCAACCCGCCAACCCGCCTCTTGCTCTTTTCGCTTTTTGCCTTGCATCATCATCACGAGCAGCTTTTTATGTTCACCCTCTTCTCACGTAGCCCTTTGTTCAGTTTTCAAGGCATTCTCATCTGTATGTGCTAGATATTTCCTGCAACGTACTTTGGTATTCAATCCCCGCTCTTGTTTTATTAGAAGATAATTGTTTTACATATTCTGGAAGTGTATCCCCCGGCGCGTCGAGTGGAGGGGGGTGGGGAGTCCCCCAGATGACGAGTTAATTGGGTCGACACTGCGGAAGTGCTCCTTCCCGATTATGAAAGTTTGTATTCACTATCGAGTTAGTGAGGCCGTACCATGAATGTACCAATGTTGTCCCGTACCAAGGCTAAATCCGATTACTCTGATTCCCATTCAACGGGCATTTTTGCTTTCTTCAATATCAAGCCCGTTTCAAGTTACGCCACTAACGTACAAATTTAATTAATCTTATTTGAAATACTGTTAATGTTTGTCCAATCAATTGATATTTTTCGTTTTGGTGAAGAAAATCTCGTAGAATATAGAAATATTGGAGAATATATATGTTTTTTGCACTGTATTCTCCCCAAGATGTTAGGCGTGTTATAATATGCATTGCTCCTTGAGTAGTGCCCCCTTCCATTGTCACAGAGAATACGAACACTGCGTTGTAATGAAATGAATAATGCACCAAAGTTACAAATGATTTATTTACACAAATACCATTTCACCTTTTCTACAAACACCCCTTTCTCCCTAGGGCCTTTTGGGGACAGAATTCCGATTTAAAAAATATGTATTTCTGTATCTTTTTGGATGTGTTTTAGGTATTTGTACTTTTTTGGACTGTATTTGTTTGTAGAAAATAGCTCTTCTTCTGCTGTTTTGTGTTCATCCAAAATATTTATAAAAATTACTTTGCATATCATATGAATTTATATGCTTATTCTAAGGTTTATTCTCTTTCTAAATTGTGTGCTTTGAATTTTGGAGCCGTTTTGGAGAATTTGACGGAAATGGTTTTGTTATTCTGAGTGCCGGAGCCATGGCAACGTTTACCATAAAACCTTCTTAATGTACATCATTAAAATACGCGTTAATGTTGGAAGTTCAAGAAGTATTGAGATTTTTGTTGTTGTGGCGGTGTTAGGGGTCTTTCTCATGTACGCTCGCTACAAATAGATATCAATTGTCATTTAAATTTAGAAATTTGATGTTGGAGCACAAAGTAATATTATTTGGCTCAAAATGAAAGCGCAAGCTCGGTGCGTGGGGTGGGTGGTTGGGTGGTTGGGTGGTTGGTTAGTCAGCAGTCACGTGCGCTGCGTCACGTGGGACACCCTCGAAGCCCTCCACTGATCCTCCTATTGGAGGATAAGTTTTCGGTCTCACGAGCGCTAATGGAGTTTTCTTTCCGGGAATTCTTTTCATTTCTCGATGCGTCACTTTTTCATGTTTTTCCAAATCTGAAAAGTTACGGAATGTGGAGCCTACTAGTCCGAAAAGTCTTGGAGATTTAGTTAGGTAAAGGAGTGATATTGGAACTGCTTGCAGATAATTGCCCTAATCTTTAACGTAAGTAGTCTGGCATGCACTTTTCCTACTTGCGTTATTAAGTTTTGCATCAGGCACGACTTTCTCTTTGACAGACATCGCCTTCTTGGTCTTTGCAAACCTCGCTTTATTTCTCCAATCTCCCAAGTTTTAAACAATATTTCAAACGAAAATTCTTAAGTTTCACGTGCTGTTCGGCTAAGGTGACATTCCTCATCCAAGTAAGCCAGACACACAAGCAGAGGTCCCAGGGGTCAATAAATTCCATAAAATTGTTTTATTAGACATCTCGAACTAAGTGCATAACCTTCTTCCTCTTTGCCCTCGAGGATAAAATTAATAAGTAAACTTGCGGCGATATCGGTTGTTTATCTACTTAATTAATTTTAATATTTTTTGTGTTTATGTTGAATCTTTTGTTTGTGTACCTTTATAAAGTACACAGAACCTCGACTAAAGCTTTGTAAACTTCGCATTTGTTTTTAATAAAACCCTGTAATTTATTTTTGAGACGTGTTTGGAGCTCCTGATTAAAAGCGTTAAAACATTATTTTTTTCATGTAGCTGAAACGTGAACTTCATTGTAAACCTTTATTGCGAGTAGTTATATAGGTAATTTCGGGAGCCGCCAACCAAATTAAATGATTTTTTGTTTGCTCACCTATACTTTTACGGCTCTGCTACGGAAAACGTTTTGAGGAACTGTGTTCGGTCTAATATGAAATAATTAATTTATTATTTTTCCCATTTCGTGGAACGTTATCCGAATACCCCCGAGATATTGATTTCTCAGTGAAAAACGTGGTTGGTTTAAGGATTAAGGCATGTTCGAGAAATAAACCCATCTCTTAGGAATTCTACCTCCGTAGGATGGTAGGATGGCTGGTGCTATTTACAGTTTCGTACTACAATAAGCTACGAGCCTATTCGACTTTCGGATAATAAAATTCTAACCTACCAATAATTTCCCCGTAATACGCCATCTCACAAAATATTAATAACGTCGACGTAGTCACGAAATATAATATGATTAATGAACGCGCCCACGATTTTTCTGTATTCTTTTCTAATTCTTTCTACGTGTATGTTAATTCTCAATATCATTTTAGTAAAACTGGTGTTCGAGTATACATAGAAATAGGAATGTTAATTTTATATTCAACTAACGCTGCCGAATGAATTTCAACTCTTCGCACAATTTCTCCATAACTCACGGATAGCCTTTTTGTATAAATTTGCTTAAATTATATTTTTTTTACATCGCTCAACTGATTTATTCGCATTGTGTTACGGGCCCTAAAAATGTTTTATGTTATTTAAACTTCACGATTTTCCTCGAAGGTAGTAGAGTAGTTTGTTTGAAAAGAAACTAGCAATAACAACTAATATCCAATAGTCACACGACTAACTTTAATAATTATATTTGGTTTTATTTTTTTCGCTACGTGTACTTTTCCGTCGACCAGATTTGATATACCGCAGCAATACTGGCTTCGCTTAGCTGCTGGAAAAATACCGTCCATCTTTTAACTGCGCTTTTTTCTCACCATTGCCTAATTTACACAACGAACGAGTTACGCTTAATATGCATACTGAATTAATGCTTTGCTATTACACCTGCTAGGTGCTTCAAAAGTACGCTCTGTTGTTTTGGACACGAAATAAAAATAATGAAGGAAAGTTTTGACCCTGGCAACAGAACACAGATATCAGCTAACTGTGGTCAGAAAACTGACGGAACTGTCAACGCTGGTAAGTGAGGTTCTGCAGTAGGCTCCGATACGTAGAAGATAGTCATCATCAGGAAGAGGATATCTTCTTCGTGGATTATTTTACCTGAACCTCCAGATTGACTTGCTCAGCACTTATATTAGTAAAATACCTAACTTTTTATTTTCCATAACTTGTAGTGTATTTTTAAAGCGTTGGGAGCATGGACCTAAAAAGCCCTGGACGGAGCTATTCGAGAACAGTTTGAAGCAGCGGGGTGATTTTTTTTAATGACATCCCGTTTCTTGTATCATCAAATACCCAAAAAATCATAAGCCGTTATAACTGCGTTAACAACACTACAATAATAAAATTATTGTAGGTCATTATGCACCGCTTTGCATAAAAATCATTAAAAAGTTTGGCATACAAGATGGCTGCCAGGCAATTTCCCTTCATCATAGATTTGGCTTCAATGCCATCCATACAACATCGCTCTGTCCAGGGCTTTTTATGTCCATGGTTGGAAGCATACGGTTTGGTTGCGAAACGCGGCGGTCTACATTGTACAATATGTTTTAAACATAAAATACTTGCAGCGATATAACTTATCGCTTACTACTTGCAATTAAGTGCAGTAACATCGGAAGGTGATTTTACATGATGGTAGGAGCAAAAAAGATGAATAACTTTTTCCGAAATTCCAACTTTTTTTTCATACAAAAAGACATACCTACCAAAAATCCTTAGGGGAGGTACACACTTACCCGATAAATTCGCTGTGTGCTTGTCGAGCGCGAGACTGGTGACGTTATTATTTGCCAGTGACGCGTAAACCGAGAGTTCGAAGTTTTTCGCGCTTTACAGCTGTTCTGTTACCAGCTGTAAAGCGCGGGAAGGGGGGTAGCGGGTGTTAGTTCTAGGATCGGCCTGTCGATTTCAAATGATCCAAAAGCAATAATAATGCAGTACGCACACGCCGGCGCAATTTTTCGTTTGTAGCTGAAAAGTACATCTAAAAGTTGAAATTTCAAAAAAAGTTTTTAATCTTTTTTACTTCTACCATCATGTAGAATCACCTCCCGAGGTTACTGCACTTTCACCCCGGACACCCTGTATAATACATAACATGTTGGTCACTTTCAGTACCTCTGCTTCAATAAACATCTTGAAAATTGCAGGGTATGCACAGGGCAAGTCAAGCATTCAAGAATGGTTTGGCCTGCCGGTTTTCGACGGCCAGTGCTAATTAATTTGTATGGCATTATAAACAACATGCACAAGGTACACTTGCATCGGTCCGGCCCGGAATCATTGCCATGCAGGTAGCACGGGCCGTCGAAAACCGACGCTTGTCTTCACGCTATGGGGGGATGCAGAAATGGTAGCGTAGCAAAAAAGTAGCGCTTCCTTTTTGTAATATTTGTATTGAGCTAACAGGTTAGTTAGTTGGTGATGTATTGACGTGTGTTGTTCGGTTGTGCTTGCAGCAGAATAATCGAAATTGCGGGCGGCCGGGAAGTGTTCTGTCAGAGCCGGAGCCGCGCGGGCCGCAAGGGTCGACAGCTGCACCGCGTCGGCCGCAGGGACAGGGACATCACCCTTGACAACATTTACATACACGAGGTAACTTATATTACATTTTATTAGGGATAACATGTTTAAGTTATTTATTGTAGGCGACACATACGCTATACGCATCATGGGTTGGCATCGCTCGCCATACATTCCCATTGGTTAGTGTACGGCGAGCGATATGCTGAATAGGCCAAGCCACGACAATATAGAGTGGTCTGTCACAGACATCATTGTAATATTTTATAATTGACGAAGATAATATCAACAGCAGTGACTTTTCAGTGAGCTAGAGTGGTAAAATTGCAAAATACGACATTAATGATACCTATTGCTGTAGCTGAAATTTTTTTAAATTTTTTAAACAAAATCAATAAACTTATTATTATTGTTTATTACGGTCAAATAAAAGCACTGCCGATGCTATTATTGCTGTTACAGACTTTCTTGTTTCAAATTTAGATAAGGAAAAAAATGCATTTCTATCTTCCTAGACCTCTTTTGATTCTATCTCCCTTGACATTCTTATTAATAAACTAAATGCCATTGGTATAAGAGGGGAAGACCTAGAATTTCTTCAAAGTTACTTAACTAATCGAACCCAAAGTGTCAAAATCGAAAACAAATTAGCCAACCCCTCCCTATAACCTACGGAGTTCCCCAAGGAAGCGTCTTAGGCCCTACTTTATTCTCATCTACATAAACGATCTTTGTAACCTAATGATAGATGGAAAAAATGTTAGTTTTGCTGACAATACTGTGCTACTCATTCAATCAGACACATGGTTAAACGCATACAAAATGGCTGATAAATCAATTAACTCTGTTAAAAAATGGCTAGATATTAACTCTCTTGCACTAAATACTTCTAAAACAAAATACATTACTTTTAGTATGAATATCGTTGGCCAACCTAATCAAGATGTTGAAATAAAAGTATATGAATGTTCTTGTACTCACAATACATTCTGTCAATGTCCTTGCCTAGATCGAACGGACCATATCAAATACCTTGGTCTTACATTTGATCAATTTGATCTTAAGTGGAATACACATTGCCTACTTATCACGAATAAACATAGAAAACATATTTATTTCTTCAAAAACATTACTCCAAATCTATGAAAATTGTTTATTACTCTCTTTGTCAATCTATCATTGAGTATGGAATAATCGCATGGGGAGGTGCAACACTATCAGCTATAGATTCATTATCGAATGCACAAAAATTAATTATGAAAGTTATTCTTAAAGTTCCCTTAGAAACAAGTACTGCAGATATATTCTACAAATCCATGTATTAGATATTCGACAAATTTACACAAAAACTATCTTAACTCATCTGTTTAAAAATAAAACACATACATTTTATGAAAATACCCAAAATATTGTAAACACGAGGCACAAAACCAAAGAACTCATATAAACACCTAAAACAAACAAAACATTTGGTTAAAGAAATTTCAAATACATAGGGTCTAAAATATACAATAGCCTACCTGAAAAAACAAGAAAATCGAATAATATTAACAAATACAAAATCCTGATCAAACAATGGATCATCAAAAAAGGTCGTGCAATAATTAGTCACCGCACACAAATATAATCCTCTATCTCATTATTGTTACCACTACCTACCAACCTGAAAATTTTTGTCAAATATTTTTGCTTTACTGAAAAATGTACTTTATTTTAATATTATAAAATATTTGTAAACTAGTCTGTCTCGGCACAGGATTTCCTAGTTAAACAGGCAAAGCCAAAAAAAAAAAAAATAATTACAAATGTAATTGTAGGAAATAGTACCTAGTTACTTCTCAGCCCCATCTCCTTTCCTTCCCCACTCCCTTTAACATCACAACATACCCCAATTATATATATGTACCGTGGTCCCACTTCCTCCGACCGGTTGGGAGTAATTGGGATTCTTGTGCGGTATTCATTTAAAAAAAAACTCAACGGTGAGCTATTTGTAGTGAGTTTTTATATTTCCCTTTAACCCCCTTTGGTACTGGATTATTAGCGGAGTTTAAAATATTCAATGCTTGATGACATTTGCTTACATTTTTTTTTATACTAGTCAATTATAATGGAATTTTGATTTGGATCAACATTGATTACGTCTTAAAGGGTTTAATTGTTAATAAGGCAAGAGACCATATTTTTATAATGTTTCAAGATAAACATAAGAAAATGTATTTTGATAAGAAATTATTGAAACTGAGTTAGATAAATTACAATTGAAACTTCTAGCCTATTTTCCCATTACCATTATGATTATCAGAGAGTCCTTAGGTTCTTGTAGTTTTAGCGAACATGATTCTAATTAATTTTGATTTTATCTAATTTAATTCAACAAGGACCCCGATGCCCCCCTGACATCGCAGGACTGGCTGGATAAGGTTAGAATCATTTCTATGTCACCTGCCATTATAAATATTTCTCATTCCGATTCTAGGTCATTTCAGGCGGTAGTCATATTATGAGGCATAACAAAGGCGAATTGTTGAATTTATGAAATTTTTGGATAACAGTAAAAAAATGTGTTTTTATTGAAACCGGTTTATTGTAGTTGCGAGTAAAATTTATGCTTCATAATTTTTCTTTTGTTATTGACCTTACCATTTTTTTAATAAAATTTGTGACATTGTCGGTTTTGTTTTGAATACAACACATTGCCGGTTTTGCTATGGGTATTATTTTTAAATTGCGATATGTAGGTATAAATACACAACCGCAATATCGAAAGGTTAAATTTCTTATATTCCGTTGGTCTGTTTCAGTCATTACCAAAGTGGCCTATATCGACCCCCGGGGGTCCATGTCAATGGAAAAAGAAATTGGGGGTGCATGAGATGTAAATGGGGGTCCACGAGAGTGGAACTTGCACATTTGATACCCGTAGCTACGTGTTGGGCCCATACGCTCAATAGCAATGTTGTACGACTTGTTTTATTTTATTTATAAATAAAATAAAATATTATTTGTCAGAGACAAACAATATTTTTCTTAACATCATCACTTCACGATGATGATGTCTAGAAAAATACTGTGGGAATTATTCTTCTCGAAATTCCCTAGCCACCCCCAACCATGCACATTCACATAACACATTCATTTTAAACTGTGTCGATATTCAAGGCAAAATCCGGTCTCCGTGTTACAAAAAATTTAAAACCAATATATTAGCTGGCTGGCTTATGGAGCCCGCTAGTTGGTGAATAGATAATTGAATGTATGAATAAATATATACACTAGCTTTTATGTGTCGCATAGATATTATGTTAATGCAACTACTACCTAGTATGTACATATAAACTTAACATTTTTATAAACAATTTTCATCTTTATACCTTAGAAGTAGGCATATTCTTATTTTCTTACAACAGGCTATACAAACTATCATGTTTACATTTGCTTTTTGCTTGCTTTTGTATGTCAAATGGTGAAGGAAGGTCGGTGGCCGAGTTGACATCGCGCTTGGGTCCCACTCAGGCGTAGTGTGTTCAATTCCTCGGCTGGCTAAGTCCTCCATCACAACACAAGCAACATTTTCAGCTTACTGTGGTGGTAGTAGGAGATTTTCAAATATTGTCAGGTTATTCGTAACCCGGGAATGTTTATCTTTCTTTAAAAAAATTTATAAATTTATTTATTATTTATAAATTTATTATATTATTGCTTTACTATTCTATATTTATAATCTTCACAATATTTTTTATATAAACTATGTAAAATATGTATGTAAAATGGCAGACCAAACGCCCTCGATTTAACAAGCCACGTCAACCTGTCAAACGATCTATATTTGTTAACAATACTGCCAATAATTATTTCGTTAACTTTCTAATTCAAAGGCCTCATACACTATGTGTCATACGGTATCATGTTACTGCTGCCACTACCTAGCATTTACATATAAACTTTACATTTCTTTTTCACCAATTTAAGTTTGTATAACTTAGGAGTAGACATATTCTTATTTTTGTACAACAGGTTTATACCTACAAATAATTATCGTATGCATTTACTATTTACTTGCTGTTATAATATGTCAAATGGATATGGTTATATGTATTTTTACTGTTACTATTGTGAACTTACAATATTCAGAATATTATTTTTTTATGAACTATGTATGTAAAAGCCCAATGGGCGTATAAATAAATAAAAAGCAAGCGCCGGCCCGAAAAAACAAATCCACGTCCATCACCATCTTGCCTCTCTTGCCACTTCCTGGTTTCCGCCGGCCCCACTTGCGCCAGGCTCACCTTGCCATTGCACAACAACAAGGTCCATCCACTTTACATTACAATATTCCTTAGCTAAGGATAAGGATTAGCTAAGGATAACAGGAATCCGCCTCCTGGAATCGCAACGAAAAAGTCATTCATATTAAGGTGAAGGCAATTCTTTATCTTTGTGTAGAACAGAAATCGCCCCTAGTTAGACAATAATTGTCCTTAACATTAAAATTAATGACTAGGATTATTCTTTATCATTAAGTAGAACCGGAGTCTCACCGCAGCTTATTCGTAACTGACTTACTAGAAAAAGCGAGGTTAGAATGGAACTCTCAGCGGTAGGAGCTTCGTTATGTTGACGATGCTGTTGGTTGATTGTTTGTTTGTTTGCAGGCCAACTCGAACAACCTGCGGCGGCGCTCGTCTCGCTCATCGCTGTCCCCACCTCCGGCTCCGGCCCTGTTCCCCGTGCAGCACTCGCCGCCCCCCGCCCTGGTGGCGCGGCGGCCGCCCTCGCCCTCTCCGTCGCCCTCGCCGCCGCCGCCAGAGTCGCCGCCGCCGCTCACTCCGCCCGAGCGCCACAAGGGCAGCAAGGGCAGCAAGGGCAGTCCCATCGCAGTCACGGCCGCCGGCGGGGAGGTCGTGGTCTTCGATGACATCGGGGACAACTGGCAAGGTAACCTAACTTAACATGCAACACACATTTTTTAAATTTAAAATTTCACAAGAGCACTCCTTATGTACAGTGTAAAGACAGGTTAACTATATCGCCACCCGGTTGGGCAGCATTGTGAGGCGGGGTAAGGAAGGCGCTAAAGGAAGGGATTTATTAAATGAGGTCCAGATTATATGAAACAGTAGCTTGTTCCACATGCAAGCCAACAATGAAGATCAACATTCATGCAAGAACGAGTTGAAGAAACGACCCATTCTCATGCTCATTAGATGTATTAAATATTTTGTTTAAAAAAATATATTATTTCCTATCAGTCCTATCCCCTCTTTTTTATCTGCTGTGTAAATATTACTTCTGTAGGTTTTACACAGATGGAGCTTCACGCAAATGTTTGAACACGAGTTACAAGCTGCAAGTGAATATTACGCATTTCAAAAAACTCCTATTACTCAAATTACAATTTCAATCACAAGTTGTTATTGCATCCAGCTCCTCAATTCTTCTCGATTCTCAGCAAAATGTGTAGCCTCACCCTTGATTATTTCTGTTTTATTTAGTCCTTTTTCCTATTTCCTTCTCCTGGTCATTTCTTAGTAATAATAATATTTGGCTGAATTAAGTAGTACCATTTTTAGAGAAAAATCACCTCAAGGGTGCTGTACAAACACATAAATTATATAATTAAATTGCGAATCACCTCAGCGATTCAGATATATGCTGAAAACATGGCTACTAAGCAGTGGTTAGTGATAAATATTATGTATATGTTGTATTGTAATTAGTAATGCTATTATGTACATATGTTATATTGTAATTGAACATGAACATCCTGTTGACAAACTGCTTAATTGCGGTTTAATTGGATTGTACTTTGAAGAACAATAAAAAAAAACTGGATTACAACTAAGATTTATAATAATAACTAGTGACTAAAGCTTATAACTACTGACTTAAGACCCCTTGGGAACGTTCATATTCTACTAGATGCAATCAGTTGAATAATATTTTATTATTATTTTTCAGAATAACTTTTATTGAGTAAAACCTCAAATTGTAATATTTTAAATATTGAAGACAATATTAGTGATTTTTAAACGAAAATCTGAAACAGAAAAATCAGAAAAGGAAACGGTCACATCTGGGACTCGAACCCAGGACCCTTGTCTTTCCGGGACAATGCTCTACCAACTGCGCTAATGGGACCCTATCCTCCTCGGTCACTTTTAACTGTATCATTCTTCGAATAAGAACTACCAACATTGTCTTCATTTTTTCACCGCACATTTTTATTGGCAACTATCTTTATGTATGATCGCAAGATTCAACCCGAACTAAATGCAATCCTAGACAGCGTCTTTTTTAGATAAACCTATCTTATTGTTTTTATTTTTAATGTATGAAGTATTATACAGTTAAAAGTGACCGAGGAGGATAGGGTCCCATTAGCGCAGTTGGTAGAGCATTGTCCCGGAAAGACAAGGGTCCTGGGTTCGAGTCCCAGATGTGACCGTTTCCTTTTCTGATTTTTCTGTTTCAGATTTTCGTTTAAAAATCACTAATATTGTCTTCAATATTTATAATATTTTATTTCTGTCAACTGCAGGTCTGCGATTAGACTTTGACAATAGCGACAACTCGCTGGACGCAGGCCTGCAGCGCACCGTGACGGTGGATCGGGGCCGCGGTGGGGGGGCGGGGGCGGGCGAGGCCAGCCAGGGCCGCTCCTCCCCGCTGGACGAGGAGTCAGAGCGCTCCAGCGGGGGCGAGGAAGAGGACGGGGAAGAGGGAGACAGCTGCAGCAGCGCCGGTCGTAGCCACCGCGTGGCCAGGATCATCGGCGGGTTGCCCATAGCCGAGTATGCCGAGTCTCCCAGGCGGTATGGCCCGCCCAGGCCTGGCTTCCCGCAGGTAACTACACAATATGATATTATATAGATTTATATTGAAAACCTTAGTGGTTCTCTCAGGTTCCATGACAAACAGAAAACTAACCTAACCTATTATTTTATCATGTTCAGTTTGTGTCATTGTTCTGTTTTATCCGATAACCATCTCAGGATCTATGTAATCTAAGACTAGCGCAGACCGGAAGCTGAAAGTATTTATAATAAACTAGCACCAATTACGTTCTTAATTTCTTTGTTTTACATTCAACAGATAGCACTGTTTTAAAAAAAATCATGTTTGTCCAACAGGTGACATCTATATAATATAGGTATATAAAAACACACGCGCATTCAAATGCAATTTTGAACAAACGAACATTAACGTTTTTATCTATATAGATAGATAGATATTTGTCTCAGGTCAGAAATTTACCTTTCGAATGAACACCGTTAGTAAACTTGAACAATCTGTCAAAAATTTAAACAAATTATTCATCAATAAAATAATTTGGTACATACTTTATCGTTTGTCTGAATCGTTCCTACAGTCAGTTCCAAGTATGAAAATGAAGGCAAATCCCAGTTCTGGAGTTCATTGAACCGGAGTTACAGACATAGAGACCAACACACCACCGATATTGCTACATATTTTTGACGTTAACGTCACCTTCTGGTGTGCCTTAAGGCTCTGTTATTTTGAGATTGGGTTATTTTCTTTATTGAAAATAATTAACACCTTGTGATAAAGCTAAAAATGTAGTATAATTATGAGTTTAAAGAAAGGATTTTTTTTTTGTGGAGTTGTAATGAAATGTATGTTATGTTCCAGCGCGTCCTGTCTGGAAGCAGTCCTTCGCCCCCCCTCGCCGCCCCCGCTTGCCTACCCCCCAGCTCTGCCACCTTCGACTACCTCTACGAGTTCTCCGAGACCAGGAAGGTGCTGGAGGAGTTCTTCAAGTGCCCCCGGCCCAATGACATAGATCATGACAATGGCACACTGGACGATATACACGACTTTAGGGTAAATATTATGGCTTAAAAATACTCTTTTATTTTGGTGCTTTCAGGGCGAACCGCATAGCTTTATTTTGAAACATTCCTTATCTTTTTAAGTGGCATTCGGAACTTGTGCTTAAAGAGGTGTCTAGAATGCCTGCAATTTGAATAATTATTGCTTTTTATGTTTTAACCAGTCAACTGGTTTTCGCTCACTTGTGAGTGACATTTTTACGACCGTACGCGTTGCTCGCTCACTTGTTAGCGCTCTAAAATTATCCATGTTGGAATTCTTGCAATGCGATTTTAACCGTTATGCTTTAAAAAATGTATAAAGGTGTATCAGACGTAATCGTGTGACACACAAGACTGTAAATGGGGCCGGTGATCCCAATCTGTGGAGGCGTGAGATGTCGTCCTTCAGTGGCGTGGAGGGGTAGAGCGGGGCGTCTCTGTAGCCGTTGTAGCTGGTCCGATGCTGAGTCTCGTCCTTGTCGTAGAGTCCGGGTCTTGTCGTAGAGGCAGAGAGGTCCGGGGTGAGGCGAGGGGCAGAAGAAGAGAAGGCGAGTAGAGGCAGAAGTCGAAGCGAGGTAGAAGGCAGAGCAGAGAGAGAGGTGTTGAGCTGGTGGTGGTTTCTGGAGATCTGACGTTTTGAGGGCCTGTTGCCTGTTTTATAGGACGCCAGCGGGCGCACGACGCGCACACGGGCCCACTTTCTCTTTGATTCCTGGAATCCGTGAGCCGTGTTGCGACGCTATCGCGGCGCCCCGCCGGGCCGTCTACCGCCGCTCGGCCGGTAGTTTCAAACAAAGGAAAGGAAGGCCGTGGTCACGTTCGACCACGGCCTTCCTTTGTTTGGGCACGATCCTCAGAACCGTGCCCGTGGGACGTAATGACGGCGTACCACCGGTCATTTGTGACGCTATGACGGCGCATGGCGCACGGCACGGCTTCCCACTACGTTTTGGCACGGTTCTAACAATCGTGCCCGAATTAAAATATGATTATGATTTTACCAGCTCTCACAATACTTCTCTGCCCGTATACCTCTAGCCAAGCTCCGACGTTTCATTTATTGTTTTCACATTTTACATACATAGAGGGTTTACAGTTTAATTTTACATACATTTACATTTTATATTTCGGCAGTATATTTAATAGATAGATTATGTAGATCATAGGCAATCTTAACATGGGCGACCGCGTCCGATCCCGGAGCAGTACGTCCGTTACAAAAGGAAATAATCATAATCACTTGTGCTTAGTTGCTACTTTTATTTCATGAATCTTACTACTGTCTAGAAAACATTTTATAGGTACATGTCAAAATTAATTTTCAAATGTCAAATGTTTTTGACAGTAGTTGTCTCCCAAATGGCAGTTTTATTTTTATCCCGATACTTGAACAAAACTCATCAACGTAATTTTTGCGCAACCTCGCAATTCTCGCCCTACAGTTGGGTATTTTGACAATTTTCCTACTCCGAGGTTTAAGAGGTTAACGAAAGGCACACATTCTCGGGTTACAAATAACTTGAAAATATTTGAAAAACTCCTACTAGCATTATTTGTAAGCGGAAGAAGGTGTGCCATGGTGGATGATTTAGCTAGCAGAGGGATTGAAAGCTTGGGTGGAAACCAGTCACATTTGTCAACTAAAATAAAATAATATGTAAACTTCGTTCACAGGATCTGGAGTACCAGCTCCGCCGCCACTCCCGGCCGCACGAGGATGAGCCCGAATGCGAGGAGGACAACGAGGAGGGTTCGGGCGAGGGGGAGGGCGAGTTGGAAGGCGAGGGGGTGGAGCGCGGGGGACCTGGAGGCGCTGTGAACGGGGACGCTGAGGGGGAGGGTGAAGGAGAAGACGGGGGCAGTGGCGCTGGCAGCTGGTACGTGGGGCAACGCCTGGCCAGGCCACCACACCACTCCCCGCACAACGCCCACAACCATACCAACTTCTTGGGACTGCAGGTACAGAAAATACTACCTATAAAGGTGCCTACATATTCACAATATGATTTTTGATGTTAACTGAATAAAAGAGAACATTGACAAAACAGAACAGTGAAAAAATAAAATAGTGACAAAACAGAACAGCGACAAAACAGAATTGTGACAAAACAGAATTGTGACAAAACAGAACATGGTAAAATAATGAATTAACTTAGATGATTTTTTAACTCAATAGCTGCCATTCACGCGGATCGGCGTATGGAGAATCCGTGCATCAAATGCCATTTACGCTATACCACGTAAATCGCGAGGATGATATTTCTAAGTTCTAATGGTAGATGGGTCTAAATATTATTTTGTAAAATATTATGAACTATTTCTTAACGACATCTCTCATAAAAGTTGATAATTTATATCTATAATATTATTACGCTAGCGTCTGGACGGTCTAGGCCCTCTGATTGGTCGAATTCAAATCATGTGTTTCGGGTAAATTCCGCTAACTTGAAAATAAAGACCCGATTTCATACTAAAATAGGATCGCCTCATTTAATACGAGATTTCTAATACATCGTTTCTGCTCATATAATTTTTGGATAATATCGAAGAAAATATGTTTTAGAATTTTAAATACATTGGATTAATTACATTACAGCAAAAATTATCCACAATTACGTTTTATATATTTTACCATTATTTGACGTTTGTCAAGAATCAAACATTCTAGTTTCCCTATTGGCCGACAGAGCGCATAAGAGCGATATACAAATACGTACAATTTCATTTATTCAAACAATGGTAATTATTTACGTAAAACTACCGTTTTAATACGCATTTACATATAAAACAAACATTTGATTCAACTTAATGGCAGGGCCGGCTGGTTTACATCCTATAAGGTTGACTCGCAGCCGACATTTGGCTGTCGACTGAAAAAGGGTGGGGATTTTACCCGCGCCACATATGCGTACATAAGCCACCGCAAAATGTCGCATATTCATTTTGCCAGTGGATTAGCTGAAGGCAGACTCTTGAAATTGAGACTTGCAAAGATTTTGCAAGCTCGCCTCTATTACAATTACATAGTTTTATTACATAGTAGTTATAACAATCTGTATCTTGACAACTAGATTTTTAGTTTGTCAAGATACGACAAAAAATAAGAAATGTTTGTAAAATAAAATTGTAAAAATGATCTTGAAGCGATAAAATTTGTAAAAGGGTTATGACAGTATTTTTCGCTGGTCCACAGAAACATAGCGTTCCGAAAGAGGAAAGATTCACTATGTTACGAGGTTCCTGGATTTTTGTAGAGACAAATATGTAAAATAATTATAAAAAAATGGTTACATTAAATCGTTAAAAAAAAAGGCATTTTAAATATCTCCTCAGTGGTAGCATATCGCAAATGGTTTTTATTTGACTACCGCTGAGGAGATGTACAAGTTAAAACAGGTATTATTAACATAATACCTGTTTGTAAATTATAATTTAGTTAGTAAAATTTGTATACAAAAAAAACTGTACGTGTGTGATACGGTATCGATGCTTTTCGGGGTCAGAATTTTTAGGCAATTTTGGCCGAAACGGGATACAAATGAGCAGTGGTGGATGAGCAGTGACGCCAAGGACGTCCGTTACAGAATCCATTATGATGTTTTTATCTTATACCTCATTGTTTATTTGGGTTAGTGAGTCATTGCTATGGCCAGCTCACTGCTCCGAAATATTCTGTTGGTGTTTATTATTTATGTCAAAAATACATTATGGGACACAACTTGAGGATTCAAATTATTTATCAAATATGTACTACAGATATCAGTAATGAGTGTCTACTATAAACAAAGCCCTCAATGGTAAAGGGAATGCTTAAAGATTAATTTAATTGACTACTTTAAATACAAAAATTTAAGAAAAACTAGAGGCCGCCTCAGAACAGGAAACCCTAGTGAGGAGGACTGTGAAAAAAATACAAAAAATATACTTATATTATACTTTAAACCTACATAATGTACAAATTTTGCTATTGATATTAATAAAAAAAAAAAAAAAAAAATAAATAAAAAAAAAAAAAAAATAAAAAAACTTAAGACCGAAATAGCTTGGTGGAATGGGTTAAACATTTATTTCCTTCAATTTTCTGTTTATTTCTGTTTTGGTTTGTCACAGAACCCTTATTCCTACAGGATACTCGATCCATATTTCTATAATCCATCGGCTTATCTATTTTTGAAGCGTTTTTCAGTGAATTTGTTGAATTTTACAAATTGATTAATAAATAATGTTCACATTTGAAATGCTAGACAAGTAATATTTGGAAGCATTATAAATTTCATATTAAATAACCCATGAAAATACCTGTACGGGACGGCACTGTAGTCACCGGCCGCACAGACGATGTAGCGGGAATGGCCGGCTGGCCGCTTCGACGCCTGGAAAGAAAGGTCGGGAAAAAGGAGGGAGAATGTGGGAAAAATGGGGAAAAATATGAGAAAAAGGGAAAAATGTGGGAGAAATGGGGAAAATTAGAGGAAAGGGAAAAATGTGGGGGCAATGGGGAAACATATAGGGAAAGGGAGAAATGGGGAAAATGTGGGAGATTATGGGAGAAGGGTATAAGGCAGGGGGGAGGAAGGTAGGGGGGAACCTGCGCCCTGACAAAGGACGTTTCGACTATTGCAAAAATGTTTCTTCTTGGTGAGCACGAGGGAGCCGGGAGAAAGAAGAAGGCCAGGTTGAAGTGAAGATCCCAGGGCAGAGAAGAGGCTTGAAGAGGCAATCAGGGGCAGTCCAGGAGAGATGTTGTCGAGGCGATGGTTGCTGGATCTCTGCCGAATTGCGCAAGTTTTCCGCCTTTTAAAGGGCCGACGGGCCCTGCTCTCCCTTTGTTTGAGAGAAATTCCGAGAATTATTTTGAGTTCCCGGAATCTTCACAGGGCAGAGCGCCATTGTTGCGCAACTTGATAGCGGACGACATTGCCTGGGTCCCTGACTGTTTCTTTAATCCGCTTGCCCGGGACATATTTTATTTTTAGATATTTTGTGAGTTTGCACAAATTTACATATACATAGATATTTAAAGGGAAGCTTTGCATAATATTCGATTTTGTGCAAACGGCGAGTTTTGTAAAGGAAACTGCGCTTGCACAATTTCAAATTTCATGCAAGTCTTCCATGTTTTGTACAAATTTAGGTATTTTAATTTATAAGAGGGTATTGGGGGGTCAAGCCTTTGTTTTTTGTCTATAATGATGACTGCTTGACCCCGTGGTTTTATTTATTAATCAATTTTGCAGATAAGATTTACAGATTTTTATACAAGTTTTAGAGAGAGAATTTGTTGCATAAATTCGAAGATGCGCAGAGGTAAGTTTGTAAAGGAACTACCTCTGCGTAAATTCAAATTTATGCAAATTAATTTAAGTCGGTGTACAACGTCCGGTACAATTCCTATAAACCTCCTCGGACCCAGGGAAAAAAGTTGTTTTGAATTTAACTTTTTTTTTATGAATTTTCAAAAAATCACAGAAATTAATTTAATAAAAAAAAAAAAATTGGATGCATAGTTTTTCAAAAATCGTTTGTCTCTTTGTAGGAGACGCTGGGTCTCTAGCATATAAAAACACATGTTTTTCTTTCATACTGGTTATAAAACAATATTATTATGACTTTTTGAAAAATGTTTTATTAAAATTGAGAGACATATTTCAAGTATATCTCCACCTGGAGACATGCGACTTACATGGCCACTTTTCACAGACATGAATTATCAAAATATCAAAATCTATCAAGTTGGGGTTTTAAATAAATATATTAGAACACTAAATGTACAAATAATAACAGTTGAGCTAAAAATATAGCAAATACAATAAACTTACCAATTTCCTAACCAGCGAAAAGTCGTTTCCTCATACCTGCCATTTTGAAACTACCATAAAACTGTACATTTTATGGTAGGTCTTTTCCGGACACTTTTTTATGTCGCCCACAGGAGACGAGGGGGTTTGTCAAGGTTAACGTCATGGCCTACACACTCCTTGCTTCATTCACATTCATATATAGTCTTTTACATACTATTCTGTTATTCTGGCTCTTGACATGACCCGGTTCAAGTATTTAATTCACTTCACATAACCTGAGAGGAGACGAATTATTAAATAATATGGAATTTTATTGACACACTGAACAAATTATAATGATGCAACTCAGTAAATATTTGAAAAAAAAACAGCCACTACAAAATTTTGTTTTAGAAGTTTGTTCCATGAATCTACTACCCTGTTTGCTACCTATTAATTATTATTTTCTGTGTATTGTGTCCCCAATCTCTTTTACTGATTAGCCCTTTACCTTATCCAGGCGGCTATCTTATATGTGGTCCAACGAAAGCTATCCCTGTTCGTGGATGTCGCATAATGTATGATCAGTGAAGTTTCACTAAAACATAAATTATCTCAAAATGTGCCGCGTGGTGAAATGATTGTGTCGAATAGGCCAGCATTGAAAAGGTAAACAAAATATTTTTGAATGTTATATTTCCCCTTCCAGCAAGAATGCGAGCCATACGAGCCCGAGATGAACCTGGTGGAGCTGTCGGTGGGAACGGGCTCCAGCGGCTCGGGATCCCGGGAGCGGGAGCCCGCACCGCCCTCCGTCCCGCGCAAGCCTGTCCCGCCCGCCAACAACCATCACCACGGCAACGGGCACAACAGCCACCACCACCATGCGCATCGCTTCACCCTGTCGCCGGAGACGACCGACTGCGATTCCAACTGCGGTGATCTGGACAGCGAGGTTTCGCTTATGCTGATTGAAAATGAATTAGGTAAATAATAATATAATTAGGTAGATCTACCTTTTACGCCAGTTCTACTTTAATGACGGGAAAGGTTTTGCTTTCCGATATTTATATATGATTATTGTAATACAAATAGCAATCTCTTTAATAGGTAGAAATAAAAAATGTGTTTAGTCTTTTTTATCTTCTTATCTTCATGCTTTTCGTACGCAAGGATATTTCTCAATAGGACAGTATAATCAACCCGTAGAACCACTTATAAATCTTCTACTTATTGCACTGGAGATGCGGAAATTGTTTTTTTTTTGGGTCAATTGTTGTTGGAAATTGTTTTTCTATTTTTGAATGATTTAAAGTAAAAATAATAATAAATTGTAATCATTAATATCAATATGTATTTTAAATACAATTGAATTTTGTCTCATTTCATAATCTTTCAAAACATTTTTTTTTTTTTTTTTTAATTGTTCTTTATTCACAATATTTAAATGATTACAATTTTTTGTTACGTTTACAACCACCATACTAGGCTCATGCCCGTATTACGGTAGTAATAATGCTTTAAATTACAATGTTAAGATGTACAGAAATAGCATGTTGTAAAACAAAAAGTAATTAAATAAATACAAAATAAAATAACATACAAAATTACTTATAATATTAAAATGTAGAAAAATAGCATGTTGTAAATATTTTATTTAAAGTAATCTTGAAGTACACCTGACAATCGTGGAAACCACAAAATGAATCAACGGATTTTCAACAAATTTTACGATAAATAATAATCCATAAATGTATCATATGTTATAGGCCCCGTGACCAACAACGTGGGCCCACGCGTGCAGCCTGTGGCACACATGCCCATCCTAGAGGACGGCCTCAGCTCGGGACATGCTTCTGACGTGGACAACAACAACCCACCACCACCCACACCCCCTCCTCTGCCCAACACGCACCAGGTATACTACCTTTGCCCTGCCTAACTTTTGATGTTGAACTTTGGTTTAGTTTAACTCCCCCAAACCGAACTAAAGACATACCGCTGATAGATCTATTATAACCTCTCCCCTTTTCTCGTAAACAACAAATAATAAAGTAGTAGAAGTGGTTCCAGACCATATTACGGTAATTAAAGTTTGCCAAATATTTTGATCTGTTTAGCAGGTATAAAATTATTAATTTTTTAATATTTACAATTCTTCTTCATAGGTTTGAACATAGGCTCTATTGAACTACTGAGTTCCACATGACATTATTTATTTTATCTTATTTCTAAAGCTTGTGTTAATTTTTTTATTTTATCTTAATTCTAAAGCTTGTGTTAATTTTTCAGATTGTGAAACCACAAATCATAGTGGAAAATGGCATCAAGAATGATGTTGGCGCACTGTCTGATGCAGATTTGAACTCGTTAGATCCTCTGGGTGAGTATTTACGTACGTACATTTGAAATTAATTTACGCACAAACCACACCCGATCAACTGAAGTATTTTATTCACCGTCCACACATTTTATTAATAATATGTTTTTTAGGTCGTTGGTCTGCAGCACCACCTCCTCCTGCACCTGAGGCTCATCGCAGTCCTTCCGTGTCCCCCGCGCCCCCTGGCTTAGTATCTCCACAGGAACCCCCTGTAGGGGCCCCGCTGCCTGGTGAGGCCCCTGCCTGCGCCGCAGCCCTGAGGGACATCCGTCTAGCTCTGCGGAGAGCTAGGGCTCTGCCCCCGCCGCCCGCGCCCCGGGCCCCAGAGCCACAGACACCAGTGTTGTGGTTACCCAGGTCAGATAGAAATCCGATTTTATTAATTAAAAATTTCTTTTAATATTTTATATGAATACTTTTGAGTCATAAATGTTCATATTGTCTCTGTTGTGGCAGAAACAAAGTTAACTTTGACTAATAAAATATTTATTTTTATAAGCAATAATTATTAGCCTGAAACACTCATCCACATTGAAAAATCTCCTTATAAAAGATACATGACGCCAACGGGACTTGTACCCGTGTCCGGTCGACAGCTCTGACCACTGAGCTATGGCGGCTTATCTCTTATCCGCGAAATAATTCAATATATACTAGTGTCTCATTCAACAATTACTGCTTATTACATTTTTTCACCTGAAAACAACCAACTTTATTTTATATGAGAAAGGCATTGTAAGTGCTAACTCTCTCACTAGATGGCGTCGAGACAAATTGTCTACATTTTTTGGTGAAGATACTTGAACTTGTCAAATATTAATTATTATTTTTTGGTAAACTAATGTTTAAGACAAGATTTTTTATGCATAGCACAAAGGGTAGCAATTATTTTTATAAGCAATAATTATTAGCCTGAAACATTCATCCACATTGAAAAATCTCCTGATAAAAGATACATGACGCCAACGGGACTTGAACCCGTGTCCTTTCGATTTCCGGTCGACAGCTCTGACGACAGCAACGGGTTCAAGTCCTGTTGGCGTCATGTATCTTTCTACCTCCTTCTTTAGCCAAATTTTCGGACTGCATTACAAATGTTGGATAAATGATAAGGTAGCGCAACACGGCATAATATCCCAAAAAATTAATCAAGATAATGCTTTTGGCCGTGAAAACTCAAAACTAGTTTTCCTATTATTATTTCTGATAGCGTAGAGAAAGTTCAACGCCCCGTCTTAACAACTCTTTATTTACTAAGTATTTTGTTGAAAAATGTGTCCTGCTTTCAGAAGACGTGACACATCGAGGGAAAGCGTGGATTCTGTGGAGAGAAAACCCGCTAGCGGAGACGAAGGTAACATCCATTTCTCATTGCATAGTGCACAGTTACTAAAACATTACGCTTCTGTTAATAATTAAGGTAGAATAATAATGTGTTTCTGTTCATTTTTATAATTATAATCTGTTATGTGTGGTTGTGCTAACAGATGAAGCCGACACAGACCTTGAAACTGACAGACTACTCGGCCAACAGAGAACAGATGATCAGGGCTTCTACGATGATAAGGTAAAGGAAAATTGTAGTAAGCCATTACCATTATTGACGGTTACCGCCAGGTTACACGAGTGTTAACTTTTAATTATTAATTATCTAACCCAGGCGCTGGTAGGTTAATTCATTAGCTGCCAAAAGTAAGTAATTGTTTTGAGTGATCCTCTACCCATATCCATAAGTCCCATGCAAATAAATGCACAATCTAAATTAATATTAAGATTGAGAAGTGGTGAATTGAATTGTAGGTGTAGGTGAGACAATAGGAGGAAATCAAAACAGTGAACGCTTTCAATCAGCTAATCGATTAAGCTAACTAAACAAATGCCAGTACAGTTATACCGCGTTTAACAAAGCAACAATAGCTTCTATACAACACATTATGAAAAATAAAAGAAGAAAAAACTTTTAAGGGTTAGGCTTATTTGTTGTTAGAAAAACTTCAAATTAGCTGCTTATTTATTTATAATGCACCCTTTTCCAAGGCACAGTTTGAATTATGGATATTTTTACATTTACGCATAAATTTGTTTTTTGAATGTTTGATTTTAAATATCGTTCTTGCACTTATTTTCTTCTTTATCGGTATTTTTCTCGATAACTGAGTATTCTTGTGTGTAAACTTGCGACTTGAATTGTCAAATTGAGCCTGTTTTTTATGTCCTTGATGAAGCTTCGTTAAACGAGGTATTTGTGTACTCAGAATCAATATGTATTATTGAAAGCCCAGTCAGGAGTTTGTTGACAGTATTATCTATTTGTGTGTTCACTAAATAATTGTGGTGACGGCATTAGCATGCACCTGGTGTGGGTCCCTTGACCTCCTGTTACCTTTATACTATGATTATGACTGTATTGTAATTGTCGCACTCGGTCTTGCCTCCCCGTATGATGTGGTACCCATCTTTGTTTATTCTGTGTCTCTGCCAACACTCTGAAGATTCCTCAGACGGCTCACGCAATATCGTTTGTATCAAAACCGCTTTAAATTTATGTAAACACCCAGGATTGTACCACAACACAATGGATGTTGACACATTCACCAAATTTATCTTACTGCGAATATGTACATTCCAGAAACCAGAAATCAGATGATAAAAATTACAAAAAATTGACGGTGGGAAATTTATTTTTTCACACATTTTCAACGACAATGAGCATGATTTTTTTTTTAAATTAACAAAATACATCATTATTCATAGCACAGTATCTGAAAATTATTTCTAATCCGTGTTATTTTACAATAAAACCAATTTTGTATTTTTTGTATAGATTATTCATAGATCATTCAATGTTATTGTGAAACACAACTTATGAAATAGTTTAGAAAGTAAAAACTATTGTGAAACACAACTTATGAAATAGTTTAGAATGTAAAAACTATTGTGAAACACAGTTTATGAAATAGTTTAGAATGTAAAAACTACTATTCAATAAGCTTCAAATAGATTCACAGTTTGTGAGTTAGGTCACTGCTTTTTACTAGACATTAATTTATTTTGTACATTGAGTTATTGTTAATGAATCATTTCCCTCCATTACAATAGAGAGGCCGTTGTGTTAATAAATAACAAAGTGGAGTTGTACTAAATATAAATTGAAATGTGACGAAGACGGAATCAGATTGGTCGGGATTAGAATCAAAATTTGTTGTTTGGTTGGGTTAGAGATGGATTGTTGTGTCGGGTTGCGGTTGTTTTGACTTGTGTTGGTTGGCTGGTTGCAGGGGTGGAGGAAGGGTGAGTCACCTCCCCCCGAGCCCCCTTCCCCTGGCCCCCCTGCCCCCCCACCGGGGCTAGACTCCCCCCCGGGGGAAGCCCCCCTGACCATAGACGACGCCAAACACAAAAAGGTAATGCCTTCGATCCTCCGCCACCAGTCGCGCTGCAGCACAGCATGTAGGCATGCCATTATAGCTTGCAGGCGCGTTCCACTGGAACTGCGTATCTCCCAACCCCTTGGATGACACTCATAGTCTTTATCCATAGAGTCCATCTTCCTAAAGCCGTTCCTTCTTAATGGATTCTTTATAACAATATTCAAATATTTGTATTTCATCTTATGATGGTTGATCTTTACAAAATTATCAGTAGTTTCCTCATTAGGTTCAAATAATCAAAAGCGTAGATTACATTATTTATAAAAAACTTTAATCATTTCAGTTCAGCGCTATATTTTTTCTTCTTATTTTTATTCTATATAATGAAGTAGTACCTTGTACTTTGTCAGTTGATTTGTTGTCAGTAATAAACTCGGTTGACTGGGAATGTCAATATATGAAGTGATTATTTCAATTATCCAATAAAATAACTTGTACATTGAACAAGTTGTTGCTTCCTTGACCAAACAGGTTTTTTCATTCCGTCAAGTGTGTTGTGTTGCATGAAAATATTATTTTACCTGTTTTATTACATCCCTGGCGAAGCATGTTGTGTCCAAAATATTTAAAATTATTTTTAATAAGTGAGTCTATTATTAGTTGACATAGAAGCATGTTTCTCATGGATTTGACATATGGTTTGATTTTATGTAATATGTAGCACCTTTTTCCGCTTTTAAACCATCAATAAATTAATGCAATGTTAATTTTGTTGTTTCTTAAAAACAGTTTGTCAAAATAATTTATTTAAATATTTTTGTAGTTTAAATTTGCTACTACGAAAGCACTATAGCCTATTTACTAATATTAAATCAATGCCAAATAATTTATTATTATTGGTGTCATTTTGAATAAGTGTTAATTGTAATTGTCTAATTTTAATTTATCACTGTGTTAATATTGGCCACTGTAAAGGCTTTATACACAGCAATGCCTCGCTTCAAACAAGTGTCTTTGATATAAAAGTTTTTGTGTTAATCCAACTTCATTTCTTTTTCTTTTTCAGGATAAAGATGGCAAAAAGAAAGGCAAAAACAAAGAAGGTTTGTACAAACTAATCGATCTCTTTAAATTAAATTGAAATATACTTATGGTTATTCATATATATCCCATGTTGACAATCCTTTATTCATATTTGTATGTATTTTCTTTTTGCAATCCTCCCCTGTGGAATTAATGTTATTGGTGAGTATTTTTGAATTTAAAAAAATGCACTAGTCAATAAATTAGTCGCATGAATCTATCATAAACACCTTTTTATGTTAAATATCACACTTCCATCTGCATTGCTTTTCAAAGTCATGAAATATACAGAAACCTTTCAATTAATATATCTTCCAATGTTATGTATTCTGTTAACCCCTTGTGTCCTAACAACATCTCCGTATCAACATTTTTTGGTTTGCATCGCGCTTGGGTCCCACCCAGGCGTCGCACATTCAATTCCTCGGCTGGCTAAGTCCTGCATCACAACACAAGCAACATTTTCCGCTTACTGTGGTGGTAGTAGGAGATTTTCAAATATTGTCAGGTTTTTCGTAACCCGGGAGTTTTTTTTTTTTTTATGAGACACCTCACAAGAGTGTCCCTGCCTGTGCAGTGTACAGACAGGGGAACTATGTCACCACCCGGTTGGGCGGCGTTGTGAGACGGAATAAGGTAGGGGCTGTAGGAAGGGATTTGTTAATGCGGGCCTTGAAGAGGCTCGGATTATAGGAGGGAGGAAAAACAGATGCCGGTAGCTCGTTCCATATACGAGCCGACTTACACAAAAACGAGTCGTAAAAACGGCCCGTTCTCATGAAGCCAACGTCAACCGTGAACGGGTGTTCAGTTCGTGTCCGTCGAGTTTCGCGCACGTGCACCGGTGCATCAGGAATCAATGCTGCTAGCTCCTTGGAGCAGGCTCCATTGAAATACCTGTAGAACAGACACAGCACACCTACATTGCGTCTATGCATTAGAGAAGGCAATCGGTCTGTTAACAACGGATTGTCAATCAGACGGATCGCTCTCCTTTGCACAGATTCAAGCAGGTTTATCAAGTATTTTGGGGCACCAGCCCAAAGGTGGCTCCCAAATTCAATAGTTGGGCGGACTTGAGACTTGTACAGGGTCAGCAGCTGGTCACTGTTGAAGAATCTCCTAGCCCTGTACAAGACGCCCAACTTTTTGGAGGCCTGATGGAAGGGAATGTTTATCTTTCTTTTAAAAAAAAAGAATGAAAGTATCTTTTTTTTTAATTTCCTTTTTATTTGAAATTTTTTTACTTCAATATGTATGTAGCACGATAAATTTTACCTACGTTTTGCAAAGTAGAGTTGTTTTTGTTACTTTAATTATAGTAGAAGAAGACAGAAATTCTTTTTTTGGTACCAAATTATTCAGCTTTCCAAGCTCAAATTGTTTCTAATAATTTATTACTCAATTAGTTGATAAAACCAGTCTCTCTTCAAACATGGAATCCAAACCACAAATTGAAGTGATTTCTTCTAAATCTTGTTACTTTGCATTGCTATTCATACTAAACATTAAGCACAATAGAATCTCATATTGGCTGAACTGTTGTCATTTCATCAATGATCAAGTATGATCAATTGGATCAATTTAAGGCAGTTAATGGCACCGCATGATCACTTAGTTTGCTGGCTGTGTCAATATTCATTCAGTTAAATAATATTGATGTAACTAAAATAACAGTTAAGTTCTTGTCTGCGTTATTACATACTTATTTATAGTACTAGCCAAATGACATGGTGGGGGTTTGGAAGTTAAACAAAACTACATCAAATTTTATAGGTCAATAAGTCAACACATTTGGTGTACTTTTTTTGTACTGTTGGAATTTTGTTTTTTAAAGCTTGGTTGTTTAAAACTCTTGTTTAATCAATGATCAGCGTCATTCTGAACTTTTGACATTTAAATGGTCCCTGTTAAACGCAAATCTCGGTTCGTTTCAGCTTTTGATCAAATTGTGATCAGCTGGTAAGCATAAAAAAAACCGTTATGCTTGACAACTGGTCCCAATTTGATTGAAAGTGAAATCAGTGTTTATCGGGGACCGTTCAAATGTAAAAATTTCAAAATGGTGCTGATCGACAATTTAATAGTCTTTAAAAATGTGACGAGAGTTTGAAACTATTTGAAATTAAAAGTAAAATCAAAGAAGTGTATCAGTTTTTTAGCTAAAAAATGTAGTATTTTTGATGAACACATTTAATATTTGCAGGTGGTCTTGCCGATCCTTCAGTGTTGATTGAAGGAGTCCTGTTCCGGGCTCGGTACCTCGGCTCCACACAGTTGGTCTGCGAAGGACAGCCCACCAAGGCCACCAGGATGCTGCAGGCCGAGGAGGCTGTCAGCCGAATCAAGGTCCTTACCTTTTATACGTGTTTTCTCATGACAAAACGATCACTGTCAATCATCAGAAGCCGAGTTCACCCGGACCTTATCTGTCCAATGATTAGTCTAAATTAACCTTGTCAAAATAAGTGAAATTCTTCTAACGTGGATGAGGCCCAATTACGCCTTAAAGACATTGTCCCATATCAAATTGTGACTAGTAAAGTCTATTAAAAAAATGATAATGTGTTGAAAAGTACAATATATTTTTGTTGTAATTTGAAAGCGAATGAAGCTAAAATAACTACATAAATACTGCATTTCAGAAGCCTGGATATAAAAGTGGCTGATTGTTTTTTGTAATGTTTTTTCAATTAGCTTCCACTAAAACCCGTAAAAGTTGACAGTATGATAGTGTTATTATTTCATTTAACCTTTGTTTTATATTGTTGAATATTTTAAAATAACGCAAAAAGGAAAGTAAAACGCATCATTTTGACCCAAAATGAAAGGCAAATTTTGTTACATACAATTCTTTTTTATGCTAAAATTATTTAGCACTCATTTGACTAGAGTGTCGGTGACAATATACTGTTTTTTATTAAATACATAATTGTATTTGACAAGAGTGTTGGTGACAATATATTATTGTTTATTAAATACATATGTCATTGTATTTGACAAGAGTGTCGGTGACAATGTATTATTGTTTATTAAATATGTAGTATTTGCTTTGCAAATTGGAATGAAGATTAGCCTCTTTGGACTGTTATCTGTGAGTTGCATCAGAATCCCTTCAACCATTTGCGTGGGTACCCTTATCAAGAGCAAATTAAAACTTGTCTGAAATGATAACCAGAGCTTATTTAACAAAGTTTTACCACTTTGAAACTTCACAGTAAATGATTTAGTAGACTAACATAATACACAAAGTGATTAAATTTTATTTTCAGTCAACTGCAAAAATATATGAATATTATTAAGGGATCAAAAATGACAAAAATAGACAAACATATTTTTTGCAAGTGATTGTAAGATTATCGAAGCTCTCTTTTCAAATGACCTATATTTACACAGAGCCAATCAATTGTAGGTTACTTTTGTTTTCAATGTTTCATTGGTTGCATATTAATGTTTTAACTACACACATGCACACAGCTGACCTCTGACTTTTAGTTATCAGTTAGGAATTGCGTTATGCAATGTCACCCGTGTCAACAACTAATCAACCCATTATTTTTTTATTGAATAAGTGTGAATGACACTTTACTCTGATTAATAATTTTTTTTAGAAATATTTGAACCTAAGGAAATTGATTAAAAAAATATCAGGACTCTGATCTTGATAATTATTTTACAAATATCTGATTTCACTCATCAGATTTTCACTATATTTAACCCTTTACATGATTGCAGAAAGATAATAATATGGATTAATATGTTAGAAATGATATTGTTGTTTGTTTTTTAAGTTAGTCTGGTTGGGTTTGGGGGATGTGTTGTTAAGTAATACATAATGTGCTTTGCCGTGTTTCCACCCACCATCATACTTCACTGCCATTGAAGTCATATACATATATAATACACTGAAATACACAAGGGCGATGTTCATACGCTTCTAATTCATATAACTGACTGTCAATTATTTTTATGTTGACCCATTTTTGTATTGAATGTCTTTGTAACGTTTGCCTAGAGAATGCTACCCCTATGGCCACTTTACAGACTAGTCTTATTATATTATTCTGTTTTAGGTTTGAGATTCAATTGCATTGTATGTACATATTTGTTTTGTCGGATTATCTGAAGCTCCGTGTCCACTGTCCATTACCATACTATCCATTATTAGTTTCCAATCAGACATAAACATTAGCGATCCATTGTTTTGTGGGGTAAAGTTCCATCCCGCAGGGGCTCGGTCTGAGTGAATCGGGTATGTTTAGTTGGTTGATTGGTTGGTTGGACTGTTGTAAACTAAACTATATATTTAATGGGTGTAGAGTTTGTTGCACTAGAGTTTTGTTTCAGTGTCCCCCCTCCACTGCGGCTGGTTGGTTGCCTCCCCTGCCCCCGCCCCCCACCACCCACCTGGATCTGTCTATCCTAAGGAATGTTTGTCTCTCACTTCTTCTTTCTGACCCCATTCATTATGCCATACCTTCTCATACCTATATTATAGCTTTGTTCACGCTCTCATTTACTGCATTTTCTGTTT
This sequence comes from Hesperophylax magnus, assembly GCA_026573805.1. NCBI lineage: Eukaryota > Metazoa > Arthropoda > Insecta > Trichoptera > Limnephilidae > Hesperophylax > Hesperophylax magnus. The sequence continues at coordinate 13,814,326 of JAIUSX010000049.1, forward strand.
ATTGTTTATATTCATTATTCATTTGTCAAAACTGTCTAACTAGATTACATTATTGCATGTGGCATGTCCATGATATTCTATTTTGTCCCTTCTTGTGACATCATCCTCTACTGAGATGTTTTTAAATATTTTTCCATGGCTTGTTTGTTTGGCTTTTAATTGTGCATCTTTCATCACTAGAGCTCTGAATTTAAAGTCCCGCATCCGCTTGGGAAGGAATGTGCGTGGCACGCTAGAAGCACGCTGGGAATGCGGCACGCGCTTAGTCATAACCGATTCACAAAGGCTGTTGTTCTCAGTTACGACTGAGCGCTCCCAGACAGTTTAAAGATAAAGAGAGAGAGAGAGAGAGACGGACATTTTGATATCGATGGCAGTGAGAGTGGCAAGTTTTGTGGTGTTTTATAGGAGCCAAACGCATGCGTTCAGGCAACCAATCAGCAGCGGGCGTACGAGGGGGTGTACCTGGCGCCCCCCGAGGGCACGGTGTTCCGCCTCTCCTTCCTCGGATCCGTGGAGGTGGACGAGGAGGGCTCCGGGCGCCGCCGCCGCAAGAGGCTCAAGAAGAACATGGTGGAGGAGGCCGTCACCAAGATCAAGGTCCTAACTTATTCCCGCCCCCGGACCCTTCTCTATTCTCTCCTGCAACCAACTCCACTAGCCAGGGGACCCGCTCACAGAGGCAGACCTGTTCACAACACAGACAACGTTGCAGACTACCGCTCCTAGTAGCCATTAACCATTAGCATTTCATACTTTCTAATTGAATTACATACGTCATTTCTGTCTCGATGTTTTGAACTCGATTTCTACTAGCAGCCTTGGTCTGAAAATGTTTGTCTCGTTCTCTGGTTTTACGTGTAATACATTACTGGACAAATATCAAGAAATAGACATTAAACCTAATTTCTACATTGTGATCATCTACAGTAATATAGTAATATTAATAAGGGGCCTTTGTTTTCCATGTTCGTTCGCATTCTGTTGAATCTTAAATTTCTACAAATAAAAATTGAATCTTTTCCTCTGGCTCTGAGCAAGCAAGCAAGCAAGCACATTCATCAAGTAGATATTTGGAGTGAAAGTGAAAATTCATTGCACTTTGCATTATTATTAGTTGTATGTAGTGTTTTTAATGAAAACATTGTGTATGTTTCATTAAAGTCGGGTCTCCAGCGACCAAAACTAAAACATTGGGACGGGGCCGCAATATTTTTTGTTTTCCATCAGCCTCGGAAAACAAAAATATTGTTGCCCTGCCTAATGTTTCATATTTGCACAAACATTTGTTTCAATGTTTATGGTAACATTGTCGCTGGAGACCCGCCTTAAAAGCCATTATTTGCAATGTTTTGTAGGGTTTCGTGATTTCTAGGTTATTTATTTCAAGTTAGATCACTGATACATAAAATCGCAAACATGTTGAGTCTGATTGTCCACGGAAATTTAGAAAAATATTTATTAGTCACACAAAATCATGAAGGTATAGATAATAATCAATGTACTTACATTAGAGGTTCTCTTGATAGTAAAGTGCCTGAATTAACAGAATTACATAATTACTTAAAGAGGTTCTGTATAAACTGTCATAATGGAAGCATCATCATTCAAACAATATTGTTATGTTTATAGAAAGAGATTTTATCTTGGCGTGATTAACTCTTATTAATAAAAATCTTTATTTCTTTTTATTTGTCATGCTTTCCATGGATTCCATAGGCATTGGTGAGTTAAGATGTTTTTTTTACTAATTTGCGCATGAAACCTTCACCTTACTCTAACTAGCCAATGCTACTTTAAAAACTTGCATGAATCAAAGTATGTAAATATTGTTTGACAATAACAAAGGGGAATGTTAAACAATCTCATCCATTCAAATCTAAACTCTCTCTTCTGCTCCCTTTTTCCCAAAATAACATAGCTTTAACTTTAGCTTATTAAAATGTACACAACCGAAGTTGTCTCTTCTAATAATACTATTTATTCTTCAATCAGGCTCCCGAGGGAGAATCTCAGCCCAGCACAGAGGTGGATCTGTTCATCTCCACTGAGAAGATAATGGTCCTGAACACGGATCTGAAGGAGATCATGATGGACCACGCCCTGCGCACCATCTCCTATATTGCCGACATTGGAGACCTGGTGGTGTTGATGGCCCGGAGGCGTTTTGTCCCGCACGAGATGGACGACCCGCCCAAGGTCAACCGGACACCAAAGATGATCTGCCACGTTTTCGAGAGCGAAGAGGTTAAATCTTACCCACTACTAAATCTTTTGACTACCTTCATTTTTTTAAACTTCTTTTACCTTATCAATTTCCACCATATATGGAAAATATTAATTTCCAATATGTACATAGTATATTTTGCGGCACATTCTAGAGTGGATCATTCTCAGTATCACCAGGGTGATACTGAGAATGCGGTCAAAATTGAAATACTGCTTTAAATGACTTTGGCCTAACCTTTTGACCTTCCTCTTTCCCATCTCCTTTCCCTCCTGACAACGCTCAGCCGCACAACATACCCAATTGGGGATGCCAGTCATTAAAAAAATATACATTTTTAAAAGTACCTTAAGTGCTTGCTCATCAACAATTTTCAATATGTATTTCATAATTATTACAACAACGATGTTGACACTAATTGTATTTAATTAAAGTATTTTCCCTAACCTATCTTTTCTTAATACTTATTGATTACTCATTTAGAAATCGTCACTAAAAACACAAGCCTCATTGACTGTGGATTATAATATTTTGTTCGTATTACGATTACCATATAATAAAATAGAATATGTAATCTTCTATATTTGTTTAATTTGGATTTATTTGGTTTAGGCGCAATTCATTGCGCAGTCCATCGGGCAAGCCTTCCAAGTGGCATACATGGAGTTCCTGAAGGCGAATGGCATAGAGGACCACAGCTTCGTCAAGGAGATGGACTACCAGGAGGTCCTGAACAGCCAGGAGATATTCGGAGATGAGCTGCAGATGTTCGCTAAGAAGGAAATGCAGAAGGAGGTTGTGGTGCCTAAGGCTAAAGGAGAGATCCTGGGAGTGGTGATTGTGGAGTCAGGCTGGGGGTCAATGCTGCCCACCGTGGTCATAGCCAATCTGGCGCCATCAGGAGCGGCTGCCAGATGTGGTCAGCTCAATATAGGTAGGAACTGAAGCCCAATGCCCATATTATAATCCTTTATACTTTTCTAAACAAACTGAAATAAAATAAGTTTTGGTGGTTGTTAATAATAATGCTTAGGGATTGTCAATCCTCAAACTTAATCTTAACTATTGTTGATATTCGACTAGTAGATACTCTTGTTTACAACTTCCGGATTCCCGGGGAGTGAGTCTGTATTTTTTGCGCTCGCTTACATTGCGTTAAGTGACTCGCGTGTAGCATACATACTCTAAGCATACATAAAATGAACAGTACACTGTGCTTAAAAAATGTTACATTTTATTCAACTTTAAAAAATGATATAAAAATAAAACATCGAAAAATACATTCAAAACTTACTTTTCTTAAAAACAAATTTAGTCAAGATTGAACACAAAAATCACATTTCAAAATAAAAATATGATTACCGCCTAAATGAATAGTTAAAATCCATAAAAAAATAGAGTGCAAAGCCCGTTATACCACCAATTGAAAATCGAAAACTGCCAATTTATATTCGCTCTAGATTTGGAGAAAAAATTCTTAAATCTACATATTTTCAAATATAAACACCCTCCGAAAGGGTTAACCTGCGTTAGCTAGCGCAAAAAATGCAGACTCACTCCCGTCGTCCTCACGGCGATCCTACATAATGCCACTTGCGGAGAGGCTATCCTTTTCAGTTATAACTCGGCGGTTGTCTTTTAAATATTTACTTCAAAATTACGTTTTAAATTAAATTACTTAAACTTTAAAAATTAAGCCATTAAACAGATGATACATCTATGGCGTCGGACCCAGAGTCGCAGATTATGGTAAAATTAAAAAATAATTTATTCTCTATGGATCAGACCTCTACATTTGAAGTGTTGAAGAATCGTGCCCATGCATAGTACGAAGCAGTGCAATTACAGTATCGATCTTGTACACTCATTTGTTTTTTGGTTATTACCTTTAATTTTACGACTTTCCGCGTATTATTTTGAACAGATGGCCATCTACTGTGATACAACCGTGACATACAAAAGTTGAGTTTTAATGATAAGGCTAAAATCATTCTTACTAAAATAATCTATTTTCAAACACTCCCCTTTGTCCTTTTTGTGCTAAAAATACTACCCTTGACTTGCGAGCTGCATCTACCAAGTGATAATATGAAATATGATATATAACCGTTTATCATATTATGTAAATGTTTATACAATGTTATTTTCGTACCTTTCTCTTTAATTGAAAATAAATGGAAAAGAAAAGAGACTTTATTCAGACGACTTCAATCGAAACAATCATTTATTATACTATAAGGGGAAGGCGAATTATGGCAAATAACGTATCTTCCACTCTGGAACGTGCCGCAGCCTATACTATATATTATTTTAAATTAATAAATTGTGAAATAACACAAATAAAATTCATTCCGCACCCCGGTATTTGAACCCACGACCTTCGAATTGCTAGTTGAGAGCCTTAACCCTCGACGACGGAGGCCGTTGAAAAAAAATAAAGACTGCTCCGAGAAAACTTTGCACCTCATTTATAATAAGTCAGTAAACTTTTATTGTTGACAACATGCTCGACTCCTCCCAAGCTAAAACCGGGAAGCGATCTAAAAAATTTAATAGGTATGCTTTTTTGTGTTAGATTTTTTTATTATTTTACCCTAGAGTACGGCACTGGTTTCGCCCCAGCTTTGTCATGTCCTAGTAATGAGGTCACTCTTACAGTGAAATTTTATTTACAAATGCATCATATTAATTAGAACAAATTGAGGACAGAACTTTTAGAATTTTTGGAAAATACCTAATACATAATGAAATTTAGTGCCGAACATATAAGCCGTCAAAATGTTGATATTAGCGGCTGGCTGAAAAGCGTGACATCACGGTACTGCAGCACTGCCATTGACATTATGCTGCGCGTGACGTCACAAGAAATAATTACACCAATGTTCTGTTTGAAAGCTTGCAACTTCGTCATTTTTGGAGATATCAAAAAAATAATTTTACCGTCCTTATTAACTTTTTATATATAATACACTTTCATCAACATAAAAAAATAGGAGACAACCTTATTGTCTACATGTTGGGTTTAACGAAAATATCTTTTTATTTATTGAAGTTTCTTGTCGGCTTGTATGGCAACCTGATTCACACTGATGTTTTCAGGTGACCAGATAATAGCAATAAATGGCGTGAGCCTGGTGGGCCTGCCGCTGTCCACCTGCCAGACATACATCAAGAACTCCAAGACGCAGACGGTGGTGAAGCTGACGGTGGTACCATGCGCCCCCGTGGTGGAGGTCAAGATCAAGCGCCCTGACACCAAGTATCAGCTGGGCTTCAGTGTGCAGAATGGCGTTGTAAGTTGTGATTCATTCGTTATACAAGTCGTTATTCATTTGTCATACAAGTCATCATTCATTTGTCATTCAAGTCATCATTCATTCATCCCCCGGTCACATTGCAAAATACCAACTGGGCTTCAGCGTTGACTTAGATCAGACATTATTCAGATTGACGTTGTAAGTCATCATTCAAGTCATAATTCATTAATTCGTATCATAGAATAACACAGGAAGTGCCTTGCGGGCGTGTTTCGTGATCCAAACATTTGCCTAATCGAGGCTTAACTTTCCAGTACAAAACTGTGTTTACGAAATTCAAAAGGGATTTAGATCTATGATGTCAGGCGAGTGTAGGTGAGACAAAGCGCTGGGCTATTGGGCTAAATGGAACAATAGTTTCCATTAAAATTTGTATTTCTAGTTTTCTTTATTCTATGATTCACATCATTTGTCCTCCAGTTGCTTTGCAAAATGGAATACATAACCTTATATTCTATTGATTTATGTATTCATAGCAACTACCTTTTACATAATATATTACAGGGTGGCCACAGAAAACAGATTTCAAAATTCCCTAATAATTCCAGGTTTTCCAGAGCAATTTTTGCTTTGATACATTTTATTTGAAATAGGAAAATCCTTCAACATTTTATTTTAGAATCTGCAAAAATTTCCGTAGTTTGATGTAAATTTTTGACATTTGAATCTCTAAATAGTATAAAATAAAGTCGCTATCCGCGTCTGTCTGTTTTTGCGCTTAGTTCTTCTAAACTTAGCACCGGATTTCGATAGGGTTTTCACTATCATTTAGATAATTTCTCCCGGAAGGTATACGTATATGATACATGCATATTATATTTTTAGAAAGTAGAGAAAAGTCGATGTTTTATAATCAAGTCGTGAAAATATATTTTCTAGCACTACATTGCTAACGCTGACCTAACCTTGATCAAAACTTGTTAACCTTAAACATGAACAAAACTAAATATATTACTTTTAGCATTTCCTCTGTAAATCAACCATCTTTGGAACGTTCATTAAAATTACATTGTTGTGTGCAGGAGTGTAACTGTCAATCTTTGGAAAGAGTAGACAACATCAAATACCTGGGTTTAATTATTGATAAAAATTTAAAATGGAACAATCACATTACTATATTAAGAAACAAAATAAGAAGGCTAGCCTACATTTTCAAAAATCTAAGAAACATATTGGACAAAGTTACATTAAAAACTGTATATTATGCTCTTGTTCAATCAATGCTTTCATATAATGTTGTCTGTTGGGGTTCTTGTAACAAGACTACCTTAGAGCCTTTGAATGTTGCACAAAAATTAATTTTAAAAATAATGTATAAGAGAAATTTTATGTATCCATCAAAGTTATTATATAGTGAAAGCAAAATTATGACAATAAGGCAGTTGTACATAATACAGGCTCTCTGTAAATTTTTCAACAACACTATTACTGCTAAAAGATCTCAACAAGTGCGCAGCACTAGAATGGGTTCTTCTTTAATGTATCAGCCGGTGTATACCAGAACATCCTTCGGACAAAGGAGTTTTTCATATAAAGCTCCGTTGCTATATAATATGCTTAGAGAAAATATAAAAACTATAGGTACGTTAAATTCATTCAAGAAAATGGTCAAAATCTCCGTACTAGCTGAGAGTGATGATTTTAGATCACCCATGTTGTCGCTTATATCATAATTCCTTGTGGAAGCTCTGTTTCGATACAATCCTTATTTACTTACTGCGCATGTACTTATTTACTTCTAAAATAACTTTTGGTTATTTATTATTATGTTACTTATTATTATTATTATCTACTTAATTATCGTATTAATATTTACTTTAATTATTGTCTAGCTAAATTATTTACTTACTTACTTTTTATTATAATATTATCTACTTACCTATCGGTTATTATTTACCTTTTTTTATTTAGTTATTTTTATTTTTTTCTTATAATCTATTATTCATACTTTCCATGTTGTAATTGTTAGTATGGTTACCCTATGCTTGTGTCTGATAAGCCAGCACAGGTACCTTGTACTTTAGTTAACAGAAGAATATTATTGTTGCCAACTTACTTAATAATGCTTCTTTTGTTGACTTTTTTGTTTTTATTTTTTTCATACATTTGTTACTAAAATTTTGTTTATTTTTGTCTACCGGTCTCGAAACGTCCGTGTCATAAACTTTTCTTTTTTGGTTTAAATTTAATTTAATGTTGTTATTATTTTAAATTTACATATATGTATTTTTTTAAATGATATTATTGTAAAGCTGCACATCTTGATACAGGAATGCCCTAGTGAGATGTGCAGAGTATGCTTTTTATGTAAAAACTGTATTTTGAATGAAATAAATAAATAAATAAAATAAACCTTAAAATAATGTACTACGGAATTGTAAATGTTAAAAAGGCCTACAGAAAAGTCTGCGATGGTATATATCTATCTCCTGAGGATAACCGCAAGCAACGCCGGGTACACGTCAGCTAGTAATTTAATACATTATTAATTTACTAAAAATTACAGATTCAAAAGTATCTCTCATTCTAATGTATGAATAAGGCAGGAATACCTATTGCAATGTGCGTATTTGAGCTAGGAATGTCACTAACACCTTCAGAAATGGGATTAAAAATAAATACTTTTGCTAATGTAATTACTTGATTATTATAAGTGATATTACAATGTATTAGGTATTTGCGCTAATCTAATTTTTAGTATTATTTTTCACTACTAAAATAAATAAAAAAGATATCTGCTGTTTTCGAATAGGGCATAAAAACAGATTGTATGAGAATTGTCTCTTCCGTTTCACCTTAAATACTTTTTTTTGATATATATATGTACAATGTAACTTATATTCTTTGAATTAAAATAATATATTTTTTAATCTGTATTTGACGGCCCAGCTGCGACGGGTCATCTGGAAATGTGTCGTATTTTTAGAAATTTACTTTGAATATCGGAATTTGAAGGCTCGGTCGCTATGGAAAATTCGATTTACTCCAGAATAAATTGTGTTATTACGAATTCACTTAGAATACCGACCTGAATTTGAAGGGGCGTCCGCGGAACTCGAAGTAGTGGTGATTTTTTTTTTTCTTAAGATTTTGAATTTCTAAAAATAAAAAAATCCCCGATATTCAAAAAGTATGTATAAATTCCCTGATAATTTCCGGGTCTGTGGCCACCCTGTATTATATTATCTATGAAGCAGAAATCTCTGAGGTGAAACAGAAACATATTTCTAATGGTGAAGCCCTGGCATCATGGAATTTTTCTGAAATGTCAAGTTCGACAAATTGTCTTCAGCTCTCAACATCATTTCCATCATGAGCAAAGAATATACATGTGTATATTGCTTGTTTTAGATTTTTCAATTGTTCACATTGCCCCCTGGGTTTATCTTGGTATCACATCAAATTTATCTATTTTAATCCAATGGTTTTCAAGTATGAATAATTCTCGTTAAATGTAATCTGAGATATTTCAAAACATTTTTTCTAACAGAATTGCATTGTGCATTCATTAAAATAATAATATACATATTGAAAGTATTCTTTGCTGTAAAGCATTTGTAAGGCATCTTGACGTAATATGTAGCGTATTTTATAAATTTAATGCTCTTTTAACCTTGTTAGTTGTTCGTACCATTAACCTGCTGATCAATAAATACAACCTTCTCTCAGGAAAGTATTGAAAATCATAAAATGACCTTCAACAATGTGAATGATCACCCAGTATTTTCTTTTAACCAAAAACCATTGCAAGTATTACGCACGCATAAAATGCTAAACTTCTGCTTGTATATATATAAATTATTTTATTTTGGGGGCTGGGTGCCCCACTGATCGCCATCACCAACTTTAATAATCCATGTCAAGAACTAACTTTATGGAAGAGAATAGAACTTTTAAGAATAAACCGATTTGAAAAAATGTTTTTGTAAGCTGAATTGTGAGTAGGATTCGTTTGGGAGGCGGGTACCGCCGCCCCGAGAGCCTTTTATTGGATAACCGACACCTCTGCTATAGGTCACCCTAAGTGGTTCGCTATGTTTGGTGACATAGCAGGGGTGCCCGGGTTCATGGACTGAGGTTTGTCCGGGTCTTGGCGACGGATGCGTCTGCCCTCCAATTGCGTGGCAGGCCGGATCGAGAGAGACTGGTTGTGGGAGATCTTATGACCTTAATAATAATAATTATTGGATGATTTGTATAGCGTCGTTTTTGTGCAAAATCACCTCAAGGGCTTGTACAAATATATAATACATTTGTGGTTATCGTGGTGTATTAATTAAAAGATCTCTCACTCAGTATAGCGTTTATTGATAGATTGTCAGCTGTTTTTACAATCACAATATTTCACGTTTGTTACGTACAAAGGAATGCGCGCGAAACTAAATCGTAGTAAATCGTAGGTAGGTGCAGCCTAGCCGTAGCGTACAACGATAGTAATTACTGAACACTGATAATATGCTCGCTGCGTCGGGCCTATTTATACTAGACGGCCGACGGTAGCAGTGGGTAGATGGATGGCAACTAAATCGAAGACACTCGCTCGATCTGGATCATTCGCGAACTTTCGACGGCTTGGCAATTATGCCTAGGCCGTAGGCTCGAACCTTCTGGCGAGTTCTCGTAGTATTCGAGACGGACTGCAGTGTTATTGTCATCAATAGGCAGGTCGGTACTTGAAGTAGGTACGTAGGTAGCTCTTGTTTACGAGGCGAACTGGAATGCAGGTACATGATTCGGGAGTAGGTCGAGCGGTTTATTATTAATTATTTAATGTAGATTTTTCTCGACGCCACAGACACCCCCTTCCCAGCAGCTTTGCTGAGGGCTGCGATAGAAGAAATAGCTCATAGACGAACGTCTTTTAAATCGTGACACTTCAAAAAAAAAAAAAAAAAATTTTGCAAAACACAAGTACACAACACAGGCTGATGATACACTCAGATAACAATGGTGGCACTATTATCCGCGCTTGTGCGGAGATGGACGGGTGCATGATGCTCCGTGGTGCCTTAACTGATCACTACAGCACTCCTCGTCATCAAAAAGCGTAGGATAGCGTTTTGGGTTGAACATGCCTTTAGGCGTTAAAGTAGTCCGGGAAACGAACACGCCTACCGGAATGTGTGGTCGTATGAGTGCGATCCGGGTTGGTAGCGGGCAAAGGAAGGGTTGAACTTATTCCTTGCGTAGTTTCCTTCGTTTCCTGGGCAATGTACGCAGGTTTGAGGCGGTCTATAGTCACCGTTACCTCTTTGCCTCTGTTTAAAATGGTGAACGTTCTTTCGTTCCGGCGTACCACTTGGTGAGGGCCAGTGTAGGGTTGCTGAAGCGGGCTTTTTACGGTGTCGTCCCTTAGAAACACATGGGTAGCTGCGGGAAGGTCTTTAAAAATGAAGCATTTTCTTCCGCCATGTCGGGAACCTTCAACCGGTCTTAGGGTGTTAAAATATTGCCTCAGCTCTTTGAGGAAATCGCTGGTGCTGACGTCGTTCGCTGGCCGAGCAACGAGGAATTCTCCAGGTAGGCGGAGTGGCTCTCCGTACACCAGTTCGGCCGAAGTGGCAGCGAGGTCATCCCTCCAAGCTGCCCTGATTCCCATTAAAACTGTGGGAAGCGCCTCAGTCCAGCGGTCATTTTGATGGCATTTAATCGCTGCCTTAAGCTGGCGGTGTAGCCTCTCAACCATGCCGTTAGCCGCAGGGTGGTAAGCCGTGGTACGTATTTGAGTCGTACCTGCCAGGCAGTTTAACTCCCTGAACAGCCTTGACTCAAACTGTCTTCCTTGATCAGTTGTGATTCGGAGCGGAGTACCGAACCTGGTAATCCACCCCTGGTAGAAAGCGCGCGCTACAGTCGCTGCTTCCTGGTCCCTAATCGGGAAAGCCTCTGGCCATCTTGTAAACCTGTCTACGCAGGTGAGGCAGTATCGGCATCCTTCAGATGAGGGCATGATGATGATATCAATGTGCACATGCTCGAATCTGGCCGATGGTCTGGGAAAAGTTCCTAAGGGTGCTGACACGTGACGTGACACCTTACTGCGTTGGCACTGTAGGCAGTTGCGTGCGAATTTACCCGCATCCGCCTTGATGGCCGGCCAGACATAACGTTCAGTTATGAGCTTAACCGTTGTTTTGACGCCTGGGTGAGCCAGCTGATGGACTGCATTAAATGCTGCAAGCCGAAACTTTTTGGTGACGAAAGGTCTCGCTGTATTTGTAGACATATCGCAGTACAAGTCCGTGTTGATGCCGGGAATGCGCACTTTCTTAAGTTGTAGGCTAGAACTTCCCTTTAAGCATTGCTCTAGTTCCGTGTCGTTCACCTGATCAGCTGCCAGTGCTGCATAGTCCAGGGGAGCGTCGACTGACTCGACCCTGGAGAGGGCATCTGCGACGATATTATCCTTGCCCGCTACGTGGCGGATATCCGTGGTGAACTGGCTAATGAAGTCAAGGTGTCGGAACTGCCTTGGGGAGCATTTATCAGCCTTCTGGTGAAAGGCGAAAGTGATGGGTTTGTGATCCGTAAATATGGTGAACGTCCTGCCCTCCACCATGTGTCTGAAGTGTTTCACAGCGAGGTAGATGGCCAGGAGTTCTCTGTCATAAGCGCCGTATTTTCTTTCAGCCGCGCTAAATTTCTTTGAAAAGAAACCCAGCGGTTCCCAGTGACCTGCGATGAGCTGCTGGAGTGCGGCGCCAGCTGTGGTGTCAGAAGCGTCGCTGACTATGGATAGTGGGGCTTCACACTTTGGGTGAGCTAGCAAGGTCGCCTGAGCAAGGGCTTCCTTGCACTTGTCAAAGGCTTCCAAGGTCGCTGCTGTCCAGGAAATGGGCTGCTTGCCTTTCTGTTTTCCAGTGAGAAAATCATTGAGCGGTGCTTGCGTCTCTGCTGCATTGGGGAGAAACCTCCTATAAAAGTTGAGAGCTCCCAGAAAGCGTCGTAGATCCTTCACCGTTTCAGGCCGACTGTAATTTTTTATTGCGTCGACTTTCTCTGGCAGGGGTGTAGTGCCTTCACCAGACACCAGGTACCCCAAGAATTTTACTTCAGGCACGTCGGGGTCACCACTGTGGTTATCGTGGTGTATTAATTAAAAGATCTCTCACTCAGTATAGCGTTTATTGATAGGGGATCTATGGACTTTGGGGATCAATGGTGAGGCACGAAATGAAAGAAGGTTGTGAAGGTCACATGTGTTTATTGGTGAGTCAGTGTAGCCGTAACGAGAGTTGACGCTGGACAGATGTAGAATATTAAAAATTAATAAAATACTTCGTTTTAACCACTTTTATTGTTTATTACCAACATGTTTCATGAGCAACGCTCACTTCTTCAGGGTTTTTTGATAAAACTAATTATAAATAATAGACATAAACAATGGTGTCAATAGATAAATAATAGACATAGACAATGGTGTCATTAAAAAATAATAGACAAAAACAATGACAACAGTGAAAAAATAATAAAACGGGTAGGGGAAAGAGAGGTAATATGGAACAATTTACAAAGGGAATAGGTTTAATATTGGGTCGTTTAAAAATAATTTTTGATTGTTAATAATATTCAATTTTGCGCAACGCAATATTCCGGATGCTGGCTGATGATGTGCTGGTCAAGCGCGGGTCAGTGAGTCGACGCCGGGCGCTTGTGACCGGGACTCGATGTAGGTCAGGCACTGGCGAAGAACGTAGGTCTTCAGGCACTCCAGTGCTGACGAGACGGCCGAAGGTGCGACGGACCTTGTGGGCAGTTGAACGGGAACGGCGTGACCAGTGAGGATGCTGCGTGTCCTCGTGGTGGTCATGGTTGCGTGGAAGAAGCGCTGGTCAGAGACGCTGGAACCAGGGCGCTTGTAATCCGAGTAGCGCTGGCCGCGGACGTGGCCGAGGCGCTATGATGATGTCCCGATAGAGTCCATGATGATAGGGGCGAAGCCGGGTACGTGTCCTTCGCGGGGAGCGGGACGCGCCGATCGTCACTCGTGAGATTTATCCACTGGCGGCAGATTGATAACTGATGACTGACTGACTCGCTGCGTCGGGCTTATTTATACTACTCGGCCGACGGCGGCAGTGGGTAGATGGATGGCAACTAAATCGAAGACACTCGCTCGATCTGGATCATTCGCGAACTTTCGACGGCTTGGCAATTATGCCTAGGCCGTAGGCTCGAACCTTCTGGCGAGTTCTCGTAGTATTCGAGACGGACTGCAGTGTTATTGTCATCAATAGGCAGGTCGGTACTTGAAGTAGGTACGTAGGTAGCTCTTGTTTACGAGGCGAACTGGAATGCAGGTACATGATTCGGGAGTAGGTCGAGCGGTTTATTATTAATTATTTAATGTAGATTTTTCTCGACGCCACACATTTCTGCAATGATCTATGTTATTACTAACTATATATGGAGATAATATACAGTACAATACTTACCTGGTAGGTCACTTGAGATTAACACATAATTAACATTAAACTAATTGTTTGTTAGCGAAATTTAGACAGGATTTAGGACATAATTGGAAAATTGGATATAACTGGACTTTCTCTCAGGAATGGTATATTTAATTTAAGGATATGACAGCTTAAAAAGATAAGTTTTTAGTTTAGACCTGAATTCTGTTGGACTTTTATGGATCTTAGTTCCGGAGGGAGTTTATTCCAAGCCTTCGGCCCAGATGCTCCGAAAGCGCGATCACCAAACTTAGTATTTGGCTTGCGCTTAGGTTCCATCAGTCTGCCTACAACTGATGATGTTGCTGATCTAAGAGTTGACTGCCTCAGACCAGTGTTTTATATAGGGTGGGGCCATTTCATTGAAGGATTTAAAACACCATCCAGCACAATTTGTACTGGATTCTTTCCGGGCACTTGAGCCAGTGCAGGTTACGAAGGTGTTCCAAAATGTGCGAATATTTAGAAACCCCCGTTATGAGCCGTGCTGCTGCATTAAACACTGATTGAAGTTTGTCAATTTGATATTTTGGAAGGTTTGCATAAATGCCGTTGCATTAATAGAGATTTGAGACTACATAAGAGTTGATAAGTAGTTTTGTTGCTTCTGTAGGAAGGTTTCTTCGGACAGACTTGAGTTGTCTTAGATGAAAAAAACCGGTGCTTACAGTCCTATTTATTTGACTTTTAAACGAAAAGTCCGAATCTAAATCGACACCGAGAAGTTTGACTGTTGTTTTTGGGATGATATCGCTGCCGGAAATAGAAACTAGCAGGATCTGACTCTGACCACATCGCCTTGCACCGCAGTGGTAGGGATGGATTCATACGTCCATCACTCCTGGACACACTGACCCCAGATTCAAACTAACTCACCCCTCACACCTTTTTCCTTCCCTAAAAAGGCCCCCCACACAGCATCCCCAAAGATGACATAGGCCTTGAAGGTAATTATTTTCTTCAGGGCCTCGTGTGTGCAGCTAATGAAAAAATTGGGATTCCAACATGTTTAATTTGTACCTCCCAACCACAGAAAACACTCATTATGTTCCAATAGATTTTTTGTAAATCTATCTTCATACACATTATCTCATTTTATCAATTTAACTATGCTCAATCATCTAAAGGCAGCGGATGACTTGTAACAATTGCGTGAGAAAACATTACAAGAGTCGATACGAGCTCCAGATGCTCTTCAATTTGTTAGCTTTTTTCAGTAATCGAACTATGCCATGTATTGTAATGTAACAAGTTAACCTCTAATGTAACATTACGAGTCAGTCGCCGCTTAATACGTATAATAATATTACTTCTGGCGGGTTGAGAGACGGCATCTCTTTTTTGGTTACTTCTTCAAAGAAATTATTTCGTAATGAAAATCACATTGAAGAGAGTTTTTTTTTAACGAAATAAATCTAAAAATTAACAAAGAACATATGCTAATATTTTACTGTAAAAGGTTAACTTTTCCACCTACCCACCAATCATCAGTTGGCGGGAACGGCAATAAACAGGTGAAGTTCTTACAGCAGAATTAGTTCTAAAATCTAGACACGAAAAGATGTTTCTGTCTGGTCTTTGTTTGCATTGATGATTCTCAAGTTTGTGAATGTGTTACAGATATGCAGCCTTCTGCGGGGCGGAATAGCAGAACGGGGCGGGGTGCGTGTGGGGCACCGCATCATCGAGATCAACAACCAGAGTGTTGTTGCCGTCCCCCACGAACGCATTGTAAACCTACTCGCTACTTCTGTCGGCGAGGTGATTACAACTATACATACTTACTATTACACAATATCCCCCAACCATCTCTCTGCCTTCATATTATAACTTACATCAAAGTCTTTATTCCATATACTTTTGGTGCAGCTAAATTAATCCACACCAAATGATTAAGATTCAAGTCACATAAAATAAAACAATGGCGATATGTCATAATATGTATATGAATATTAATTCATCTATCACAGTTTTTAGAAACCTACATCGTGCACCACCGACAAATCATGCTCGAGAAAGTCAACCCATTCAAGCTAATATTTAAATCAGCAGTTTATTATCAGATTGATTTTGATGCAGTCCTCTATAGAATTTAGAGCCATATCATAACTTGCCAATTATGAGATAGTATAACAAAGATATTTGTCGTTATCTTTTTTACTTCTTGGAATGTGTTTGTCAGTGTTGTTATTTGTTGACCAATCATTTGACAGATTTGATATTTTTATAGTGAATACAAAATGATGCCAATATATTTTCTCAAGGTTGAAGTTGCATGAAATTCCAAAACATAATTATTATCTACTTGATGAGGGTTTGTCACTTCATCTTGAATCAAATTAAATACTTACATCATCCAAATTATATATTATTTAATTATATGTGTCAGGCATGTAATGGTCTTCTCGTCTTCCACAGATCCTGATGAAGACAATGCCGACTTCAATGTTCCGGCTGCTGACCGGCCAAGAAAACCCCGTGTACATATAATTGTTTGGACTTGATTCGAGAGTACATTTAAAGCTAAAGTGCCTGCCTGGGGAGGGTGTAACATGTGTGTTACCTTAAGGGGTTCTAATGAATGAAATGTAAACATTGTTGAGTGTTCTAGTATTTTGTGTTTTGTATTAATAAAAGTTGACAATATGACGTTACCATCTCCCACCTGGCCTCGGCTGTCCTCAGCACAAACATCTGGATGTACGTTGCGTGGTGCATGTACCACATATAACAACCACATAGGCAACCGGGGCACAATGCGGATCACACCACCCGATGGAGAGGCAGGCGGCCCAGTGCTTCAAGCTTATTGTTCACAGTGTACAAGCTACGTCTGCACTGTATACCCTGGTATCGGCTTAGACACATCCTTTACTATGTTAAGTATCTTCTATAATGATCATTTGCTAGCGTGCTACCTTCAGATATTATGTACCGTTGTTAATGTAAGTTTTGTATGAATCCGATGTGTACTGTGGCCTGTACACGGTCCCGTGTCAGTGGGATGTGTTTGTGTACAGAAGGACCCGCATGTGAGCGGGTTGACCAGTGTGTGTGTACAGACGTGTAATAAACAGACATAAATATGAATATTGTTCCCAATGCCCAGAGTATTATCTAGTCATGCATTTATTTATAGATTAAAATTACAAGAGAAAATTTCCTGCGTTTTATTTCTTTACCCTAAAATAACAATACATTTTATATTTATGCTTAAAAATCTATTTCAAAAAGCAGTTGTACAGAACTTGTTATACAAGCAGTTACAAAATACAGGTCACCCAAAAGTAATAGCCATGTTCTCATTTTCTGTAAAACATTAGTACACAAAGAACTGTTAAAGTTAGGCAGTACTTCCAGATACAAAATTACATGTGAAATTCATGGTACAAAATGTATCGTTCACACCCGAGATCCCCTGGAATAGTGAGTATTTTCCGAGGCTGTGGTACCCAGGAGGGTAGCCAGGGCACCAGGTGAGGCACCTCAAGTAGTATAGTACCTGAGGGTATGCAGGTGGTGGCGGGGACCTTGAGTGTGACGCCTTAATTAAATAGCAATACTTCTTACAATAAAATTTTGAGGACGTAGCAACAGTAAATAAAATATAGAGCATAAGTAAGAGTAAATGCAGAAAAATAATAATCCTCTCCATTACACTGAACTCAACTGAATCTGTCACCGCACAAACCTGATTGTAGCGAGTGACGTGGAGATGTGTTTGACTGTCGGTGGTGGTGGCTGATGGCTGCGGCTTGACTGGCTAGGAGTGCAACGTCGATACAAGCGGTGCTTATCGTGATACAGAAGGGAAACACATTTGACAGTCAATGGAGATAAATAAGCGAAACATTACACAATTTGTTCGTAGAAAGCTCAGAATAAACACAAGTATCGATAGAGGTCACAGTGATTCTATATAAGAGGTAACAAAATTTAGTCAGTGACATGATTCAGCAAAAGTCTATAAACATTGTATCACCATCTGACGGCCCCGACACAGGCACCAGGCACTGACAATGCTGGACGTGCTGCTCCCGAAGAATCAGTTGTCCATGGCATATCTCCTGGTCCATTCCTTAGCATTGCGAATAGCTTCTACTTCGTTCACTTTCCACAGTTCAGCGACATCGTTGGCCAGAGGATCATCTGGGTTGGGGGCTGACAGTAGGGCCTGGATCGACAGAAGAACGGTGCGAATTTGTAAGGCAGGGCTCCATTTATCTTTCAGAATGTCCAGACATATACGGCCCAAACGATCTATATTTGGGTGATATATTTTCGTTATAAATCTAACTTTGGGTGCTGACATTGGGTAGTCTTCGGGAAGAAAAAGCTCTAATTTGAACAGCCCACCTTCAAAAGGCGAATCCTCGGGTCCAGTAACAATTACGTGAAAATATCGAGCATTCGTATCGCTGGGCACTGCACTGATCCCCGGCACCGGTTCCTGCATCAGACGTTGTGTCTCTTTAATTATTCTACGTGGTAGGGCTGCCATTTTAAATGTGCGGCCAATGCTGATAATTTAGATTGTACAAAATATACGCCACACCACGCCCCAACTGTTTCACTCGCGTAGAAGTTGATATTTATTAAATGAATAACAAATATAAAAATGGGAAAACAACGTATCCACGATCTTCAAATTACATTTATTCCATCGCAGTATCGAAATGTCCTCAATGTGAAAAGGGACTTCATTACAAACGAAATAATTTCGACAGTATTCTATCGACAGTCTAGCCAATAGCTGGATTTTTTACCGGCGAGTTAAAAATACCGCGTGGTTAAAATCTATCCCAATATTCTAAAACAGAGTAAGGGCACTATTGAACACAAGTTTTATTTTATAAATAAATAGCACAGACTTGTGAAAAATCACGGGATATTCTAATTGTGGTATTTTTTAATATCATTGCCTTTCAAAAACAAATATTATCAATTTTTTTACGGTATAATTAAAAAAAAAAATTGTTGACAAATTAGGAAAATCTGAGGGTAATATTGTTATTAATTTATTTATATTAGGTTCTTCTTACCGAAACGCGAATCGAGCCATGAATTACGGGTAAGTGTACGAACACAAAGGAAACGGGTTTCGGCTTTCTGATTAGTCGGCGCGTAGACGGACGACTGGCGCAGACGCGCCGACAAGAATGTTTGTATGTAAACGTATGAGAACGGACATAGTGAAAGCAGGACAGATTTGTGTGGCGCTGATAAGCTTTATCCGAATGAATTCTTAATTCCTACTCGCCGGTGACGCCGGTTAGTGACGCTAATTTTGTTGGGCAAGAAAGTAGTGTCAAAATGAGCGAACTGTTAATTCAACAAATCGCCAGGCTGAGATAAATTAAAC
The DNA here is from genome assembly GCA_026573805.1 of Hesperophylax magnus. Lineage (NCBI taxonomy): Eukaryota > Metazoa > Arthropoda > Insecta > Trichoptera > Limnephilidae > Hesperophylax > Hesperophylax magnus. The sequence goes on from JAIUSX010000049.1 coordinate 13,833,685, forward strand.
ACCCTGTACACATGTTTTAATTCTTAATTTCAAGAAAGGATTCTCCAGAAGTTAATAATATTCGTCTGACGAGCTCGACGTTTTGTTCAAACTGATACAAACTGACAGCTGCTGTCAGTGTACGAACACAAAGAACGCGTGTTTTGGCTTTCAGATTACCAGCACTCAGTGCCTGAGTACGCCGGAGAAGATTGGCGCCGAGTTGTGGACACATAGAACGCCGGCAAAATCCGCGCCATTTTCGAGGTAGCCTGATAGCAGCTGTCAGTTTTAACAAAATATCAAGCTCGTCGGAAGAAGATTTTTTTTACTTTTTGAGAATTCTTTCTTGAAATTAAGAAATAAAACAATTAGTATTCATCCAATTAATAGTAGTAGAAAAAGTCATGGTGAATATCATCACTTGTTTAGTGAGCTTAAGGCGGACGAAGAAAGATTTTTTAAATATACCTTATTTTACTCGTGATATTTGAGGTTATTACGAAATTTTCTCAGTTCGTACTTTTGTTCGTACCGTTTTCATTCATATCCTTACTGATTTCTTTCCAGCACTTGTCGACAACATTTCTGTTGATATTTAAACTGTTTCTTTTATCCCAGATCGGCGATTTGTTAAAAACAGCAGCAATTAGTAAGTCTCTCATTTTGACAGGACTTGTTTATTTATGTTTTGTCACTAGATTCCAAAACAAGCTTCACAAACCGGCCTCACCGGCGAGTAGGAATTAAGTGTACGAACACAAAGAACGCGTGTTTCGGCTTTCAGATTACCAGCACTCAGTGCCTGAGTCCGCCGGAGAAGATATCCGTCGAGTTGTGGACACATAAAACGCCGGTAAAATCCGCGCCATTTGCGCGGTAGCCTGACAGCAGCTGTCAGTTTTAACAAAATGTCAAGCTCGTAGGAAGAAGATTTCATACTTTTTTTCTTGAAATTAAGTAATAAAACAATTGGTATTCATCCAATTAATAGTAGTAGAAAAAGTCATGGTGAATATCATCACTTGTTTAGTGAGCTTAAGGCGGACGAAGAAAGATTTTTTAAATAAACCTTAATTCAGTCGCGACATTTGAGGTTATCATAAAATTTTCTCAGTTCGTACTTTTGTTCGTAACGTTTTCATTCATATCCTTACTGATTTCTTTCCAGCACTTGTCTCCAACATTTCTGTTGCTATGTAAACTGTTTCTTTTATCCTAGATCGGCGATTTGTTAAAAACAGCAGCAATTAGTAAGTCGCTCATTTTGACAGGACTTATGTTTTGACACTAGCTTCCAAAACAAGCTTCACTAACCGGCCGCACCGGCGAGTAGGAATTAAGAATTCATTCCGGTAAAGCTTCTCGGCCCGCCAGCGCGCGGACACAAATCTGAACCTGCCTTCACTATGTGCGTTCTCACACGTTTAGATACAAACATTCTTGTCGGCGCGCCTGCGCCAGTCGGCCGCATACTCGCCGGCTAATCTGAAAGCCGAAACAAGCGTTCTTACTCTAAGGTTCGTACACTAAGAATTCATTCCGGTAAAGCTTCTCGGCGCGCCAGCGTGCGGACACAAATCTGAACCTGCCTTTACTATGTGCTTTCTCACACGTTTAGATACAAAAATTCTTATCGTCATCGTCAATGTTGATGTTCTGAATTTAATAATGAATATACTAGTACGTATAATATACTAGCCGCTTTAATATTTTTATGTATACGCCAAAAAGCAGTAAGTTCGTATGCGGGTTTTTTTTTCGTTTTCTTTAATTATTAACGTAAAATAAAGAATATTTCACATAAAATCTATTAAAATGTAGAAGAGAAAACCAAGGTGCAAAACTCTTGCCGCTAGGAGGCGCTAGTATAGAAGGTTGCCATCAATGCATCTGAAATGTTTATTATAGATTTATCTGATTTGACCTGCCAGGAAAGTCTGATGAAACATAAGTTATAACCTTCGCGTTATGATGACGCGAAGGTTATAACTGAAATGTTTATTATAGATTTATCTGATTTGACCTGCCAGGAAAGTCTGATGAAACATAATTTATAACCTTAGCGTTATGACGACGCTAATTGTTTGATGTTTGTTGCATAGTATCTACATAGTTTAGTCCTGTTTTGACGGTATTAAACGCATTTCTTCTAAAAAATTAATAAAATTCAAAATTGGATTGAATCACAATAATTAGGTATTTAGTGAGGGCATTGTACATGTTAGTCATTAGCATTATAATAATATTATATACCTAACCTAATTCATTTTCATTAATCATATTTCAAATTCCCTGTAAATAGTGTAATAATAATATGAACGACGGAACTGACGGAGCCTTAGTGCGATTTTATGCATGACATTGAAGCCATATCTAGGCTGAGGGGAGATTGGTTCCATAATGACTTAACACTGTGACTATTCAACACACCTTTAAAAAGCGATATATAGTCAATAAAAGCGATGGAAAAAATACATATTTACCTAACCTATTTAACCTAGTTTTTGTTTCATCACTTTTCATGACTATCACTTTTTAAAGGTGTGTTGAATTGTCATTCTGAAATGATTTATATACAAAGTGGTATAAAATAAACTATTTTATTTTTGGGTTATTTTAGGTTCATGTATTTTACGTTTTAAAAATAAACAAACCTTCTGGTAGTGTGATAAATAATTTGTTGGGTAAATTTATTTTGAATAAGTAATGCCTAAACATTTCAAAAGTAAAATATCCTAAGTTTAATATCAGATCTGTCATCCTATTTGTTTTGTTTCAGATAACTAAATAAATAGGGTTATTACCTAGTAAATGTTAATAAATGTGTATAAATTCCGCTGGTTATTTTTGAATCTACAGCTAAAGAAGTTGATAAAAAATATTATTTACAGACTTTGCAAACCCAGCATGTTATATTATTACACTTTTTATTATTAATTTACGCAAAAAAGGTTTTCGGTACTTATTGTAAATTATTAAAGTTTTTTAGTATTCATTCATATGTTATACCTGCAAAAAATAGAAGTAGGTACTTGTTTACATAATTTAAAATATTATATATATTTTTCAAATTAATGATAAAAACCTACAATGTGTCAACAAAAACTAGAAATTTAATAAAATGAAACCTTTTTTGTCATTACTATGACGGTAACACCGAATAAAACCGTTTTTATAGTAAAAATGTTGGTGGTTTTAAACGCGAGATTATGATAACTGAGTATTTATGATAACTTTATCTGGCTGATAGGTTGACCGCACAAGAAAAATGACATAGTAGGTACATACTAAACATAATTTTTTTTAAAGCTAAAAGTGCGTACTTCGTCATAGATTGTACTCTACATTGATTTTAACTTGATCTAACATTTAATAAAAAGATGGCTTACTTGTACGTACGATAAAAAATTCATGTAATTATCTCTCAAAGGCCCTACAACAATAGTATAATGGGCGCAATCATTGACTTAATACGACACATCAATGGGTGCAAAGCATTAATCATCAAATCTGTAGGAATGTAATTATTTGTGCGAGAATTATGATACATTTAAAAAAATGTCCCTGCCCGTTTGGGAGCGCAGCACTGTGCAGTGAAAAGTGTAAGGGATGGGTGTATGAAATGGTGCTAAGATATCAGAATGTTCGATCCAGTATATTTTAGTGATCATTGAAATTAGGTAACGTCTCTAATGTTCCCATTCAGGACTGCAAGAATCGCCAGAAACCTTTTCAGAGCTAATATTTTCGATATTTCATATATTTTTTTGGAAACTTTGGTTTTCTAATGAAATCCGTATTTTTCGTGAGACACACGATGGCAACATCGGTTCCCATCTACCCGATCAAAAGCCGTGCTGTTTTCGGCTTTTAATTGTATGATTCTCCATAGGTATTCGCTCAGCCTTATTTTGAAAATCTTTGCATCTCGACCACGGAGGTCGAGGGGTTCCTAAGGTGTTTTTAAAGTACCTGTGAGGTGCTGTAGTTTTGGTTCTCGCGGGGCGGGGGTACCCCTTGAGGCGTCCCTCTTTGGATTACTGTATCACCGGTCACGAAACAGCCAAATGATAATAATAACTTACAGTGTGTAATCAAACTCCTTGTCCAATGAAAGAACCAGCAGGAATGTGGCTAGGGGCTAGTTTTATTACAGTAGGTATAGGTAGGTGCGCCAAACACGTTCAAGGTAATTAATTGGTAGTTGCACACTTCCTTTGCCGCCCCTACCCTACCCCTAGCCACCACTCCTTTATCAGCCACTATCACATAAAGCCGCTCCTATTCTTTCAATATACATTATACCCACTAGTAAATATCTACCTCTAGTTTCACCTCCCCGCAAACCATGCAAGCTTGCAAGCCTAACGAAGCTTCAGTTTATCATCGGACCTCTCTGTTATAATCTAGCCAGCAGATAAAAACATTCATATTCACCCCGTTCATCGAATTGTTATATTATTATGTATTGATTGTTTATTGAAATGGGTAATAAAATAGTGACATTTACTGAACAACAGATTGAAGATTACCAGGTGATTCATTTGTAATTAAATGTTTGTGATTACCTAAATCTGTGCAACACGTTCTTGAACGATTTGTTTTTTTTCACGCCTTCTTCAGGATTGTACATTTTTCACAAGAAAGGAAATATTAAGGTGAGTTTTTAAAGAACTGAATTTTACAATCATTATTATGAATAACATATATTATATAAGACATGTTTTAAAAATGGCTTTTTCAATATAATTTTTATTGTCAAAATACTTGTATTGCCTACAATAAAATATTGTAGTGATTGTCCAAACGTGATTCCTCACAAAACAAAGTGCTTTTAATGTTTTATTTGTTCATGTTTCACGAATTTATAACTGAGGTGAGTATTATGAGGTGCTAATGAAGCAACAGTTTACCATTTTCGTACGATTTACTTAATAATATTTAATTCGGATGTCGTGTGATACTAATCCGAGTAGAATTTTTGTAATCACCATCGGATCAATCACTTTTGCTATACTCGTATTATGTAAGTCATTGTAGGTATCGATAAACAGCTAACAGCAATGGGGCAGCCACCTCAAGTCCTCAAGGATCACGTTATGATGGATGGTTCACATCTCGTGCGGTGTCTGGTGATTTTGAAAATAGACAAAATTTCTCATCTTTAAAGTGTGCCTTATGTATTTAATTTCTTTCCATCGCAAATATAACGGATGGTTTCAACTCGGCTGAGTGACATAATTAATATAGGTATTCATGCAATGTATATTATAATATTTTTTTAAAATTATATTTATTCAATAAAAAAATGTACAATGTGTGATATACATATATATATTTCACTAGTAATAAGATGAAAGATATTATGATATGATTAATATTTATTATTTTTCAATGTTCTCCCATAATAAGCAATTGCTTGTGTGTATGGGATGAGGTATTATTTGTTTAGTTTCTTAGATTTTTATTTTATTTTTTAAATTTTTGTTTTTGTTTTTCTTTTATTTATTTACGTTTTTTTTAATTTAGTTTAGGTTTTCAGTATATTTTTTTAATTGTGTTTTGAATTGTTTGAAACTATCATTTAGTGATCTTATATTTTCTGGCAATTTATTGAAGAAATTTGTTCCTAAGTATTTGTAGTTTTGCTGACCCAAAGTTTTTAATGTATATACGAGTATTTAAAAAAAACACCGGAGACCAAAACTCTGTCTACATTTTAACATCCAAATAAGCTCGTCCCGTTTACTTCCTGTTAATCCAAATAACTGTAACCCTGTTTGTCAGAAAAGTAAATAAAACAAATCAATATTGTTGTAAATAGAATGGTTTCAGTTGTAGGTTGTTTGAAATATATAATATACCTTAATAATTCATGTGAATTTGTCTTTCCCAAGACAATTATTTATTTATTTTGGTGCGATGGATTATTTTTCGGTTTTAATTCTGTAGGGATTTTATTATATTTTTTCGGTCTTGGACCGATATACTCATTGGTACATCGCTAAGCTACTATAACCCTTTCAGCACTGAAGAAAAAAAAAAGTTTTTTTTCCAGAATTTTGTTATTTTTAGAATAATTCAATCCCATAAATGCACAGAAATATATTGGAAAAATTCAGAAAATCCAATTTTCCGAGTAATCTCACCAGCACGATCGTGATGGTCAGGACTATCTTTATACAAACCAAGATAAATTTGTTTGTAGCAATGACTTACGAAAAAGGGTAATAAAACCAATTTATTTGTGCGAAATTAAGATTTATTATGTTTGAATACGAAAATAACTAACAACTACTTAGATTTAGTGTGAAATAATTTAAAGCAGTGTTTATTTCGTGAAAGACACAGGTAGGTTTTACATTTTTCACATAAATTATTATTATTTTTTTTTTATTATTTTAATATACATCATAAAGGAAAAAAAAGTGTTGATCGATTGTTTTTAATTCTATGAATATCGGTGCATAATTATTTTTTATAAAACATTATCGAACATTAAGAGCGATAGTTTCTTCATAATAACCCGTAAAACCAAGATTTTTCTACCTTCTCCAGCGTCTCGTGGTGTTCTCTCCAGTGTGGAGATTTTGGATACACTCTTTCGCGAGAAATCTCTCGCTTTTTTTAACTCCCTCTTTCATGCATTCTGGTTACGCAGGAGCAAGTGTACATGTGAAAGGATGTTTTTAGGGATGGGGAAGTAAGAATGGTAAAGGTTAAGTTTCCACTGTTTGCAGGGTACATAAGCGTTTCCGGGAAGTGAACCCTGAGAAGGTCCCCAAGAGCATGACAGAGGATCAGGCGTCCAGGATACAAGTCTCGGTGGAGTGCATTGAGAAGCTTCCTGAGTTAAAGGTAAACATAATGTAATAAATAGGTTATGTGATGATTGATTATGATGAAGTAAATAAACCACAAAATTACGTATTTTTTAAACACAATAATTTATTGTGCTACTATATCTGTTTTATATTGGATCATCAAAAATACTAATTTCGGTTGTCTGCGGTGTGCGTTAGTTATTCCTGCATGAAATCTGGTGCAACGAACTCAAATTTGCTTTGAATTCAAGTAATACTTTGAAAATTTGAACTGATTGTTTAAAGAATTTAACAAACGAAAAAGTACCCAACTAAATATAATATTTTTAACTGAATATTATTTTCATTGCCATTTTCAAAAGTGGAACTGATTTGTCGAGAATTCAGAAAATCCCGTGATTTTTCACGGGTCTGCGCTAGTATAATAATAATATAACCTCGAACAAAAGGTTAATAAAAGTTAATAAAGGTTATTAGGTTAATTATAAGCTCATCAAAGGAAACATTAAATTCATTAAAACAGGATTCATTAAATTTTGTATGGTTAGTAGTTTGGAGGACCAAATCTGACTGAATTTCGATATGGCTATATATAATTAATACGACAATTAGGACGGGTTGTTTCGGAGAATTTTAACAATTCATCAAATTTCAACGTTCATTTTCGGGTTCTGTGAAAGTCCTATTCAAGTTCTGTTTTTATATCATTATAGGCTAGTTGCTTGACAGAACTGAAATAAAAACAGAACTTGAAAATATCTTTCACAGAACCTGAAAATGAACGTTGAAATTTGATGAATTGTTCAAATTCTCCGACACAACCCGTCCTTAGTGTTTTAATGATATGATTCAACACAACCATTGTAGAAAACAATCATAAGTATCAAAACATTAGAAGAAAAAAGCATAACCTGGCAATGTTTACGTTGTATGCGGGGCCGCGTTTACACGTTAGTTATATGTGATATTTTGTAAGAAAAATCACCTCAATGGCACTGAAATCACCTTAAGGGCACTGAAATCACCTCAAGGGCCATGCAATCACCTCAAGGGCACTGAAATCACCTTAAGTGCACTGAAATCACCTCAAGGGCACTGAAATCACCTTAAAGGCACTGAAATCACCTCAAGGGCACTGCAATCACCTCAAGGGCACCGAAATCACTTCAAGGGCACCGAAATCACCTCAAGGGCACTGCAATCACCTCAATGGAACTGAAATCACCTCAAGGGCACCGAAATCACCTCAAGGGCACTGCAATCACCTCAAGGGCACTGAAAACACCACAAGAGCGCGGTTATCAAAAATATTTTATTGTTGTTGCTTCACAGTGTTGACGGAATTGAAATATCATCTAGGGGCCTGAGGGGCCTATAATAATTTATATTTCAGAAAATTAATGATAGTTATGGGAGTATTATTTTATAATAATATGGAAATGTTCCTGGAGGGACGAGTGCACTCTTTCAGAGCGCTTCTCCGCCGCCACATGCGAATGCGAATGTTCACGATGTCGGAACACGTGTTCATAAAAATCCAAACTTTTTCGCATTTTGTCATTATATATTTTAATAAGACAAACGTAGGTGCATGGACGCATGTTCTGATATTATTACGAATTTACTATAAGTTCATCAGGAAGTGGCCTGCAGTCCCGTTTTTAATAGGATTACCAAAAATTAAAGAGATTTTTTAATAAATCAGCAATACTCATTTTTCTCCGTGCAGTAATTAAAAACCTATTAAAGGATAGCCTTTTGGGAAAACCTTGTTCAAACTTATAATATTTTAAAATTTAAACAGGAGAACCCCTTCAGGCGGCGCATCTGTGAGGTGTTCTCTCGCGATGGCAGCGGCAACATGACCTTCGAGGACTTCCTGGACCTGATGTCCATCTTCAGCGAGCAGGCGCCGCGCGACCTCAAGGTGTACTATGCCTTCCGGATCTACGACTTCGACGGGGACAAATTCATCAGCACGGCCGACCTCAGCGTGGCACTGCGCTTGCTCACCAGGAGTGAGATGGCTGCCGAGGAGTTGCAGCAGATCGCGGAGAAGGTACCACTATCCATATGCCCTATTTTAAAAGAGCAAGTTAATCCCTCTGTTATATTTGTGTGCCTCTATATCCATTCTGTTTTTATGTTGAGGCTAGTCTAGTGTCAAAAATCGAGAACACACAAGAACTCTGGGAGAAAACACAATATTTTGTTGTTCTATGCAACAGTGCAAGGACATATTGCAGAAAGATAGGTGTACTCCTTATAAATAATACGATAATCCTTCTTTCCTGATATTTGTTCCTGAAATATTTAATGTGTTTTTGTTTTTATTTATTACTAGGGCAGAGCCGTGAAAAATCACGGGAAATTAAAAAGAAATATGTTTTTAAAATATAAATGCTTCCCCGTTACGTGATTTTTAACAACTGCTGTCACCGAGCAATAAATTTAATGTTTATAAAAATAACCAAATGTAAATTCAAAACTCATTTCTGTCCTCCTGGTATTTGTTCTTGCCGGCAAGTTCACGTTTTAACGTTATATTATTTATTTTCGGTATATTTTTTGTATCGATCACAATAATGTGAATAATGGTAGGTAATTATTCGGAATCGCTGGACAAGGATTATATGAAATATTTTTAAATAAAACCTTCTGATTTACGTTAATTACTATAAAAGGAATCTGACTGCATTTGGGATATTTTTAATTTTAGCATTTTAATTTTTAATTGAGTAAATCGAAAATTCACTTTCGTTGTATGGGATGACAGCTGGAATGATTTCTGTTGATAAAATTTTCTTTTGTTGATTTGCTGATACGAGTGGCTATATTTTTTACCATGTGCAAATACTAGGTAGGTACTATTTAAGCCAAACTCGAAAAATAAAATAAAGATATTTAGGTATGTTTTATAAAATAGAAAAATTAAAAAAAGGTGAAGTTATTATAAGTTAGGTTGGTTTATTATTAGGATGTAGGGTATATGCTGACTACGAGTGCCCAGTAAAATTTAACACTTTCCCGACATAATTACTAATTCCTGATGATCTCAAACTGTGCCCGTGGTATTGTTCTCAGGTGCAAAGCTTTCACTTAGAAAAAATTTCACTTCGTTTCATTTTTACACTCAAAATAAATATGACATATTTATCAAAATATCCCACTGCGCGGCCATTTTACATCGTACCTACTTTTTGCCGGGAACTTGATGGGAGTCGCTATATGCACAGCGACTAATCGACAGGGGGCGTGGCCAACATATCCGAGCATACCCGAAGTGAAGTATAGGTATAAAAGGGACACTTTCTTTTGAATCACAAACCATGTTACACAAACCTAGCGTAGCCGCTAAACTAATTGAAAACTGGGATGTTTTTCTTGCCTGGACGTGAGCAGGCGGTATTAAGGGGACACTTTCTTTTGAATCACAAACCATGTTACACAAACCTAGCGTAGCCGCTAAACTAATTGAAAACTGGGATGTTTTTCTTGCCTGGACGCGAGCAGGCGGTATTAAGGGGACACTTTCTTTTGAATCACAAACCATGTTACACAAACCTAGCGTAGCCGCTAAACTAATTGAAAACTGGGATGTTTTTCTTGCCTTGACGCGAGCAGGCGGTATTAAGGGGACACTTTCTTTTGAATCACAAACCATGTTACACAAACCTAGCGTAGCCGCTAAACTAATTGAAAACTGGGATGTTTTTCTTGCCTTGACGCGAGCAGGCGGTATTAAGGGGACACTTTCTTTTGAATCACAAACCATGTTACATAAACCTAGCGTAGCCGCTAAACTACTTGAAAACTGGGATGTTTTTCTTGCCTTGACGCGAGCAGGCGCTATAAAGGGGGCACTTTCTTTTGTATCACAAACCATGTTACACAAACCTAGCGTAGTTCTAAAAAGGTTTGTTTACATTATATTATTACAACGCCATTTCTGACGTTTCGTTTCACCGCCCACCGCGTTTCACTGATTTTGCAACTCGGAACACCTCGGGTATGCTCGGATATGATGGCCACGCCCCCTGTCGACTAGTCGCTGTGGATATAGCGAAATCAACATGGCCGCTTATAATTTGTTAATAAATGTCGATCTCAAACTATTTTCTGTTTTTTTCCATGTTTTTCCTTTATTATTTCAACTAAAATGAAGCATAATACGTTTGCCCCAAGGTAAGTTCATAATTACTTCTCATACCGTCGAGATTTGGCTTAATTTGACAATTTTAGCGCAAAAACAGTGAGGGCACTGATAGACAGCAAGTTCCGGATTTAGGTTAGGTTAGGATAGATTGGATATTATAGGTTAGGTTGGATTATTATAGGTTAGGTTCGATTATTATAGGTTAGGTAGGATTATTATTAGGATTTAGGTTAGGTTAGGTTAGGTTGGATTATTATAGGTTAGGTTAGGTTGGATTATTGTAGGTTAGGTTCGATTATTATAGGTTGGGTTGGATTATTATTAGGATATAGGTTAGGTTAGGTTGGATTATTATTAGAATATAGGTTAGGTTAGGTTAGGTTGGATTATTATTAGGATATAGGTTAGGTTGGATTATTATAGGTTAGGTAGGATTGTTATTAGGATATAGGTTAGGTTGGATTATTATAGGTTAGGTAGGATTGTTATTAGGATATAGGTTAGGTTAGGTTAGGTTGGATTATTGTAGGTTAGGTTCGATTATTATAGGTTAGGTTCGATTATTATTAGGATATAGGTTAGGTTAGGTAAGGTTGGATTATTATAGGTTAGGTTAGGTTGGATTATTATCGGTTAAGTTAGGTGTGTTGGGTAAGGTTTGGATATAGGTTAGGTTAGGATTTAGGTTAGGTTAGTTTAGGTTTGGTTATTATAGGTTAGGTTACTATAGTTTAGGTTAAATAAAACAATAATTATAATAATACCTAAATATAAATAATTTAAGTTTTTTAAGTAACATAGAAATATTTTATTTTTCGAGTTTGGCCAAAACAGTACCTAACTAGAATTTGCATTCTGAAATGATTCAAATTCTAGCTACTCGTATGTATTCTAGCTACTACTACCAGAGAAAATGTCATCAACAGAAATCGTTCCAGCTGTCATCCCATACAACGAAAGTGAATTTTCGATTTACGTAATTAAAAATTAAAATGCTAAAATTAAAAATATCCCAAATGCAGTCAGATTCCTTTTATAGTAATTGAGGTAAATCAGAAGGTTTTATTTAAAAATATTTCATATAATCCTTGTCCAGCGATTCCGAATATTTACCTAATGGTATTTTGTTCCTGTCGACACATTTTGACGTTTATTTTATTTATAAAATACCTTGCGCAAACCCGTGAAAAATCAATGGATTTTTAATTCAAATTTTGAAATTGAATTATTTTTCTGATAAATGTAGGTAAGTACTAATGATGGGTTGTTTTGCAGAATTTGAACAATTCATTAAATTTCAACGTTCATATCTTTAAAAAATCTTTCACAGAATTTGAAAATTAACTTTGAAATTTGAAGAATTGTTCAAATTCTCCGAAACATACATCGATTGTCTGAATTTTTCACACAATCTATTCTGACCACAGACATATGAATATTAATAGACGAGAAGATAATGGCGAGGGGTAAAATCAACTGTTGAAGAACGAAGGGGGTAAAGCTGACTGTGATTCGTCAATAAATCAATCTGACAGTAAATAGGCATCTCGCATTATGATATCACCATTTAGTTCTTAAAAGTAAAATCTGCTTTTGAATGAATAGACATTTTTACATGGGAGCGCTAATTACTCGCCACGTTATAAACAAATTTGCTAAGTCCAAATTCGGCAAAAAAAAATCTTCTATTTTCAGAGTCGAATATTTTGTTTCCTTATTGAGTCAAGACACTTTTACGAATGTTCATAATTTACTTACCCCAGTAAACAGCACATCCCTGATTCTTGTGCACGCGGCTTTGTGTGTCGCGTCCATCGCGTGATAGTATATTTTTCTAAAACTGATCCATATTATACGATGTGAATCAGCTTACAACAAATTAAAATAATGCTTACCTATGGAATGTAATACGACAATTGGGTTAATTCTCTTTTTCACATCTATTTTTACAAGTTTTCATAGCGCAAGCCATCATTTTGCCGTGTTATTTCGTAAAATGAACCGATGATGCCTCGACCATAGTTCGCACAAGAATGATGACGTCACGTTTTCTAAATTCATGGGAGGCCATACGCGAGCCCAGCCGGCTCCAATGGAACCGGTATGGGGAGTGGGGAATAATACGCTTTTAATCACGTAGGGCAGGTCTACTAATATTCATATGTCTATGATTCTGACGGAATCAATCAAAATGTCGAAGTTACAGATACACAACCGAAATAAGTTATTTTGATGAATATTGTCTAATAACTAATCATGTTGTTTTTCCTGAATACGGGTTTTAGCGGGGTTTTTAGCTACTTTATAACTAATTACTGATCTTACTCAATCCATATGCTCTTATCAACAAATCAACACTGATTTGCTATCTCGATCTGCCATTCTTGAATTAATTATTTATCGGAAAACCGCTATTTCACAATGCCCCAATTTTTCCATCAATCTTGTTTCTCTATTCTCTATTTAATTGTTTTCTTTGAAGGTAATTCTGGTCTACATATTATTGAAGAAAGTAATGTGTGCTGTTCCAGGTGGTCGAGGAAGCAGATGTTGATGGCGATGGTAAGCTGTCCTACATGGAGTTTGAGCATGTCATCACGCGAGCGCCAGACTTCCTATCCACATTCCACATCAGAATATAATAAAACGTCATCTTCTTGCTTTACAGTGTATCCACTTTATTCAAGTTTAATAAATTTCAAGTATCTACATGTCTAACTATAAAGTACATTTACAACAGTAATTCGTAAAATAAATATAATTTTTCTTCTCTGAACTCGATATTTTTAATGGTAGGAAGGTACATGTATGCATTTAAATAGAATAAACATCAATTATTTGAAACTAACAGCGGCGTGCGCTGCTATTGTATCGGTAACATGTAGGTACATTGAACAGGTATTATAATATACGAATGACGCAAGCGACAGCTTGTCTTACAAGCTTCTTTAACGAGGACTAGTTAACAATAGAAAAGGGAGAGTAGAAGAAAATAGCGGATCTGCTCGGATACCGTACACTTTATAGAATTTTCACACTTTCAACATTATATACAAGTTCTCTTAGATGTATAGGCACTAGGAAATTAGAATCACAGATCGATCGAAGGAGCTTACAGAGATCTTAGTACAGGTAATGCGAGGAGGGGGCGCAACGCTCAATGCGGGGGCGGGAGCGGGTGTAGCGGGGGTGGAAGGGGCCCAGGGCGGCCTCGTTGGTACTGCTGGGCGGCTGCTCGTCTTGCAGCTTCAGATGGAACAGGAAGCGGCGCGCGGCGGCTGGCTTGGGGCACGGCATGCAGCCGCCCCTGCTCAGGGTCTGGTGGTTCAAGGTCCAGTACACGGCTGGGTTAATTGCGGAGTGCGCGTGGCCCAACATCAGGGTGAGACGGAGCAGACGGTACTGCACTGCCGGTAGTGCACCCCCAGCCAGCAGGGCGTGCAGGCAGCAAACAAAGTGCGGCAACCAGCACGCGGCGAAAACGGCAGCTACCGTCACCAACACATTGGCTAGTCGGCGACGGGACTGCAAGGTGGAAGTCTGCGGTTGCGGGGCCAATAGAGATGGCTCAGCGGGGGTTCGTGGATCTCTCTGCCTGCGTAGCTCACCTCCGCGCACAGGTCCTCCGCTGGGTCTGCTACGTCTCTTCCTACGCTCGGCGCGCTCATCCTCTTCTTCTTCATAACCATAAGTCACGGCCTGAGTCTGTGCAGCGTTGGCCATCCCCGCCACGATGATGACGTGAGTTGGCCGGCGCATGAGCGGAACGGGGAGCGGTAGCTCTCCGTGGGCAGCTCGGGCTGTCAGTGAAAGTGCGCACAGCTTGGAGCGCACGCCCATGTGACACGCGAACACGGCGATAGATGGCAGAAGGTAAGCGAGTATAACTCGGGTCACTTGCAGGGCGGGGTTGGGTCCAAGGTCAACCATCGTGGGTGTTGTGAGCAGGGCTGCGATCGCCCAGACCAGAAGAGCGACTACAGCGGGACAGCGTTGTAATTGAGATAAACATCGTGGATGTTGCACAGTGATATAGCGGTCCACGGATAGCATCATTAGTGACAATGTGCTAGCAGACACTGGTAGAGTCTGGAAAGAAAGGAAATCAAGTTAGCTTGCTACAAACTTTTGTTGCATATTAAGTATGTTATCAACACTGAGCAAAGTGATAATAATAATCCTGAGTCACCTCAGCGGCGATGAGAACCATGCACGGCAGCGTGTTGCATGGGCGCTCCTCCCCGGTGAAGAAGGGCGCGGCGGGAGTGCTGTTGGCCGGGCCGCCCAGCTCCGAGGCCCGCATGACCGCCAGCGGGCCGCTGCACGCGCACACCAGCAGGTCGGCCACGCACACGCTCACGAGTAGAGGAGTGCGGACGCGGGCGCCATGGGCTGACATGAGCGCCACCAGGAGGCCACTGTTACCTGGAAGGGAAACGGAATCTTTATTGATGTTTATAGTTTATACCAATGTGCCTTACCATACAAGTAAAATCATTTCTGTGTTCCACAGATTAGCCCTGACAATTCGATGGATCTTTTGGGTGATTCAATATCAACCAAAACATATTGACATCGTTATTGAAGTGAAACTTCTTTACGCGCGTCATGCATTTTCGAGGACCGGAGTAAAACCGACTCATGACCGTCACGAAAAACCGTGATCATTTGGTGGTGGGGGTACGGGACCCCCACCACCGCTCACCGTTCACTGTCGCTCTCTCACCGTAGTCGCTTACTGAGGTGAGGGAGCCACTGACGAACGTTCTCTCTCTCTCTTCTCTCTTTTCCTCTCTCTCTAGCCAACGACGCCACGCCAGGCATCAGCTGCTTGCTTCGTGTACTGCGCGGTGAGTGTAATACGAGTGAAATACGTAATTGATTGTGGTTTGTTCGATTTGGAACAGAGTTTTAGTGTCAAAAATGAGTAGTGACGAGATAGAAGTGAGAAAAAAGAGCGAATGAAATGAAAAGAGAGAGAGAGAAGAATACTAAAAGTTTCACTTCCGTCGTGCGTAGGCTTGCCACACACTGTATTTTTTTATTTCCAGACATAAGTTTCAATGATACTACTAAGAGATAACTTAGCGCCCTTGAGGTAATTGTTCACGAAAACGACGCTATTTAAATTAGCCAAATATTATTATTATTATTAATTGGAGAAGACATCTATGAAGAAATCTTGGAAATGAAAATCTCGTCCGACCAGGTATTTGATTTTAAAATGAGTTTTTTTTCTTTTCTTCTCTAAAACTGCAGCAAGAAATCAGATTACACCATATTCTCTTCTTTTGAATCTCGATAAGTTTGCATCAAGTAGGGACCTACTTATACCGCCGCTAGGGATTCGGATTCTTTAGAAGGACTAAAAATGTATCTAGAAAATCAACTTTCCACTACCTAATGCACAACCTTCCAGAACTCAGAAAGTGAAGTGAATTTAAATACGATAATGTTCGGCTGCTGGATGCATAAGTGGATCTCTTTCAGCATATACATAACGGTTATGCATTTTTACGGGTAACTAACTACGGGTAGGGATCTTACGGGTAACTCTGCCACTGAAAGATCCATTATAACCCACTGACTCATTTTTGATGTGAATACCACACAGACCAAATATTGCACAATTATCGTAATTGCTTCAAACTGTACGGATTCTGAATGATGGTCTTTCACGTGTGCGATACTGAGATCATTTACCATTACGATATTAATGGAAAGATGGAGATGTTACAATGGAGCTAGACTAACCGATAATTCCCACGAATACGATGATGGTGTATATGATGACCACCGGCACCAGTTCCCCGGTTTCAAGGGCGGCGAAGGCTGGATCGGCGGTGGGCGGCGGCGGAAAGTGCGGCGTGTAGTTGCCGAAGAAGGGCAGCCCCTCACTGTGCGGGGACAGCTCCATGGGGCGGCCGGGCTTTGGGGCGGGGGCGGGGTCCCGGCCGCGGAGGGCGCATCGCGCAAATACACCAACAGCTCTGAAACAACACAACATTATTTACATGTTAATTTTTTTATGACAATTTTATTATTTTTTTTTTAATTACAATTTTTTCCCTCGGATTACAGTAATGATAGTGCAAATAATAAGTTACTTTGTAAAGTTTAAACAATTCCTCAATTTTATTTGTATTAAAAGTTTGCTGTGCACTGGGATTTGAGCCTTGGATCTCTGGTCCCAGAGTAAATTAGCTTATCGATTTGAAACTTTTATTTATTTTCCATGATATTCAACAAACTCAACAACAAATTCTTCGTAAAAAGTCACTTTTAAAAACTAGAATTATTTCCCAGTGTGTGATTTATAGACCAGCAAAAACTTCACCCTTCCGCTTGTAGAAATAAAGGGGAGTAAAAAAGAGTCAGCATTTTTTCTTAATGTTTACCTATAAAATGTGAACTGTGAACCGAACGAAAGGCTCGGCATTTTTTTGTTTACAGTCAGTTGTTTGTGAAATCAATTTTATCGGAGGTAATATTTCACTGACTCCACGAATGTTGGCTCAATACAGTTCAGCCAGCTTGAAAAATATTCTATTTAACTTGTCTACGCAATTCTTACGTTTTCCGCTGTCCGCTTTGAAAATGTGAGAAAAGAAGAGAATTTTATTTTATCGATTCCGTGTATTTTAACAATGACGTCAAAGTTGTAAATATGTTCAATGTTCAATGATTATTACGATCAACATATATTAACCCTACCAAAAAATTATGCTGACATATTTCTTATACAATGCACCAATACAACTTTCTAACAACACAATTACACTACCAGAACTATAACTAACCAACCGACAGACTAAGTACCTAAACTACGTACTACATCAGCACAAAGATTCATCTACCTAGCTCCTAAAATCTTCAATCTTCTCGCTGACAAGTTAAATCCGAAACCCAAGTACATACTTTCAAAACCCAAATAACGGGGTGGATCATCTGCAATACATTTCAATCATAATACCCATATATTCTACACTTTCAAAACCCAAATAACGGGGTGGATCATCTGCAATACATTTCAATCATAATACCCATATATTCTACACTTTCAAAACCCAAATAACGGGGTGGATCATCTGCAATACATTTCAATCATAATACCCATATATTCTACACTTTCAAAACCCAAATAACGGGTTGGATCATCTGCAATACATTTCAATCATAATACCCATATATTCTACACTTTCAAAACCCAAATAACGGGGTGGATCATCTGCAATACATTTCAATCATAATACCCATATATTCTACACTTTCAAAACCCAAATAACGGGGTGGATCATCTGCAATACATTTCAATCATAATACCCATATATTCTACACTTTCAAAACCCAAATAACGGGTTGGATCATCTGCAATACATTTCAATCATAATACCCATATATTCTACACTTTCAAAACCCAAATAACGGAGTGGATCATCTGCAATACATTTCAATCATAATACCCATATATTCCACACTTTAACCACTCAAACACACTTTAAACATGTCTCAAATTCCCTATTTAATTTAATTATTATGTAAAATATTATTAAATTGAACTAAATTGTGTATTACATAAAATAATGTTATTATTATCAAGTATAATAAATTGAATATATAGAATAAATTGATTCTGTAAACTTCACCCGCCACAAAACAAAAATTAAAAGCAGTTTGTCATTTTCTTTTTTTTTCGTTATTTTTTTCCCAATAATTTTACAACTTAGAAGTAGAAAAAATATTACACACTTAAGTATAACATATAAAACAAAGGTAAGTAAAGGGAACCCACCAAGACACTATTTGTGTGTGGGTAATATAAAAATTATTTCATTTACTAATAAAATAAGGACAGAAATATATTTTTTAAATAAAATAAAATACTAAACATCAAGCGAGTTATAATGTAAATTTGAAAGTTACAATATAATCAAATAATAATGTTGTGAAACATTAAGTTTCACAATAAATTTTTATTTTATTAAGTCAGAAGATGTGTAATATAAATTTTGAGGTTATGGTACTACTGTAATGAAAAATGAAAGTTTCCAAATAATTTATATGAATAGTGTTTCAACGTGTACATAAATCATTCAGCCATAATTTAATTATTATCAAATATGGCATTTTATTAGTCAACGCCCTTGAGGTGATTTTTCATAAAAACGGCGCTATGCAAATCATCAAAACATTATTATTATTATTTGTATTTGTTTTCGTAAGATTGTACAAGGACGAATAAAACTGCTGTGTTAAAATTAATCAAACGAAATAACACAATATCTATACAATATTGGTACCAACCTAAATTTTGTCTCATGTTTTCAACATATTGAACTTATCGAGAATTCAGAAAGTCAACCTATGTAGTCCTAAATATTGTTTTTAATTAGTCTAATGAGCAAATTTTTAAATAAAGTTATACTCGTAGTTTTTATTTTCTTTGAGAACTCTAAAACTTTGAGTTTGAATAAACTGAAGCTTCAGTGTTTGTTTTGAGAAACCAGTCAAGCGATAAAATACCTACAGTATAATATGTTTAACCAAGGTTTGTTTTTTGGTGGAAAATTAATCAAACCTGTGTTGAATTTGTCATGTACTCATCTGAATGATTTGTTCATGTAGCGGAAAATTGAGACACATTTAAAAAGCTTTTTTTATATCTCTTTCAATTTTTTATTCAAGTGCATTTGATTATAATTCCCATAGAGAGTGCAACCAACTAAACAAGGACCCGGAGCTGATTAATCTAGCGAAAGCTCTTTCGTATATCCACACTCCTGGATTACGTGAGTAATCTTATTTTCTAATCTATTTTGTTCGTCGGAGTATCTACTATCTGCCGTCAGAGAGGTGCATCATACAAACTGATGCAAACTGTAATGAACCCGCTTCAGGATTTAAAGTCTTTGAATGCCACTCGGAGCTGGGAGCTGCAGAGGTTTATATCGGTTGGAGCAAAAGTAATCACTCTATTGGAAAATGCTTCAACTTTTGCAAATGGCGCCAAATGTCAATTCGGTTTTGACATTTGTGAAGTTAACAAACTCAGAATATAAATCAACAAGAAATGAATCGGTTTACAAACAATTGAACAAATTTCACAAGCAGTACCAAAGTTTATCAAAAAAAAAATTACAACAAAAGAACATCGAGTGATTACTTTTGTCCCACCCTGTATAAAGGAAATAAGTTCATTATATTGCGAATGTGTTCGGTAGAAAATCTAGAATTTTAGGAAGATATAGTATAGCTTAAAGAAATATATTAAAATTTCTAAACTATCCGAACGAAGGAATTTTTGAAATTGAATGGACTATACGAGTATGTAGGTACTCGCGTTAAAAAGTGAATGGGTAAATGGCGCGACACGCCGCTTGCAGTTGATTCGTTCCTTTCAATAATTCATGGTAATTCGTGGTACGGTTCGCGTTTTGGTTCGCAAATGTATACGTACCTTTATGTGCCACTAACACCATTGCAATTTTTCTCCTAACGTCTGGAGTCTAGACAATCTAGTCCCAGCATTCCATATTTCCAGTCTGCAAAATTGGTTATAATTCTTATGCAAGTGAATTATTACCCATAACACGAACTATCATTACCATTAATGCAAAAATTTCAGCACTATTTATTTTGTATTTGTCCCGTAGCGCTCGCTGTCTCTTGTGATAATTTTGGGAGGCGGATATTTAGATAACCATTGTTTATTTCCATCGGTTACCCCAAGTGGTTCGCTACGTTTGGTCTAGATCTTGATGTAATCTTATTTGTTATCGGTGACTTAGCAGGGGTTGCCGGGTTCAAGGTGTGAGGTTTGTACAGGTCTTGGTAACGGATGCGTCTACCCAACAACTGCGTGACGGGCTGAATTGGGCGAGGCCGGTTAAGGGAGACCCTTTCACCTCTCCAACCCTCTCGAATAATCACCTTGCCCCGCAGTGAGAGGGATGGATTCGTACGTCTGTGACTCCTGGACACACTGACCCCCAAACTCCTACCCACCCTTCGTATCCTTTTCATTCCCAGATCCACCTCTCATTCATTTCCTCAAAAGCCCCTCGATGCAGTATCCCCTATTAATTTTTCTGCGGGCCTCGTTAATGAAAAAAAGATCTCATTTTCTGATAAACGATATTATGATAAAAAATTTATTCAGTTCCATAAATTAATGATAGGAGTCACGTAAATAATTAATATCGTTATTGTACCTACTTGATACAATGTAAATTCATATCTTTATTATTTTTTTCTTAAGGGTATGACCGCCAATCAAACAATGTTGGACTTGATGATAATTAAGATTACAAAAGGTGTTTCAATTCAATTTTTTTTTTCAAAGTTTTCATTTCAAAAACAGGTTAAAACATATACACGCTGTCCGTAAACGCATAGTAAATGCAGGAAACTGATGAATTTACATATATAACGTGTATATCGATTTGTCGTTGCCTATCTATTTGATATAGTATTATTTTTTGTGTTTTTCATAATGATGGTGTCAGAACAAAATTGGAACTATTTCATTAAAACCTGACGAAGAAACGTGAGCGTGTAATTATTATTTTAAGCTGTAATTCTACAGGTACAAGTAATAACTGAAGTAGAATGAGTATAGTTAATTAATTGAAAGAATAACAGAGCAGTTCCGAGTGTCGCATGCCGGTGGAGCAGTGACACGCGAAATACTTATTTGATGGAAAATATACATAACTTTGAATATTTGCTTTTAATTTCCCTTTCAGCTAAGAACCTGTGTGCGTGTGGCCCCTTCCACTTAGAACCCCATCCTATTACCTAAATCCCACGCCCACCCCCAGGAGAGGGTGGAGGGTGGTGGGTGGTAGCGAGTAGGGGTAGCTACTGTGGCTGGTTGCTACCTGCCGAAGGTGCCGAAAGGAAGTGTAACAGGTGGCTCGGAAAGACAGCCTGGAGGTAAGGAGAGGGGGAGGGGTGGGAGATTGGACCATTGTGAAGAGATTGCGCTGAAGGTTGGAGTGAAAATGAGCGAGCTAAGCACAGAAATAACAAAGAATTCAAATGCCAAAACTTTTTTTTGTAAAAATGTTTTAAAGTTTTACCTGTAACATAATATGTAACTATTTACATTAGAAAATATATTTTCTTGTGTAGCGCAGATAACAAAATAAATCGCAAATTCTCCAAAACAGAGCTTTAAGAATAACTTAGGCGTAACTAAAATGTTAAAGCAACTAAATTGGCTAGCAGTGAAACAAACCTTGAACGCGATGATATTTATGGATAAAATAATAAACAATCCACTACAAAAATACTTTTCGAAAAAAATTATATTCAAGGATATTCACAATCACAACACAAGGACGCGCAATGATATCATACAGTTTCAGTTTCATCTGTTTACTCTACAAAGGGATGAACTATTTTATTAACTATAAAGACTGGATTGTAGAAGCCAGATAAAGCAAGAGAAAATGAAATAGCATGTAAGTTATAATAAAATAGTCGTTTGTAAACTTAGATGTACAAATAAATAAAATAATTAATAAACAAATAAAATAGGTAACAGTAATTGTAGTTCGATTAATATCCATTTGTTAAATTTACCTACAAAAAACATGTTCTGTTGCGTAATTCAACATCAACGCGTGTATTTCACAGGTCATTAGATTATTCTATTATGAAGTAACAATATGGTATAATCAAATGCGATTTTTTTCCTGAAAAGTTAATTAGGGTTTGTGTGTAGGTGGTGAATAATTAGGTACAATTCCTTACGAAAAACTGTTATATTTTTACTGATCAAAGGAATTGATTTCCCTAAAGGTATACATTTACTGGCAGATGAAAATAATGAACGTGATCTATTTTTACCTGTTGTTGAAAACGGTTATTTCCGAGAGGAAAACGAATAGTTGGCTTAAAAAAAAGTTTTTGCTTGTTTGGAAGAAATTAACATTGGTAAATAAACCCACATAATATAATGTATCCATCAGTGGCGGTCGGTGACTTTTTGTAGAAGAAATGCTGGACATCAAATGTTTATACTCGTACTTACTTCGTACTTGATATCAAATATGCACATCTAGACGCTAGCCCACGAACAAGATACAATTAGGTACCGTCTAAAATTATCTCCATAAATCCATTAAGCTCCACAACTCAATATTTCCAGTATCCACAATAAGATTTTTTTCCGCAAATGGCCGAGACACAAAACTTTTTCGCATTAATGATTCAATTATACAACCATACAATTTACTATTAACATTTAGAACACGTTGGCGAAGTATCCAAGCTCAAATCAAACTGTCAAAGCAGTGCGCACATACAATCCATGGATTAGTAATAGAGTATACGATTCTGTGCATTATACAAATGAGCATTAAATACGGTTTTTGTACATTGGATGCTGTCATTAATATCGTATAAAGTTGACGAAGATATTGGCTTGCGGGTCTCAGTGCGCATGCGCGGAAAGAACGTACGTTCTATCTTTCTTGGATACGGTTTACAGATCGCTTCCACACCACAGTGTGTTTTACGAGTTTCACAGTATTTGAGAATGTATGTGCATTTAGACTCGCCCGCGCTGTTTGTATCGTGTCGTTCGTTGTGCGTACTTCACAGAAACGGGACGATAACATGCACGATGTCTTATAATAACAGTATTTGTATGGTTTTTTACATCGCCGTTTTTGTAAAAAATATCACATTAAGGTCGCTGTAGAAATATTAAAATATTTACAAATCCAAATTTACTCTAAAATGCAAGGGATGCGGAGCATCCACTGCATGTATAGTAGCGTGTGTCGCTCTCCATAGAGAGAAAAAAAATTGTCTTATTTTTAAACGCCTGGGGTCTCAAAAGTTGCGTATGATCTGTAGCTATTCGAAAACGTAAAAATAAATGAAATTGGTGTTCACTATTAGCTCGCTAAAATGGCCGGAAGTTTTGAAAAAAATTTGATTTCGTGATTTGGGAAAAAAATAAAACAATGGGTCCATATTTTATATTTTGTAGCACACTTAATTTTATTTCCATAACTGCAGTACAAAGAACGAAAAATAAATATCTTTTTATACATATGTGATGTGTTTGTTAAAAATATAAAAGGGGAAAATAACACTTTTTATGGTTAAATTCAAGATACTAAACAATAACGTACAACAACATTTTTGACCAAAATACAACGAATAAAAAATAATGGATGCTCAAAATTGAATGATAACATATTTTTAAAACAGTAATTACTTAAAATCTTGCATAGAATTAAAATTTGGCATTATGTTTCTTGAATGTTGCTTGGCGTAAATATAACCTTTCTAGCATTGTAACCAGCAACAGAAGAAGACGTCTCTGTGGTCAACTTCACACACCTTTCCACTGATTGTGTGTGGCAAGGAAATTTAGGAAAATTGAACCTTTTTACATTTCCTTCATCACACAATTTAAGTAATTCGTCCGTTTTTACGTTGCTCACAGAACCTCCACTCAACGAGTGGAGGTTCTGTCAGAATTAAATCTGTGGCCTGCCAGTCAATTAATTCTATGTAGCTATTGCAGTTGAAATTAATTTTTGGAATTATGAACTCTCTCACTCCTGAAGTTTAAAGGGCCCTATATTTAATGATCCTTCTACAGCCTAGCTCCCTTATACATTTATTGTCATCGGTTAACATTGATAGAATAATGTTTTCCGGGTGTCCAAAATATGCGTTCCTCTGAATCACGGGGTCGACAATAGCTTTCAATTCTGCTGAAAGATATCTGGAAATACTAAACATTTTCCAGAGATTACGGGCTCCATCTATACAAGAACTATTGCACTTTATGGTAAACCATGTTGGAGCATATACTCTCACAATAAAGGTGGCCAATATCAGCAAATTTTCTATTGGGTTTTCCGTTGCAACATATAGCCGTAATATTCTGTTTGCAGTTGTTAGCCACCTGGCATGAGACATTTTCCCTGGTTGTTTCCTTACCAAATCTACAGTTATCATACTTTTTGACACATATCATATAAATAATTTTGGTCCGTGCTTAATTTTTCTGTTATATTTTCCGGTATGGATGTTTGAATGGGAAAAAATCGAATAATTTTCATGTTCTCACATTTTTTTAAGTTTCTTCCGATTGGTTCCGAGAAAGCTACAGGTCCGCTAGTCAGTCCATCTAATGAAGATAGCAGATGTCGCAATGGTAGTTCATTGGCGTGCAGCTGGCTGATAAGCCATTGCAATGGCTTTCCAAGTCTCTGTTCCATTCTTGAAATGATTCCATTTTTCCGGCCAGTTTGTATTTGTTCCATCACAACCAACTGCAACAATTTTCTCCATTTGACGATTTTCCTCTACCAAAAGAGAACATATAGCATTTTCGCTGTCTTTAGCAGTACCAGATGATGGCGTAGCGTGTCCGAGATACACTGATCCTGGCTCCTGCACAAGCGTTATGTGTTCTTCAACTTTTATTCGTCGATAAAATTTACTTCATTTCTTGATAATAAAGATTGTTTTGTCCTTGCGCCCATCGTAAAATAAACCTTCGATATTTGTCAATTTACGGCTATTTAATAACATATCTCTAGTTTGCTTTCTAGCTCTTCGTAATCTACTATGATCTATAACGGAAGACGGACCAGCTTCATTTACATCTTGTAAAACCGCAGAAGCAATGGCAGCTGCTGCTCTGTGTGATACGCCGTATAGATCACAAATTTGAGATAACTTCGTCAAAGGGATTCTTCATCTTCAAATATTGTATATTTTGAGGAGATAATGTATCATGAGCCACTGCAGATTGATGATCTTCACTTAGCGCTGGTTCCTCATCAGAATCTGAAAAACTGTTGGAAAGAACAACTTAAACTTGACAAAAAACAAACATCTTATTGTGGCTGGAGTAGGGATACAGTGGTAGGAGAAGGAGGTGGTGGAGCAGACGAAAGTAAAGGGGAGATGTTCATTTGAATCTTCAAATATCAAACCAAGTCCAATAGTTGAAAATTAAAGCAAACTAAATGGCAATGGAAGACGTTTTAGTGGATTTTTACCACTTTTTTGTTAATTTCGGAATTCTTGTAGATTTACTTGCATTAATAAAATTGATTTTTTTATTTAATTTTTGTCAACTATACGCAGTTTTTAATAATAAACAAACGTTAAAAGGTTAAATTATTGTGAGGAAAATATTAATTACCATTATTTAAAAATACATGTTTTAGGTTTTTTTCTGTTTTTCAATGCATTTTAGCGAGCTAATAACCATTTTTTAAAAAATAATTTTAAATGTAGTTCTCATTTTCTTTGTAAGACGCAACTTTTGAGACATCAGGCGTTTCTGAATTCAAAAGTTGAAATAATTGACACACCCTAATGTATAGACGGACCGCGCCTGGTATCCATATACATTGAACATCACGAAAACGATAATTTAAAAAATCATTTGTTATAGAGTGCAGTACAACGTGTAACATTTTAAATGCATTTTAATTGCTGATCTTGTTCGTTATTCAAATCTTCATAGCAAATGTGAAACGTGCTAAGGAAAACTACAGTACCTTAACTAGTAACAGTAGGAAGTATTCACAAAGTTTTCTTCGATGTGAATGTGACCAACATACAGCCGCGCGTGGTAAATAGGTACTATCATCATTCATCGGAAAATTTCAATACATTTGAGGAGAATCATATTAGGAAGATTTTTAAAATTAAACATACTGATTCCGGTTGTTGTGATTATTAAAGTTCCGATTTAGAATATTAACTAAGAAGTATCAATGATAATAATAATGATTGGATTATTTGTATAGCGCAGTTTTCGTGAGAAAATCACCTTAAGGGCGCAAATTCTAACCTAACCTGATATTATGCATTATGTACCAAAGTTATTTTATAAATGACTAATTCTTTATTTGAAATGTTTATTACTTTTGTTTAAATGTTTGACAGATATAAATATGAAATATGAAGCTGTAAGAAAAAATTACTGTAATTAAGACTTATTTTTTTTTTTTATATTGACGAATACATTTTCTATAACCATATTATTATTTATTATTTGCCCTATTTGCCGCCAAAATGACATGTTCGTTTTTGTTTGTGAATATGGCGTTGATGACGTTACATCGGCCAACGTCGGTGACAGCCTTTTACAAACCAGTAGCGTTTTCTGAGTCATAATGACGTAGCCAGTTGGAACCTTTCCAAAATGTGCTTATTCTGAGAGTTTTTAAAATAAATATTGATGAATGAAGATATTAAAATTACAGATTTTTATTACCATGATCAGAGTCAGAAAAATAAACTCTAGATCTTAAACACATTTTGAACGGTTGTCATAAATTGTGAAAATACCCTAATTCTGGTCGTCTCTCTAATTTAACAAAAATATTATTATATTATAAAGAGAATAGACACTATTTATTTTTGCTAGGCAACAATCCTTAGGCAAATATTTTATAAAGCTTCACAAATCCTACAATCATTATAAAATCGGTTTTTTATATATAACCCGTCTTATACAAATCTAACACAAACAAACCATTATAATATTGAAATCATTGGAACAGGTATATAGTATTAAAATTGTTCCAAAGTAACACTAGGTATTTACATATATATAAGTAGATACATAATATTAAAATTATTGGAAAAGGTATATAATATTAAAATTGTTCCCATGCAATATTAGGCATTTACCTATGTAAGTAGGTATATAATATTAATATCTCTGGAACAGGTATATAATATTAAAATTGTTCCAATGTAATATTAGGTACCTATGTAAGTAGGTATATGTTTCAATGATTTTAATATTGTTCGTGTTAGATTTGTACAACACGGGTTCTATTTTTTCATAAAAAGTATTACTTTTTATCCATCAACAATATATTACGCAGGTATTATGTGAACATATAAATTACCGTAAGAAAATAAGCCATTATTTTATTTATACGCTCTTAAGGGTTTATTAAATTCCATTTCCAATTTTGTCACGGAAAGTAGAATAACTTTCCCCGAGCGAAGGGGGAGTGACGGAAACTCCTCAAAGTTCCCCGTTTCGGCTCATATTAGGCCGGAAACCATTTTACGAAATTGATTTAAACGACGTACATTTTGACCTTTTCAGGTGGTGCACAGTGGAAAATATTTACTTTAACTGACCCAAAAGCCGGAAACTTTTACTGTACTTTTAAATATTATAATATAATATAATAACTAAAATGATTTAAAAGATTATTTCATAGTGAAATAATTATAATATAGTAATCCTGTCTTTCTTTCCTGCCAAAATTAAAAATATTTTTATGACAAAATATAAGATGGTATTTTAAGACTGCGACGTTTAATATATTTGAATAACTTTATTGTGCAGATCAAATAATAGTAATTGCCTTTTCTGACGTTTTTTGGCTAAAACTGGTTCAAAGTGTCGACATTTAACGTGTTCTGAAAATTTTACTAGGAGAGGCAAATAAACGGAACAAAGATAATAGTCGAGGGAAATTATTTCATGTAACAACTACACTTTGTTTCATGAAGTAATATCACATAAAATGATGAATATATGCTTTGTGCACAGAATGTTAATTAATAACTAAGTCTTTAAAAACAGTCGACCTCTGTGCGATGTTAGCCAACGGCTGCTCTAATAAGTGGAAACCAAATTATCACAATCTCAAATAACAAACTTGGAACGGTCGCTCTCATGTTTGCGAGTTGGCAGAGCGCGGGGCGTTGGCATTGTTGCTTTAGGGGTGTAAAGGTCGAGGGAGCTGTTCCAACAACCCACAAGAGCGCAGTGCACGTCACTACACTTTATTCAGAAACCATGGACGTATTTCATTTATATATGTACCTTTGGGTAGGTGATGTTATTATTGTTTATATATTAAAATTAATTTTAATTAAACGATTTCTTATTTTTTTTTAAATCTAAAAATTTAGGATAAACGGTGAAATCTAGATGGATTCACTTGCTTTAAACCAGCTTTAGAGCAGTTCATAAGTTTTTGTATTAATATTTGGAGGTATGAAATTAATCAAATCAAATGGCCGAATCGAAAAATCGGTGAAAGTTGTTTTCATGAATAATATAAAACAAAGAACTATATACTTTTAAGATGAAAAAATGTCGGTTTTACGATCGATAAGTTGCTCACTAATATCTTTTGCGAAATTAAGTTTTTAATGAAGAAGTGTTTTTTCAATGTCCTTAAACTCTATAAAATTCTATTTGAAAAAAAATAAAATTCTATTTGAAAAAAAAAGTTAATCAACTAGTTCAATGTTAGTTAAAATCTATCTTTGTAAAAAACTACCATGGACATCGAAATGGATTTGATTGATCTACCCGCATATATTGTACAAGATATTTAATTAATATCGGTTTGTAAATATTTGACAGGAGTTTACGAGATTATTTGTATGGATGGCGAATGATTTGATAGAAAATGTTTGTCAGTGAAGTAGATCTCACCATAGAAATACGTTAGAGATGAGACATTTAGGAAGGGGCTACTCGAAATCCTTTCAGCATCCGAGACGCCTTTCAGATCATTGAAAGCGTCGCGGTATATTTTTATATTAGGCGGCCATCGTCTCGAGCGAGTGAAACATCCGTTTCCTGGCCGCCAACAATAGAAGTAACAACCAAAAACGAATATAAAAACCGTGCCAGAAATTCATTCGAAAATTGATAAAGAATTGGTTGAGAAATAAATATTCATGGTGACAACTTTGCCCATTCGCGGCCAGTTAGGTACCTACTCCTACCTCCTACCTACACATTACAGACTAAAGAAAATTTGATGTGTGTGATGGAACATTTGTTTCTTCCACCCTGCTGACTTTGTGTAAGCCTAATCTCTAACACTGAACTGACAGTGTTCCCCCTACAAAGGAAAATATCGGAAAATTTTACGTAAATTTAAACCAATTTCTCGGGGAAATTTTCAACGACGGTGTTTATAAATTTTATGTGTTAAAATATATGACGGAGAAATTTTGTTATTTTTTCCTCGTTACGATTGACGTCATCGATGTAAAGATACAAGCTATAGACACATTGAAGCCAAGAATTGAAAACAATACCTGAGATAACGATAATAAAAGAGTGTTTTTCTTTTTTCTTTTTTAAATTCTTTTTTCCGCCATTAAAATTTTATTAGATCCTTCGGGATATAATCTCAGAAATCAAAGTTTATTAAAAAAATCTAGGGGTTTTCTATGGCGCTGATTAATTTGTGTGTAACTTACGTTATCTAAAACCATTTTCCAATCACTTTTGTATGTCAACGTTGGTTTATAATGTTAGCGAATTGGATGTGAGAGGTGTAACCAGATTTTACAATTTAATGATGAATCCAATCAATCAAGTGGCCCGATTAATCAGCGATGGTCTGTTTCCGATTACAGTGATTGCTCGGTGTAAACTGCCCTTGTAATAGGGGTAGGTAGGTATGCTAATTTGATGAAGAGCTACGGTGGGGTTTACCTTAATCAAAGTCTTCGGTGTTTGACGTTATCCAATTCGAAAATGTATTTTAGTCTCATTAATGTTCCATCAATAAATAACAAAGGGGCTTGAGTATATTGTACTATGTTTACCGACGGCAAATAAATTTGCCATTTACATAATTTGATACAAAAATATTTAATGGTATCAATAACATGACTTGTAATGCTGGGATGCTTTGGCAGAGCAGGACACGTAGCAAGGATGGAATATAGCTGACTACTAACAGGCTTCACTATTATAATTCTGGAGGACATATAAGTTTTGAGAAGCCTAAACTTAGGCACAAGAAACTGGAGAGAAACAGAAGGAGTGGAGACGTTTCATAGAGACAGCGAAAATGCTTATAAAAATGATAATATCACATAGGTAGATGATATTACAAATTTGGCGGAATGATCCAAATTCTCAGCATACGACAAAACTCATGTAAAATTAAATTGTTTCTTTCTCCAATTATTCACACAAATCACACAGTTACTTGGGTGACTTCATAAGTAGTAGGTATACTTGTAACTTATGATCCTCCAATTGGTTGGTACTAACTGCGTTATTCGATTTAACGACCGGAATATCAATCCTACATTGCAAGTTTAAGCATTCCCGGAAACCAAGTTCACTCACAATTTTAATGTACGAATTTCGATAAATGAACTTGCATGATTTAACGATGTATCCATTGAACCAATTTTAAAGGTGTGCCCGAATCAAATTCCCATAAAAGTATCTTAATTACGTTTTGTATTACCTAATTCATCAATATTTAAATTTTGTACTACCTAATTCTTTAATATTATAATTGTGTATTACCTAATTCTTTAATATTTAAATTTTTTAATGTAGGTATTACAACATTTAGGAATCCTTAATATTTAAAGGTTGTATTGCCTAATTTTTTAAATATTTAAATGTTTTATTACCTAATTCTTTAATATTTATATTTGGTTTGACTTAATTCTCAATATTAACATTTTGTATTACCAAATTCTTCAATATTTAATTTTTGTATTACCTTACTCTTTAATATTTAAATTTTGTATTACCTAATTCTTTAAAATTTAAACATAATGTAGTCAAAACGCCTTTCACTCCCAGGAATACAATGGAGAAAAATTTTGTTTTTTTTTAATTTATTATAAATTATAATTAATTTCATATACTAAAATTTCATAAACTTGACGTATCTTTCACAGTTTTGTTTACTAATCGGTTTGGGTCGAAAATCAATCAACTAATTGATCACATATCAGATTGGCCGAGTGCCGAAGAGAAAAAGGAACTCGAAGGTGATACTTGTATTTAATAAACTTATCAATTTCCAAGGGATCAATTACTTGAAAAAATTTCTTGTGTAATCGAATGATTGACACTTGAACTTATCATGGTCGAATCATTTATCTGTTCCCAAATATAAGTAGAACTGTGAGAAGTAATCAATCATGGCCCACAGCAGATATTTATCCAGATAGGAAATTGCTCGTTCTCTTATCTTCTCTGATGGACAACTATTATCTTGTCTAAAACAAATATTTTGAGAAATGTATCTTTGTGCTTAATGGGTTTATAAATCTTTGGAATGACAAGCGTAAACAATATTAAATCCACGTTAGATCGGTGCTAATCAATGCTTACTGCTCCCTACTTCAAACACTGAAAACAGATTGGAAATTGTGGATAGAATCAAGTACGAGTCTTTGGGCTAATTTCCGATTTAGTCTTACATTTTTAACAATATTTTCATAATCTATATTTTATACAAGAACAGTTTGAAACATGGGACGAGCTACTATAAAACATGTCGTTAAGATTTTTTCACAAAAAAAACATCTACCGGTACCTTCTGAGAACAAACGTATGAACTTATGTTTGCTTTCTACCCAGAATATTCAATAACTTCTTAAAACTGTAATTTTTTCCATAATTGGAAAAAGTTTTACTTATACATTTATCAATATACAGTGCAATTTCATTCTGAAAACTACACAAACGATTATTCTTTCCAGTTTTTGGAAAATAGTGTGCGAACCAAAAAAGACCGTAACGTTAGAGTTTGACTCCACTGCGATTTTCAGCCGAGCGATTTTTTAAAATATGGGCGCACCCACGCCACGATTAATCGCGCGACTAAAACTCGCAGTGGAGTTGGGCCAAAATATATATTACACAAATACTTTGACTGATGGTGTGATTCATTCATTAACAAGTGAGAGTTATTAGTATTTTTGTTTTACCCCTCAGATGTCTATGAAAAATCTAAATAATTCATCTACCTATGCATAGTTTTGCTTGGTGTTTGTGGAAGTGCCAACTATGACAAGGGTTAATAACAGAAACCCTAATTTTAACGTGTTTTGGCTGTGTTTGTTTGCGTTTCCGGTCTAAAATGTCCACCTCACCGGTAACGCGAGTGTGATAAGAGTGGACTGAAAAAATGTAGGTAAACTATACAAGAACTAATGTCTGTGAAACAGACAACGCCAGGGTGATATAGTTGTTCGCTGCCCGTCGCGCCGCTATATTCTGTGTGCCCGAGCCTAAGGCGAAGCCATCAGTGAAATCAATATTTTTGATAAATATTTACTAGGAATCGGTTTTTATTATTAATTCCATTAAAGTTTTCTCTACAGTTTCGCTCGACTAATATTGAAATTGAAATAAAAAACAAGTAAAAAAATATACATGAATTGGGTTATAAAAAAATATAAGAGTGACCTACAAAATAATTTTAAAATGCGGCGGAATAGTAAAACTTAACAATATATATTTCTAAATTAGAATACTATGAACGCATATAAGAAACAACATAAAAACACGGTTTTATAGCTAAGATTATTTGAACAGTTTACTATGATTATCTTTTTTTTTCTTTTAAAATTATTAAAAAAATAGATTAAATTCGCCTTTGCGCTCACATGAAACATTTCTAGACTCGGCTTGCCAAGAGATTTTTACGCCTATGAACTATATTCGTCGTGATGTATATTCGTTTGCGAACCGAAACGCGAGCCGAACCTCGAATTATGGGAAATAATATGGTTTTCGGTCTTCTTCCACAATTCGAGCTCGGCTCGCGTTCCTGATAGCAAACATTTTTTTCCAAATACTGGAATATTTTGCATAACCACAAATATTGTTGAAAAAACAGATGTGCCATGTGAACTTCACGGTTACGCAAGTCACCATCGAACATAAAATATAAAAAAGTTTTTAGAATTTTTCATCAATAATCTTAATAAAGGTAAGTTTAAAAGTTTTAACGAGAAACATTTTGTTTTTTTTTTTAAATCAAGGAGCAATTTGCTTGTTTTTAGAAAAGACATTATTCGAAGTATTTCCGGGCTAATGATTCGTAGCGGAAACTCGATAGAAGTTAATTTAACTTTGATGATAATAAAGAAAATAAGGTAGTTAAGATGGGATGGATAACTTATACCTAAGATAGGTATCATCTTAAAGCCGAGACTCAAATTACGCCGATCCTTTGTTGTCCCGAAATCGTGAATAATTGACATGAAAAGAGATGAGTTGACACGTAATTAGCCAGGACAGGACGTGTCATTAGCTATATTGACTCCGTCTCAGGATATTGGAGGACCTTCGTAGATTATTGATCTGGTATCAGGAGGTATTGAGTAGATAATTTAGCAAACTGCCAAAGTTCAATATGCTGTGCATAAGACGAGAGATGTACTTTATCTTGAATCATTAAAACTATTTACTTTCATGAAGAGATGTTTACGAAATTACACCTTGCAATAGGTACCTACCTAGTTTGTCGTTAAAATGAAGACAAAATAAAATACAGTCACAATTTTCTCATTTAGGATTATACTCTAAATTCGAACTCAATTATACTGTACCGAATTGTAATATTTTTTTCAAAATGCAGAAAAAGTAATTAATTTGATTTTGTCTAGTACTTCGATATCAATGTCAAAAAGAAAGCAGTTATTTTTCTTTCACTGTAGGTATTTTTAATAATCTAAACTAACTAATCTATATATCATGTCTGTCTATCTATCTATTTATATAGATAGATATATAGATATATACATATATATATATATATAGATTTTGGCTAGACTCAAACATACTTACACTTAACATATCAAAGACAAAATTCACAACATACAGTATAAATAGCACGGGACAGCCAAAAAACAACACAAACACCATAAAAATACACGAATGTTTAAACACCAACATCTGCGATTGCCCTCCTCTAGAAAAAACAACAAATAAAGTATCTAGGGATCGTAATTGACAATAACCTTAGATGGACACCTCACATCAAACAAATCACAAATAAACTTCTCAAAACAATACACATTTTCCTAAACATAAGAAACATATATAAAATAAAACAATATATTTTGCACTCTGCCAATCAATAATAGAATATGGAATTATTGCTTGGGGAGGAGCAACAAACTCGGCTATCAATTACATAGAAACCGCACAGAAAACGATTTTAAAGGTAATACTATAAAAACATAGACTGACTGATACAGACCAAATATTCAACAGCTGTGACGTACTACATATACGCCAATTATACTTTAAAACACTACTAAACTACATTTTTGACAACAAAAATAAATTTCAACATACACAAAATAACACTAACAGACCAGTTAGACAAGCGTACAAAGAAAACATAAAAACTCCGACAGTAAATTCAAGCTTTGGACAAAGACACTACCAATACCATGCTATAAAAGCTTTCAACAGTGTAAACCTTGAAATTAAAATTGAGGAAAATAAAAATAAATTAACACACAAAATTAAAAATGGATTAAAGAACAAAAAAGACAATATTACCAAAATGTCATAGCATAAAATAAAAATAAAACCTACACGCAACACACAAAACCAATATAAACACACATCACTCACAAACACACAAGATTATATTTTAAATGTATTATTTTCTCTTAAAATGTTTTATGTAGATTATATTTTCATATTATAAAATGAAGGCCTCAACACGGGCAAGCCACCCAGTGAGGCCAACATTATTGGAAAACTATGAAATGTAAAAAATACCTATTGTACCAAATAAAAAAAAATAAAAAAATTATCTATCTATCTATCAATATATCCATCTATATATGTATCTACCTATAGTAATAATAATGATTGGATTATTTGTATAACGCCGTTTTCGTGAGAAAATCACCTCAAGGGCGCTTAAAAACTCATTTTTTGCATTAAATTTATTTCTATCACTCAGACTTATAACTTATTATTTTTGGCTTATAACTAAGTTCCATAGCTAGTGACTTATAAGTAGTGGCTTATAACTAAGATAAATGTCGAGTGATTTTAAATTAACTAATGACTTAAAAACTTTGCACATTTTTATGACCGAGTGGGTATTTACACATTACCGCTATAATATGACTTACAACTACAGACTAGAGATTTTCGACTAAAATACATATTTACGTTTACGAATATAGATTGTTATTATTTCTGCCTGTGGTGTCAGTGGTAAGTTGTAAAATATTATAAAAAATAGTTTACGCATTATAAATGGTTGTTAGATTAAAGTAGGTAGTTAATACAACTGAAAAAAAAGCTTATTATTCTGTATTCTTAAGTTAAAAAGGTGAGTCTTTAGTTTTGCTCTGAACTCAGGTGAGCTGTCGATCTTTCGCAAATGTGAAGGGAGTTTGTTTTGTAAAAGCTCGGTCTCCAAAAATTGTATTGGGATTGCGTATAGGTACTGAGAATCTACCTATGGCTGTTGAAGATGCTGATCGAAGCGTTGCTTATCTATCAATATATCTATCTATCCATTTATCTATCTATCTATTAATCTATCTATCTTTATATCTATAAATCTATCAATATATAGGGTTTTTCAATAAGAGGTGCTATTTTATTATGTATATAAATTAAATTTTTATTTATTTTATATACATAAACACACACTTGCCACAAACTACACATCACTTCTTATCACTTCTTTTATTTTATTATGTATATAAATTGAAAATGACAGCTTCAAAAGTAACATCTACCGAAATAGCGGGCTATTCAAAATAACACCTCTTATTGGAAAACCCTATATATTTATATTTATAATTTATAATTATCAGATAATTTGAGTTATATATATCCATCTATACATTGATGTACATATATCAATGTATCAATCTTTTTTATCTATATGTATATCAATATATAACATTTGTAATTTTAAAGTTTTATTCCGAGATTGATGAATTTAACTTTTGATATGAAAACAAATATTCTGACAGTATTTTGGAAAAAACCCTTTAAGCCGCATTGTTGGGAATGTTACTTTTCAATGGTTTAATTTGAAACAGTCTTCAACGACAGTACAACATGGTAATGTAATTTATGCCAATTAAGGCATTTTAAGTCGTTTCCTGAAAACCGTAGATGAAATTGCTAAAAACTCAAATTATCTCATAATTATAAATAGAACTAAAAATTTACATCAAAATGTAACTTTTAAACTTTTAAATAAGTTTTATGAAATTTTAAATATCAAGCCATAAAATGAAAATTTTATGGCTTGAAGGGTATTAACTAAACAACAGTTGATTTTAATCCGGTAAAACATTCACTAAGGGTAGTTTCAAAGAATTTGAACAATTCATCAAATTTCAATGTTGATTTCAAGTTCTGTGAAGGTTTTATTATAGTTCTGTTATTATATTAGTTTTGTGGGACAATTAATTAGTAATGATATAATAACAGAATTTGACTAGAACCTTCACGGAACTACAAAATCCATCCAGCATCCCATCTGAATTATTGCACAAGTGGAATCTTTCTGAGTAACAAAACCCAAATGAAGAGAATGGAAATAATCCAGAACAGAGGCATGAGGTCAATACTATGTTGTAGCAGGTGCACCAGGGTAAAAACCATGCAACGTCAACTCAATCTTTTAAGTGTGTGGCAACAATTAGTTTATAATACCTTAGTGTTTATTTATAAGTTAAAAAATATAATGTTACCTGACTATATGTCGAATAATGTTAGAATTAATAGTACAGTTCATTTATATCTTACGAGAAACTGCAAAGATTTTAGGCTTCCTAAAACAAATTTATTGGGAACACAAAACAATATTTATTTTAAAGGTTTTAAAATGTTCAATGAACTCCCGGTAATTGTTAAGGAAGCTAAAAGTCTTGCAGTTTTTCGTGGATTATGTCTCAATGTTGTGAAGTCCAAATTTTAGTATGTGAGTAGTAAATAATATTAAAGTAGTCCTAGAAAATAATATATTAGGTATAAGATGTAAAATTTTTAGTAACCAAATAAAATATATTAAAAAAAAATTGAATAGAACCTTCACAGAACTACAAAATCAACATTGAAATTTGATGAATTGTTCAAATTTTTCGAAACAACCCATTCTTAAAGTGTTCGTTAAGATTGTTTGAGTAAATAACATCGTGACTATAAAATTAACATAACTTTAATGTGAACGGAAGAACCTAGGTAAAAATTTGCATTTAAAAGTATTTTGTCTTGACGTAAGGTGTTTTGTACCGAATAAACCAGAATAATACAGGGCAATAAAACTGACCCACACACGAAGATACTTGGCACGTTATCAAAAGATAAAGATTATAATAACTATTTATCCCTGAATTATACAATATAAGTCTTATAATCTAAGAAGGAATATTCATCTCAAACAAAGACTTCATGATGGTGTGTTTGACCTTTGTCCATCTTCCAACCTTTCAGAGCTTCCTGACCTCTGTCTGCGAAGGGACACATATTAATTACGAGTCCTCCCTCAAATGCTACATTTATGAAGGCTCCGATTTATTGCACGCTATAAACTGAATAGTAATATCATGTTGTTACCAAAACGTGGAAAAACGAAACGATGGTGTTGCCTGATAAAGATATTGGGATATTAACGACCAACATAAAATATTCTTTGAAAAGCCTTATTCTTGCAGGCGCCAAGAGAATTTTATTTTACATTATGTGACTACAATACACAAGACTATGATTGCCACCCTGCATTCCGAAATTCTACCGACATATCGAGCCTTTTCCGACATAACATCGTAAGCGTGAAAAATACATTTTACATGAGGATTTTTTTATAAATATCTAAGATTTCGTTTAGTATATTAATTAAAACCAAATGTACGTTATTTAGTAACGTAAATGAACATACCTTAGTAGGTACGTACTCATTATATGAGAAATATTTTCTTGTATAATACGAGTTCACACTCTCTCTACGAGGAGTGTTTAGGACCTTCTGTAATACGAGTTCACACTCTCTCCATGAGGAGTGTTTAGGACCTTCTGTAATACGAGTTCACACTCTCTCCATGAGGAGTGTTTAGGACCTTCTGTAATACGAGTTCACACTCTCTCCATGAGGAGTGTTTAGGACCTTCTGTAATACGAGTTCACACTCTCTCCATGAGGAGTATTTAGGACCTTCTGTAAATCGAAACTAGCTTGTAAAAAGTTCGATTCTTCTCAGTTTTGTTTGTTTAGCTAAAACTGATTTTTTACATCAAAACTTGCCAGCTGGATGGTGTTTTGAAATGACTTAGAATTACTTGAAATACTCTCAGTCTTTCCCTCTTCAGGCAAATATTTTTGTTCGGAAACTCGTAATATTTATTACGAGAGGGAAACTGGTGAATCTACATCACATAGCATGTTTTTTTCGATCTACCCCTTTAAGCATTTTAAAAGACCTTAAAAAGCTGATAGGAAAACCCCAATGACCTATTTTTAAGAAATTTAACATAAAAAATTCCAACGTCGGACTTAATTTTACTCGAACTCGAAATGCTTGGCAAAATTAAAGAAAAAATATACGATAAAATGAAAAATGCATTGGTTGCTGCATTTCATGCAATATTTTGCCAGTCCACGTGGGGTATGTTTTAAGCGGATTCAATAAAAAAAAAACGAAAATCGTCAAATTGCCGCTTATGATCTTTTGCCGGGAATTGATTATATTTTTAAAACATTTTCGTAAAATTTTGCAACAAAGTTCAATAGGTTATATGGGTTAGTTTGTTTTTCATCACTTTTAATGACTATAGAACTATTTGAAGGTGTGTTGAATTGTCATTGTGTTAAGTTATTATGGAACCCCAAAACAAAATTAATCTTTGGAAATAAAAATACTTCTTTATATTATCATATTGAGCATACTAATTTCGGTTGGCGGTAAATGGTTGCACGAGTGATTTGAAATTGTATTCCCGAGTAATGCATAAAATTATTCAAGTGCAATGGCTCATAATTTTTCAAAATTGGAACTGATAAATATAAATCGTATCAGACAATCAATAAAGTCGGTACCGACATTAATTTATTAACTTTTTTATTGACTTATTTATTAATAATTTTTTTGTTACATATAGGTATAAAAATATATTAATTTTATATTAAGTGAAAAAGAAAGAAGTATGCAATTTAAAAATAAAAAAATTATACAATTAAACAAAAAATGTAGTACAGTAGTATGCATATGGGTATAATATCAAAAACTCACACATAGGCATCGCCAGTTCGAGGGTATACTTATGTTTTATTATGCGGTTAAGATTATAAATTAAAGCATTACGGTTTAAAATATTTATAAAACACATAATTCCGTATTTACAAAAGTATAAAAAAAAAACAAAACAAGTTAAATAAAAATTAAGAATTTGTAAAGATACAGCTGGTAGGATGTTTTAACAGGTAAGTATTTGTGCGGTAACGATCCAAGTCTTTATTAAATTTTTGTATACGCTGTAAGACGATATATTTTTACATCTAATTTCTATAGTCTGATAGAGTGCATTGTAAATTTTAGGCCAGTGATTTGTCATTTTCGCTTCTTTCAAACTGTAAAACGATTTTTTCATAGTCTCTACTTTCCGATTTCAGCTAACAAAGTACGTCAAAGGGCTAAGAGAAGGATCACTTTTCATGAAATTTTCGAGCTTGAAAATTTTCCCTGTGAATCTATTATTTCTCTGAAGGTTGGCGAGTTTTTTAAGCTCCGATAGCGCAAAGATGACTTAACGACAAATTTTGCATGAAGAATGCAGCGACTATAAAATGGGAAAATCGTCTTGTATTTTAAAACATAAACGAGTTTGCTCGAACGTTAAAATTTATAGGATATCAAAACGGAGATTTAGAATGTCGTTAAATCCTTACAACGCAACGCCTTACCCTCCTTGAAGATATGCAGTATAATAATACACGAGATATAATAAATTCCCAAGTGAAAATACAACCAATCGACACGATTATACGGGTTTATTTGTAAAAATCGTGGTGATTTTTAAAAATAAAGGAATTTAAAAAATACAGATTTAAAACTTATTTTATCAAAATGCCAAATACTCTGAAACTATTTAAAATAAAATGATGTTGTTTACTGGTAGATACTCCCAGTATCGCCCTTGTGAAAAAACATCACTTAAAATCGAAAAGGTGTGCGGTGCTTGAAATGGGAATAGCAGAATAACTACGTCTTAAACTTCTTCTTCCTATTCTAATTTCCTTCCCGACTCCCTTTAGCATCACAAAATATCCCAATTGAGAATGCCATAATTCCACTGTCTCCAGATAGAACGGGGCAAGTCACATGAAAATGTCATTTTAATACCAATGTACTGAGTTTAACCGCCCTTACAAAAAAAAGGTTTTTTAGGTTGAAATAACTTTATTATTTATTCAAGAGTATTTCATTTTAGTTAATAATATATTAAAGTTGACTCAAAGTAAACTGAACTTTAATGAAAGTTATTTTTACATAAGCGGTAAATCAAGAGCTCGGTTTCGTTGGGAAATTATTATCAACAAAGAAAAAATAATCTTAGGTGCATTACAACATTTCAAAACAATGTAGGTATATAATATAAAGAAATACAGTAAAATTATCTTCTGTTTTCTATTTATTATTTGTAAACCGTTATGTACAACAAAAATGACACGTGTAAAATAGATAAAGGTAGGTCCAGTAAATGAGAAATGATAAAAAATATACATAAACAAGTAGCAGTAATAACGAATGGTAGAAATAAGTAGGAGCATAGCATGTGTACGTTAACAATTTAAAATAATTTTGTACGATAATTTGTATCTTCAAGAGGTGACATTATTGTTACGATGGAACAAGTAGAAAAGGTTGATAGGAAATACAACAAAGTAGGAAAGTGAAAAAATAGAGGGCAGTTTTACTATTTTGTTCTGTCTAACTATCCGGTATGTTGAAAAAGTCAACGGTCGCTTTCTAATAGGCAGAAATTCTCGCTTTAGGAGCATAAAAAGGTGTATGGGATCTCCCACG
Organism: Hesperophylax magnus; assembly: GCA_026573805.1. Lineage (NCBI taxonomy): Eukaryota > Metazoa > Arthropoda > Insecta > Trichoptera > Limnephilidae > Hesperophylax > Hesperophylax magnus. The sequence goes on from JAIUSX010000049.1 coordinate 13,875,474, forward strand.
AGTATACTTGTTAGGAACGTAGTTGACCTCTTACAACATAGGTGAATTACGCATTGTTCTAGAGATTATCAAGATTTTGTCAACTTCTTTCATGTTTGTAATTAAAATATTGCGCCTTTTAAGTATTAAAGTATATGTCAAATACATAAATCTAATAGTTATTTTTATCTAGTTTCTTAAATGGTGTTTGTTTTCACAACATCTTCAAAATGAAGAAATATATGGAAATTTAAAATACCTTGGAAAAATTCCAAAATTCGATGAGAAATTATTATTGAAGTGAAACTTCTTTACGCGCGTTATGCATTTTCGAGGACCGGAGTAAAACCGACTCATGACCGTCACGAAAAACCGTGATCATTTCGCTATAGAAGCCTAGCTAATATTATATACCTAGTTTAAGTCACTCTCCAAACTCAGCTTCGCGGTCTAGAGGCAGAGCGCCCGACTGTCGTCGTGAAGAACCGAGGATCGATCCCCGCTTTAACTATTTTTTTTTCTTTTTGTGATTTTTTTAATACGAGGAAAAGTGATAAAATGCTCTCGTGCTGCGACTTTTAGATATTTTGACTATATGATATTTTGGTCGAAATATAGCTTACAAATCGAGCCGGTAGAGTCGCTCGGTATTTTGATTAATTATTTTTATTTTAAATCATTAAAATTACTAATCAAGGCCGATAACGCGACTAATTACCCTCGCAGACGTGCGTGACAAGTTTTTTTAGTAAAAAACACAGCTGTAAGTGAGTTTTTCAAAATTTAGAAATGTTTTTCAAATTCAGACTTCATACGGGTATGAGACTGTTAAAAAACGATAGATCTTTTTCAAAACGGACAAATATACGGAAATATTTTGAAAAACGACAGATATGACTTCACACTGCCAATATATCTTCGATTCGACCCTATATAAAGCGTTAACGAGACGTTATGTGATATTATTCATTTGCCGTGTTTGAAAACGAAAATTTGCGATTACACGTTGTATACGCGGTTCTCGTCGCGCGAGATACCTCTCCTCGCGGTCTAGAGGCAGAGCGTTCGACACTCGTTATGCAGGACCCGGGTTCGAATCCCATATTTTTATAACTTTTAATTTTTTTATCACATGCTACTTATAAATATGTCAATAGACAGAAAAAAAGAGAGAATGAAATGAAAAGAGAGAGAGAGAAGAATACTAAAAGTTTCACTTCCGTCGTGCGTAGGCTTGCCACACACTGTATTTTTATTTCAAGTTAATAAAACAGATCAACAACCCCCTGTGACTGGATAAGCATAAGATTAATGAACTATTTTATGTCAGTTTCTATTTCACGCTTCAATTATTAAGGTTTTTACATACACGGTCGTTTATCAAATGAATAAAATTTTCACAACGTTTCTTAGTAATACCATATATTTTTAGTACCTGATTAAACTAAGAATTACTTTATTCTAATTGTTATCACTCAGTTTGTTTTCTAATTTTAATTCCAGGTAACTGTTTATTACTACCATAATAATAAACAATGTACTAAAATTATAATTTGAAAAATGAGCTAGGTTTGAACCCTACTTCCAAAATGCATTGGTCTCATCACAACATCCGAGTGGTCCAAACAAGGTAACAGTGGTTGAAATGAGGCAACCCAATTTTTTTGTTGCTTTTGTCGTGTAAATGATAAGTTCGAAAATTCTGAGACTCACATTTTTTATTACACGGTAGGTGGTTTTAATGAATTGGTTACTTTTATTCTATGCACCAAGACTAAGGAGCTATTCCAGTTCAAAGTTAGGTAGTCCAACCATCGCAACCTTCTCTTAATTTATTATTTTGCATGTGGTAGGGGAACAATAAGAATTAGATCACTGCATTTCTGGATGCTGAAAGGTAAATAATTGTTCAGTTTCAACAATTTGACCAATAAATCGATATCATTCTGCAGAATAATGGAAGCGATGTGACTTTTGATAGCCCTGAAATGTTTGATATTATCGGCGAAGAGAAGATATCTTAAGCATTTAATGGTATTGACAATGTCGTTAATGAATTAAATAATTTGCTTGGGTCCTAGGTCCGATCCCTGGAAAATCTAGCAGCTTTTTTGTACCTGTGAGAAATACCATGTCTGTAACTGACATGCTGGCTCCAATTGTGTGAGTAATTAGCCTCGAAACGAGGAAATTCTGATAGAAAATTATGTCTTTCAATTTTTAAATAAAATATCACGATTCACTTTATCAAATGCTTTCTCGAGGTCTGTATAAATCACATGTATCAAATTTTAAACGATTGAGGTGAGGAGAAACCCGTGGTGATTCTCAATGTGTGCATGATTTCTTTGAATATGATTTTTTCAAATGCGAATACCGCACAAGAGTCCCAACTACTCACAATCGTCCGGAGAAAGTGAGACTTTGGCATTCCCAATTGGGGAATTTTGGGAGGCTGAAGGTAGTGGGGAGGGGAAGGAGATGGGAAGAGGAAGTTGAGAAAGTACCTGTCTATTCAGATCTGGTCACCAAACAAAGCTAAAGCCATTTCAAGCAACGTTTCAATGCTTAATAGTGATCTTATCAATCGAGATCGTATCTTCCACTCCAATAAATTATGGTTTCTACAAATTTTGCGGGTTCTGATAAAACAGCTACTTAGCGGTTTAAAATTATCAATTGCTGCCTTTTTGCTGGCGTGACTTTTTTTCCTACACTTCAGACACTTCCCACACTTATTATGAAATACAAGGTTGAAAATGGGTTTTAGAGGTTGAATTAACAATTTGAATGTCTTTTGAGTATGGTAGGAGGAATACAATCTGGGCCGACGGAGAATTTAGATAAAGCGGTTACAATGTCTTCATCGTTCTATCGCACAATTTTCGAGGAATCTAATTTAATAACAAATACAAAATTGGTTTGACGACATTTTCACCTTCTAACTATTAGATAGACGTGTTATTAAAACTGTCAGAACGTCGAGAATAAATCGCAAACAATTCTGGAGAATATTGTATTGATTATTTTATGCATTGTTCATTAAAATACGTAGTTTAACAAGTTATTCTGCCAATAGAAAAGTTCATAACAAAACCAATATACACTTATTCGTTTGACTGTAAAATGTGCAAATTCAATAAAATGGAACAATTTTCGTCATTACTGTTGAAACAGCGAGTAACGCCAATTTTACTTACTGCGGTTTTTTTCCGCAAATTAAAAAAAAAATAATATCAATTAAATTATTTCTCGAACATTTCAAAAATTTATCCCTCCCCATAACGTTAAATTACCATTTATATTTATTTTTAAAATACAAAGTATTTAATTGAGAATTACAAAGCATTGATACATTGAGTCACTATACTAGGCAACTGCCTGTTTCACGGTTACCAATACATTATGTTTATTTTGTGTAAAGTGTAAACAATATAATGTAAGATTTAGGGTCTTACTTATATACATGTTAGAGAAACCTTTCGAAAAATATCACTAATTTCTGAACACCGTGAATAAATATTGTAAAAAATAAACCTAATCGTCTCAGTGTTTTCAAAAGTTACATCCTTTTAAATTAGAACCATCTTGGTACTGTCGCACAAAGCCAACTTAAAAAAAATTGCAGCTCGTTCTCATTTTTAACATTTATTTCTCAGACTGCGCTTTTCATACCAATTAAATTTGCAACGGTATTTGTCACAGGTTAATTAAATTTAAATCTTGCGATGGAAAATATAAAAGAATATTTGAAAAAAATGCAAGCGGACTGACTAGTTCAGTACTCAATATTCAGGTCTAAACTTCAATAAGTTATTCTCAGTAATTGAATATTCTCTACGTCAAAATAAGTCAAAACAGTTTTCATATAAATAAAAATCGAAAACCTGTAGTTAAGACGCAATCTAGGTTTCATAAATATTCTGGTATGAAACGGTAAGAATGAGGCTTTATTGTTAGTGTATTCTTCTCGGTAAGACTTAAGTATCTTTATATCCCAGATGAGATCGTCATCTTTTAAATTTCGGTGTCTTATTCTATTTTCACATTTTCAATGAGAGTTGTTAATATTATTTTCAATAACTAAATATTACGATGAGGCTTCATTAAACGTTGACAGTTAAAACCATTTTGATTCTTCCAATATTGCATTATAGGCAGGTACCTAGAATATATATACTGCAGGCGCGGGTCGTCCATACGCTCCGCATCCCTTGCATTTTAGAGTAAAAAGATTTGGACTTTTAGCCGTAAACAGCAATACTGCAATTTAAATATGTTAATATTTCTACAGCAACCTTAAAGTATTTTTTTTTACAAATCCGGCGCTGTAAAAAATCATACAAATATTATTATTATAAGACATCGTGCATATTATCGTCCCGTTTCTGTGTACGCGCAACGAACGACACGATACAATACATACATTCTTAAATACTGTGAAACGCGTAAAACACACGTATATAATAATAATAATAATAATAATTGGATAATTTGTAGAGCGCCGTTTTTGTGAAAAATCACCTCAAGGGCGCTGTACAATTTATTTCCTAGGATCTACATTTGTTATTTAGAAAAGATACCAAAACATACTTACCTGGCAAGTCACTTCCAACAAACACACTTATATTAAAAAGTTTATGCTTATAAAAGATAGAACTGCACGCAGAGGACACTACATCAAAAAACACTGGTCGTCGCATGATCTTAAGTCTGCTATAGTTTTTATTTTAATTTAAATGTATTTTAACTGTCTTAAAAGCCTACAAATTGTTACTTGTTATCATTTTTATTTATTTATTTTTAATTATTATTTTTATTTATTTTATTTTATTTTTAGTATTTTTTACATTTTGTTAATTTAAATTTAAATTGCCGTCAACTGTGAAAGTGGAGGTTTCTGAAATTATGGATACGACTGTCTGAAAAGGTGCGTTTTAAGTTTAGACCTAAATTCTGTCGAGTCTGCGATCATTCTCAAATCATGTGGCAGTCCATTCCAGGCTTTAGGTCCTGACACGGCAAAAGCACGCTCACCGAACTTAGTATCTGGTGTGCGCTTTGGTTCCTTCAACCTTCCGATAGCTGATGACGTTGCTGACCTAAGGGTTGACTGTCGGGAATTGGAATCTTCTGGAATACACAATTCTGATAAATAAGCCGGAGCCATTCCGTTAAGTGACTTAAATACCATCCAGCATACCTTGAACTGGATTCTTTCAGGACATTTGAGCCAGTGCAGATTTTTGAGATGCTCTGAAATGTGGGAGTATTTAGATACTCCGGTGATAAGCCTTGCCGCGGCGTTGAAAACGGATTGTAATTTGTTGATTTGACATTTAGGGAGACTTGCATATATTCCGTTGCAATAATCTAGACGTGAAACAACATAGGAATTGACTAGCAATTTAGTCGCCTCTGTTGGGAGGTTTCTCCGCACTGCTTTAATTTGCCTTAATTGAAAGAACCCCGTGCTTACAGTTCTGTTCACCTGAGTTTTAAGGGAAAAATTAGCGTCCAGATTGACACCCAGTAATTTGATGCACGTTTTTGGAGTGATGTCACTTCCGGAAATGGTTATTGGGGAGTTTTCAATGTTATGCTGACGTCTGCAATAATACTGTGGTGTGGAAGCGATCTGTAAACCGTATCCAAAATTCTAGAACTTACGGTCTTTCGGCGCATGCGCACTGAGACCCGCAAGCCAATATCTTCGTCAACTTTATACGATATTAATGACAGCATCCAACGTACAAAAACCGTCTTTAATGCTAATATGTATAATGCACAGAATCGTATACTCTATTACTAATCCATTGTATTGTATGCGCGCGCTGCTTTGACAGTTTGATTTGAGCTTGAATACTGAAGTCGAATTCTTATTGAATATTATTAACCTGCGATTTAATTTATGATCATAATTTAAATAAATAAAAATGAATACCCAAAATAAGATGGATACGGCGCTAAAGTATTCTTACGCTGTAAATGATAATAGCGAATTGTGTGGTTGTATAATTGAATCATCAAAGTTTTGTGTAAATTAGATAATTTTAGACGGTACCTAATTATATCTTAAATAATAAAAAGGGAAACACTTTGTTTACAGTCACTTTATTGAAATTTTTAACGTCTACCGGTTTCGGTACCTCCGTACCATCATCAGGACAGTTATAAAAATACTAACAAATACAGAATAATACACATATATATAAACAAATAGTTGAGAGAGAAAGAGATAAAAAACAGAGAGAGACAGTATCAGTTGTGGGCGGGAAGTGGGGGAGGGGAGTTAGGGATAACAGGAAACATATTTATTATAGGGCTGAACGTTAAATTTAGTTGATTATTGATAATTTCAGCCTTTGAATTGACTGATTTTTTTATTTCCAACGCTTCCAAGTTGTTAAGTCGTAAACCTATCTCATTTTTGTGAAGGACTTTAATACCCGTGTCACGGTTGAAAGTATGATCTTTATTAATTAGATGTTCTGCAAATTCTGAAAATCCCGAACTGGTTAGACATCTTAGGTGTTCTTTTATTCTAGTTTCTATATTGCGTGATGTTTGCCCTATGTAGAATGCTGGGCAATCATTTGAATATTATTGAATATTATTAACCTGCGATTTAATTTATGATCATAATTTAAATAAATAAAAATGAATACCCAAAATAAGATGGATACGGCGCTAAAGTATTCTTACGCTGTAAATGATAATAGCGAATTGTGTGGTTGTATAATTGAATCATCAAAGTTTTGTGTAAATTAGATAATTTTAGACGGTACCTAATTATATCTTAAATAATAAAAAGGGAAACACTTTGTTTACAGTCACTTTATTGAAATTTTTAACGTCTACCGGTTTCGGTACCTCCGTACCATCATCAGGACAGTTATAAAAATACTAACAAATACAGAATAATACACATATATATAAACAAATAGTTGAGAGAGAAAGAGATAAAAAACAGAGAGAGACAGTATCAGTTGTGGGCGGGAAGTGGGGGAGGGGAGTTAGGGATAACAGGAAACATATTTATTATAGGGCTGAACGTTAAATTTAGTTGATTATTGATAATTTCAGCCTTTGAATTGACTGATTTTTTTATTTCCAACGCTTCCAAGTTGTTAAGTCGTAAACCTATCTCATTTTTGTGAAGGACTTTAATACCCGTGTCACGGTTGAAAGTATGATCTTTATTAATTAGATGTTCTGCAAATTCTGAAAATCCCGAACTGGTTAGACATCTTAGGTGTTCTTTTATTCTAGTTTCTATATTGCGTGATGTTTGCCCTATGTAGAATGCTGGGCAATCATCTACGTCTACAGTAGTCCACCAACTCTCAACAATAATAACTCCAACCAGCAGTGGAGAAGAATTTTGTATATTAATAACCTTTCCTCTACATGTACAGTTAAATTCCCCCCAGAAATTAAACCAGCGTATTATACTAATAATAATCTAGGAAAATTTTTAATTAATGCCAAAGATAAAGAAGATGTTCTTAGACACTCAGGCGTATATAAAATTAGTTGTAATGATTGCCCAGCATTCTACATAGGGCAAACATCACGCAATATAGAAACTAGAATAAAAGAACACCTAAGATGTCTAACCAGTTCGGGATTTTCAGAATTTGCAGAACATCTAATTAATAAAGATCATACTTTCAACCGTGACACGGGTATTAAAGTCCTTCACAAAAATGAGATAGGTTTACGACTTAACAACTTGGAAGCGTTGGAAATAAAAAAATCAGTCAATTCAAAGGCTGAAATTATCAATAATCAACTAAATTTAACGTTCAGCCCTATAATAAATATGTTTCCTGTTATCCCTAACTCCCCTCCCCCACTTCCCGCCCACAACTGATACTGTCTCTCTCTGTTTTTTATCTCTTTCTCTCTCAACTATTTGTTTATATATATGTGTATTATTCTGTATTTGTTAGTATTTTTATAACTGTCCTGATGATGGTACGGAGGTACCGAAACCGGTAGACGTTAAAAATTTCAATAAAGTGACTGTAAACAAAGTGTTTCCCTTTTTATTATTTAAAATGTCAAGTCACAATGTGTTTGCTTCTTTTGAAAAATTAATTATATCTTGTTCGCGGGCTAGCGTTTAGATGTGCATATTTGATATCAAGTACGAAGTAAGTACGAGTATAAACATGTGATGTCCAGCATCCCTTCTACAAAAAGTCACCGACCGCCACTGATACAGATACAGGCAAGTCTTAGTGAGGTTAAGATAAGTTAAGGATAAGAAAAAAGTGATTTGTGTAGGGTGAGATGCAATAATTAAAATAAAATAAATATACGACAGCCATTTTGCATTCCCTCCCCATTGCAACATATTGACGATTTGATGGAAGTCCGCCATTAAATAATGGTGGTCGGATTAAAGTTTTATGGTTAATATAACTGATCATAAATCTTTGAATTGGGTCAACATAGACAGTTGGCTTTATTTTATGATTTGCGGTAAACGGCCAAGTGCATTCCTCAAACTATATTATCCATAAAGCCTGTGATTTTATGGGTCCCTTCTACTACTAAGTTCCTGCTTAATTATACTTTGAGATTGGATTCTGCAAGGATATGGCTGGGAAGCATAAATATACAGAGTGTACTCCCTGGTGAAAGACCACCATTCTAGACACACACGCAACTTGAAATGGCTTTAGACATGTTTTGTGACCAGGTTCGAGTATTCAAGTACTTCCCAAACTTCCTCTTACCGTCTCTTTCATCTCTCCACTACCTTCAACCTCACAACAAAACTCCAATGAGGGTTCATAAAAAATATTTATATCTATTTAAATAAAATAAAACATTTTAAATATAGCTTTCAGCAGGTTCAAAATATTTATTTATTATTTTTATATACTATACAGCGTGTTAAGGGACGTACTTGACTTACTTTAACCAGTAATTTCTGGAATTATTCAGAGTAAAACGTGTAATATCAAATTTTGGTCTCTGGTGACATTTTGATATTTTTTGTTTCCAACCAGTAAAAATCAGTATTGGACAGGTAGGGAGTCGGATGAGGGGATAGGCGGTTGAAATATTGAAGTTTTTTTTAAATATGGTTTACAAAAAATTGTTAAAAAAAAACAAAATAAAAATTATTGCAATAAAATAAAGAGAATTAAGATTAAAATAATACAAATGAGCTTTATTCCCGAAGTGAAATTGAATAAAGAACAACATTTCTTATGAATTCATAATCTGCTCTTTCATAGATGGCGCTAATTTAATTATTTTAAGAAAAATCACTTTTAGAAAGTTATGCTTTTAAATATTAAGATGAATTATTTGTTTGCGCCGGTACATACGTATTATGAATATGATTGAAAAGTTTTGTCATTATTCAAACATATTTCTTTCAAGAATAGCAAACAAATATAATATTGGATGAAATCAAAGACATAGTGTTGCATTGTATGCCTTTATCGAAACAAAAAAGAGTTTGTATACGAACAAAACTATTTATTCAAATTCCTAATGCGCAAGTACGGGCGTAAACATATAATTCATCTTAGTATTTTAAAGCATAACTTGTTTAAAGTTTTATTAGCGCCATCTAAAGTAAAAATCCCTTAAATTAAAAAAAATCATAATTTATTCCCTTTCGTTACGTTATACCAAGCGAAATCGTTGTAACTTCCCCTCGATAAATATACATTTTGTATTCAATTACCATAAAAGCCTATTGTCAAGCAAATCTTCCTGTTCTCTGGTTTTGAGATCGGGTTTCCATTAGTGAGAGGCGATTGGGGAGGTTGAGTATAATTCAGGAGTGAACCGAAGAGAAATAAGTGAAGGTTCTACCCGCAACGCCTTAATCAAAAACGTTCAAGTTAGATCCTTTTTCTGGCCTTTTTTGCTATGCTTTTATTTTTGTATCCATTATTCAGGCATTTCTTGATGAAAGCGCTTATACGCGCTGCCATAAAACAAGGTTATAGAGTCGTTAAAGATTGTACAGTTATATTATCATTCTCTGCTTCGCCTAGGAACATTATAATTTCATTTGTCAATATTGATAATTAAATTATTATTTATGGCGGAAGTAGATGTAACATATGACCTATTATGTACATACTTTTATGTAATTAAATATATCACCAAAATAATAATAATATGTCACTGTACCTACTCGAAAAATAAAATATATCATTGCACCTACTCGAAAAATTAAATACATCATTGTACGTAGGTATTCGAAAAATAAAATAGAAAAAGCGTGCCGCGAACTTTTTTCTAGTTTTGCTGACTTAGAAGACAAAACTTTTTTGGTTGGTAATTTTACATCCAAGATTTTTGTTTTCCAATTCTATCTTTTTGAAACCTTACAAATTCTTACTCTTGGAAAGAACAAAATTTCATACTTTTGAGAGATAACCTTTTTTAAAATTCAAAATACAACAAAAAAATTTTTTTTTCAAAGATCGCTCAAAACTTTTCTTGAGGATATTTTTTGTTTAATAATTCTATTATTATCACGATCCATAATAATATGAATAGTGGTTCACTCATTTCATTATGAGCTGAAAGAAACTGGTTTGAATTACATGTTTTGAAAAAAACATGTAAAAATACTGAGCCCAGTAATTACTCATTTTATAAACACAATAATTGATACTTGCCAAATACCTGAAGAATTAAAAACTAGTGTTGTTAGACCTATTTTTAAAGGCGGTGATCATTCAATTATAAATAATTACAGACCTATTTCCCTATTACCTGCCTTGGAAAAAATTCTCGAAAAATATATAGCAATATACCTAGATGGATATTTAAATAAATTTGGTATCATTGACGAATGTCAGTACGGGTTCCAAAAAAAAAGCAGTGACGCACTACTTAATAATTTTTCTAATTTCATAAACACCCAGCTCAACTCTCAAAAACATGTACTTGTACTCTTTATTGATTTTCTCTAAAGCCTTTGAAACACTATGCCATAAACAAATAATAAAATTTCTACAAATTATTGGAATCCGTGGTAAACTGCTAACTTTTTTTAATAACTACTTATCAAATAGAAAAATGAGGGTAAAAATATTGAATGAGATGAGAAAATCTAAATTTATAAGGTCTGGTGTCCCACAGGGGTCAATTTTGGGTCCAAAATTATATATTATATATGTCATAGCTATGTCGAAACTATTTAGAAAAGCGCGCAGATTCATTTTCGCAGATGACACCGCACTTGTAGTATCTAATGAAAATCCTCATAGTATGAGGATGCTATAGTCTCACTGGCTCCATACGGTTAAGAGCAGTTGAGAATTTTGTGCGGTTTTACATTAAAAAAAAAGATGAGGATGAAAAAAACAGATCATTATAAATATTCAAAGATAGGTTGATTTAGAAACATAAAACTAAGTAGGTACTTAATGAATGTAAACTAAAATATGAAAAGCAGAACTAGGTATCAAATGTAAAAAAAATGAAAGTACAACAAATGTAATAAACCTATATTATGTAAAATTACTTCATGTTTGTGATACTCTTATGTTTGCTTCACTAAAATGTAAATTGTTAACCTCGATACAGGCTTAGTCCTAGTGAGGTTGATTTTTATGTGAAAAAAAAGTGTTTTATGTATAGTGAGATGCAATAAAAAAAATAAATAAAATATAAATTCTATAATTATATGTGTTTATAACTATACCGGATAGAGGGGTAAACGGGTTTTGTGGTTGGGCAGAGAAGGGTTAAGGGGGGAGAAGGATGAGAGGATGTTGCCGCTCAAGTGAAATGAAAATAACAGGTACAATTAACATGATTTTTTTTATTCGTACCTACAATTTGATACAATGAACTTCTGTAACTATAGTAACTAGCAATGAATTTGTCAGCATGTAAATGTCAATGCAGAAAAGGGTTTTCCATCTGCTATATCGAAGCGGTGCGTTGAAATTTATTTTGTTTAACAACTCCGGACAGTCAACTTTTGAGTTGATCTCATTGTGCAGGAGCATCTGATCAGCGACAAGCCTCTTGTTGAGTAGTTTCATGATTCGAAAATGTTTCTCGATTTCGTCGTAAGAATTGTATACGTTGTACAATTACCGCCGCCCCGGGAACCATTTGTTGGATAATAATTAACACAATATGATCAACATGTTTCTGGAGGACATCCAGAAATGGTGTAATTATGCGATATTTTCAAATGGTGTAATTATGCGGTTGCGAGTGAATGTGACTTATTAATGATAGAACAAACCTTATTTCAGTCAGTCAAGATCTGCTTGCAGATGCAAATAGCAGTGAAGGTGAGATTATATGAAGGTATTTCTTCATATCGTCAGCAAATAGTAGAATTTGAGCGTTGTGTCATCACATCTTTAAAAAGTTATATAAAGTCATGGAAAGTGATGAAACAAAAACTTTATTAACTGGGTTAAGTAGGTTAGGTTAGGTTAAAAAAATCCATCGTTTCTAATGACTTTATATCACTTTTTAAACGTGTGTTGAATTGTCACTGTATTGAGTTATCATGGAACCGTGCAAACATATCGTAATATCATTTATGTAAATAGAGAAACGCAAGGGTCCGAGGTGAGCCCCTGAGACACAATGAAAGTGATGATTTTCCAGATGAAGGAAAATCCTCTCACTGTGTCAGACTGAAACCTGTTCAGTACGTGGGAAGATATCCAACAAAGACATCTCCGTGACTACCTTGTTCAAATTTTTCTAAGCAGGACGCTGTGGTTTATCTTGTCAAAGGCTTGCTATAATCGGTATAGACTGCATCCACTTGTACACGTTTATACAGGAACATTAGTGTTTTGAAGAAAAATTGTTTAGTTTGACATATCGTACAAAGAAGTATTATCATCTATAATGTTTAAAGGCAATTAAATCGAGCATGTAATTTTATTATTACATTTCAGATATTCTCTAGTCTCGATTTTAGCAACAGAGGTCGTTCTGTGAATAAAAATATGTCTAGATTTTGAGGGAAGTTATTTACTAAGTGCTTGGTTTCTAAAAGCCCACACAGCCCTGCAGTGATTTATCGTGCTGACCTGACCAAAGAATAGAAAAGTTTACTTGTTAAAAGTCAGTGTTTTGGTTTCGGTGGTTGCCGGAAATAAACGGTGAGAGTTCCAAAGAGCTTTTACAATTGTACGGATATCTACGTTTATAAACTTTCTTCATCTAGCTAATAGCAAAGAACTGTTTGAAAAAAAACTTCGCACAGCGACAGAACTTGGTAAATGAATATTACTCAAACGAAAAATATCACATAAATGTGTAAATTATTAAAATCGTGATTGTTTTATTTAGCATTTTCCCTCCCGTTAGCAATAATCTGTACGCTAGTTTCAGAAGGAAGAAACATTAACATTATACAAGGCAGTTTAAAAGTTCAAGGCTATTTCCTTGTTAAAAGAGTGATTTAATTAAATATTCTTATTTTATGTCCTGTATTTACTTGTTAGCCGTTGTTGTTTGAAGGTTATAAAAAATGTATTCATGAAGCAGACGTTTCCGATGCAAATTAAATAGATTTTTTGAGGGATATTCCGCCCCTGTTCCGCTCCGCAACTCCCACCCCTCCACCACCCCTCCACCACCCTGCCACCACCAGGTCTGCCAGAGGGCGGACATGAATATCTTTGCAATAAAAACACGTCGTTAATAGTAAATCGGACTAAAAATGGGGATTGAATCATCGGGGCGTATCTATGACGTGGGCAGGCATATGTACGATTTTTATTTAAAAAATGTGGTCGTCTTTGATGGGTGAAATTGGTGAAAACCAATCCAATTCATGCTTAGAACGGTAATTGTAAAAAGGTGCAAATGTTTTGAGTTGAACCAGATAGTGATGATATTTTGTCAATGGAGTTACGTCCTATAAAGATATGAATCTTAATTAGATGTATTTGAAGAATTACTATTCCTGTTTTGTATAAATGCAGTCGTTAAAACAAAGTGAATTTTCTTTTATGTGGCATTATTTTTGTAGAGATTTTGTCAAGGTCGAGGAAATCCTCCAAAAGGGTCAGAGTCCTCAAGAATGTGTCTGGAACCCTCGTAAAAGATCTTGAGTTAAACAAGACATTTACACGAAACATTCACTGGAATAAATTAAAGTAAAGTAAAACGCACGGATTTTTTTGTGATGTGTCCTCAGTCCTCGATTTATATTCAATGGAAATACCATATGAAAAATAGTACCATAGAAGCCGATCTTTCTGTCCAGCGTAAAAACCAATGAAGAATAATGGAATAACATATTATCCATGAACAACTTATGGAGACTCAAATGGGTGAAGTATGCTAAATCAGCCTACTTATAACCAGGGGAATAATTTATGAAAAAATGGTTGAGACATTACACAAAAATTAAATACTTCAATATTATCAACAAAATAAACTCACGATATTGTAAATCTAAGTTTTTGTTGATTTTCAAACAATGTTGTAATTTGATAGTGGTCAGCTGGTAGTGGAGTTGAAACACTACACAAATGAAAAGGTCACCTTCCTCTCTCCACAGGTGTAAGTGCCTTCTGTTGCTTTTCTCTAAAATCGTATTTCCAAGTTCATGATAGTGCTTTAATTTGTTCGTGCTTAACTTAACGACTCGGTAAGCTTTTCGGAGGACGCTTGCACAAACACAAATTCACGTCCCTCTGTAACTGTCCAAACAAAGTTCTAGTTTCCCTGGACCAGTTCTAACTTCTCAGGACCAATATTGTTGTTTAGTTCGGATGTAGGTATCCCTTAATCTGGTTTGAAACTCCACTGCGTCCCGAGGGAGAAAGATTCAGTAATTGGATGATTTTTGTTGTCTTACTGAGAATCTATTTTCGACACGTTTACAATTTATTTTTCCCCCTAAAAAATATTCCAACAAACAGTAACGAATTTAATATTATAAAACAATATGTATTCTTTTTGGAAGACACAAAGAATTGAATTTTTAGATAGGCGTCGATAACGTGAAAAATCCACGAATAAAAAATACATTGAATAGGTATCGCGGGAATGAATAAAGGATCATATTTAAAATACCCCTTTAATTTGACATTAGTGACATTTTTACAATTGAAGTAAAAATTCTGTGATTGGTCGATTGAAGTTTTGGACTCACTGTGGAATTTAAAATGATTACATTAAATTTTGTGTAGTTTTATCTCATTTTTAAAACGTCCATATAAATGATTACCACGCAAACGCCTCAGAGATCTAGTATCTACAGCATTCAGTCTACTGATTCAGCATTCAGAAGATTTAGCAGCCATTGCTACCGAACAGCGCTCCCCACTGATCGAGCATGAATTGTAAACGTCCTATAAAGTCGTTAGAATAGAATTCGGGAAAATCTGAACATCAATGTCTAGAAATACAAAGGAAAATGCTTTACTTTACCTTTGAATGGTGTAATGTAATTTCCAGGTGAATAGAGAGACAGATATACGCTGGCAATTCATCTGTTCACGAGAGATGGTTCTTAGGTTGACCGGAAGAAAGACTTACTCAGAATCTCAGAGGTGCCAATAAGGTCAAACTTTAAATAAATACTGTGTTTTTATAAATTAGGTGAATATGGTAAGTAAACACTCTAAAACAAAAAAATCAGTTCAATAAAAAATAATACAACAAATAATACATTATTCAAAGCTTTACTCCTCAATCTGTCTCATACCGAGGTATGAATCACATTTAGGAAAATAAATTCTAACCAAATCCTTGTACTATTGTACCGCCCAATATAAAATTTGCTTTTTCTATCCTAAATACGCTCAAATAACATATTATGTTTAATTGGGTTGGGTTAAATCTCGCGATCATACATAAAGATGGCAGCCAATAAAAATGTGCGATGAGAAAACGAAAACAATGTTAGTAGTTCTAGACTCGACGTACACGAGCGAAACACTCGTTCAAGTTGATGTTGACATTACGAGGCTTTCGTTTCTGTGTAAGACGGCTCGTATGTGGAACTAACTGGCGGCATTTGTTTTTCCTCCTTCATATAATCCGGGCCTCTTCAAGACTCGCATTAATAATGTCTTTCCCACAGCCCCTACCTTATTTCACCTCACAACGCTGCCCAACCGGGTTGCGCTATTGCTCACCTGTATTTACACTGTACAGACTGTCAGGTAAAAAATATATATTCTAACGCAGCATCATGTTCATTGGTAAAATGCATTGTTCATATAGTTTTTTATTAGTGATTGAAGAACCGGTGGATTAGTCATAAGTGGATAATAGTTGGTATAGTCTATAGTTAGTAATAAGATAGAGTATTGCAGAAATATATTATATATTTTTACACCATCCTTGAGGTGATTTTTCACAAAAACGGCGCTATACAAATCATCTAAATATTATTATAACTAAGGGGAAACCGTTCAGAAACATGAAAGAGTGCAAGGCTGATGTAAGCGTAATGGTAAAGATTAAAGAAGGAACGCTTAGATGGTTTGGGCATGTAGAGAAGATGAACGAAAAAAGAGTCTAAGGAGAATAATACATGACGTGAAAGTGAATGTAGGAGAAGTCGGGGACAAGTGAATCAAGTACTTAAATCGGATCATTTCAAGAAAGAGAATAGCACAAGAGTATGTATGAGGCGACATATAAATGTGAATTAAACCAAGGCCATTTTCAAACTGTTGCCACATTGTTAGGCCCACCTTCAAATTTTTATGATTGAGAAAGTAATCGATTTATCAATCGGTTCGGAAAGTAATCGATGAATCTATTGTCACAATTAATTTCTCAGTAAATCGGTTTAACCGCTAAAAATGATTGAGGGTAAATAGAATTATATAAATAAGTCGTCTCAACGTGATCTAACCACAGATTGAAGACAACTAAAATATTTGCAGAATTTAACGATAAAATTATTAAATTTGATTTATAATTAATTAGAAATTATTATAAGCAATAATGAATAGCCTGAAACACACATTTGTTTTCCTTTGTGCTACGCATAAAAAAATTGTCTTGTAAACATTATTTTATCATTAAAAATAATTAATTAATTACTTCAAAGAACTTCAAAGACCGTCGGATAATTAAAATGTTCAGGATTTCTTTGTTGAAATTTTTGGAACCTGAATTAAATTTGTTCTCATTAAACCTATCATAAAGAAAAAAATGTAAAATAGCAAGATAATTAAACTCACAGTGTAAAATTAATCTTGATAGCTTCGGTGCATAAACATTGTGAAAATAAAACCCAAAAGATATCTCCACCGAACCAATCTATATTGCAGAGGAATTGAGCCCATATCAAAGGGAACTACTCTGGAAAACGAAAAAATCTGCCAATGAAAAAATGTACTCCTACGTTTGGTTCAAAGATGGAAAAATAATGACGCGAAGAATGCCAACCGAAAAAATAATTTATATAAAACATGTAGATGATATAAAAAATATTGTATAACAAAAGGGCACAAAAACGATTACGAAAAAAATATAAAAATGGCTGACATTATTTTAACCTCGGAACCAAATGATCTATTGAATTTAAATAACAACTCTTTCAATATACTACACAAAAACATAAGAAGCATAAGAAAAAATTTTGATGAATTTCAAATTTTATTGAAATATTTAAAAGTTAATTTTCAAATAATAATACTTACTGAATGTTGGATAAATCATAAATACATGAAATTGGAAATTGCTGGATATACAACCTACTCAAGTTTGAATAACAAAAAACAAAACGACGGTGTAATTATATACATTAAAAACGAAATAAAAGCCGAAGTTGAAGAAATTATTATCACAAATGCCAATTGTTTAAAAATTAAAATCAGTAAAGAAAAAGCTATATTAGCAATCTATCGATCGCCCTCAACAAGAAACATCGACCCATTCCTTAAATCCGTAGACAAGGAACTCTGCCTTCTTAAAGAAACGAAAAACATATTTATTATTGGAGATGTAAATATAAATATTTTAGAAAATGGACACCCTAAGCGAATTCAATATCTGCAGATGCTAGCATCCCATGGACTGGAAAGCTTAATAAATGTTCCTACTCGAAAAGTGGACAACAGTGAAAGTTGCATAGACCATATAATGAGTAAAACAAAAGACATTACTCAAACTGTTGTATTTAATTCAACTATAACCGATCA
The DNA here is from genome assembly GCA_026573805.1 of Hesperophylax magnus. NCBI lineage: Eukaryota > Metazoa > Arthropoda > Insecta > Trichoptera > Limnephilidae > Hesperophylax > Hesperophylax magnus. The sequence continues at coordinate 13,893,596 of JAIUSX010000049.1, forward strand.
TTATACAACTATGCTTTCAATAAAAATAAACAAGTCAAATAAAATGAAGAAAAAACCATTAACAACAGAAAAAACAGAAATCAACTGGAACATCATTAAACATAATCTACAATGTACCGATTGGAAAAAACTGCAAAGTATGAACAATACAAATGATGCATGGAATTATTTCATAGAACTTCTTCAGAATAACATACTAGCTAATACCACAAAAATTAATAAGAAAATCTCACACAAAAATGTACATATTAAACCATGGATTACACAGAATGTTATAAACTGCATAAGAAAAAGAGACGAGTTACACAAGAAACTTAAAAAAATTCCATACGATATACACATGTTAAGATACTACAAAAGATACAGAAACATTTGCAAAAAAGTTATTATGTGTACAAAAGAAACCTACTATAAGAAAAAAATTGCAGATTGTAAACAAAATCCCAGGAAAATGTGGCAAATAATAAATGAAATAACCAGTTCTAAATCTGCCAACGTTACATCAATTGACGTGCTGAATATAAACAATGTTCCCAGGACATACGCTGATAATCCTGACCAAATACTTGAATACGTCAATAATTTTTTCATAAATATAGGATCAAATCTAGCAAAGCAAGTTACAAAATGTAATGAAGATGTACAAATAAACGAACCACCTGAGCAAGGAAATCAGCTCAATTTTAAACAAATTACAGCTGACGATATCAAAAACACAATTTCTTCTTTAAAATCAAATATTTCTTCAGGGGAGGACACAATCTCAACCAACGCAATAAAATATCTCTGTAAAGAACTTATCGAACCACTTACATACTTAGTCAACATGTCTATAACGAATAGCATATTCCCTACAGCCCTCAAAAAAGCGATTGTTATACCAATATTTAAACAAGGATGTAAAAATGACATAAACAATTACCGACCAATAAGCCTACTAAATACATTTTCAAAAATATTGGAAAGAATACTAAAAAAACAACTCTTATCCTACTTAGAAGACAATAAAAAATTATCAAAAACTCAGTATGGATTTAGGGAGAACTTAAGTACTAGTGACGCCATAGAAAAAATTACCGATATGATCACTAAAAGTTTAGACAGTGGAGAAAAAACTTTGGCAATCTTCATAGACTTACAAAAGGCTTTTGACACAATAGATCACAAAATACTTTTTTCAAAACTTTCAAAAATTGGTATGTCATGTACAACACTAAACTTACTAAAAAGCTATATGACGGAGCGTACACAGAGCGTCCAAATTAATAAGAGAAAAAGCAAACCTCTCCTAATCAACCATGGAGTACCACAAGGAAGCGTACTAGGTCCGATATTATTTTTAATATACATTAATGATATCTGTAACCTAGAAACAAGAGGAAAAATCATTAGTTTTGCTGATGACACAGTAATTTTATTTAAAGAAAAAGATTGGATAAATACCTACAAAGAAGCTGAACACGGACTTGGTCTCCTGCAAAACTGGCTTAAAAGAAACTCCCTGACGCTTAATGTCAATAAAACAAAATATCTGACATTTTCTAAAACAGCCAGAGGGCAGCCGTCAGAGGACAGCCGTCAGAGGGCAGCCGTCAGAGGACCTTAATCTCAAATTACATTCATGCCAAGGAATTTATCAAAAAAATCAATCCTTATCATGCCCATGTCCCACTATAGCACACTCCAAAAGCATCAAATATCTTGGAATTGAAATTGATGATAATCTCCGTTGGAACTCACATATAGATGTAATTACAAAAAAACTAACCAGGTACATATACTTCTTTAGAAACATTCGCAATATCCTCAATATAAACGATATTAAAAAAGTATACTATGCTTTGTGTCAATCACAAATAGAGTACGGAATAACTGGATGGGGGTCTGCCTTGAGCACTCACACAGAGCGGCTCAATATAGCACAAAAAGGAGTATTAAAGACTATACTGAAAGTTCCGCTTAGAACTCCGACAGAAGAAATATTCAAAAACTTCAATGTTTACAATGTACAGAAACTATATTCAAAAAATATTTTATTTAAACTGAAAAAAAACATATCCGAATACTCCACTGCCCAACATAAATACACAACCAGGGCAAAAAGCGAAAATATCCTGATTACTCCCAGTTTGAACACATCCTTTGGACAGAGAAATAATAAATTCCATGCTATAAAATTGTTCAATGCTCTACCAAATGAAACCAAAAAAATAAACGAAATGAATATATTTAAAACAAAAGTCAAAACATGGCTTAGAGATCAAAGTAATAATCAACTTACAAACATTATGAAGACAATGTAAAGACAATTCAAAACTAAATACAAAAATTTAAGAAAAACTACAGGCCGCCTCAGAACAGGAAACCCTAGTGAGGAGGACTGTGAAAAAAATACAAAAAATATACTTATATTATACTTTAAACCTACATATTGTACAAATTTTGCTATTGATATTAATAAAAAAAAAAAAAAAAAAAAAAAAAGCCAAGCTTCATAACCTTTTGTTTTCCAAAATGTTCACGTTTTTAAAATACATATGACTGAATACTTTGTTTAAACCATTGTTTATTAATTAACTCGATATGATATGGTAAACTTTACATAATTATGACACAAAGTGAGGTAGGCGACACATTACGCTATAAGCCTCTTGCGATATGCATATTTCAGCATATCGCTCTCTATACACTTCCGATAGTAATGTATAGTCAGCGATATGCTGAAATAGGCCAAGCCACGAAAATATATCTGTCACAGGCTTGATTCTTATTTTTATTTCGTATGGTCGGGGGTTAGAAGGGAATACTTAGTGAGTTAGTGAGCCAGTCTAGGGCTTTAGGCGTCGCCCTGTGGACTCCATCAAACCCGCCGGGGAATGATTACAGCGGGAATTCTATATAAAAATGTTGTCACAAAATTATTTTGAAATAATTACTTAAAAAGTTATCGCGTCGTAGTGCTTTATTAAAAAGACTGTGTTGACAAACAAAGTTATATCAAGATATGGCTTATTCAACAACTCTGCTGAATGTTTTGTCTCTGTAGTTCCTCCCTCGTACAAGATAGGTCTCTTCAAGACTCAAGTTCACTCCTTCACTTCCCCGAAGAGATTCTCCACTAATATAGACGGTATAGGGCCAATGAGAATTGATCTGTTCCTCCTGTGTATAATAACTCGTGAATTCGATGTTGGTTGCCAAAGGGTTAACGTTTAATGCTTTAACGTTGTATGCCTTTCTTGAAAGAATTTCGTTTTTATACGTACAAAACGATGTATTCATATTCATATTGCGTGTGTACGGGCTCAAATAAATTAGTCGTCTTATTATTTTATAGCATATATCTAATAATTATATAATAAATAAAATATAAATATATATATAAAAAGAGTAAATTGAAAAAATAGGTGGATAAAAACAATTAACTTTGTTAACACCACAATTTTAATAATAATAAAAAAAATATTTAGTAGTATTTCCCCACGTTGACATAAAATTTGTTGTATAGGAATTGTGCTATATGACGTGGCGTATTTTGTTCGCTCAGAGTATTTATTTTTATTGGGATGGCTCGTGTGGCAAAATGACAAATATTTGATTCGAATATTGAAGAAAAAGTAAGAAGAGCCAAGACGAAGCAAAAAGAGGCACGGAGAAGTAAGAAAAAAGGGGGGGAGAGGGAATGGCTAGGAGAAGAAGGGTCAAGAAGAAGCACGAGGTACGACACAAGGAAAAAACAGCAACGCTCAATCAATTCCTTCCTAAACTAAATTCCAATATTGGCTTCTTTGGTTGCCATGTATACCAGTCGACTGCACTCCAACATCCTTCCTCTCCTCAGAAAACGTGTTCCAAGTCCTAACAAATCAGCGCCAACGGGACAGGAGTGCTTCTAACCGGGGTTGAACAATTGTATCGTATCGTATCGCATGTTGACATAAAGATTGTATTATGATACAAAAATACGGGTTTGCTTCCAGCGTAGTTTTGTCGACCGTGTAATAAACAACCCCCTATGTGAAATTATTACAAAACCACGTATAATGCTAAAAACATTAAATTGAAGTAAATAATAACAAATGCCTACAAAAGCGTCAGAATCCAGTTATTTTCCAGTGGCTAAGCACAATAAATCCCAGCAAACGTTTGCATAATATCACATCACAATTCAGCAAACATGATGGGAGAAATGGTACAAGCAATCACTGAATGCCTGGATTTCACCTGTATTGATATTCAAGTACATGTATACATTCACCTGTAACGGTATTGTACATTCCCCTGTATTGATATGTATTTCGTGCTATATTAATAGTACACGTATTGTATTTCCCATTGGTGCAACAGTTTGGAACAATCATTATTCCGTTCATTTTCCTCACGGATCATTTCCATTCAATCCCAACATTGAAACTGAAACCAGTGAGGGCTTTCAATTATTTAGAGTAGGAAGTATGGATTGAATGTTGCGCAACAATGAAAGCCTAATGATCTATTATAATACATGAATATATTACAATAGAATACAAGGTTGTTTTCACGTAGGTTCATAATTAGGTAAGTATGTACTATAATAAGACATGTTTAATTAATATTATTTTGAATAGATAAATACCAGTGATTGATTGATTTCGGGGAGCTCATGTGTTGGATAAATGATTTGTTTTTGGTCCATTAACTTGCTTAAATATCATCTCGAAAAACTAATGAACTGAAAATAATGAGGATACAATTTATGATAGAAATTTCACCCAGTAAAATTAATTATATATTTAGCGTCCAGAATACAACACAAATTTTAAAGCTTTTGTGAAAAAGTTTTTTTTTAACAAGTTATTAGAGTACTTAGAATAAAACTTTTGGAACACTATTTATGTGTAGGTAGTTACATACAGATCTTCGACTGGTAATTATTTTTGATTTTTACGAATATTCGGAAAATTTTTAGCAAGCATTTAGTTTTTCAGTTTATCGGTATATTGACTCGGCTTACGGCGCACTAACAAAGTGTTGCTAAGCGACCAAACTTTGTAAAGGTAGTAGAGTGGTGATTCAACTTTCTTGAACAGAAAGCTCTCACGCATACAGTGGCATATACTGGTGCTAATAAATTAAACAATCATATGTAAAGAACACATTAAAAAAATATCACCGTTTACAAACCAATTCGTAGGAGAAGTAAATGAAGGGGAATTTATTAAAATGGATTGTTACATTTTCATTAGCGTACTTAGTGGCAGAGGGCTCATTAAGCGCTTTGTTTACCAATTTGAGCCCTACCTCGAATGCGGGAGAAACGTTAATTAAAATAGGGTTCGTGTTGCGGAATGCTATCCAAACTGCGTTCCCTTTGTGATGGTCGACTGTGTATGTCCAGGAACGTGTTGATGACCTTTGTCCTAGATCCCTTATCAGATACGAGATCTCGTATGTTAAGAATTGGACAGAATGTGAAGATTGACTCGCGATATGCCCTCAAGAAATGTGACCTGGCAACTTTCAAGCATCCGGTGCTTATTTTGGTATTGGATGCATTGTTCATTCACTTATGTAGTATGAACGCACGATTTGAGATTTCGCGGCCAAAAGTATTATCATGATATTTTTTTATGATATTATGTCATGCTGCGATTCCCCCTTTTCTGGCTAAAGCGCAATACGGCAAACCTAATAACATAAAAAAACATGATTATAAGTATAAAGTGCACAAACGTTAGCGTCAGGGATCTAATCACAAGAACGTGCAAATTGTTTAATAAAAATGAAAATCTGCAAGATCTCGACTTATTTTTTGATACATGCTGTGCTTTTGGTAGAATATTGAAGTCTGTCTTCCCATTTAAAAACAATCAAAACAGCAACTTATACATACACGTCCACTTCGTTTATACTTTCCAAGTACTTAAAAAATCTATTTTTATTCATATATTTATTGTATTATATTATTTGTTTATATTATCTATAGATATAGATAATTTCATAATTCATTTTTTTCTTTTAAATTTTCATGTAAAAAATATATGTAAATGTTTATTTATGTAGCTATTATTATTATTATTACATGTTCAAGTTAATCCATGAAAAATAGTTAGGATGCCGGCCAATTCTAACGTAGGTGTTTTTTTTAAATTTTATATTAATTACTGTTCGTATCTGTGTGTTCTCCTAAAAAAAAGAAACAAATCGTAACTTCATTTATAAAAATCACGTGTCACTGTGTTCGTACACGCTAATCTCTGAAACCACCCAACCGATTTCAATGAAATTTTTGTGAATGTGTATATTTTATTCTAGATTGATAGATCCGATTTGGACCCGATAGGTGGCGCTGTTGGCGAATTTTTTGTTTTCCAAATTTATCATCCAAAAATACATACATCGAGAAGTTTTAACTTCCCTACATAGAAAGCGGTCTGTGGCAGGAGAACGTCTGCCCGGACCCACTAGTTATTTATAGTTACTAGCTATTTTCTGATATTAGTTAAAGTTTTTGTTGGTGATCGGTTGATATTTTTCAAATGAATTTTAAACAAATAGTCCCAAACAACGAATTGAAGTCAACCTGAAATACTACAAAGGACTTAATTAAATTCTAAAATTACCACAACAATATCCAATTGCCTTAAGTTAACAGATTTCGAGCTTATTTGAAATTATGCTCAATTTATAAGTTGTTCAGTTGAACGCTTAGTAATTATGAAGACTCTTTGAAATATTTCAATGGACCAATCTAAATATTTCATCTTCAACACTGTATTCAGTACCTGAATGATTTATCTTATTATTTCCGAAGTTACAAGTAAGGTAAATGCAAGGGTTTCAAAACCAAAAACACTTCATTTAGATTCATTCATTTACTAAACCGAATAGATAATACACACCAAAAATGCCTTTTACGTAGATTTGAATGTAAACCAAGTCGCCAGTGAATTAAAACCTTTTGGTTCTTGGCCATTTAGCATGCGCTCTGTCTTTCTCACACTTTTGACATTTTATATCACCATCCCATTTTAATATCATCATGATCACGAAACACATTTTTGAATTGGAAATTTAAGTACCGATTTCCCAGACTTTAGGATCACGAAACAGGCCCACATCGATTTTTTTTTTTAATTTACTCCAATACGACACATTTTATTTCCAAAGGCGGTTTGATTTACGACACCATAACATGTACTGTATACTGTCTACAGTATATGTGTACTGCAGATCCATTGAAAATCAAGGGATATTAAAATAATTGCAGGATTTTTGAAGCTGAAAGAATTTATAAAATTTTTGCCTCAGTATCACACTGCCTTTTGAAAACAAAGCGTGCCAATTTTGTTTATAATCTAATTATATTTTTTGTTGAAAAACTTAAGAGACAGAAATTTACCTTTAGAATGAACACCGTCTTTAAACGTGAAAATCAATTGTTGAACCAAAATTGAACAAAATAAATACAGAGTGACGACACACACTGACACAGTTACCAACTCCTGCGTCTGGAACATTCCAGAAACACCTACGCAGCATTATCATTTCCAGACAGCCCGGCGACGTCTTCACGAACGTACACGTCTGGAACATTCCAATTTACGAGATGTGTGCGGTTCTACATAAACAGCAATCGCGCGCCGCTACAGAATAGTGTTTATTTATACGCTCAGCCAGTCAGTGCACACCGCGGGAACTGGGAGTTGCGTCTAGGCTTGGCGACCACTTCGCCTGCACCCCCTGCGCCTTGGCCCTGCGACATCGTCGCTGGCCTGCGCTTTGGCCTCGTGACTTCTCCATCTCTCTTCAGAGCTCATCATGCTCGCATCATCTGCCGTCAAGATCCACCGCATATTTGGCTCTTTCCTCACTGGAGCATCAGGAAGACTTATGGTCTTCAACACCAGTGAAGAATTTTACCGCTTAGTCTGGTCTCCGCTTCTACACCGTAGACCTACCGACTTCATCGCCGTGATCATGTAGCATGAATTCGCTTGATGCCAACCAACTACTACAACGACACAGTAATTCATCGCCAGGAAAAAACCACTACTAAACTTAACTAAAAAACTAACTAACCATCACGCCGTTTCCCCGCAGGGGTAGGCAGAGAGGACGGACCGCCAAACAACTCGGTCTTGGCAAACACTCCTTGCCTCATTCACATTCATACATCGTCTTATACATACTCTTCTATTGTTCTGACTCTTGACATGGCCCGACTCAAGTATCTGATTCACTTGGTCATGCCATGTCTTCCTAGGGCGTCCCCGACTTCTGCTACCATTCACATTTGCATCGTATATTCTCTTTACACTCCTTTCTTCGCTCATTCGCTCTACATGCCCAAACCATCTAAGCGTCCCTTTCTTGATCTTACTCATTACGCTTACATCAGCCTTGCACTCTTTGCGGATCTCCACATTCCTCACACGATCATACATGGTTTTACCACACATACGCCTCAGAGATCTCATTTCAACAGCATTCAATCTACTTTCATCCTTTCTTTGCCAGTTCCATGCCTCACTTCCATACATCAAGGTAGGCACCAGCACTCCATTGTGGACTGCTAACTTCGCTTCTTTGGACAATTTTTTGTTAGCGCCAACTGCGTTCAGTCCTCCATTAATGGAGTTACCTGCATTTACTCTTCTTTCAATATCTCTGTCAGCCTTCCCATCTCTCGTAAACATGCTTCCTAAATACACAAACTCATCCACCTGCTCCAAGTATTCCTCATTCACAGCTATATTGCACACTGTTTTCGTACTCTCTCTTTCACCACCACTACTAAACTTGCTATATTTTATTTGGACTCTGTGTACTACACTCATCTTTCATTCGTCTCTCACCTTACCATCCCCAAAACACCTTTAGAGTGAAGAATTTGTAAGTTAATAAAAATAAATTTTTGATTACAGATAGGTATCTACCCACTTACACATGGAAGGATATACACGGAGAGAATTTGGAAGTACACACTTAATAATCCATTAATTAATTGGATTAATTATAAAGCCTTTAAAAATAAACAAAATTGAGGTTAGGTGAAGTTATTTTTTACCTGTGTAATTCTAGTAACTGTAATTTTCTCCATGTGTTAATTGATCTTTGTTTAATTCCGTCTGTTTGCATAATTTTTGTTCCGATCTGTTTTTTTCAGATCAACGTACCTTCTTAAAGACTGTATTATAATCTAAGTCAATTTAACAAATTTTATTACTATTTTCAGCATATTGCTGAAAAGATATAGTTGACTTTTATAGGTCTGCAAATTATCAACATTTATTGAGACAAATAACATTAATCCGACAATACGAAGACAAGACAACTAATGAATCGCCTGACTCGCCTCGTAATAACCCTTTATCCATCGTGCTTACAGGACTAACGTGCTTGGAATGATTGCAAACACTAATACAAGGAGAAGACACAAATCTTACAAATACGTACATCCCTTATTAAATTCACCGCTAGTGAGCAAAATGGAATTCTCACAAAGATAACAGGATTTATCTTATCGGACAATACTGCTTACAAATAATACTTAAATAAATTATTATACCCATAAAGCGTAAATCACCTTTAAACCGTTTTTATTACGCTTTTATTAAAATGATGACGCAGATCGCAAATCTTTCAGGTTTAATGAACTCTTCCAATCTTCTTTATTATACTTATTTAGTGAAGGAAGCAAAAGTGATACATGGGTACATCTTCATTTTTACGAAATCACAGCAATAAAATAGTGAGCTTTAGCAGCTTGCTATAAATTACTTTTATCGGTAGGTACTATTAATTTAATTTAAAAAAAGTAATTGTATTCCTCGTTCGTATCTTCTTCTCAATATTGTGATCATTAAATATTAAAAAAAACATTACTTTGGATTAGCTTTGTAGGCGTTCTAAGGGGAATACTTGAAAATGAACGCAAAAAATAATGAAGTTTACTCAATTAAATTACAACAGAATTATCGGTAAAAAAATGAAAAATTTCGTCTTTATGAATCAACTATTTGCCCTTTTGTTAAGAATTTTAAAAATAATTAAAAGTGAGTTATTTCCACGAAAATTAAACTATATGGTATGATATCTTTGTAGGCTAATTTGATAAAATATTGTTATAGAGTTGTGTTAACTTGATTTTAAGAACGATTTTCAAAGATAACTCATTTCTGGTTCTCACGAAATTTTAAGACGGGTTATAATATAATCTTTTTATAAATGGATGTAATCGCTTATTTTCCCGAAAATATTTTGAATAAATTTCGGAAATTCACGGAAATTTATTAACGCTCGGTCGACACGGCGCACACTGGATAAAATGGCGATATCAGCGTTTTTAAATATATTAATTATACTCTCCGAATTATAAGAAAAACTCTTGCTAATGATGTAATAATTAATGGTAAGCCGTCGTAATGGTACTCTTGGTTCCGTTATTTTTTAAGTTAATGTTTAATCTTGCTCGAAAGATGGAGCATAAAATTATTCTTCTTGTTGACTCTTACAGAAGTAAAACTATCTTTTTTTCTGAAAGTCTTAACCGTGCTCCTGGTAAACGTTTGAATACAAATTTATGCAAGCTTCCGTTGTAAAAATGTGTAAAGAAAATATATCAAAGATTATCAAGAATTCTACAAACAAATGAGAAATAGAAATCAATTTATTCCACCTAATTTTAAAACAAGACTAATGAAAAACCATTATTTTCACTACGCCATTAAAATACAATCATTTCCTTTCTGAATGGCAAAGTTTTATCAACCAATACTAATAAATAAATAAAATTAAGCAATTTAAAAAACAAACTAAGATTAAGTTTATATTTAATTTCTTATACATAACACATTATAATGTACAAACAAAGTAAAAATGGTGGCTCCCTTATCAGGTAAAAGAGTTCCTCTTTTCTGATAAGGTGTACAATTACCTTATAATATTTTGTAAAATATATAATATATGCATAATGCAACTCGTATTCTGCATATTACAATTAAAAATATGATATTAAGCGTCACGAAGGAACAATTAATCAATACAAAAACTTCGGGTACTCTAGAGTTCGTAAATTTAAAAAAATATTTTTTTAGTTTTCTCGGCAGCCTCAGTTACTCCAGTAACGGTGAAGTACAACTAAAATGAATTAAAAAAAACTTACAATTGCAAATTGGATTTTTTTCTAATCTAACTTAAAATACAATACAATAGATTTCTTCCGAAAATTTTAGTTTTTATTTAATCCATGCAATAATCACAATTCATCTAGTGTTCAGCGTAATACTACGTCATTATGTGAAAAGTTAACGTACAGGTTAATGATTAGATTTTCCAATATCATGAATTCGCATAATATTGCCAAGAACCCTTAACAATTATTTTGGAGAGCATTTCACCGCCAAGAGTACAGGTTGGAGGAGGAGATCTATTTTTTTAATAACTTATTAACGTCGCTCCACAACCCTACAACCCTCGTTCTGCCTCTTGACTATTTCAATGTTTGGCTAATTGCACGGTACTATTTATACGGCTAACAGCTTCTCGTGCCAGCTCCTTACCTTACCACATATCTACGGACTACATGCCTACCATACCCACCATATGAACTCGTATATGGCCACAGGACAGTTAAAATGTTTCGGAACAACTTATTTTCGTTAACCTTTCTGACACCCATAACATATTGTGCATATTGAGGAGAGCCTGAGAAACCATATCCCTTTCTAGTTGGGTGACTTTGTGAGCCAGTTTAAATAGGTATATTAAGGGATTAAAAAAATAGACAGGACTTTAAAAAAATTCTAACGATTAAGTGAAACGATACGATTAACTATACGATATATTATATTTCTTAGACAAATGATTAGTTACTCAAGGGGATATTAAAAGTATTAAAAAAAAATAGAAAATAAAACTTCCAAGTGGGTACAGACTTTCACTAAGCACTAATTCCAGCACAAAGGTGCTGGAATTAGAAGCCGATTTATCAGATTATTATTATTTTTTTTTTAAATTTATTTAATATTTGTATGTTTTTTACAATAAATATACAATTTATACATATTATACAGTGTTATAAAGGTAAATAGTAATAGCTTTTCCTCACCATAAAGAGACGAGGCTCTTGTGTTTGGTGAGTGAATCCTAGCTCAATTATATGTAATCTTGTAAGTAAGTAAATAATATATTTGCAAAACCAAAGGGATAAGTAAGAAATAGGCAAGATTTATCAATAATACAGTTTCAAGATTTGAAGGAAATAATAATAAGAGTAAGATATGGATTTTTATAGTAGTTTTAGGTAATTTTTTAATTTTATTTTAAATTCCTGAATATCTTCAATATTTTTTAGATATAATGGAAGGATGTTGAAATATGTTATACCTAGATAGAGATAGGTATTTTGTGTGTGCTTTGTATTAAGTTTTGGGATTTTGATAGTTTTTTGATATCTTGCTGATGAATTGAATTGTAAGTTATTTAACTGTATTTCTTTATAAATTTGTAGAATTGAATATTTTTTATATATATTGTCTATTGTGGGTACATTGAATATTGAAAAGAGAATCTCAGTAGAAAATTTGGATGTTTTTTTCAATATTACTTTAATTATCAATGTTTGAACTATTTTAAGTGGATTTAATATATTGTTATAAGTTCCTCCCCAGCCAATAATACCATATTGTAATATAGATTGTACAATTGCATAGTACACACTTTTTATGTTTTCTAGTCTAAGAATATTTCTAAGTCTTATAAATATATAAATACATTTTCTAATTCTTTTGACAAGTTCACAAATTTGTTTTTTCCATTTAAAATGTTGATCTATATATATACCAAGATATTTAATTTCCGAAGTTAGACTAAGTATAGAACATTCTTGATTGCAATTAGTTCTGTTACATTTAAGTTGATGTATTATAATTTTTAATTCTGGTATTAATTTAAATTTGTTGATAGAGAATGGGATACATTTTGTTTTTTCAGTATTTAATGAGAGGAGGTTTTTATCGAACCAATTGTTCAGTATATTAATATCAGTATTTGCTAAGTTATTAACATTATTCCAATCAGTACCTTCAATTATTATGACAGTGTCATCAGCATAAGATATTATTTTTCCATTTAATCTTTGATTGAATATGTCATTTACATAAATGATAAACAGTAACGGTCCCAGGACTGTACCTTGAGGTATGCCGAAGTGACTTGTTTTTTGTTGACTAAGTACATTGTTGATTTTTACGACTTGAGGGCGTTTGAAATTGAATTATAACATAACTATATGGCTATATTCATCGTAACAATTCCTGTAACTTTGTAAATGTCCTCATTTATAAATCATAGGATTCATTTGCATCAAGAGCACCACTTTCACCTTTTCATAGCTGTTTACAATTTTATGAAGGGAAGAAAACTTATCAAGTCGTATTCACATTGATATGTAAGCAACAACAAAAAGCTAGTAACAGAAACTATAATAATATAAAAATGTGATGTAAAAGTGTTCACTGAGAAGAAAGCATGGAATAAACTCTTTTTTATTTGCCCAGGTATTTAAATATTATTTGGAAGGAAAAACATGTGCAGCATTGTTGGAGTTTATTTTTAAATTTCATTCATTCCAGAAGGAAGAGTACAGGATGCACCACGGAGTAGCCAGAACGTGTCAGCGCTTCTTGAAATTCGAGAAAACTCTCGTCCAGGCTGTAGTCTAATGGCATAGTGCGCCCCTAAATCATAGATGAAGATATTTAACTTCAGTAATACAAGTGCTAAATGAATACGTAAACGCAATTTCCCTTTTTTGTACTACTATTTTACATCATATAGATATTTTATACGTGTAATTTCTTTAATTCTAAATTGTATTATTTTTATTTACATGTCTTTTGTGTAGGTCATTACAAAATATTTTTTAAATCATCTTAATTTTTTCGTCAGTAGACATGATGAGATTATCATATTGTCGAATCTATAATAATCTCATCGAATCTTCTGAGATTTCTTTAGATTCGACACTATAATAATCTCAGAAGTTACGATGAGATTATTATAGTGTGGAATCTAAATCAGTTTTAAACTGCATTCATTTGAATTTCGATTTTGTTTTCGTGAAAAAAAGAATGAACGCAAATTATGGAAGTGGAAATTAACCCACTTCCCGACATCCGGTCGAGCAGATCTCGTGTGACAATGCGTCCTCAATGATATTTCTATCAACTGACAAGCACGCATATACACAAGGGTGGAGCGGTCCAGTATAGCGTTTTTTTGTAATATCAAATTCGTCACACGCGGGATTGATGCTCTGTTATGTGCTTAATTCAAATTAAGAGTATATATTAATATTAAGTATTTCCGAAACAATTTTGTAGTTTAAACATCAGACTAAAAAACTTCAGAAAAATTAACTTCATATGCATTTGGTTGAAACAATACCAAGTGACGTATAACTAAAATATGTTGAACGTTTTCCTACTCGTTCTTCAGTTCAGTATGTTCACTTCAGGATGCGGAATGATTTGCCGGTTTTTGTGTTTTCTTCCTTCTACAACATGGGTATTGAAGAGATGTTGACCCACTCGAAAGACTCTAAAAAACCCCCTGCACAGCATTCCCAAAGATGGTGGAAGATGGAAATTATTTTACTCTGAAAAAAATGAAAAAAAATATTATGCTGCGGTGAAAGACTTCCCTGTTGTGGTCAGAACTTAGACAGATATTCGGATCAAGCCGGAATTGCCATCGTTTCAGTTATAGCTATACCTACTACAAGATGTTGACTCAATTTCACAGAGTGATGCTTCTCGCGTTTCGAATAAATAAAAGGTAATTTGGGCCTCACTGGGTGGCTTACCCGTGCTGAGGCCTTGACTCTTTCTAGTAAGAGGTTTCATTCCAAATTCCAAATTCTAGTAAGAGGTCGATTCCAATCAATTTGTTATATATTTCGATGGACGTAAATTTAATTTAATTTTAATACAAATTATTTTCTTACGATCTTCAAAAATATTGATTTTGAGGAGCTAGTTGCAATTAGATGCGATGGAACTGCATTCAACAAAAGTGGTGTCATTCAGAACCTTGAATCACACCTCAAACCTTTTTTATTCTGAATTTTCTGTCAGCTAAACTCAAACGAACTAATTTTGCGAGATCTATTTGGATACATCGATGGAACCACGACCCGCAAAGTTTCATTGGTATTGTTTAAAATCTTTAGATAAATGTGAACTATTTCCTTTCATGGAATTTAAAGCCATTCACGGTCATTTGCCAAGGGTGACAACGAGCAGGATTTGAGTGCAAGTCAGCTGAATCTACTGAAATTATGTGAAGGATTCTGCACATTTAATAACATAATATTTTTACGTGAATGATATTTTTTTATTAATCATTAACAGTTTACGATTCTATGTGTCTCAACATTAAGAAGAAAACAGTGTGCGTAATTGGTGCTAGATATTTACACGAAAAAATAGTGCGTTCATCCTGTTTTCACAGCGATTTAAAGGATATTACTGAAAGTCCAGCAAACGAAAATGTAAATATGTAGACGGTATTCGTACATTTAAGATGCCTGTTAAAATAATGAGAAAATTGAACAAGTCGTTACCGATAACATGATGGACGATGTGATGAATGGCATCAATCAACAGTGAAAACAGATAAACCGTAGCTACCCACTTTGCGGATTAAAAATATATCAATTATTTATGAAAACGGACATCCTTGCGACATCTGTTGAATTAAATTTGATCGAATTATGTTGACGGTAGACAACTGTAAAAATTGAATATATCGAGGTTCTAGAACGAAAACACGGAGGTCGTTAAAATCGTCTCGAAACAGGGGAAATCCCTTTTTAGGCGTGAAAACAAACATTGAATTTTGACAGCCAATTAGATTTAAACAAGAGCTATAAAGTTTTGATTGAACCAATCAGTAAACGGAGAGGCGTGTGTCAACGGGAGACAAAGGAATGACCTTTAGACCCGACAATTAAAGAGATAATTAATGACTTTTTCATTCCCACAGAAATTAGAGGTGAAGGCACTGTAATATAAACATCGAACGTTTCAAGGTTTTAGTATGATGAACCCCAGGGAATGTTTTGAATAACGTGTACACTTGTGGGATAGCGAACCCTAGGAATCGAGTGCTTTGGAGACTTTTACATGTTGAAAAACACACGCGAAAATACAATGGAAAATATATAAATGAAATACCTATAAGAAAGGGCGGAAAAACAAAGGAAAATTACTGGCAGGATTTTCAACTGTCGTGCGATTACTTATGAGAGCGGGAGGGTGTCAAATTCGAGGAAAATCGTGCTAAAGTAAAATGAAAGTGTTGGAAACAATGGGAACTAATCATTATCAATTTTAGATGAAGCGGACATATTGGGAAAACGATTTGGAAGAATAATTTCACAAAAAAATGGACATTTTAGAAAGAGTGCAGCGACTGAACGAAGCAACAATTCAGAGATTTTGGGCAATTACAAGGTCCTAGGGACATGATAGTAGAGTGCCAAAGGAAGGCAATAATACTAAACATATAGCGATAGATTTAATTCGGGAGAAGTAGGCATTTTACATAATTATGAGGGTAGGTAAATCTTAGAGTTGCACGAGACTGCAGGGGAAATGAGACGAAATAAAAGGTTGACGATCTCATGAGTATTTTAGGATATAAACAAAATCAAAAATCAAAATTCGAACATGGTTTTTGTTTACGTTAGAGTAATAAGCAATTAGGAAAGCAATTAAGGTTAACATAGGGCTTACGAGATGTTTGTATAAAGCAAAAGACATTAAATTTAATGTTTCTGTAATAATGAGAAATTTACGAGCAGAGTACCAAAAATTTGAGACTAAACAAATGTCAATACGGATGGTTTATGGGAATTTCGGTAAGAAAGAGACAAATTTTGGGTGGAGTTTAAATTGGACAATTAATCTGACAGATATCCCAGAGTCTAATTAGGAATATCTCCCATAGAAGTGTGGAAAATGATATATTAATTAATAATAGATGAAGGATGAAATTTTCCTAGAGACAGCACACATCAGGAACAGTGTGGGGTATAGAAAAGAAAGGGTAAACAACGGAAATAAGAGATGATCCAAGTGGAGAAAAGCGATACAATTCCAAGTTATCCATGAAATTAATCAATACGGCTTGGAATATAATTAATTATAGAGTTATGAGAAATAACATAAGAATAAAGAAGAAATTCGTGGAGAATAACGTCGCGAATAAAAAAAAAATTAAGAAAAAGGGAAAACTCAAATCTCCGACATAAATAGAGAAAGTGCGGGTTAAAATGGAAAAGCCCATATAGGTGACAATAAAATTAAGTAGAATTTAGGAAAATTTAAATTCAAAAATGCATAGTAAAGATTTCGACATGGGTTTAATCATTTTTCGCACGAGATGCATAAAATTGAGATATATATATATGTTATTGAGGACGGACCTATCGCAAATTGAGAAAAAAAAGGAACACAAAATCATGATATTCTAACTACATTTGTATGAAAGTGGGACAAAAGAAGATTGGGCATTTAACGCAGGCTTACTCGATTCGGATCCTATGGATATGGAAACATGAGATAAAAACAAGCCACCGCCCAGAGCCAGATGACTGAAATGTTACAAAAGATCATATGTCGGTACAGACAAAAATAATAAGGAAATGTCAAATGATTACGAGTTGATAGGAGATAGGATTAATTACCAAAAGAAATTCAGATACGCCTTTTTGGAACCTGAGAGGGGTATTTAATATGCTGCAGAGGGGACTTCAAGACAGTCAGCCGTGGATTGGAAAAGGAGTTTTGCGGGGCAGTACTACGCGTTCGGTAAATTAACAAGGAAATATTTCTTTAGATTATTGTTTTAGATTATGGATAAGTCTAGTGACTTAGAAAAAAAAACTCGCATTTAAAATCAGTGAAAATATAGACAAAGTGTTTCTTTTAATTAATTGTGGATAGTTACAAATATTGGTGAAAAGAGTGCGATTCGGGAGAAAGTTTTAACAGATATTTAATTTATTAAAATCAAGTTAATTAAAAGATTGCGCAATTCGGAATAAATTTTCTTATAAATTTATATAAAAAGAATTTTAGAATCAATAAATTATATAGGCAGTGCTTAAAAGTGTTTGTCGATTTAACCAGAATTTTAACATTAATCTACCACTTCGAAATTAATTTTGAAGTAGCTATCATTTGAAATTTTAAACTAGAAAAGTGTTATTAAATCAACGGGTTTTCTGGAATAGGATTTTGTTTAGAAAGATAAATGTTAAATATCAGCTAATTTATATGGATCAAGCAAGAATAAAATATTTAATTGGAATAAATAGTCGAAAAGATTTATTTTGAAATTAGTTGAAAAATACAGTTAATTAGGTAGAAATTCTTTGACAAGGTTTTGTCGTGTAGAACCCAACCTTAATGGGGTGAGTTTACCTTTTTATAAATAATTTTCAGGTCCCAGGAGAAATTAAGTGCTGCGGAGTGATGGTATTTCAATTTAATTATTAAAACAATAAAAATAATTACACATTAATATATGTATATTATGTATTTATATATATATATATATATATAGTAATTTATTGTATATAAAGAGTATATATGAGTAATTTATGTACCTGTATGTATATATATATATATTTTATTTATTAATCGAAACATCGGAATGGTAACGATCTTAAATACCTACCTATGGACATATCTGTATTATTGGAAAAGAAAATATGTACTTATTAATGTTCAAGTCCATGTAGAATAATATATTTTATATTTTAATATATGTACTATTATTTAACTTATTTTAGCAATCGAGAAATGTGCATTTATATATATATATATATATTTATTCTCCAATTAACCTCTAGTAATTTTACTAAATTCGGATAATGAAATAAATCGTTTAACAAAAAAAAGGAATTTAACATTTTGGATTAAATACCAAAGTTGTGGGGTTAAAAAAAAAATTAATTATGCATAAAAAAAAAGAGGGACACAACTGACTTATAAGAAGAGGAAGGTATGTCTTAAATAAACAAATCTCACATTTAGGTTAGTGTGTCAGAGGAGGAGTTTACATTATTTGTTTATAATAAATCGTTCACCGGAGAACTGGGTTGATTCAATAGTTTGAAAATGACCTTGGGCCGTAACTAGATAATTATCAGGATTATAAATTAGAATAAAAGATAAATTGAATTTCAGTATATTATTGCGCAATATGGAGCAATTTGGGTACTCTCATATACCTATCATCCACATACAACAATTGAAAAATCACGGGTTAGTAAGAATTATATCGAAGTATTACATGAAACATTTGAATATTATTGATTGGGTATTAGCATAGGTTTCCATTAGTTACCTGAAACAGCTGTGAGTTGCGTACTCTTAAATGTGTCAAACATTTAATACAACAACTGAAAAATAAATAAGATTTATATCGAAGTATTATACGAAACATTCGAATATTATGGATTGGGTGTTCGCATAGACTCCCATCAGTTGCGTGAAACAGCTGGGAGTTGCGTACTCTCTTATGTGGCAATCAATTACATGAAACAGCTGAAAAATCACGGGATAGTATGAACTAAATCTAATATTGAACCCTGGGAAAAAAAAAAATACAGTTCAACCAGTAGGAGGCAGTGGTCGCTTCTATAACAAAGACCATTAACCAAACAAATAGAGATGGCGACTCTCTTAAATAAAATCGTCAAAACCAAACAAAACAAAAGCCTGGAGTTCGGTAGTTCTCCAAAACAAACTATCAATAAGATCTTAGTATATTAGTATCTATTTATATCACCTACTCTTCTTATGTATTTATTCGATTACCAAGGTTAGAATTTCGCAGAATTCTTTGTACGAGATCCGAGCTTGGGATACGAAGCAAGTAGCCTCGTATTGCAAGTTATAAACCTTTCCCAAAATGTATGTATACATATATGTATTTGTATGTACTGTTCATTGGAGAATGCGGACCTGCATACAGCTTGCATTTTAGGTCTCCGGATCACTCTCGCATTTTCTCTTGAACGTGGAAGGAGGTTTCACGACCCGTAATTCCACACCACACCGTGAGTATAGAATTGTATATAGGACGAAACCTGTCCGCCCTAAGTAAATAGTAGTCCAAGGAGGAGTAGGAATTTGGGGGTTTCGAGGCTCGGGAGAAGACCTGAAGGCAGTGCATGATGACGAAGGAAGATTCTTTTGGGACGCGGTAACTTAGGTACCAATCAATTGAATCGTGTCACAAGATTGTGCGAATTTCTAGTTGACTCTTGATCACCTCGTTTACCTGCAGGAGGATAGGAGTCAAGTTTTGCTAGCAAAGGGTTATTCTGAGTTCGTCAAATATACAATTAACTAATTACATTAACCTACTAAATCAATCTTTACATGTACCTTATAGCAGCAGAGTCATAAAGGAGTGACGCCAACAGATACAAAAGTTAACCATAATCAAATTTATTAACAATTAACCATTTGAGTTATATTTAATTACCTGACCAAATAGACATGTATAATATCGTTTACTAGCGTTTAACTACGAATTCGTTAGGATACAGGGAATCAAAATAGTTACAATAGGAAAGTTAGCTCATTTAGAGAAACCATTTAAGTTTAGATTTGCAATGGAGAGACCAATTCAATTTTGAAGCTCAACACCCTGATCAGAATCAAAAGGGTTACCACAAAATGAAAGTAATTAAAGTCCTATATCATAAACCAAAAAAATTACACAACGTTTGATGGAATTTAATTACAATATAAATACGAAAATATTCACGTTCAAGGTCGTAAATAACGTATTAATTAGTTAAATACATATGTCTCTGAAGATATATAGTACAAGAGAGCTTTAAGTAGCTTTCTGTAGTTATCAAAGAAAATAAGGGTCCAATTTTCATGGAGGCTTATGTGACGTAGGGGAAGAATTTTCCAACCCTTCGAACACATATGCAAAGCCTTAGGAAAATATAAATATCGGTCATAGCCAAAAGAGAGAAGAAAATTCTATATTGTTTTAAACAAATAAAAAGAATGGCAAAAAGTTAAAATATCACAACGATGTCATACTACCAACGATAAATAATTTTCCTTGTCACACTCAAACCAAACTGAGATGTGTGAAACTTGTAACAGAAGCGTCAGCTATTATTTGTCGACTCTTGAGAAGAGATGGTTTAACCAAAACAAGGTTAGAATCAGGAAAAAGTGTGCCTATTTTCAACGCCAATATATAGAAGCTTTCATAGCAACTTTCGAGAATTTTAGGTTTTTTCATTTGGTTTATATTATTACGGACAAGTTGTTTTTCTCACTTCTCACATCTGCAAAATAAATGGTAAAACACGAATATAATACTTGCCAGAGTAGTACAAGAATAGAAAATATAAAATTATTCATTTTTAATTATTAATATATAAAGCATCTTTCCCCAAAATGGCGATTTTCAAATATAAAAAAATATTATTCCATGCTAATACACACGCGGATATATATAAATGCACTCCATGCTAATATACACGCGGGCAGTTCAATCAATATACACATATATACATATAAATATATTTTTTTAATTGGCTACTTGCCGGCCCAAGCGACAACTATGTCGAAAAATGAAGATAGATGTATTATAAAACTTTGTTTTTACCGGGTTGATTTTTTTATTTGTTTTTGGTACCATTTTCTCATCTTCTTTGCAAACATTGAGGGAGAGTCGTAATTCAGTGTGTTATTACCATATTAGTATTTGTATCTTTCGTTTGATCCATTATTTACTTTAAATAAATGACTGGTGTTAGTTCGTACATTTTACATTCAATAGGTTGTTCAATAAATATATTACTAAGCTAAGTTATAAATACGTCTACTCGCTACACATGCTTAATAAAACTCTGATCAGCGAGTATTATTTTTATTAACTCCTACAATTTTATTTCGAATTAGTATTTCAAGTACTTCGCATTTTCAATGATTTTTTTATTTGGTTTATTCGGTGCTAAGTTGAGTATCTTTGAACATTTCAAATAATGTTATTTACCAAGTGTGTTCTAAAGGCGAAGAGAAAATACAGCATTATGGTCTGGAGTCCAGAGATAAATATAAAGCAGAGTTGATAAACAGTAAATTGCCGGTAGTCAGTAGGTGGGTTCCACGCAGCTTAAGCTTAGCTAATTGCCGTCCTTAAAGGGGTTGAATGTGGCACAGTAGCCCCTAAAAACTACAAGGGTAGGTTTCAGCGATGCTATTTCACTTTTGTAAGAAAAGGTTTAATTTTTTTTTTATGTAAAATTACACCAAAATTAAACAATGGATCAAGATGTTATGTTGTTACAGCTACAAATCACTATAAAATTGTCGACTTACTGAAAAAATCTAATCATTTTTTTTTAAATTTGTGAGGCGGATTTGGGTACCGCCGTCCCGTGAACCAATTGTTGGATATCCAACACCTCTGCCATAGGCCACCCCAAGTGGTTCGCTACGTTTGGTGGGGTGTGTTTAGGATGCACCTGCCCACCAGCTGCCTGGCATGCCAGATCGGGAGATGTTGGTTTGAGGAGACCCTTTGATCTCTCTAACTGCTCTCTCGACCCATCGCCTTGCGCAGCAGTGGGAGGGATATATTCATATGTCCATCACTCTTGAAAACACTGATTCTAATATTCCTACCCAACCCTCATACATAAACCTTCCTCTCTTTCCTTTCCTTAAAAAAGTCCCTGCACACAGCATCCCAAAATATAACATAGGTCCCAAGGGAAATTTTTTTCTCAAAAAAAATTTTTTTGAAAGATATTAAAAATATTTTGAAATTTTATAAATAGGTACTAATTTCTGGATCAATAAATCGAATTTTCTTTGAATTCAACTATGTCATTCTCTAAATTAGAAAAGATTGTGTGGAGGATTCAGACAGTGGAAAAAGTACCGGTATAAAAAAAATTACTTGTATAAGAAAAAGTAGAATTCAGTCTGTGCGGTGTTTTTCACAGGTCTCTGCTAGTTATCTAATAAACTTGAATGTAAATATATAATAATTTGATGTTTGTTTTTCCTTCTCATAATACACTATTATATGCATAGGTATGTATAGAAATATTCACCCAATCCAATTAAATTTCTAGAATGCTCTGCGCAGTTCGGTTGAGTGCATTTTAAACTCTTTTGATAATCAAATACTTGACAGAGGCGGTTTTCATAGTAGCGAAGCTGATAAGCACGTATACAAATTAAATTTCAATTTTGTGCTTCTGGCAAACAAACAAATTAATATATTCTTAATGTGTAGCATATTTCACGGGATATGAATTTAGATTTAATACGTTCCGCGACGCAGCTAAATTTAATAAATCCTAATGAAATTATATTCCGTCGTCAGAGGGCGAGAACTGTGCGAGTGAGAGTGCGTGTATATACTGTGTATCGTTCAAATAAGATTATTTCCTACCTAGGGCTGTTGGTAATCTCATTCGTCTGTGTGAGTTTTCATCTGTTTTTTTTTAACCTGGCGAGATATTCATCTTAATTTTCACAGTCTTACCTCACAGCATCATGGAACTAACTATATCAGAACCTAAAAAACGTTCAAAAAGTTTCACCTCTGACAATGAAATATTCATAAAAATTACACGTACAATAAAAAATGATTTGATATTATTTTTTTTATCTACTAAATAGGTATCAAATGAGCCAACATTTAAATTACATACTAAAAATAATTCGCAATAAAAACTCTTTTCATAAGTATTGTATTTAATTGATTTATATATCTTACTCAATTACATATAAACGGAACTTCAATAGCTCCATAGCCCACGATAGAAATGAAATAACTGCGAGCAACATATATTTGCATAGACTATGAAAATGACAATTCAACACACATATAAAAAGTGATATAAAGTTATGAAAAGTGATGAAACAAAAATTGGGTTAAATAGTTACATGTCACCTATTTAATCTAGTTTTTGTTTCATCACTTTTCATAACTTTAAAGCACTTTTTATAGGTGTGTTGAATTGTCATTTTGATGAGTTATCCGGTCACCAACCTAAACAATACTTTCTAAACTGACATTTTTTCAAAATATCACAGATCTTGCACACGCTAATACTTATATATCTAATTACATTTTGTAAAGTATGTAGATTTGTCAAAACAAATTATAACGGATCTTGCACACGCTAATGGTTGTATATCTAATAGACAATTCGTAAAGTAGGTAGATATGTCAAAAAAAAAATAACGGATCTTGCACACGCTAATGCTTATGTATCTAAGAGACATTTTGTAAAAGTAGGTAGATATGTCAAAACAAAATATCACGAATCTTGCACACGCTAATGCTTATGTATCTAATAGACATTTTGTAAAAGTAGGTAGATATGTCAAAACAAAATATCACGAATCTTGCACACGCTAATGCTTATGTATCTAATACAAATTTCGTAAAGTAGGTATATATGTTACAACAAAATATAACGGATCTTGCACACGCTAATGCTTATGTATCTAATAGACATTTTGTAAAAGTAGGTAGATATGTCAAAACAAAATATCACGAATCTTGCACACGCTAATGCTTATGTATCTAATACACATTTTGTAAAGTAGGTATATATGTTACAACAAAATATAACGGATCTTGCACATGCTAATGCTTATGTATCTAATAGACATTTTGTAAAAGTAGGTAGATATGTCAAAACAAAATATCACGAATCTTGCACACGCTAATGCTTATGTATCTAATACACATTTTGTAAAGTAGGTATATATGTTACAACAAAATATAACGGATCTTGCACACGCTAATGCTTATGTATCTAATAGACGTTTTGTAAAAGTAGGTAGATATGTCAAAACAAAATATCACGAATCTTGCACACGCTAATGCTTATGTATCTAATATACATTTTATAAAGTAGGCACAGCTAAATTATTTGGCCCTCAATGTTTCAAAATGCCACACCATGTCCTTCACCAGAAATAAGCATATAATTAACTTTCCCTATTCACTCCGCGATGAACCCGTGATCTCAAAAAGCGAATGTAAGGACCTTGGAGTCTACGTAGATAGTAAACTTATATTTAATACGCACATTTCTTCAATCACTGCTAGATCTTACAAAATGTTAGGTTTCATACTGCGTCTGAGTAAACTATTTAAAAATCCACGTACGCTAGTAATGCTTTATTCCTCACTAGTCAGAAGTACACTGGAATATGCATCGCCTGTCTGGAATCCGAAATACACTCACTATGTCAATAATATAGAGCGCATACAAAATAAATTTATTAAGTACCTAGGTTATAAATACAACAATAATTATATCTGCACTCTCCAATCCCTGAAATCCAGGCGAACGGTAGCTGACATGACATTTCTCTATAAAATAATACACAACGAAATAGACTGCTCAGAACTTCTATCCCAAATAAATTTTAACACCCCATCTAAAAGAACTCGACACACCAACCTTTTTTACACAACTAATAATAATACAAACGCTGCAGCCAATTCCCCTATTTCTCGCATCCTTCAAACATTCAACTCAATTCAAACAAGCACAAATACCGACATATTTTTTGATTCTCTCCCTCTATTTAAGAAAAACTTTTTTAGCACACTGAATTCGCCCACATAACACATACAACCACACACAGACACACATGCACACGTACACACACACAAACACTCTCACACACCTCTCTCCTTCCCCAGCACACTAATTAACTTAACTTAAAAATGTAACTTAACCGTAAAATGCATAATATACCTCATATGTATATATGTCAGCGACATGTCATTGGTACCAATTATTGTACTAACTTTTATAACTTTGTAACTATTGTCATCTATGTAATTATGTACTGTTTGTTTCTGCAATAAACAAAAAATAAAAATAAAAATAGATATGTTACAACAAAATAACACTGATCTTGCACACGTTAATGGTTGTATATCTAATAGACATTTCGTAAAGTAAGTAGATATGTCAAAACAAAATATAACGGATCTTGCACACGCTAATGCTTATGTATCTAATAGACATTTTGTAAAAGTAGGTAGATATTATTATGTCAAAACAAAATATCACGAATCTTGCACACGCTGATGCTTATGTATCTAATACACATTTTATAAAGTAGTTAGATATGTAACAACAAAATATCACTGATCTTGCACACGTTGATGGTTGTATATCTAATAGACATTTCGTAAAGTAAGTAGATATGTCAAAACAAAATATAACGGATCTTGCACACGCTAATGCTTATGTATCTAATAGACATTTTGTAAAAGTAGGTAGATATGTCAAAACAAAATATCACGAATCTTGCACACGCTAATGCTTATGTATCTAATACACATTTTGTAAAGTAGGTATATATGTTACAACAAAATATCACGGATCTTGCACACGATAATGGTTGTATATCTAATAGACATTTCGTGAAGTAGGTAGATAAGTCAAAACAAAACCAGAATATTTTTTTATTACACATTGGCATTATATGTAATATTTGATTGGAACGTTATAAAATTTTAATATTTTACAAGATTATTATGATTAGCAGCAAATAAATGAAATTTTTACATAATAATGTTGTAAATTCTATCATTATTAAATTAATTATTTATTTATTTTATTATTGCATTTCACTATAAATCAGGTATTTTCAAAAAAATCAACTTGACTAGGACTAAGCCTGTATCGAGGTTAAAAAATTACATTTGAGTGAAGCAAACATAGAGTAATCACAAACATAAAGTAGTACTACATAATAAAACAACATATTTCGAAAAGAAAGAAAAATTACGATATAGGTCATTTGACAGCATATTGTAACAATATTCGAACCATAATTACTTATTAATCATTATTCACAAGAAGAAACAAAGTAGATAATAAAGACAGCTAGGGTGGCATTCAGTTTTAGCAAATTTATATAACATATAAAAATATGTCTTTATTATTATTATTTAACACTTTCGACAAATCCTTACTGAATAAAAATTTGACGAAGAAGTGCTGATTGTGTTAAACCCAGGTTGAACCTCATATCGAAACATTTACGACAATCGAATTTTATTTTTTTTTTATTTATATATTCATCATATGTATGTGGTTTCTCAAAATTTAGCGATATGTGCGGTGCTTTTACAAGCAAAGACTTCCTATCTTCTTCCTCGAAAAATTATGAGTTTTGGATATCTTCTAATAAATAATGTTAAATAGAAGCGTGCTTAATGAAGAAGTTTGTTAAAACATGTTATTGTGGCGTAGTGTTTTCACATAAACGGATTACAGAATTTCATGAGTATTTTTTTTTTAAATTTTTTGTTAAATTTTTATAATTTTTTTTTTTAAAGAAAGAAACATTTCCGGATTACGAATAACCTGAAAATATCTTAAAATCTCCTACTGCGACCACAGTAAGCGGAAAATATTGCTTATGTTGTGATGGAGTACTTAGACAGCCGAGGAATTGAACACACTACGCCTGGGTGGGAATCAAACGCGATATCAACTCAGCCACTGACCGGACAATATATATTAAAAGAATACTAGATGTAAATGGTTTAATTTATCTTTAATAAATAAATAAAATTTTGCAATAAATACAAAATAAATTTAACGCCCGAAATGATGTTATTATGCGTATGGTTTGATAAAGTTATTACTGCGGTAAATAATTACTTGAAGAAAATGACTTTTCTGTTCTTCTGGCGAGATATGATGATTTGATATGTGTGGTATATGTAGCAAGGTGCTATAAAAACACTTGACATTTTGTGATGAAATATGTTTTTTTCGTTGGAATTTGTTAAGAAAATTGGACGACACCGCGATATGTAGGCAGGTACATCGTCGATCTTTATCTCTTTTTGTTCTCATGTATTTGTATGTTTTATATTCTGTTTACGTTTCTGCTGATCTTATTTTATTGTTCTAAACTTTTTCTATTTTATACCTATTTTGTTTTTTTGCAATGTTTCTGACTTTCATCTTTCAGGGGTGTTTTTGCCATTGCTTCATTGAATGGAGAAAGAGAAACATTTAAGAAATGGAAAGATAAATGGCGCGTAATACTCAGAGGTGAGGCAATCATGATTAGGGCTTGATAGAAAACACTATATATGTTTTGAGAGCTTAGAAAAAAGAAAAACTCAATAAATGCCTTGTGGACGTGTTTCGTGTCCAATCGGGGCTTAAATTTCCAATACAAAACTGTGTTTACAAAATTCAAATGAGATGGAGATCTACAATGTCAAGCGAGTGTAAGTGACACGCAGTGCGATAATTCCATAATTGGAACATTTGTTTCAATTTGAATTTGTACGAATGGCACTTCTAGTTTTCTTCTTTGTTCCGTGTCTGAGGATAAATGCGTTAATGGAACGTTTCCATTCAAATTTGTATCGAAGGCACATCTAGTTTTCTTTTTTTTTTCTATATTTAAGAGTGATAACCAAAAAATATGATAACAAAAGTTCCCACTTCTAGACCACAGAAAGTATCAACAATCCCGGGAGTCTAGCAGGTGAAATTTAGAAAGATGAAAGGGAACGGTCCAATGTCCAATTCTCATGGAGAAAATTTATTTTTTAGAAAAATGTAGGAATTGATGGAAACCCGGTTTTGATGGGATAGGTCTCCTTATCGAGGCGTAGTAAGCTCATTTCGATTGATTCATATTGTTCGCCAACATTGCGGGTTCTAATAAAACTGTTACTTTCCTGTTACTTTTTTTATCATTTTATTCACACCTATGTAGGTTTTCCTTCCACGTATATTGGGATTGAATAAAGTGGGATGTTGAAAAAGGCTCGCTCAAACAGGAAGCTGTTAAATGACGCTGCATAGCGCTATAATACTAGTTATTAATAAGAGTTCCGACTCCGCAGAGTAAGTTAACCTAAGTCGTCATTATTTGGGGAGTGTGGTGCATTCGTGTATTATATTGAGATGAGACATGAAGCAAAAACATAGGTTACTATTTTGTACGTCTAATTTATCCGATTTGGTCTCCAAAGCTCCCAACGCTTTAATGCCGAACGACCGGAAACTAAAAAAACCCGGTCTACCCGCACCCCCACCGATTATCGTGTTCTACCAGTGGAATACGTTTCGATCAGATTACTACGCACTAGCTCGTCTAATCGTATAGCTATGGGGTTGTGAAGCTAAAAGTGAGGGAAGGGTGTGAAAAGAATATGTTAAATAGGATGGTATGGCTATTGATATTTGTTTACTAAACATTGCTAGAGCCATTTCAAGCAACATTCATGGTGATAATGGTTGTTGTTTGTCCCAAAAGATAGTTTTAATATACTTTTTTGTTAAATATTCAATTCGGAGGGGCCCCAAATAGGTGCCAAAATAATACACATTGCAGACAGGAAAGTAATATTTTAACTAATTTTCTAGGGCCCTCGGAGAAAACTCGCCAAAATAATAATTAATTTTATTCAAGGGACTCCAACCTCAGAGAAAGCCTAAGCTGCATGCCAAAATGATATATAAATAATTATAATAATGGTTTTTTAAGAATGTATGCAGAGGTAGTGCAATCCACATTTTGAAATAACAAAATAAAATCAGAAAAATAAATTAACAAAATATAAATACATAAAATGCAAAAATCAGTAATTTTAAATACATGTAGGATAACGAAAGATTTTTTAAATATTTATGTTGAGGGATCAGTAGGATTTATAGGCCCTGTTAGGAGTTCTACGAAAATATCTGGAGTCTGTGAATTATTTTCCCATTTGATCTCTGGTGATTTGACGTGTTGTTCTTGTATTGTTTTGTATTTATTTTGCTTATATAATGCACTTGCATAATGTTGATTAACTAGATGATCATTTTTGGAAAAGTATGTGGAAGGGTTTAGTTTTTCCTATGGGAAAGATTTAACCCTGACATAAAATCGGAAAATACATGACTGATTCCGAAATATTACTAAAAAAATGATAATTATTTATCACGAACGCCTAATTCTATCTTCGCTTTTAGATACTTATTTTCTCTGAAATTAAAATTGTACCCAATTTTTTTTTTCATTTAATGCAATGTATCTTTTCAAAATAAATACATAAATAGATAGGCGAAAGGAAGAGAAAGAAGTTTTACCCAAAAATGTGATTTATATTACCCAGGATATTTGAACATCTCCTGTCTCGACAGGGCCATAGGGGATTTATTCCCGAAAGAACTCAAAATCTCAGAAATCTTTGCTGTACATGGCGGCGTAAGTGTTTGTCTATAGTTGTTATTCAAAAGTATTAGGTAGGTACGGTAAACTCCTCTATTCAAAATTGAACTCTTCCAAATACAAAATGTAATACATTTTAAAATAAAAACAAAAAGGGGGGCTCAGACTGGGCCCACTAAGTCCGGGCCTGGCCAGGTCACGGAGGTTGTCAAAACCGTCATTTAATCCCAATGAAAGCTGTTTATAAAATGTTTGCTGTAGAGTAGAGTAAATAGTTCTTGCTCAATAAAGCTGAATATTGGCAGTTATGTGCCAATGTTCGTATGTTTACAGTTTCATTGGTACAATACTAACGACGTACATAGCCTTTTATATCATATTATATAAATGCCAGGAGCATTTAATATACGATGGATATAAACTAACCCACATCTACTCATATATATTCAAATATGTTTTCTCCGGGGCTATGGCCGCAATAGGGAAAATCACACTCGACCATTTCGAAAGACACATTTCCATAACGAAAGAAACGTACTTTTGAAAAATATAAATTGTTTTCAAAATGACGCCTGGCGCAAAAAAATGGTTTTCAAAATGACAAATAAATTATTTCACCGGTTAGATTTTTTAACTTTAACTCTATACAGGAGGTCCTAAAGAAAATAATATTCCTCAGGGCTTGTCATCTTTGGGGAGAGTGTTTTTGAGGAGAGGAAAGAGTAAACATGGGTAACTTATGTGACAAATTTAATGTCAATCGCGTAAAAATATTTTCTATTGAAATACTGGTTGAACAAGGACAGCATTGAATAAAAGTGACTCATTAGTTCTATTCGGCAAACCAAAACCATGGAAATGTTTACATCAGGAACAATGTTGATAATCTTCGATTTTAGTTAAGGTTGATAAAACATATTTTTAATATTTATTACATCAGCTACCTGCCTGCCTAATGATAAGTATTGTCTTATTATGTTTCAGTTATGATGATAGTTCAAGGCTCCACAGCTCATCATGAACTGACTATGCTACATAAAAATTGGAACTGTTAGCCAGAAATACCAGCGTTTTGGTGAAGAAAATTTCGAGTCATCCGATTTTTAGCGTTTCGATAAAATTTAATAATTGCTTTTTTAATGATAAACTAATGTTTATAAGATAATTGCTGCCTTAAAACTTAATTCGATTTCTGCTATCAACTTGTTGTGAAGTTTCTTGAATCTATTGTCTTTATCTTTATTATTTTATATTAACAATCGATTAATACCGTGATTAATTTTTGGGTTATTATGCCGTGATGCGTGTACAGTGTACGTGACAGCGTTACAGTATCCATTATCAGGCAGATGTGAGCACTAGCGCAGTCTGAAACGTTGGCTAAAAAAGTTGGAAGCGCAACACGGCTTAATAATTCTTAAAAATATCACAACGGTATCTTTGGGGTGAAAATCTGACATCATATGATTAAATTAAAACAATAAACATCTAGCTATTGCACTTCTTATTGAATTATTTCTTCAAAATTGACAAAACAGGCTTATACCTACAAACTATCATGTTTAGATTTGCTTTTTGCTTGGTTTTATATGTCTAAAGGTTAATCTGATATTATTAATACTCCAGCATCTGGACGGTGTAGGCCCTGTGATTGGTCAAATTCAAATTGTGTATAAATAAGACTTTAAAGATTAAGACACGATTTCATACTGAAATAGAATCGCCACATGTAATACGATATTTATTCAAAAATATCGTTTCTGCTCATACAATTTTTGGATAATATCGAAGAAAATATGTTTTAGAAAGTTCATGATCCATTGGATTAATTACATTACAGTGAAAATTATCCACAATTACGTGATTACGTTTGACGTTTGACGAAAAAAGCACGCGTTCATTCAACATGGCCGATACGCACCGCGTCAAAGATAGCCGACAGAGCGCTCCTCTGGCGGTGAAAGAACGAACCGAGGGGCTGGCGCGAATATTTAAATATGCAAAATAAAAAGATTTCTTCTGGAAGTTTATTTAAACTTTGCAATGGCATCGTTTCTAAAACAAACATTTGATTCAACTTAATGACAATAAACAACAACTCTTTACATGTACGATTTTGAAAAATATTGATATTTAATATTATTTACGTAAATAATAATTTCGCATTATTTTGACAGAACACCGATATGATATACGCGGAAGTATAGGCACTGCCAACCCAATAAAATAACATGAAAGACAATCGGAAGATAGAAACGCTTCGTTGATTGTAAAATTAGCCAACAAATCTCTAATCTGACATGTACTTATATGTATAATAAAACAATCATTTTGCCAGGTATAAATATTTATATAATATATATTAAGGTATTATTCGGAAACGCTGAACAAGGATAATACGAAATATTTTTAAGTAAAACCTTCGGATTTACCTTAATTAATATAGAAGGAATCTGAATGCATTCGGGAATTTTTTAATTTTAGCATTTTAATTACGTGAATTAATTAATTATTAATTATTAATTAATTAATTAATTATTTTTTATTTTTTTTACGTGATTAATCACGTAAAATTAAAATTTGCTTTCGTTGTATTGGATGACAGCCGGAATAATTTCTATTGATGACATTTTCTTTTTTTGGTATTCCTGATATGAGTGTCTAGAATTTTTACCATAATTTACTCTATGCAAATATTATTTTGGTATTTTGGTTTCTTTTACAAGTAAGGAAATATTTAAAAAAAAGTTATTATAGGTTAGGATAGGTAAGGTTAGGTTATGCTAGATTAGGTTAGATTAGGTTGGATTAGTATAGTTCAAGTTAGTTTATAGGTAAGGTTAGATTAAGTTGGATTATTATGGCTTAGGATAAGTCAGGTTATGTTAGGTTAGGTAACGTTAGCTTGGGTTATTATGGGTTAGGTTAGGTTGGGTTATTATAGGTTAGGTTGGATTTGTATAGGTTAGGTTAGGTTAGGATAGGTTAGGTTAGGATTGGTTCGGTTAGGTTAGGTTAGGCTAGATTGGATTATTATAGGTTAGGTTAGGATATAGGTTAGGTTAGGTTGGATTATTATAGGTGAGGTAAGCTTAGGTAAGGTTAGATTATTATAGGTTAGGTTAGGTTATTATAGGTGAGGTTAAATAAAATATTAGTTAAATAAATCATTTGTGCTAAGTAGGCACTATTTTGCCGGAATATTGTATTACATTATATTTTTTAAATTTACGTTTTTCAATTGTCTCTAGCCGCTCATTTCAGGAATACCGACAAAAGAAAATGTTATCAACAGAAATTATTCAGGCTGTCATCCCATACAGCGAAAGCGAATTTTCATTTTACGTAATTAAAAATTAAAAAGCTAAAATTAAAATTTTCCCAAATGCTGTTCGATTCCTTTTATAGTAATTAAGGTAAATCAGAAGGTATTATTTAAAAATATTTCCTATTTTCCGTGTCCAGCGATTCCGAATATTTACCTATATTAATTTACCTTTAGCCATTTAGGCAATTATTCGGGAAAGGTAAAGTTTTACCTGAACAACTGTCATTATTATTATGCCTAAACGCCTTCCTGTTCCGTTTTTTAACAATATATACTCACCCTCTCTCTGTGTATGACCTAATATCTACCTATTAAATGTAACTGTTGTTAGTATCACTTAAACTGGGCGAAGCCCAACTAAGTGCCGCCCGCAGGGCCTAGCAGAAAAAAACCCGCGGAGCGGGTTTTTAACTGCTAGTGTTATATTATTGCCTTACTATTCTTTATTTAGAATCTTCACAATATTTTTTTTATATAAACTATGTAAAATGGCTGACCGATCGCCCTCGATTTAGCAGGCCACTACAACCAGTCTAATGCAGTATATCTATACTACCAATAATTATTTCGTTAGCTTTCTAACTCAAAGGCTCATGTTTACTGCTGCCACTACCTAGCATTTACATTATTTATTAACTAATTTAAGTCTGTATAACTTAGGAGTAGGAATATTCTTATTTTTGTACTATTTACTTGCTGTTATTATATGGATATGGTTATATGTATTTTTTCTATTACTTTTGTGTACTTGCAATCTTCAGAATATTACTTTTTTTTAACTATGTATGTAAAAGCCATATGGGCGTATAAATAAATAAAATAAATATCCGTCGATTAACAGTTTAAAATTAGTACTAAGTATGTTAATTACAAGGTTTGACAACAGATTGCAAAGGTAAAGACAAAAAAATAAAACGAGTTGGTAAAAGAAATAAAATATTTTATGTAGCTTTTTTACACTTTTACTTCAGGTAGCAACATAATTGAACTATAATCTATGAAAAATATGAATAATACAGTAACATATTATTACCCACTTACATGAAAGAAAGAAGTTTTCCGCTTTACATGAAATGGCGATGTTATTTCTTTAGAGGTATCTCTCATTTCATAGGAAAACATCTCGCTCTTGGGGGCACGGGATCCAGAGCACAGAGGGTAGTGGGGGGGGGGGGGTAGCAGAAGTTAGAGTGGAGGGGTTGAGTAGAGGGTGGAATGGGAAGAGAAAACGTACGACAGACTGCAGTTACTTCTGTAAAGGTCACGCTGGAACACGAACGGTTATGTGACGCACGCGCGTAGGTAGACTGTATTATGAATATATTTTCTAGAAGCGAAAGGCACTAAATTAGATATCTCATTATAATTATATATTTATGGTTTGAGAAATGTTAATTTATACTTATAACCTACGTCATTGGCTTCGTAATTTAATAATCTTTTTTATTTTAAAATGTTTTGTTAATTAATATTTTTTATGCGAATATAATAATATAACCACTCCCGTCATATTGCCAGTGAGACTATGACTTCTATCTGGCTATTCAGAGCTGGTCACCAAACATGGCTAAATCCACCTCAAACAAAGTTTCAAATCTGAATGGTGGTCTTACACTAGGGCGATACTAAGAGTGTTTTACACTGATATATATTATTAATAATTAATAAATTGAGAAATAACACTAATTATTAAAATATATACGCACACCGGGATTCGAACCCTCGACCTCCGGATGGCTAGTCGAGAGCCTTGCCCTTGACCACGGAGACCGTCATGCATTGAATTGAAAGAATTGGTCCTTTGTTTTACCAATACAACTAAACAATACAATACAACTACAGCCAATATGGTATTTTGACGTATTTAGATTTGAAATTTATTTTTCTGATTTTAAGTATCGTACTAAAAGCATGTAATTTTAATATTTTCAATCGTAGTTTTTGATTACAAAAACAAACTCAAACCGCAGAATCCGAAACAGTTCCAACTGGCTACAACGTGAATATGACAGAAAACGCCAATATCTGGCGTGACGTCAACGCCGACGAATAAAAATGTTGTTTGAAAACTTGAGGTGCCTAAATAGTGTAGGTTTTTCAGAATTTGAAACACACCTAATAGACAGAGATCACTATTTTAATATCTTTAATCATATTCCCCTTCCTTCCACCTACTTTTACCCCTACCTCCCCCTCGCCACCAACCAAAGTTGATGTTCTCTCTCACTCTTCTACCTTAACTATAAATACACTGTAATGATTTAATATGTTTGTTATGTAACCCCGATGAAGGTTCAGGGTGAACAGAAACCGGTTGGTTTTATATATTGAAAATATATAAAATAAAGTGTTATAAAAAACAAAGTTATTTTATTCTAATTATTATGAGTACACTAATAATATCGATTATTTTAACATAACAAATTCGATGTTTAAAATGTGCTAAAATTATTATTTCATTATAAACACTTTATGTGAAAATTTGCTGTCATAAATATAAATATTTTTTAAATTGTATGCAATTATAAGCAATTACGCAACCAGTTTTTATTACTAATGTAAGAAGACTAAACCGAGCAACCCCGAATAATTGCTCGCTTTCACCAATTACGGCATCCCTATCTACGAACGCAGGACATCATAGATCTCGTGCTGCTTACGCAAATTATAAACCGAATAATGAGTGGCCGGCTCCCCGCTACCTACCGAATGATGTAACACGGACGGCCTATAAAATCGAGTGCACGGCCTTGAATCAAGCAGAGATTCCTAGCCAGTTGTAAGCTGAAGACCTGATACTGGTGGCGAAATGTGTCTTCCCTTTCAGTGAGGTCCTAAACAAGTTCTAGGCTCAATACCTGCCAACTGATAGCGAGATGTATCTTCCCTTTCAGTAAGGTTGAAGAGTTAAGTAGTAAAACGATTTTTTTTTCTTTCGTAGTCTGAGATAGCGCGCCGTGTCGCCCTTTATTATAATCGTTATAACTGTTTACTTTTATTAACGTTATGCTAACCCTTACGTAAAAAATTAACCCTTACAAAAAATATATCCCCATGTAAGAGGGGGATATATTTTATGGGCGTATAAAAGAGTAAATAAATAACAATCATGAAAGAAATATACAATCAAATGCAATATAATAACTTAC
The DNA here is from genome assembly GCA_026573805.1 of Hesperophylax magnus. Lineage (NCBI taxonomy): Eukaryota > Metazoa > Arthropoda > Insecta > Trichoptera > Limnephilidae > Hesperophylax > Hesperophylax magnus. Next base: position 13,930,351 of record JAIUSX010000049.1, read on the forward strand.
ATGGAAAGCATATGACAGATTTCTTTAAATAAAAATAAGTGAAACAGATAAACAAAGTGAAATATTCATAAAAATAAATAAAGTATCATCTGTGTTTACGTCTTGTAAAAAACGCTTGTTTATTTTATGTATTATTTGCTAACATAAATAATTAAAAATTAAACAATGGGAATCGTTCTGTGATTTCCAATATCAGAAGAACAGAGACTTCGAGGTTAATTTGTCATAAATATTAATTTCGTTGTTAAAATATAAATTTACGTAAGTATCCCCAGGCAACGTTTTAAGTAACTTCGTACGTTTAAGTACTACATACCACGAGATACATAAAATAACATTTTGTTGCTTTACCCATTTACATTTTGAAAGGGGTAACTGTTTTTAGTAAAAATATTTCGCTGGAAATAAGCAAAACGTACCCAATCCATAAAAAAATGCACGAAACCCTAAATATTCTGTAAAATAAATATGATATTAAATTATTGAAACGAGTAAAGAGAGCCTTCTTATTGGCTATGGTATCGCTCCAAGGGTTATGGTGTTTCACTTTACTAATCCACTAGCACATTATTTCTCACGTTTTCAGCAATTTCATGAAACAATCTTACTCACCAAAGTCTGCTTAGATCTCAGAAGTTCGAATTTGCAGCATTGTGATTTTAAACATTTATTTGAGATATTATATTAATTTTGAGTAACACTGTAGATTTATAAATAAATAATCAACCCTTTAAAAAAAAATTTTTACTACTAATAAAATTTAAAGTTAAAATTTAATATATTATATATCGAACGATTAGTCATAATTAGAGACCGGATTATATGCAACAAAAATAGCCCAAAATATGCATGCAAATATGCAATAAAAATAGCTAAAATATGCACGAAAATCCATAAAAAGGGTCAAAATATGCAACATGAAATAGTACAGGAAGTCGTATTTATATATATTTTTTTATTTTAGTAAGCTATTAGTTCTCAAGGATAACAATTATATTTTCGAAAATATCAATTATAAAATGTATTTAACAATAAAATTTAGAATTTACCTTTAAAAACGTATATGACTAAGTACTGTTCTAAATGTTCTGTAGACAAATTGTGTCTACGATCGCTTAATATATTTTTGTAAGCGGAAAAGGAACGTTCTACGTCTACTGATGTGGCTGGACAGAATTTAAATTTGGGTGCGATTTTTGAACTTATTGTTCCGGGCAAAATTTCACCTGCCCCGTTGATGAAGTTATCAATTTGGCACAAAGGTTCAAACCCTGGGTTATTATTCAGTATGTTTTCAATTTTTTCTTTGAGTTTACTCGGGAATAGCTTTAGCAACGAGGAATTCATAAGGCGAATTTCCTTCATAACCTGAATAGATGCATTCAACGCCAATCCATGCGTTTCAAGCATTTTTATACTTGCAGGTGAAATGAGTGGTAATCATAGCTAGGTTTTTTTTTAATACTGGCGTATAATCGCAAACTTGGCAGTATAAAACTTTTCCGTCGTATGTAAATATTCCAGGATATTCAGCTATCCACGTATGGGCACTTTTTTATCAGGGGGCATGGTTCACTTTCACAATGTACAACTTCGTGCAAACAAACAAAACACTAGACGAAACTCTAAAGAACAGCGCGTGCGACCAGTCAAAAACAAAATTCGCAATTCACTGAATTACCATAAAAATATACCAAATCATCCCTCATACGAATGAATGAATTGTTTTCGGCAATTAGCCGAATTAAGCCGAGTAGGCGCGAGCGCAGGCGAAGATGAGAGAGGTTCCCCCCCGCTCCGGCCGCCAGCCGTAGCGATCAGTAAGATCAGTTATCAGTTCTTCGCTCAGCTTCGCTGGCCGCGCGCCTTGCTATCTGACGTCTATAGTGTCGCTATGTGAAGCATCTGAACGATATCAAGCGTAAATATGCAAGATCTCAAATTATTTGCTAAAATATGCAACTACCGCTGAAAAGAGTCTAAATATGCATTTGCATATGCAAATATGCAAATGCATATAATCCGGTCTCTAGTCATAATAGACCCGATATAGTTTTACATGACAAAATTTAAAAAAATAACTTATATCATTGATGTCGCTATTCCAAATTCCTGTAATATTCAAAAATCTGTGAATGAAAAAATAAGAAAATACACAGATTTAGGAAATGAGATAAAAAAAATTTGGTATTCTCAGACCATAAAAATATTACCATTCGTTATTTCGACTACTGGCATTATACCTAGCTCTCTCATTAAAAATTTAGGCGTATTAGATCTATCAAAAAATGTGTACATATTGTGGTGATCTGCCGTGTCGATCACTCAGATAAGATGTAAATAATAGTCGTTTGGATACTCCATACTATTTGGTTTATTTAGTGTTATTACTAATGTACAGTATTCGAGATGTTGTTGCAAAGAGAGGACGAGTTACAACAGACACGCCTTTTTATACGTCTCGGTCATGCTGTCTCACTCAGATATGCCTGTCTCTTTCATACCGACAGACATACGTTCACCACATCCCTCCACACTTAAATCAGCAGACAGTAACACAACATGATTATCATAATAATAATTATAAAACATACATACACATATTTAATTATTATTTTACAACATTTTCTTTTTTATTTATAACCATGTTGATTCGGAGAGTTGACTGCTGCTTATTTTGATTTCTCTGTCCTTGGTCGAAGGCGCTCCTTCCAGTTCCCCGACGTTGACGCCACGGGTTCACTGGAGCTGGAAGGAAAAAGAGGGTCACCCGTTAGATTGTCATCCGAAACAAAGTCGGAGACATCGTACTCATCGAACGATAGCCTCCTCGTCTCAGACTCAGGGATTAAAATACTAGGGTTCTTTTCCCATGATACACACAGTTTGGATAATTGATCAAAATGTCTTTTCCAGTACATGATTTTATCATTCAATTTAACCTCAATTAAATATAGTTTATTTCCCAAACGTTTATGTACTTTCCCTGGTACCCACTTATCATTGTTTTGGTCTCTAAAATCCCTAACCATAACTTTCTGATTAATCTTAAAATTCGTAGATACTTTGTTATTCCTTTTATAATAGAATTTCTGATTTTCCTGACATTTTGACATTTTCATTTTGGTATCTTTATCAATCACATTTTCCTTTACCTTCCCCCCTCTAGGTATAAAATTATTCAAATTTGACCTTAACCTTCTACCAAACATTACAACTGCTGGCTCTAACCCTGTTGTACAGTGTGGTGCATTCCTATAATCTATGAGAAAACATTCTAACTTCTCATTATAACCTGACTGAAATTTTTTTTCTAACAATATTTTCTTTAAAAAATTTTTACACGTTTTGACTGCATTCTCTGCCAATCCATTTGATTGAGGATGATTTATAGGTGTTGTTAAATGTTTAATGCCATTTCTCTCGCAAAACTGTTTAAAGTCTGCTGACATGAATGCTGCTCCATTATCAGAAACTAAGGTTTGTACACTACCGAAATAACTGAATAATCTCTTTAAGATTTTAATGGTATTATCTGAGTTAGGTGAATTTACTTCCACGCAATCCAACCATTTTGAGGTTGAATCTATGATTACCAAAAAATATTTATTTCCGATAGGCCCTACGAAATCTATATGAACCCTACTCCAAATTTCTTCCGTTATCGGCCATGGAGTTAACTCACTCTTGGGTTGTGATGGTTGAATTTCCGCACAAATTCCGCACTCTCTAACTAAAAATTCAATTTGACTGTCAATCCCTGGCCACCAAAAATAGCCTCTAGCTAGCCCTTTCATCTTGGCAATCCCTAGATGAGATCTATGCAATAAACTTAATATCTTATCCCTTAAACTTATTGGAATTACTAACCTATGGTTCCAGAAAATACAATCATCAATTATTGATAAATCGTTCCTTTTTATCCAATAAATCCATTTGCAATCATCCTTATTGACTTTATTTGGCCACCCTGTTCTAAGATAATTTTTTATCTCTAATAATAATTTATCCGTATTAGATTCTGCTTTAACTTCCTCAACATCTATTGGCATCTCGCTATTATTTTTGAATAAACACAAAATTCTTGAATCAAAGTTATTATTTTCCTCAACAGGATCTCCTACAGGTACGCGAGATAAGTAATCCGAACAATTTAATGTTGATTTTACGTATTGAACTTTATAATTGAAAGATGAGAGAATTACACCATAACGTTGTAATCTATTACAAGTTAAAACAGGAATTCCTTTTTTTTCACCAAAAATTCTACATAAAGGTTCATTATCTATTTCTAGAATGAATTCCCTTCCGTAAATGTACTCGAAAAACTTCTTAAAAGCAAACACAATTGCACAAGCCTCGAGGTCTAAAATTGAATATTTCTTTTCCGCTTCTGTCAGTTTACGAGAAACAAAAGAAATAGGTCTTTGTAAATTATTTTCATACACATGTAACAATGTTGCACCCAAACCTTTCGTTGAGGCGTCCGTAACTACCTTCAAAGTAACATTTGGATCGTAATGTGCTAACACTCGATTATCACATAAAATTAATTTTATTTTATTAAAAACTTTTACGCAATCTTGATTAAAATCAAAATTCGTATTTTTTTTCAATAATTTGTGCAAAGGATCTAATAACATAGACATATTTGGCACAAAAGATCGGTAAAAATTTACCATTCCTAAAAAACTGCGTAGCTCTGATAAATCTTTTGGTTGCGCGACTTTACTAATTGCGTTCGTTTTATCTTCCATAGGTTTAATCCCTTCCTTCGAGATTTCAAACCCTAAGAAACATACCGATGAAGCGTTAAAATTGCACTTTTGAATATTTACGCACAAACCGCAATCTTTTAACCTATTAAGAACTGCATTTAAATTAGCATTATGTTCCTCTATCGTTTCTCCTGTAACCATAATATCATCCAGGAAAACCGCTGTTTTCTTCAAACCTTGTAGACATGAAGCTATAGTTCTACAAAATATTGCCGGTGCACTGTTAATCCCAAACACTAGCCTAGTGAATTTAAATAATCCTAAATGTGTAGAAATCGTAGTATATTCCATACTTTCTTCGTCTAGTTCCAACTGTAAATAAGCTTGACGTAAATCAATTTTTGAAAATATTATTCCGCCCGAAATTTGTGATAATAAAACTTCTATCTTCGGCATGGGATATTTGTCAACAATCAATTGTGGGTTCACAGTACATTTATAATCCCCGCAAATTCTAATGCTTCCATCGCTTTTAACTACGGGCACGATAGGAGATGCAAACTTGCTATAACTAATCGGAACTAAAATTCCCTCTTCCTGTAAACGGTTCAATTCCGTTTCAACTTTCGCTTTCAAAGCGAAAGGAATACTTCTCGGATTGCAGAATTTCGGTTCTGCATTTTCTTTCAATTTTAAATGAACTTTAAATTTATTGAATCTACCTAGTTTACTTGAAAATACCTCCGGATATTTACGCACTAACGTATCGACACTATTATTGTTTACGTCGTGAATATTATGCGTGAGTATTTCACTTTCCAACTGTGAAGAAACCGTCTCGAAACCCGTAAAACCAATGTTAAATTCTTTTACGAAGTCTCTACCTAGCACAGTGGTTGAACCATCCTTTACAACACAAAATTCCATTATTTTAGTAATACCATTGAAATTAATTGACAAAATTAAACATCCAAGTAACTGTAACTTACAATTATTGTAACCCTTCAGGGTTAAATTCTTCGGCTTCAATTGTACATCTTTAAAATGTTCCCAATAATCTTTATCCGATAGGATCGATATTCCTGCACCCGTGTCAAATAATCCTTTTATGATGATACCGTTATTAACTTTTAACGATAAATAAATGGGATCGGTATTTCTTGTTAACCTTGAATTTATTTCACTTGAATTCACAAACACAGATGAAACTTCCTCCCGTTTTTTTTCGCGACAATTTTTTACTAAAATGTCCCTTGTTTTTGCAATTAAAACACGTCACGTTTTTTAATCTACAATTACTGGAATCATGATTATTTAAATTACAATATTTGCACTTCAACTGTTGTATACGTTCTACTGATTTCTTTCTGGGAATTGTAACATTTTTGTCTTTCGCCCGCGCCGGTGAAGTAGAATAATTCCTACCTGCACTACTATTAAAATTTTTCTTACTTCTAGAAATGAGCCCGACACTCTCGGATTTAATACACGTAATATTTTTATGAAATGAATCCATTCCCGATGCGCACTCTAATGTACTTTTTAAAGTCAGCTTCTCTGCATCTAAAAACATTTTTTCTTTAATACGACCTTCTAATAAACCAGTCACAAAAATATCTTTTAAGTTTTCTTCCAGTCTGCTTTCAAATTTGCAGAATCTTGTTAGACAACGTAACCTAGCTATATAATCATTTATAGATTCCCCAACTTTTTGTTTCGCCGCAAAAAAATTTCCACGTTCCTTAAACACATTCTTTGAAACACCAATGTGGTTTCCTAATAACAAAAATATATTTTCAACCGATAATTCTGTTATTTTTTTTGGAAAACATAAATCTATCAGTAGATTAATCGTGTCTGTGTGTAGGTGGGATATTAAAACCGCCCTCTTTTTATCCTCGGATTTAAATTTGTCATCATTGACGAGGATCAACTGCTCAAACTGTAGCACGAACGTCTCCAGCCCGTCCCTAAGGTGACAAAACCTGGGTAAACCCACTCCCTCCATTTCCACACAGATTACCAATAATCAGAAAAAACAACAACAAACAGCACTCAACTCACGAATCTGATGATTGATGCTGCCGCCGATCGCCGCCCTTCCGCGTCCGACCGTCTTCTGGCTCCGTCCGGATTCCTGGTCGTCCTTCTCGTCCGGTCACCACCGCCACGCCTTCCCGTGTCGGGTCCCCGTACAAGCTGCCTGGATCCGTTTTTCATCCGGTTTCTCGGCTGCTGATTCCTTGAGCTCAGCGCCTTGAATCTCCTCACCAGTTCCTTGCCTTGATGCTCCTTCAATGTCCGATACTGTCCGTGAAGCTGCCCCCAAATTATTTTATTTTTTATGCGACAATAATCCCTTCCGCGGTGCTCGGTGGGATTATAACCAAACTATGGTTCTTTCAGCTGCGCCTACTGTGGTTCTTCCTCCAGGAAGAATTTAATGGCTGATCAGCTTCCTTTTTCGGCTGCTCCAACTGTAGTTCTTCCTCCAGGAAGAATTTAATAGCTGTTCAGATTCCTTTTTCGGCTGCTCCAACTGTAGTTCTTTCAGCTGCGGCTACGGTTCTTCCTCCAGGAAGAATTTTGCGGCCGTTCAGCTTCCTTTTTCGGCTGCGCCAACTGTGGTGATCTGCCGTGTCGATCACTCAGATAAGATGTAAATAATAGTCGTTTGGATACTCCATACTATTTGGTTTATTTAGTGTTATTACTAATGTACAGTATTCGAGATGTTGTTGCAAAGAGAGGACGAGTTACAACAGACACGCCTTTTTATACGTCTCGGTCATGCTGTCTCACTCAGATATGCCTGTCTCTTTCATACCGACAGACATACGTTCACCACACATATAAAAATGCAAAAATCAGTCATTTTAAATACATGTAGAATAACGAAAGATTTTTTAAATATTTATATTGAGGGATCAGTAGGATTTATAGGCTCTGTTAGGAGTTCTACCGAGCCGAACCCTCTGATATGAAAATATCTGGAGTCGGTGAATTATTTTCCCATTTGATCTCTGGTGAGTTGACGTGTTGTTCTTGTATTGTTTTGTATTTATTTTGCTTATATAATGCACTTGTATAATTTTGATTGACTAGATGATCATTTGTGGAAAAGTTTGTGGAAGGGTTTAGTTTTTCCTATGGGGAAGATTTGACCCGGACATAAAATCGGAAATATAATTATATTTGAAATATAAATTTACTAACGATTTTATTTATTTACTAACGAAAACAAAAGTGGTAAAAATCGTTGAAGACCAAAAAGTTCCGCTGTTATTATTGCATAATGTTCGAATATAAAGATTTCAGAAATATTTAATTATAATAAGAAAAATATTTTTCTTTATGTAAGCACATCAAATTTTATGTTCAACTTAGTAAAGCTGAATCTATCATGTTAGATTTATTTCATCGTGAATGTTGGAGTTCACATTTGAAACCCAGCATATAAAAATAATTACATCCCTTTGTTCGTGATCCTTTTCACAGCAGTAAATTTTCACGATTCCGCTTTTCAATGCGTTCCAGCGGGCATCGAAATCAAGTTTTAAATTCGATTACAACAAAATACCATTTAATTTAGCGGCCCATTTAAATTAGAAATATTTCAATGCTGACCTACAGAATCTTTAATAGTAATATTATTTGGCTAATTTATACAGCGCTTTTTCGTGAAAAATCACCTCAAGGGCGCTTAGCAAATATATTTATTAAATAAAAAATACCAAAACTACTGATTTAAAACTAGTTACTTATACTAGTGACTTACTACTAAGGTTATCTTAATGACATATATTTAAATATGTAGAAACTTAGAGCTAACATTAAAATTAACAATCTAATTTTACTAGCGCCAGAAGAAGAAGGAAGTTCTGCCAACAAGAAGTGAGTATTTGAAAACGTGAGTTTTTATTTTGGATTTAAATTCTGTTGGGCTGGTTATACATCTCTAGCACTCATATAAACTAATAAGCAATCTTAATTAATTATTGTTCTTAATGAAAGACGCTATAAACTTATTTCACTTACCAAAAATACTCAGAAACAGATATGTATCAACGCTGAGAACAGTGGTAAAGTTCGGGTAGTCATTTCTGCACACTATGCGATTCTGTTGGAGAATTTAATAACTTTGAATGTGATATAGAAGAATATAATAAACACACGTATAATATATTATTTGCGCTCACCACATTTAATTTCATCCCTGGGAATGGACATAGGAGAGTTTGAGTTACGTCTAGCTTGTTTTATTAAACTACATTTACAAATAAAACTTTAGCAATTTCTTTTATGAATGCCAGCTGGTCCAACAACTTTTTCAAATTAATTAAAGTGAATGAAGTTGAAAATGGAAATCTTATACATAAAGATAATTCGTATTAAGTGGCTATATATAGATTTATGACAACATTAATTCAACGGAAATGATAAGCGTTTTATGCACAGTATACATTAACCAATTTAAAAAAACTAACTAAATATCAAATGAGTATGATGTGTAGGGTAGATTGACAGCAGACCGAGTATACATTTTCCAAAATGTAGGTATTTGTATTAGTCGGGAGTTCCAATTATCAGTTTTTTTTCTTTTGTTGCCAGTAGTGTCGTCTGCATACGATATGATATCTCCAACTATTGGGAGTGTGAACATTTTATTTACACAGATAGTAAAAAGGATTGGACCGATGACAGTTCCTTGCGGTATGCCAAAAGATGCGGTTTCGGGTTCGCTTAAGGTATTATTTATTTTGACATATTGGAATTTACTTTTAAATATGTTTGGAACCATGATAGCACTATTCCATCTATTCCAATTTGTTTTAGTTTTTCTATGAGTTTTGAAGTTGATATGCTTTCGAATGCCTTGCGGAGGTCAATGAAGATAACAAGACACTTTTCTCCACTATCTAACATTATTTTCAGTGTTAGTTTAGTAATTGCATCTTGTTTGCAGTTATATATCAATTACCAGTTCCAATTGATTTGAGGACAAAATACTTGACCAAACTAAATAATATTTTTTAGTCAAAAGTTATAGCAAATATCAAGTACGGGTATATGCTTTTTTATTTAGTTATGTTTTGAATTGGAAAATATAGGCCATTAAAGAATTTAATTTTTCATGATTTTAGAGGCAACTTTGACATTTTTTTGTGCATTAAAGATAATTATTATAAAAAATAATGTTTCTTAACTTGCTATGTATATACAATGAAATATGAATAAAACATCTTAAAAATACGTTTTTTGAGTCGGAATTCATAATTTATAAACGACAAATTTATGTTTCAATGTCAATCGGTCGTATGAAAATGAAATTTAAACCCATCAAAGTAGTTTCTATAACAATTCATATTTTATATTTCTTTATATTTTCGTACTAAAAAAGGCAAGATTACGTTTTTAGTAAAGACCATTAAATTACAAATAATTGTTTTAAAACCGTGAAAAATCCATTTTTTAACTGACCATATTTTATAATTTGAAACACAAATAAATAAAAAGCACATATCCGTACTAGATTTTGCTACACCCTTTGAATAAAAAAAAATATTTTTTCAGCTAGGTCGGGCATTTTGGCCTCAAGCCCAAATTTAAGTTTTGTTGAAAACAGCCGCACATCCGTTCCCCTTAAGTAGATACCTAAGTACTCCATTGGAAACACTTACATAATATGTATTTGTGACATAATATATTATATTATATCATAAAGAGTCCTATATCCGGAAGAGCATAAAAACAACGGTTACATATGTAGTGAATAGAGGGACACGATGAATACATTATATTTGTGAAAGGGTTTTGAATATTGGCTAGCTCGTATTCATGGATATACCAATCAATATACACTCATCGGCTTGTTTGAATAAGAAATGATATAATACCCCCTACCAAAGTAAAGGAAAAAAAATGTAGGGCAACTGATCAATACACCAAAACAAAACTAATGGTGATTGACATGGCTTAAATCTTCGAGAGAAAGAATAACCTAAAGAGCATAAAATTTTCAGCAACTTTGCATTCTTGGCTCTTCCATATGTGACGAAGGGAGCTATGGAACAAAGATTAAATAAATGCATGATAAATGATGATGTGAGTAAAAAGCAAAACCAAAGAATAAGAGAACTGGTCTATATTTCTGTACTGTGTGGTCAAGGGACGATTGTTCATGGTTCATTACAACATTTGGAGTGTCGTCTTCCCAATAAACCAACATACCCTATTTCCAATAACATACAATATAGGTACACAATTTTATACATTTTAAAATGGACATCTTTACGAAATTATATAAAGAGCTCACAAGAGTCTTAACCCCCATTTAAATGTCCGAGTTTAGTATTTAATTTGTTTTTTTTTTTTTACATTAACCCCACACAGGAGACATTGAAAAAACAATTTCCTTCAAGGCCTATGCCATCTTTTGGGATGCTGTGTGGAGAGTCTGTTTTAAAAAAAGGAAGGAGAGGAAGTTCTGGGAAGGTAAAAGGTTCGAGGGTTGGGTAGGAATCTTGATCTGTGTGTCCAGGAGTTACGAACATATGAATACACTCCCTCCCACTCGGCGCATGGAGATGGGTCGAGAGACAAGTTGGAGAGGTCAAAGGGTCTCCCCCATCCTGCCTCTCCCTAAACCAACCTCTCTCGATCTGGCACGCCACGCAGCTGGTGGGCAGGCGCATCCGGAACACACCTCACCGAAGTTAAATCACCGAACGTGGGATGACCTACCACATCGTGAAAATATATTCAAAATAATGACTACGCATAAAATAAGCGTCCATTTATATTTTTTCGCCTTAGTCCTGGAACTTTGAAGTAATTACTTACTCGGAGCTTACATTGTCAGACGTCATCCACACGACATTACATTGCTTACATTTCGTGTTTAGCTTAGAATGCGTTCAGTTTTATACAATAATTTAAATTAATCTGCTACAAATACTACACTCTCCACTCTCTACATCTCCCACTTCACCCACTTCCTGGCGGAAATATGTTTGAAATTCGCCGCAGCGAAATTTCCGCGCTCTGAAATTCCACAGAGAAAACAACTTTACAGCCAATAGGTAGAAAATTTAATTCTGAAATCTTTTTGCATGAAAATCAAAGCCGGTGTTTCCGGGAATCTTAAACAGAAACGCTCGTTACAATGAAATGCGGTATATTAATTTTAATGGAATTTATGGTTGCGAATGATTGATTTATATGTATGTTCATATTTCTTGAACATCGATGAATGATGCATGAGCGACTAGGCATGAAGCAGAATAAAGTAAATAAACGGCAACATTGTACGTAAATAAATTCTCGGGAATTGATGCTGCAACATTGATTGAAATGCATGAGACGAAATAAATAGTAGCATTTCGTCGGGCGGATGGTGCATGTGATGTTTACCATGTTGGCTTGTACTTGATCTACTTTATAAGATCTTTACAGGCGTCTTTCGTCTTACTTGCCATAATACGCTGTGGGCGTAATAAACCACCTAGCCTAGATAATTTTTATTATGACGCAAATTTTATAGCCAGAATGTTTTGTGTATTCATCCAAATAAATAATATTGTTGCCATGCAGATATTGTTGCGTTTTAGAATTGTGTAGCTTTCAAAAATATATTAGAATAACTAGTGACCGAACGATGTTTCATTTCGGTTTAGGCTAATATTTTGCCGTGAACGCGTTCGGCTAATATTTAAGGCCCCGTAGTAAGCGTTCAAATGTGGTTGGAAAGGGAGATATCTAAATATGAATATTAGAGGGAGCGCGCTAATATTAAAAAAAACGATAATAATTAAGCGAAAGGATGAAAATATTTAATAAAACACGACGTGTTCGAAATAGATCAAAAATAAAGAATGCTTTAGTTGCATTTAAAGATACATTTTAAATTTTTTCAAGCCTATAACATATTAAATAACAGTATAGAATCAGCATTTAGGTGTCCTTACATTTATGATCTCATTATTCAAACTGAAATTTTCGAATTTAAGTACCAAAATTGTAAAACTGGTATATGTTATAATTTTTTGACATAATCGGGAATCGAACCCTAGACCACTAGCCCAAAGTCAAAGCTACTAAAATCGTGCTGCTTTGAGTGGTTTTTAAAATCAATCTACAATAAGGAAACAAGGACTTGAAAAACAATTTAAAGTTTATAGCGTCTACAGTTTGAACTTATTCTACCTACATTTTCCGGTGGCGCGCCGAGACAATCAGCTTATTCTAATCAACTGGGCTTTACAGCCATAAATAGATATTACACTGAAAAGAGATTTTGATGATTGTTTGTAAGGAAAATGAACTTAACATCTATTTAACATGACAAACAATAATAAATAAGGTTAGTTTATTTCTCTTGTTCCATACCGTCATGGTTTTCCATTATTTCAGAAGTTTTCTGAATATCTTTTTGATATTGTTTGAAGTTTTATTTTCCGGTTTATGACAGTTTTTGCATTCTCTTTTAATTGAAATCTATTGCTATATATTTTTAAGCATTATTAACGATTGACTTCTGCATTCCAGTAATTTTTCGACCACGCCCGAAGAAACCTGGTTATTTGTATGCGAGGAGGTGGTTGATCTAATTTTGAAGAGCAGCGTCGTTATTACAGAGATTTCTACTGATTAGTCTGCTAGAGATTGATAGAGAGGGGAGAATATGCAAATTTAATGGAGAAAATGGAAAAGCAATCAGAAGAATTAGAAGAACGTGGTATAATCGAGCTCAAGAATTGCCGTTTTTTCCTCCTGTGAATGGAAAAATAATTGAGGAATTAAGGAAACTCTGATGCTTCAGCTTATATAACATAGTTGGTTGTACTCCGAGAAGGGGACATATCAATATGAATTTTTGTTAATTAAAACAGCTTTATAACTTTAGTTCAGTTGTTCGGTCATAATAAGAAAGTGGAAGAATTTAAATAATAAAACAGTCACATTGAAATGGAATTAAATCGTGAATTAAACATTTCAAATTTTAAATTCATGTTTTCGGCACATACTGTTCCTCTTATTTTATTTGAAATAAAGGTTTTTGGAACTTACTGTTCGTCTTATTTAATTCGAAATTAAGGTTTTCGGCACTTACTGTTGGTCTTATTTTATTTGAAATAAAGGTTTTAGGCACTTAGTGTTCGTCTTATTTTTTTCGAAATTAAGGTTTTCGGCACACACTGTTCGTCTTATTTTATTCGAAATTAAGGTTTCATCACTTACTGTTTGTCTTATTTTATTCGAAAATAAGGTTTTGGGCACTTACTGTTCGTCTTATTTTATTCGAAATGAAGGTTCGGCACTTACTGTTCGTCTTATTTTATTTGAAATTAAGATTTTCGACACTTATTGTTCGTCTTATTTTATTTTAAATCCAGGTTTTTGGCACTTGCTGTTCGTCTGATTTTATTTGTCACTCATTTTAAGTCAATGAAAAATTATTTTTTATAAATAGAAATATTTAAGACATATAAGAAACAAAATGACAATGACCATTTAAAAAATATAGTCTCTGGAAACTAAATGGCAATTAAGAAATAAATATAAAAACGACTGCTTCAACCCATGTTATTAAAAACAACATGTTGTATTTCCCGGGTTTCTAACAAACTCTCTTATTAAATAAAACTCCGACTTCAACAAAACACTTGGAATTTTAATGTGATAGATTGACAATGGGCTCTGATATTTTAATTAGCATTCGAGGATCCCACCACTTACCCGCCCCGGTATATTTAACTTATGGTTACCCCTTCAGGGCTCTTGCAAGGACGCCACAGACATAGGAATTAATAGACGAGAAGATAATGGCGAGGGGTAAAATCAACTGTTGAAGAACGAAGGTAGTAAGGCTGACTGTGATTCGTCAATAAATCAATCTGACAGTAAATAGGCATCTCGCATTATAATATCACCATTTACTTCTTAAAAGTAAAATCTGCTTTTGAATGAATAGACATTTTTACATGGGAGCGCAAATTACTCGCCACGTTATGAACAAATTTGCGAAGTCCAAGTCCAAATTCGGCAAAAAAATTCGGTTGTATTTTCAGAGTCGAATATTTCGTTTAAGTATTTAGTTAAGACATTTTTATAAATGTTCATAATTTACTTCCCAGCAACCAACCAGCTTTGTGTTTCGCGTCCAGACGTTTCTCGATGTGATAGTATAATATGTTTCTAAAACTGATCTATATTATACGATGTGAATATGCTTAAAATAAAGTAAAATAATGCTTATATATGGAATGTAATACGACAATTGGGTTTATTATCTTTTTCACATCTATTTTTACAAGTTTTCATAGTACAAGTCAACATTTTGCCGTGTTATTTCGTAAAATGAACCGATGATGCCTCGACCATAGTTCGCACAAGAATGATGACGTCACGTTTTCAAATTTCACTTGAGGCCATGCGCCAGCACAGCCGGTTCCAATGGAACCGGTATGGGGAGTGGGGATAATACGCTTTTAATCACTTAGGGCAGGTCTACTAATATTCATATGTCTATGAAGGACGCTAATTTTTTTGTTAAGAACGACTCTACATTTAATAAGAACGAAGCTAAACCTCGAATGTCCCCGCATACGTTGTTAGGGAAGCAGTCTGCGAGTGCTTACTATGTACAATGTTAGTTTGTTAGTAAAGTACTTACCTCTGTTTCTATGTTAGTAGAAGGGGAGAAAAAAAATAAAAACACTGGTGTAGACTGCTTGTCTACATGGTATGTGCATAGTAATTTAGAGAAAACAAAAGTATAAACGAAAGACATCTGGTGCTGGTCCGGAGAGGAAATTTTAATTAGCAGGCGGTTGGAATAATATGTACCCCGATCTTGAGGTTCCCACCTTATTTTACATACGCGGAGTCTATACAATACTCAAAAGCTCACGCCATCTATGAGTAACCTAATAATCTACTGCTGGTGACTACTATGTGTGAGCTGTTACACTAGAATCAAGGATATTACACATATATTACTATTACGTTTTGCCAAAATTTTCTGGAATTACTTATTTCTCTTTGCTCAGTTGGCAGTTTAATATCAATATATTATATGATTAACTACCAAGTACCAACTAAATGAGTACAGTCAATGACATTACAAAACCTACAGTGTACTTTTATGACGTTATTGATTTTATTCCGTTTTCTTGCTGATCCAAATTGTTTTTTTTCTTCTTATTATTGGGCACTTTTCCTCTGAGACGTCTTGGGTCCGTACTCTAATTAAATATTTCTATTTCGTTTTTTTGTTTTTGTTTTTGTGCTGTTTTTCTTACTCTGCTAGAACACCTGGGATTACTAGAGCTATTAAACTACTTAACTTCATATTAACAACTCAAAATCTTGGAAAAGGAATGTCGTATAGGAACCCATTTGGTTTCGTGATAGCCTCACAATTGTCAAAAGTGTGATATAGGTGATTGATACAAAATGAATCTACACGCAAAAAGTATTGAAAAAATGCCTAAAAAATATTCTTTCATATTATTACGTCAAAACATATCACGAAAAAAGACGTCAAATTATCCGTATTTCCAACGAAATAGCTGCCAAAATCTATCCCGTAGTAAATGGTTGACTTTTATAGTAATAAAGTTGAATCGAAGCGTTATTTAAAAAATCTATTAATTTCACTAAATTTAATGCACATTTTACTGTCAAGTAGTAATATTGAGTTATTAGTATATATATTTTTTTTTTAAATTTCGTACATCGTTTCACTTGAGATGGGCAATACGTTAGCACCGATAGTAGAGGGAAAAGTCTTTCTGCAGTAATTTCTTCCTAATACCACGCGAGCGAAACTGCGGGTACTAAGCTGGTATGAAATAAATAAATCACCTGAAAAAGAAGGAATAACGGGACACATATCGCAAAATTCATTATTCACAATACAAAATGGCCAGTGCTGAATTGGATATTATAACCATGATTAATGAATGTGTATTACATATAATGGTACCAGTGATCGCACGCTACACGTGCAGTGGGAATAAATACAAGAAATTTTAGCCGAATTAATTGCTGACCGAATATATTCAGCTGACATAAAGAAATTTTAGCTGACTTAATGGCTATCCGAATACATTGACACAAAGAAAATTTAGGTGACTTAATGGCAGTCCGAAAACATTAAGAATTATTGGATGTCGGAATAATTTGAGCTGACAAAGAAATTTCAGCTGGCTTAATGGCTGTCCGAATACATTGAGCTGACATGAAAAATCCAGTAACCTTACAAAAATAAAAAATGGAAATATTTTTTCACAACTTCCTGAAATACCTCCTCCGACATTTTGTCTTTCGCAGCAATACGAGTGAATCAATCTAAATATTTATAAATATTATAGAAGTGATACTAATTCAATTTACACTTTTCAAGATCTCCACACAGGTTAGAAATTGACACCACGTTTATTTCAATATTTTTACGTGAAATTATTATAAAAAAATCGCATCAAGTATCAGAAACTACTTGTACAGTAAAACTTTTATTGAATTTGCGCAGATCCACCGGAGTATGAGAATATTGGCAGAAGTATTTCCTATGGCTGTTTCCGTCAAGTTAAGTTGGTGTTTTATTTTCCATTCTCACCAGTGTGTGAGGGGGAGTTCGGAGAGGGAGTGGAGGAGGGGAGGGAGTTCTGGGAAACTGGCTCCGCGTGTTAACCGAACTGTGATCTTGTTTATCGCCAGAATTCGATGCGTCTTCGTTTTCAATTTGCGAGATATTTTTGAAGACTGATCTCATCCCACCATTCTTCTTCTTCTTCTTCTTTCGTATGGTATCCTACAATTCATAGTGACGATTGGACGCGACGCTATTTGGTACTGGCCCTTTTTTCATCAAAAATAAAAAATATATACATATAATGTAAAATATTCTGAAGCACCTCTTTGTCATCAGTTCTTCTTCATAAGTTTTTTCGTTGCAATAGCCATTCGGTTACAATGGTCATTGGTTCCATCCACAGGACGCCAGCACACGCGCTGAGCCACAAGAACTAGCAAGTAAACTAATAAATACTTGAACATTGATAAAAATGCCAGTCTGCTGTATTTGGCAATTTGCTAGTTGGGAGTGCACGTCTTCAAGTGAACGGAACCATTAATTTGTTTTAAATTGGTATGTCAAGTACGCAAGCACTTTAATTTAAATTTATTATTTTAATATCTGGTGGTTCTGCAATAAAATTGGTTTAATTTTCAACACTTGTTAAATAATACTGTAATAACCTTATAAACCTATGTGGCTTAACCACAGTTTGATAATGGCCTTGAACGCTGAAACAGCTGCCACAATAATACAAACTGAAATACTTGCAGAGTTTAACAACATTATTAAATTTGATTCAACTGCTTTAATTTTTTATGAACTATTACGAATTAAACATAATATTAATAAATCTTCTGCCAGTAAGAGGTCCTCATATTTTACTCTTTTTAAAACATTTCAAATAATTACAATTCAGCCAAGCAGAACAAAATTACATTGCAATTAAATTAACAGCTTTTTGAAGTTATGATTTTTCCATGAGAAACAGATTAATACTTAGTTTTAGATAAGTTTCAATAAAATCCACATATTCTAATCATAATAATATACAATTGCGCATTTTGCTGAAATAATACTTGTAAATAGAAAGCAAACATAGATTGATTGAACATTACAAAAAAATCTCTGAAATTAAAAAAAAGTTTCAAAATTCATCGATCACAAATTGTGTTGTAATAATTAAACAAAATGTTGCCTGTAGTCCTAGATCGGCTAGATCCATAAATTGGATTTCACTAGGAGCCTTGAAAGCTTCTTTATAAGGACACTAAAAACGCGACGCTATATTATCGAAATATACATTAATGCCTTGATTTATTTATCTTAATATATGCGCAATCTCAGTGTTATTGGAAATATTGCGCCAAATTTGAAATCGAAGAAAGCAATTTGTGTGCCAAGTTTTATTGGTCTGCCAGTTGAACTAAAGTAACGCAGGAATCTGTTTGTATTAGAGACTCTATATATCAAAGATTTGTTTCCAAAGAAAATATCTATTCACGCTTTGGACCATTTATTTTAATTACGCAATGTGTTGGTGGCAAGGTTCCAGAACTAAATCATTGCGAGTTTCAGATTCTGAAGAAAATCCGCGACTGGCAACTACATATTTTGTATCCCTTTCCACCCTTTCTTTGCAGAAAATTTATCATTCATTAAAACAAACAATTTTTTTGGTTACAAACTACTCATCCAGTCAATTCTCTATAGAAGTTTGGGGATCAATGGTGAGGCACGAAATGAAAGAAGGTTGTGAAGGTCACATGTGTTTATTGGTGAGTCAGTTGCCGTGACGAGGAGATGACGTAGGACAAATGTAGAATATTCCGGATGCTGGCTGATGATGTGCTGGTCAAGCGCGGGTCAGTGAGTCGACGCCGGGCGCTGGTGACCGGGACTCGATGAAGGTCAGGCACTGGCGAAGAACGTAGGTCTTCAGGCACTCCAGTGCTGACGAGACGGCCGAAGGTGCGGCGGACCTTGTAGGTGGTTGAACGGGAACGATGTAGACCAGTGAGGATGCTGCGTGTCCTCGTGGTGGTCATGGTAGCGTGGAAGAAGCGCTGGTCAGAGACACTGGAACCAGGGCGCTTGTAATCCGAGCAGCGCTTGCCAGGAACGGCGATCTGGACAAGGCGCTAAGATGATGTCCCGATAGAGTCCATTGTGGTACGGGCGAAGCCGGGTACGTTGTCCTTCGCGCTAGTAAGAAGAGCGCGGGTGATCACTCGTTGAGCCTTGTAGACTGACGGCTGATAGATAACTAACTGACTGACTGACTGACTGACTCGCTGCGTCGGGCTTATTTATACTACACGGCCGATGGCGGCAGTAGGTAGTAAATTGCAATTAAATCGAGTCCACTCGCTCGGACTGTGTGTTTCGGGAACCTTCGACATTGCGGCGATTATGCATAGGCCGTAGACTCGAACCTTCTGGCGAGTTCTCGTAGTATCCCAGACGGGCTGCAGTATTATTGTCGCGAGTAGATACTTGAAACAGGTAGGTTGCTTTGTTTTGATTTCGGCTGCAAATACGTACCTTAGTAGCAATTAGCAAGTACGTACCTAAGTAGGTAGAGCGGTTTATTATTAATTATTCAATGGATTAATCTCGACGCTACAGAAGTAGACCGAGGGGATGTTAAGCCACACAGTTTATATATTGGCACATACTCCTAGCTATATTCGCATTATTTTTCTGTTATTATGCCTCTTAGTATGACTCGTGATTGTATTTTTTTAAATTCTATGTAACTACCCGATTCTTCATCCATCCTCTAGCGTATTATCCGTTCCTGACACCACTTCTCCGCTTACCTGCTATATATTTCCAAACCATCAAGTGTATCTTTCTCATACTTGTCCATGACACTTCCAGAATGTCCTCATTCAAGATACGGTCTTACACAATTTTACCACATCTACGCATCAGGGATTTGATTTCTGCTACTCAATTCATGAAATACACACAACATTAATGGTAATAAGAACATGTAATTGTATCTCCAACACCAATTATTATTATAATAGTTCGGTATCTCATTAAAATAACATGTTGAAAATATTATATTAACATGTTATTGTGTTTGTCAGGTCTTTGAAATGAAGATGGGAACTCGACGGAAATTAATTGTAACATTATAGTATGTTACTAAATAACCATCGCGCCGTCTCTATGCAGGGATAGGCAGAGAAGACGGACCATCAAACAACTCGGTCTTGGCATACATTCCATGTTTCATTCACATTCATACACTTTTGGTATTCCGACTCTTCACAGGACCCGAAGTCAAGTATGTGGTTCACTTGATCGTGTCATGTCTTCCTCGGGCTTCCCCGAAATCTTCTACCATTGACATTCGCGTAATATATTCTCCTTAAACTCCTTTCTTCTTTCATTCGTTATACATGCCGACACCATCTAAGCGCCCATTTCTTAATATTACTCATTACGCTGTTATGTTAACTGCATAAAGTAGTTCCAACTAGTTTATTATGATTTGAAGGTAGGTATAAATATATATGTACGACGCCAATACTGACAATAGATAACAAGATCAAAAACACGCCTGTTAGAATTTTGGGGTGGGGGGGGGGGGGTTGAAACTTCAAACCCCCTCCCTTTCATACGCTCATGGTGATATGTAAACTACGATTTTAAAAAGTTTTTTAATAAAACGTGCAAATCAATAAAGTGGAACTACATAAATAAGTGTACTGCGGTATATATTTGTTTAATTTGTTATTAATTAAGTGCATCGTTTATTACAGTCATTGCAAATTTTTAGATCACCAAGCTAGGCACAGGTCCATGTTGTCATGGTTGATTATATATAAAGTATATTAAAAGAATATTTCAAAATATGAAATATTGAAGAAATTAAAAGAAATATAGAGAGTATACAATTTGAACGTTACTATTAACGAATATTGAACGGGTTTTGAAGAACTAAGATAAAATAAAATTGTAAACCTAGTAGTAGAGGTTGGTCCTATAAGTACTTTTCGTTACTGGATACAATGAGTACAGGTACAAAGAAATACCTGGTAAAAATACCGGTAGCAAAATAATCAAAAGTATTTAATACCGACCTGAGGATTGATTCAGAATATGTAATTTCTAAACTGCACTCACATAAATTCTACCCATATATTCCCCACAAATTTTCTACCCAAAACTTGATTTTGGGGATGGCTGCGGCCCCACATTTTTCCGATCAAAAGTAAAAAGTACCAATGAAAAATACCCATGAAAAGTACCCACCAGGAATGCCTATCGAAAAAATAAGTCAAAAATACCCATCATAAATACCCATCAAAAAAGCCAATTAAAAATACCCATCAAAAATACCTGGTAAAAGTACCTATTAAAAATATTTAGTCCCAGCATAAAATACTTGTGAGTATTTTGGAACCAGGTATATTGGAGATTTGTCACAAGTACAAAGTATCGCATGAAAATACCCGGTACTTTTACTGGGTACGATAAATACGCCTCACCTCTACCCAGTAGCATATAGGTTCGCCCTTCAGAGGTGGAATTCGCAATTTGTATCACGAGTCGTTTTCCGGAATGACTACGGTGAATTAATGCCAATATCTCAAAATGTATCTCCAATGTGGATATGAAAAGACAACTGTGGATATCCTAATAGCATGTTCTTTAAAGAAAAATGTGCCGACAGTATTGAGGGTATAGTTAATCTTTTTGCTGACTCATTTAAAAGTGTCTACGACAAAGATATTCCCATCAAAGCAGTCTCCAGTACGTCAGTGGAAGAGTCATTAAACCTAAGTCAATGTTTCATAAAATTAGATTCCATAGAAAGAAGCATAAAAGCACTAGATAGTAATAAATCTGCTGGACCGGATGGTATTCCTCCCATATTTTTAATAACTTGCATTGATAGTTTGATATATCCCTTACATAAACTTTTTAACAAATCCTTAGCGTCTGGCTGTTTTCCGGCTCTGTGGAAAAAGAGTTATTTAACGCCCATTCATAAAAAAGGCGACAAAAGCGATATATCTAACTACAGACCTATTTGTATTATGTCTGCTTTACCCAAACTTTTCGAGTCATTAGTATTAGATACCATTGTAAAACCTATCAACAATATTATTGTTCCTAACCAACATGGCTTTATCAGAGGTCGATCTACCTTAAGTAATTTAACTATCTACAATAATTACATATCTGAATCGCTCAGTCTGAAACAACAAGTGGATTCTATATACACCGATTTCAGTAAAGCATTTGATAAGGTTCGACATCATATTCTTATATCCAAACTCCGACTGTTAGGCATCAAAGGTAGTTTATTGACATGGATTATTAGTTACCTCAGTAATAGAGTTCTTTGTGTCAGGATTAATTTTATAGAATCCTATGTATTCGAGGCCACAAGTGGTGTCCCGCAAGGGTCCCACCTTGGCCCAATATTATTCTTAATATTCATTAATGACATTGTAAACATATTTAAAGATGTACAAGTCCTACTTTTTGCAGATGATCTAAAATTGTTTAAAAGAATACGAAATATATATGATTGCCTAATTTTACAAGCTAATTTAGATAAATTTTTTAAATGGTGCGAACAAAATATGTTATTTTTGAACATTGAGAAATGTCAAGTAATACGATTTTCCAGAACTCATTCTCATATCTTACATGAATATAATTTAAATAATGTTAAATTAACACCAGTATCACAAATTCGTGACTTGGGAGTTATATTCGAATCAAACTTAACATTCACAGCGCATATAGATGATATAACTAATAAGGCTTTAAAGATTCTTGGCTTCCTTTGTAGAACCCTAACTGATTTTAAGTCCTTGGATTGCATGAAAACACTCTACATTTCACTAGTTAGAAGCCAAGTGGAATATAATTCACCTATTTGGTCTCCTTTCTATAAAGTACACTCTAACAAATTAGAACGGGTTCAACACAAATTTCTTAGGTACTTAAATTTCAAGCTTAAAATTCCAATAGAAAACATTAATTATGTAAATTTGATGAATGGACTTAATTTAATTACGCTGTCTGACAGAAGAACCATTTCAGACCTAATTTTATTATACAGAGTCATGAACAACCTTATTGACAGCCCTGCCATCGTTGCTGCTATTAAACTCTATGTACCGACAAGAAATACTAGACAAAATACAACATTCTTTTGCGACACATATAAAACCAACTATCAGTCAAACTCACTTACCAATAGGATGCATGATTTGGGCAACAAGTTTGGTGGTATTATAGATATATTCCATGATTCCCTTTATAATCTTAAATTCAAATTAAACCAACACTTTGTGGAATCATACAAATTATTGTAATAGATTTAACGATTAGATATGTTATTGTAATGTTTTATATTATATTTTGTTCTTTGTTATTGTTAAATATTATGTTGTTTAAAATGTTTCTTTACGCCATATTCTTCAAAAACTACTTGTATATTTTTTTAAAATTCTTCACTTTTATAACTCTTAGTATAAATTCTAACTCGATAACTTATGTAAAACTTATTTATAATCTATGTAAAAGCCCCTATGGGCGTATAACAACAATAAATAAATAAATAAAAAATGTGGTTGGGATATAGCGGTCAGTTTGTATGATCAAAGTTCGCCTATACGAATTGACAGAGTGGGCCGGTGTGGTACGAAAACTAATTTCCTCTTCCCCCGAAAACTTTTTTACGAGCTGCGAAATTATTATTGATGAATCTCGAAAAGAAATTCGGCAGATATTTACGTGTATGCCACCTGTCATAACCCGAATAAAAAGAAATTGGCCCTAATTTATTAGTTTTTGGAAAAGCTCGGGTAAATCAACCCTTGTCAAACCTGCTTTGTGACAGATTTATTTCTACCGTAATGTAGTTTTATTTTTGTTTATTTTTTTAGAACGTCATAATATTAATATTGTTATTATTATACATTCCAATTTCGATTTTTTGTATCCTTTCTGTAAATTTTTAGTAGTAAAAAGTATAAGTAGCTTAACGTGTTGCGTACTAATAAGTAAACTAACGGAAAACTAATTAAAAAAAATATATATATGTTGAACATTATGTAGAGAACTTGTTTATCCTTATTTAGCTTTTCTATTCGGATAAGTTGAAACATCATTTTGTTTATTTCATATTTTTATTCAAGAAAATTTTGAAAACAGTGCTGAACAATAAACTAGTAAAACAGACAAACAAATAATTCAACACAGAAATACAATGTTTTAAAAAAATAACCCATATTTAGATGCGAAATATGTAAAAATAACTTTAATTCTATTTTCCGTTGTGCTTCATTCACACTGTCTTTTTATACTGTGATCTTGAAATGGAGATTTTTTTCTTCCCTGAATCAATGTTTTGCAAAGCTCAGATTGCTGAAAATAAATCATCCTTAGTAAATAATTTATCCAGTTTTTCCCAATCCTCGACCTTAGGTGAGAGAAGGTGGGCTTTAAAAATGGCAAAAAGGTTCATGTATAAAATATTCAGTTGTTTTTGTTCCCGTCGAATAAATCTTTAATTCTAATAAATAATAAAGAAGTCCTGTTTACCTCCATCTAAAGAAATTCCTGTTAACGTTTTAAAGCACCGTTTTCTCATTATCTGCGTGTATAAAAAAGTTTGAAAGCTAATTAAATTACGCTTCTATTTGACAGCATTTTGCCTAACAATGGAAGTGAGATTCGGCAGGGAATTCCGCGTGGACGAAACATTTGTTAATTTTACTAACAAAACATCGCATAAAACCTGGTATTTTGTATTTTTGGCATAAGCTTAACTATTGTCTTGTTCTCAGTAAACATTGCAGTAAAACACTCAAATTCTTTCGATAGCAATTATTCATATTTTGTTTGAATTCATACGAAGTACTTATTAGGTAAAAAAAAAATAATAAAACTATTTTTTTACACAATGATCATCCTAAGGGCATTTTTACTGTAGAGCGTAATAGAATTATAATTTTCTAAAAGCTTTTCCCCTTCAGTAGGTAGACAAATTATTAAATTACATTTTAAGCTCGAAAACGTTACCGCTAAAATTCGGAATACGCTTGGTTCGCTTTTAAAAAATATTCACGTAAAGTGCATAAAATCTCGTTAAAACATTTATCTCGTAAACGCTGTGACGGGAGGGCGGAGGGTTTGTCAAAGATTTAACCTATTTGTAAACTGAGGAGAGCCGTAAAACATACTGCTTCCGAACCGGTAAGATATAAAATGGCCGTATAATCCATGTTTTCCCTAAGGCGGAGTCGCGTGTACCGTGTAATCCTCACTTAGGATTCTCAGCATCCCGCGAGGGGAGGTATGCAGGGGGAGGTCTAATGTAGAGGATCAAGAATTTTTCATCTCGGGCTGAAGAAGAAGTAAATCCCGGCAGGTGTCCTCGGTGCGAGGAGCCTGGAGAATATTGAAGCAGGTGTTCCTTATGACTATGAGGACTTTTTTATTATTATTTTTGTTTGATAAGGACTACCAACACTAAAATTTTCTTGTGATTTCATAAATACATCCCAGTGCATATTCCAAAAGCCATCGTATCGTAATCTGAATTTTTTTCAGAAAACTTTTTTCAGGTTTTTTTACTTGTACAATGAATTACATGTTTTTTCGCAAGTGAGAAATAGAAATCTGCAAGCAAAAATCCACTTTAAACACACTCATTAATATAGTGTCTTTAAAATCCATTATTTACGAACCGATTTGCAGAACAACAAACAACAAGGACAGCATATTGAACCGCCAACCGCATTATTATTATTTCGACGGTCAGATAAAGGGAATAATGAATAACAATTCGGCTGGCGGTTTTGCTTACGCCCCATCCAATTTGCAGAGCCCCAGCATGCTGTCCTGCAAATTGGATAGTGGGTAGAGGCTGAATATATTTTATTAAATGTTTACGATTCTTGAAAAAAATGTTTACTTAGGTACGTACCTAGAACAAAAGTAAACTGTCAGGTGCTTATTTATTACACGCAAAAAGGTACCCCGTAAGTTTACCTGATTACTGTAATGACTCTAATATAACTCTTAACATTCTAAAGCAAGATGATATCGTGTCCCAGATCTTGTGTTGGAATTCGTGCAATCGGTCTAGAGATTCTCCGGTGAAAAGCTTTTGTGAAATGCACTTGCGATTTATAGGAAAGAGTATAAAAGGTTAATCTTCTTGCCGTTAACAAGGGAAAACGATTACTGTTAAGTGCAAATGGAAACAATTAAAAGGTTGATTGAACAGAATTTTCGAGTAGTGTAGTAAAACTAAGTTAAAATTCTGAAAAAAGCACTGAAAATGTTGGGTTTAATAATAAGAATTGCCAGAGACTTTTATAATATATCTACTTATAAATAAAATATTGTACTTTTACTTGAATGGTCCGTAGTCAAATTGATTATAACTAAGATGATAAATTGATAATAACTACCACAATACGAGCATTAGCCTAGTATGGTAGTTAAAAAAAATATCAAAAAATGTAACATGTAAACATTTATTAAATAATAAAAAATAAAAAAAACTCACGTATTTGGTCACATTAACTCCTTTATTGACAGTCCTGCATTATTGCAATTGATTTCATTTCACGTTTCTAATAGAGTCAATGATGTCAATGCCAATTAGTCTATAAACTCCATTATACCATGCATACGAGCTTAGGTAACCAATATGCAGAAGTAGCATATATTTTTAATAGCACCGAAAGAAATTACAAAAAAGCAATTCACATATTTAAAAAAAAATTTTATTAGTTAACATTTTGTTTCCTACAGCCTGATTGTGGATTTTAGGTATAAAGTTTAGTTACCATATTATAATAATATTAATAATTTTTATTCCATTCAATTTTATAGTGTATTATTGTCAGTAATCCTTTTTTTGTTCAAAATGTTTTATTATGTATTTAAAGGTACTTGTATTTTCTTTTTTTTTTGTCAATTGATTTCGTGTTGGTTTCGGTTTAATTAGTATCATTAATTTTGTGTGTTCATGGATGTAAGCTTAACCCTTCAGAATTTTAAATATTTTTATCTTATGGTGAAATATCTCGTGAATTACGGAATACTTGCGAGATGTTTTAAATATACTACATATCTATGATTTTTAAAGTTGTCGTGAAAACAAATTTCATTTTAGAAAATAGATAAAATAAGTATCTTTTTATTTTAAATGAACATCAATTTCTAAACAATACAATTTAAGATTAATAATAATGTTATCAAAACAATTTCCTATTTTTTAAAGAATTCCGTACATTTTATGTTTTGTAGGGAATTAGCAATTGTCAACAAAAAATTCCCGCTAATCTGTAATCATGCACATTGACAGTATTTAGGATATCAGCCATAGAATCAAATCAATCTTGTATAGTTGAGATCGATATGTATAGTGTATTGAAAATATGTAAAAAAAAATATTATGAATAGTTTAATTTTTATAATACAATAAAAATATTGAATGCAGGCGTAAACTTCAAATCTATTTTCCCTTGCGTGACTGGTTTTACCAAATCATTTATTAGTTTAAGTTTAAAGAATTTCTGATGGTATGCACGTAAGAGTAAGCGCTAGTAATGTTTTTTCTTTTGAATTTTGTGTTCTACACTTAAGTGCCCGATTCTTGTAATTCTGTACTACTTTGCTCTCATATATTAAACTTTCTCAAATTAACTGCCTCGTATCTATTAAGTTTTTGAAATTCACACTTTGAGCCTGGGATAATATTGAATAGCATATACGATGTATTTGTAAAATATACAATACTATTGATGTTTCTTTTTAGCGGAGTTATTGAAGTTTAAAATTACCCCGGCAGAAACTGTCGCTTGTTTGGGCGACATTATCTCCTCATATCCGGCATCTATTTTAAAGACTTTTGCACATCAAAAAGTCGATGATAATTGGATGGTATTTGATTCTCAGAACTGCTGAATGAATTGAGAAAGCCTATTTTTATTTCCGCTCCCAGTCATCCTGCATAAAAGGCTGTACAATTTAAATTTAAATATGAGGTCTTTCCACTTTTCCAGGCATGTCCGGATAATGACGTCATTACTGAATTCGGATGTTTACGTAAAATAAGGGTAGCTAATAAGTGGGAACATGTATTCTGTCGGCATACAACGTTTTGTCGTTATACGCAACACTAATTTTATTTTGTTTGTGATACAAACAATTTTCTAAAAAAGATTTTAATATTTCACTCGAAACTGAGAGGTTTTATTTTTACAATTTATTCAATCAATAGTAGATTGAAGATTGGTCTAGACTTGAAACTAGAAGACAAAACGTGTGACATACGTAAGAAAAAATTCAGTGCTATGTGCCAAAATATGTTTATGAAGGGACACATTTTGTTATTATATTTTTCGCATCCATTGACAGCGAAACATTTTGTATATACTTTTGATAAATTATTGGTAGGATAATACCTAAGAATACCTGCTTTTTTTATATTATTTTGGATTCTAAATTATAATTCTTTCTGGGATATGCCTCTTAACCAATATTAGCCAACATTAAAAAAAAATCTTTAATACTCCCCAATCATTTAGAAATTTGGAAACGATTTATAGATTTGCTTTGATTTCTATCTGTCTGGCGCAATAATGACATCCCTATATATCTACTCCATTTTACCAAGTTTTATTTTTTTGATCTTTCGTGAACGGTGAGCTAAAGTATTTCAAGATTGTTGTGGCTAAATATTTGATAGTCTGCTTTTTGATCCCCCAACTCTTCCATAAAGTAGTCGTAGTTCTTTGGTAGGCCAAAAGGACTGACCGACAAAACACTCTTCTTCATAAATGTTCTAACTCCTATGTCTCACAACTACTCAGATGATAAATTATAATGGAGCCTGGACAGCAGTGTTCTTAATTAGCGGGCTGAATTAAGATTATTTATTAACCCTGATCTTGGGCTAGCAATGGTGTAGCGGTAATAACTAGAAGGTTCGGGAACGTTCATACGTGCAACCCGCATCATCTCAGAACCTGCTAGCGAAATACCGAAGGTACGGCGCATCTACCTACTCGCTGGATTATTCTTGAACGCATTTGCGCCGTTATAAAGCGGTCACGTCAACGTACCTATCTCAATCAACAGTCAATAGTCAGTCAGATTTATAAGTTAGTACCATACGGGTGGCAAGCTCATCCTCCTCTTACCTCACCGCGCCGCCATGGGCCATGGAGCTACCACACCTGGCTTTGCACGAACTTAAAGGAGAGGCTACGGATAGTTACCGACTCCGCAGGAAAACATTACCGGATATTTATCTATTTCTCTATCCTCGCATTATCGGCAGCTCTAGTGTTACCAGTGCCATCTATGAAAACCTCTTAATCCAATATCTAGGATACCACGCCATGTTTCACACAGTGAGAAAACAAACAGTTTCAAACAGAATTATGAGAACGATCAGCACTCAAACGAGTTCTATTTTCGTTCTGACCCTTGCTCACAGTGACTTTAGTCAAACTTCTTCTTCTTACTATATTTTACATTTAATCGTTTCAATATTTACATTAGATATTAACTTATTTAATGTTTGGTGCAAAATTAAGAACTAAAAGTTGATAATTGCAAAATGATGTCGTTTTATCGAGCGAAGAAACCAAATATTTTTTTATTATAAACTAAATGATCTTTGCTTATCTACTGTGCAGTCTATTAAGGACCTTGGTATCACTTATATTATTATTCACTATAGATTACATGTTTTTTTAGTAAACACATTATTAACTTCGTTAATCAACTCTTAAACTACTTAGCTTCATCAATAGAATAACCTCTGACTTGAATAATATAATTACCCTAAAAACTCTTTACTGATCGTTGAATCGCCGTAATCTAGATTCTAGAAAATGTTCAATATCGAATCCGTATAGCATCGCTTCGTTAAAGAGAATTACTTGAAAGATAGGACTAGAAAGAGGCGATTTCTCGTACGATAAACTAGAAGTAAAATTAAACCCTTCTTCTTTAAACAAAAAGTAGAAAGGACTTTGCATCTGCATTTAAAAAAATATTAACAATATGATTTACTCACCCACTTTGTTACAACTCATCCCTTTAAATTTCCCTTTCCGTAGACTGTTTAAATAATTAATTGCTTTTCATCAATGAACACTCCACAAATCATGGAAACCACTCACGGCATTCACCAATGTCTAGAATAGACAGACTTGTCAACTCAAGTCGGGACCTTAAATTTTTTGGTGAACATTGTCTGTATTGTTTTTTTAGTGCCCTATTTTTGCCACAATTTGTTTTAATTATTTTGTTGTGACTATTATAATATATGTGATATTATAATTTCTCCTACGTCTAATATGAAATGTGTTGTAATTGGACACGATAGGTTAAATAAATAAATAAATTTAGGAACAATATTTTTGCATGATATCAATTGTTATTTATTTGATGTCATGTTGTATGAATGCGAGATTGTATATTTTTCCATGATAAACAGAAATTGTTGAGCCTGAAATAAACCTTTGAATTTCCGGACAGATGAATTGATCACTCAACTGTAGCATCTTTGGTGACCCGTGATGCTTTCAAATATGCATTCAGATAAATACAGTATTTATGCCACTCGTATAAACAAACAGAAAAAAATAAAGGAATTTTCAAAGCATCTTTATAATTTCAATCGAATACAAACAAACGTATAGCAATCAACTTAGAGTATAATTTTTTTTTTCGAAGAAAATTTCTTCTGAAAGCTTATTTACCAATAGAAACTGAGCTCTAAACGGAAATTGAGAATCTGAGTTTGCAGATCATCTTTTAAATAACGATCAAACATTTGATAAAAACTCGGGTCTTAAAATACTGCACACAGGATATAAAGCTTCGCAAATAAATAATGTAGAAATTTTAGAAATAAGAAAACATATAAATAAAAAAGAAGACTTAATTAATAAACAAAAAAAAATTATAAACCCACTTTTAAATATTTTCCCACTAAACTGGTCTTTCCCGTCTAACAATATTGTAATTCCCAATTCTGAAAAACTCCGCCCACTTTTACCCCTCCCCACTTCTTCCACTGTTCAATTGTAATCTATATTTAATTTTTGACTTTAGTATATACTTGCTCCTGATGATGTGAACATTGTTCATGAAACATATAGAGGTTATATATATTAAAGTGATATAAACAATGTTATTTGTGTATTATTCTAATTAGAGTATATTCACAATTTATTTCTTGTGTAGTAGTGTAATATATCATAGTTATTACTGCGGGGTAGGAGGGGATTGGAGGGGGTTTTTTCAAATTATTTCGAACCATTTTGAACCACTATCGGTGTGCACAGATACATTCAAACGTGAGCTCTTTAAAATGATTTGCCTGTACGTTTCCTCATCATAATATGTATATATTGTGTTAGAAAATATTAACTCCACGCGTGTTTTAAGGAAAGATAGGATAACACATGGGTCTTGAATATACTCATTATTTAAAAGGAAGTCACTGGTTAAAACAGTTTATTCAGTCAAAAGTCTACAAATGTTTGGCACGCTTTAAAAAAAAATAATTAAAACGATTTTTTGTAGAATTTCATACAAGTTAAGGGGCTGTTTTTTAATGAGTAACCCGGCCATGTCATCTAGGAGGTTTTGCTATGTTTCACCTTCCGCTGAAATATTAGTATGAAAAATACAGCAATCCTAAGCGACGTCTATATTCTAAAGATTATAAACCGTTCAAGTTCAACGTTCAAAGATTACCTTAAATTTTTTTTATATTTTTTTTTTATTTATTTATTCAGTGAGTTTTATGAATTACAATTTTTGTGTACTTAATAACTGCCACACTAGGCTAATGCCCGTGTTGTGGTAGTCATAATGCTATAAATTACAATAAAACCATATTTTGTAGTAAGAAAAAATAGAACATAACATGGAAGGAAAAAAAAAAGAAAATAAACATATTTAAGGAAAATATAAAACAAAATAAAATAAAACAAAATAAAAA
This sequence comes from Hesperophylax magnus, assembly GCA_026573805.1. Lineage (NCBI taxonomy): Eukaryota > Metazoa > Arthropoda > Insecta > Trichoptera > Limnephilidae > Hesperophylax > Hesperophylax magnus. The sequence goes on from JAIUSX010000049.1 coordinate 13,962,671, forward strand.
CAAAATATAAAACAAAATATATGTTTTTCATACATGCAAACATACATACATACACATATATATATTCTCAGATATATATACATATACATACATACATAGACATACATAGATGCATACATAAATACATTCATACACATCTATATATGAACACACACAAATTGATTTTCAAAGGTTAAAATTTCCACCATGATTCTATGAAGGGTGGTTTTCATCTATCCAATATCTCGTGGTTCTCTTTTGTAGATTGTATTAGCTATTGTATTACCTGGAATCTAGACGAGAGAATATAATGGTACTGGATTGAGTCTACAGTACATTATTATCATGTTAGCAGTGACCACCTCACAGGCGCGACCCCATTAGAACCTGAGTGGTGTAGCCGAGAGTTTGGGTACTGGGTATCGTCGAAAGAACTTAAGATGAAACGTAGAAATATTTTAACTGATAATATTTTTTTCCACAAGTGTTAAAAATGCTTGAATTTGTCCAGTAAATTATTGTTACTAAAAACGATTTTTTTATGATCATTTATGCATTTGTATTAATTTGTTCTCAAATATTAGTCGAACGGTGTTCAATAAGAAGTAAAGACCAATATCTTCTATCCACCCTCTTATGGGAGTTTTACATGATGCTTTTTGTCCAGTATGGGTCGTCTTTTCACGTGGATTCGGGGTGGAAATAAGGATGTGTTCTATTTAGGGACTGATTTTTTATTTCGTTTTGTATTAAAAACATTGATAAATGTTGTGTGTTTAGCACTGAATGTCAACCGAATTAATAATAATAGTCAATGTATTACCGTTTGGTGTTCTGAATTTCGCGTGTGTTTGTGTTATTATGTAATAGGGTGTATCGATTTTTAACTTTTTTTTTGTTTTCAAATTCCAAGTTGAAAAAAAGTTGCTACTAGGTACCACAACTTACCACAAAAAATTTTGAATTTTTAAAAAAATGTTTAGGTCTCCCGCACAAGGCCTAAAGTTTTAATTTTTTTCAAAAAATATCAAATTTTGTTAAAATTTAAAAAAATAAAATCGTAATTTTTGCGTTTATTCCAAGTTAAAAAAACAGTAATATTAGGGCATAAAAATAAGTAAGAAACGATTTTTTTATAAAAAATGGATTTTAGGTCTCCCGCACAAGCCCTAAAGTTTGTTAATTTTGATGAAATTTTGTAATTTTGTGTACATATATGAACCATGTTTTTTTTAAGTTTAAGCCACCGGAATTAATTGTACTTTTCTTATAGAAGGCATAAAATGAGACAATATATATATACATAATTCATATATACATATATTAAAAATATATACCACATGTATACTATATATATATAATATGTTTTTTACCTGAAAAAAGATAGTTGGACGGTGTAAATTGTATGAGAAAGGTGTTGAAAGAAACTAATGTTATTTGCTATTACTGTTGTTTATTACAATAGTATAAAAGATTATAACATGTCATAAAATGTAGTAGGTATAATAACTAAGTACAAAATGTTGCTGATTACTTTCCATACGACATGAGTGGGAGTTTTCTTTTTCTACTGCAAAATTACTTACTTGTTTAAGTATTCGTCCTTTCATCTTGGCTTCAAAACCTTAAATCAAAGTTATGTATAGTATTTACATAGGCCTAGTGAAAATTTTATAAATGTTATTACAGTTCCCAAATGAAATTTCAATTTAATATGTAAGACGTTATTTAGAAACATTATAAATACAAAATAGTCGAAAAAAAACTTACTTTAATTCTAATCCTTTGCAGAGGTTTTGTACTGGCTCTTGGTCTCGAACGTATTTAGAACTTTACGGTCTACCAGTCTGGCACGGATAAAATCATCTCTTTCGATCAGCCCACATACTCGCTTCGAAGCTTCTGTGACTTCGTTGACAATTCGTTCCACCGCTTGAGTGTGAGAAGGAATTCTAAATTCAACCCTTCTACTTTTGCCAGTTTCCGCAATTGACTCCAACTCTTCTAGGCTCATATCAGTAACAAGAGTGGGTTCGGTTACTGAAGTGGATTGCCAGTCAATCATATCTTTAAAGTCTTCGGCATCAAAATTGATCTGAGGGGGTTTAAATACCCTTACCCCTTTCCTTTCGGTTGCGCAAGCTTTCTGGATTCTCTTATAAGCCAAGGCTCTGATATGTTTTCGTTCATCGAACAGCATAGCTATCAAACATGCTCTGGGTGAGTCATGAAAGCATTTCTCTGTAACGTTGCATGGACGACTTTTTTTAGCTCATCTTCCAAGTAATTGCTGAAAAGAAACATTAAAAAAAAAATGAATGGAAGCTTGCGGGATTTGGGGATTGCACTTAATTGAGAATCATGATGGTATGTAGACCTTCATTATGAACTCTGCAAGCTTTGTTAGCTGAGGGGTCGGATCATCGGTGGCAACATACAAACGAAGGACTCGATTTGCCAGAGTAAGCCACCCTGGCGTGCGAGATGTTGCTGGGGTTTCGTTTGGCCAACTCTTCTTTATGGAAAGTAATCAGCAACATTTTATACTTAGTTATTATACTACATTTTATGACATATTAAAACCTTTTATACTTTTGTAATAAACAACAGTAATAGCAAATAACATTAGTTTCTTTCAACACCTTTCTCATACAATTTACACCGTCCAACTATCTTTTTTCAAGTAAAAAACATATTATATATTATATAGTATATATGTGGTATATATTTTTAATATATGTATATATGAATTATGTATATATATATTGTCTCATTGTATGCCTTCTATAAGAAAAGTACAATTAATTCCGGTGGCTTAAACTTAAAAAAAACATGGTTCATATATGTACACAAAATTACAAAATTTCATCAAAATTAACAAACTTTAGGGCTTGTGCGGGAGACCTAAAATCCATTTTTTATTTAAAAAAATCGTTCCTTACTTATTTTTATGCCCTAATATTACTGTTTTTTAACTTGGAATAAACACAAAAGTTACGATTTTATTTTTTTAAATTTTAAAAAAATTTGATATTTTTTGAAAAAAATTAAAACTTTAGGCCTTGTGCGGGAGACCTAAACATTTTTTAAAAAATCCAAAATTTTTTGTGGTAAGTTGGGGTATCTAGTAGCAACTTTTTTTCAACTTGGAATTTGAAAACAAAAAAAAAGTTAAAAATCGATACACCCTATTATGTAAGCAACGGTAAAGGCAAAACATTACAGATGTTTTCATGTAATATATGCCAAATCAAGGTGTTATATATATTGAGAGACCCTTCCACTATGTAACGTATCGCAAGTATACTATATATTATTGTAAATGAAAAAATGAAACACATACAATTATGCTTATAGACAATTTTGTCTTGTAGACTACTTGAAGATAGCTCAAATAATGACCTGGGCATGGATGTCGTTAGCCTGCAGGCAAGCTGCACATATGCACATACAAAGGAACTGCCTCTGCCTAAGAAGTGTGCTTGAGTATGTTACAAGCCTGTGAATATGTATATGACCATTAGTATGGTGCTTATGCTATCTATCTCTCTCTCTCTCTCTCTCTCTCTCTCTCTCTCTCTCTCCATATATATATATATTTTATAGCTTTGTCTTGTAATCAATTATAATATTTTTCTTTTGTCTCTATTTTCTATTTTGTAATTTATAATTATATTTATGCTCTGGTATTAATTATTATCGTAAAATTAACCTTCTGACTAAATGCACTGGCAGTTTAGTGGGTTTTAATAATGAAGAATAAATGTTAATTAGGGTTTTTATAATGAAAAAAAAAAAAAAATCGGACGAATGAACACAATGATGCTGTAAAGCAGCAAATTTTGATACGGTTACCAATGTAGTTTTTCAGTGGGTAAAAAAGCATCGTGTAGGTACTAGAAAAAAAGAGATGCCCGATTGGGTAGCAGGCAATGAGATCTCCTCTAATACGGACATCATACGAGTATTATTTTGCTGTGCAACCGGGCAACTCAAGACAGTGGAAATTCGACTCACTTCAACGCACTCTGTCAATAACTAGGTTAAGTTGGTTACGTTACGTTAGGTTTATAAGCGAATTTTTTTGTCAATCGCTTTTAATGACTTTATATCAATTTCAAGTGTGTGGAATAACCACTGTCCTGAGTTGCCATGGAACCATAATGCAGGTGTTGTAGTATTACAGAAGTACTTCATTAAAAGTGTTTGTTAAAGTATTATTATTCGTAAATAAGAATGCAAATATTCCTGCCCGCTTCCCTACAGCAATTCACAACTTGTTTACTTAAATGGTCATTTTGCAGGAAGTCTTGATAAATGTTTTACGTATTTCTCGAAACATTTGACCAATGTCTTGCTGGGAATATCAACAGTCGAAGAGTTCATAATTATTACTCGTAGATATTAAGTTTTCCGCAACATGGAATAATATGTACAAGGAGAAAACTTACTGATATAAAATATTATTAAAACTCTGGTGAAATTATTCATATTCCTGTTAAAAACGGGACTGCAGGCCTCCGACGAATGAATTGACAGGTTTCTTAAGAACTGTCTGTTATTATGATGTCGGAACATGTGTTCATGAAAAATTGTAATATTGTAACATTTTGTAATTATATATATCAGGAAAAGGACTCCACTGTGAACACGTGTTCCAATATATTCTGAATAGGCTAAAAATTTATTTGGAAATGGATCAAAATCCCGTTTTTAACGGGATTTTAATAAACCAACCGTACTCATTTTTCTCCGTGTACCTACTAAACAAAGCGAGCTAATAATGTAATTCAACAACCAGTTCTTCGATTCTCTTCACCTTAACAATGAACTTCGCTAGTTGAAGACAAAACCTTGTACGAACTAAACCAGGATAACGGTTTTAGTAATTTGCACTTAAATTATACCCTATCACTGCGGCAGATTCGACAGAAGTGGAACAACGGGAAGAATGTGAAGTCACCTCGAAAACTTTGAATTGAAAATGAACTAATTAATTGAGCATTGTGTAACCATAATTGAAATAGATCTCTGATTCTATATATATATTTAAAGCTAAATTGTTGAAACCAATGGAGGGATGATTGATGAAACTTTGAGGACCCATTGTGACACTACCCTTTAGTCTGAAGTTTGAACGAAATGTGCCACCTTGAGATGTTAAGTGACTTGATGTGAAATCAATAATCTTTTGATATCTCTTTCCAACAAATGCTTTTATAAATCTGTAGGAGAGATGAGTTCGTCGTATTAAAAACTTTACTTCAAAATGTCTTTGGTACTCAAGTACTGCAAGTAAGCACACAAGCAAGTCACAAGCAATGAATTCATTATCTTTGTAATGGAACTCAGGCACTCTTTTGTGTTGTATTGGAATGATGTTCATGATAGTGCAGTTATTTCTTCGCTATCGTAAAACCCTTTAGTACTTTCAACACATTTCAAATGTGCTATATACTCGTACATCCTTATTTTTTGATTTTCCGTAAAAATAAATACTGTTTTAGAATACACATTACTATTTCTAAATAATAAAATTTTAATATCAAAAGTGAAATTTTTTTAAAAATTAATTTACTTTCCCAATCATTGAAAAATCGAAAGAACTCGATATTTATAAAACACATTCGTTTTATTGGGAAATAGACATGAATGACATGAATAGACATGAATGACATGAATAGACATGAATGACATGAATAGACATGAATGATTCATTTTGAGTATTTTTAGGATTTTATTAATAGCATTCAGTTTAAATATTTGACACAAACTAGAAAGAATTATCATTTCTCCTTCTGAAAAAATGCATGATAGAAAAAAAGATAAAAATTCCTTTAAAAAACATGGAAACCCGGTCATATATGACCCTAAAACGCTGGAGGAGTTAATTGTCTAAAACAACGCAATTAAAATATCTTCGACTTTAAAACGACGGTAACATAATATTTGTAGAATCTGCAATGTTTTCTAGGAATCTAAAAACGCCGAGCTAACATAGTAGGAACTTTTTTTAGTAGGAACCTGCAGTTTTTCTTGAATAAAATTCTGGTATGAAAAAAATACAATGTTAAAAATTCTTAACCCCATTTTTCTTCAGCGTTGAGTCCGAACTTATGTGACACGACATATCATGCTTACTACACCTCTAGAGTGCTGACGTGTTCTTGAGGAGAGAAAGGTATTTCGTCATAAAATAATTTAACGACCCCTTTGCTTTTACGAGTAAGCACGAGGACAAGAAAGCCATAGTGTACGAGAGTACAATATTTCTGGAACAAAACCTGACCCAAACAGCTTACCCAATTATTTTGAACCCGCACACATGTATGTTTCCCTAGTGGAAACTTTAGACCATTTTTCCGCTACTTTTCCATACATGGATAGAACACTTTTTTTTTATAGTCATAAATGCTGTTTAACAAAATCTGTAAGTTTGAATGCATAGGAACGTTTACATGGATACGAAACTAAAATATATTAAAAAATTTGAAATGAAACGTATGTCGATATGAGAGAGAGAGATAGGTAGATACTCCAAATTAATGTGATCAGCAATTAAAACCAATTTTTAAAATCCTAATCTTATGATATATCGCTTATATTTATTTATTATACACGCTTGTGGGCTTTTACATAATTATAAATGATGAATAATAATAATTAGTGGATCATTTCTATAGCGCAGTTTTCATGAGAAACTCACCGCAAGGGCGCTTTACTACGTAATTTATAATTTAAAATATTCCCTACCCCATAGACTATAACTACGATTTATTACTAGTGGCTTATAACTAAGATTAATAGCTAGTGACATACAACTACGACTTATGGATAGTGGCTGACAACTAAAATTAATAGCTATTGACTTACAACTGTGACTTATGACTAGTGACTTAAAACTATACAATTTTTTTATGATAAGTGAGTATTTACACAATACTGACATAAGATGACTTACTGAATGACGAAGACAAAGAATAATAGTGAAATTGGAGTAAACACGGAGTAAATGATTAGCTGACACAAACAGAACGATAAATGATTTGTAGTAGTGTATTTTTACATCATTATTTATGATTTTAATAGATTTTGTAGAAATCAACTCCATACCATTTTATACAGGGTTTTCCAATAAGAGGTGTTATTTTGAATAGCCCGCTATTTCGGTAGATGTTACTTTTAAAGCTGTCATTTTTTGACATTTGACAAGTAAAAACTACGCCATTAATAAAAATGGAACGATACATGCTTCAACAAGGCATTGAAATTATTAAAATTCACTTGAGTGAATCGAATGCAAATCATCTTGAGTGATGAGGCCCATTTCCACCTCGGTGGCTTCGTCAACAAGCAACATTGTCGCATCTGGGGCTCGGAAAACCCAAGAGTTATTGTTAAAAAGCCTCTTTATCCTCAACGTGTGACTGTTTGATGCAGTTTATGGTCCGGCGGAGTCATTGGACCTTACTTTTTCGAAAATGAGGTTGGAGAAACAGTTACGGTGAAAGGATTGCGCTATCGAGAGATGATTAATGATTTTTTACGTCCTGAATTAAATAGTATTGATCTGGATACGTTTACTTTCAACAAGAAGGCGCTACGTGCCACACAAGCAACGAAACTATTGATCTTTTACGATTGAATATCAAAATAACACCTCTTATTGGAAAACCCTGTATAATAATATAAACATTAAAAATAATTATTTATTTTTGCTTAATAATATACTGCCCTGATAAAAATGAGATGTCTGGTGATATTTCTTCACGAATTTATATATACATATATATTATTTACATATATAAATAATAAATTTTACTAGATAGCGCTTACGAAACTTCTCCATTTTAGTTATGAATAGTATAATTAAAATACCAAATAAATTTTACATTTAATTATATTTAAATTGTTACATGACAACACTTCCATTGAACATACATACATAACAAGACAGGTTAAACCATTAATTTTACATAATTTAATATTATTTAGTTTATTATGTTATTTTTTTAGGATCTCATTACTTGAATAGCAAACATATTATTTTCTCTTTAAATTTAATAATTGTTTATACTTCATGTACAAGGCCAAAATGGGATTGCACTTTCCTCCCAGTCCCGTTGGATTAAAAACTTTAAAAACATGTGTGTATGTATTTCTTAAATTATATTTTTTTAACAAACATTTCGTGTATTGTTTGCTGCGCTACTAATCTGTATTTTGAAGTGTGTTTACTTGAAAGGCAAAGCCACGAATAAAAAATATACATTTAAAAGAGAAAATTGTAAAAAAACTTGAACCAAAGCAATCCTTCACCCCATTTCAAAAGACTTCTGACAAAATAGCTGAGGTCAATTAGAGTTGACAAGACAGTATAATAATGGTGTCCATTATTATATTGTCTCGTGACTCGGAAGTTTCAGAACATTTTCATAGAAAAAGAGGTAATTATTGTATACTCTATTGTAAAAGTAGAAATGAAAAGCACATAAACATATGTATATACTTTTTATGTGAAGCCTCAGGCAGGGCAGGGGAGCTATGTCACCAACCGATTGGGCAGTACTTACATCCATTAAAATACTTGTAGAACAGACTCAGCATGCCTACATTGCATATACGCATTAGAGATGGCAATCGGTCTGTTTGGATTTGGATGAACAATTGATTATCAATCAAAAAGACCGCCTTTCTTTGCACAGAATCAAGTAGGTTTATCAAATATTGTGGGGCTTAAGCCACTAGATGGCGTTCGGGGTTCAATACGGTCGGCAGCATTTATTTTTCTCAGGAGATATTTTCAAATTGCATGGGTATTTCAGGCGAATAATTATTGCTTAGATTATAATTTGTCACTTTGTGCTAAGCATAAAAACCTTGTTTAGTAAACATTTAGTTCATCCTTAAAAATAATATTATTTGACAAGTCAAAATACTTTACCAACAGAGTATATATCATATGTCTTGACGCCATCTAGTGGAAAACTCAGCACTAACACAGTCTTTCCTACAAAAATAAAGTTGGTTGCTTAGAAGTGAACAAATGTAATAAGCAATAATTGTTGAATGAAATACTTACTACATAATTATTTGGCGGGTTGAGGATAAGCCTGCGTAGCTTAGTGGTCTAGAGCACCTGACCGGCAATCAGAAGGGTGCGAATTAAATTCCATCGGCGGTATTAATTTTTACTCGGGAGCTATTTTCACATTTAGGCGAATAATTATTACATATAATAATTTATCGACATTCTCGTTGTTTTTATTTTTTAAACAAACAAAGAAAAATAATTTCGACGATTATTATACATCATATTCGTCACTGGTTACCACTATTGATTTACTCGTATTATATTTAAGTTGAAAAACATAATATAGAAAAATATAGAAATGCCATCTAAATTTCTACTACAAATACCCTCAGGAATCACTGGTTAAAGTAAGTCTCCTCACACCATGGATATGCATATCCAGTTATTACAATACAAAAACTAATTTTGAGAATTATATTTACATTCCAACCTACCCACCCCTCAAACTAACTATTTGCTAAAATTAGGGTCTTAGATATTCGCCAGTTATTTACTAAGACAAGCTTGTGCTACATACGGAAAAATAACCTGCTGGTGTCTCCACAACATCAAGCACACACTCGATTTTCATCAAACCTGGGATGCGTGCTCCCTAAAACTAGAACGATATTTGCTCGACAATTCTGGTTCATCGCTCATAAAATATACAATGCTTTAAACACCGATATAAATTCAATTAATTCTATATCCCTTTTTACTATCCGTGTTCAACATTGGCTATTTGAATGAAGGCGAGCCTTCTTCAAAGAATACATAAGTACCAAACACTGTTTAAAAAAGAGTCTTAACTCCATAATTTATTTAGTTTTATCTTTATTTCTATTTCTAATATGGTTTCTATGATAGTATAAATTTTTGTTTTACCATAACAATTTCCTTTTTCGTTATGTTTTATTATTGTTATTCTAATATAAATCATGTACGACTACCATAATACGGGCATGAGCCTAGTGTGGTAGTTGACAAAGTCACCAAAATTTTAATTTTTAATATTTATAAAAAAATATCTATATATGTGTTTTTCTTGGTCATTACACAGTTCATCGCGATGCAGTTGAATCAATTATAAAAGGTTATTTTTTTTAGAGAAGTTCAAAGCCAACCCTAATAAGGTCTATATATCCAACGGTAACCGGATAAATCATCACAATGATAATTCATCACATCTTTAAAAAGTTATATAAAGTCATGGAAAGTGATGAAACAAAAACTTCATTAACTGGATTATGTAGGTTAGGTTAGGTTAGGTTAAAAAAATAAATTTTTTCACCGTTTCTAAAGACTTTATATCACTTTTTAAAAGTATGTTGAATTGTCCATGTGTTGAGTTATCATGGTACCATATCCAACATAGTTCGAATAAAAATGTTTTTGTAGTGTAAATAAAACAACGAAACCAAAGAGATTACTACTGCATCACCGGATATAGTCATTAGGATTGTTGCAAAATGTGCGACGTAGGTTTTTCCTTGCACCGTAATACTCGTGTAATATTTAAAAGCTTTTAGTTTTTCACCTCGCACGGCGCCGTACTTTACAAAACGTAAGAGAAAACCTTAACAATAGCCATAATCATTTTCATACAGTAGGCACAACATTTTTCTATTGTAGCCATTATGAAGCTATTCACCAAGGCTTCAGGGGGAATATTTTCCTAGCACAAAATAAATACGTATTTTTTTGTGATTACTTCTTACATATTTTACATTCTTATTTTTTATTCTGCTTTCTTCTATCAGTGGTTGGCTTTCTTAGGGCATCTTCACCATCCAAGTTACTCGGAACAACTCTTTTGAACTATTGATTATTTATACTCAACTATTGAGTATTTATAATACTCGTACTAGTTATGTAGTTAAGTTATAAAGTAGGTCGACTTCCTCTATTGCGCATTCCATAAATCATTTATTATTATTACCTGATAATATGACTAAAACCCTATAATTTATCATTACAGGTATAATTAAATGTTTAAATCTCTTGTTACGAAACAAGTACTAAAGCGTTCTGCTTATTTTTCTTAGAATCGTAACATTACGAGCTGAAAATTGTGTGAAAATCTGTTTGCATAGTTTGCATGGATATTGCCAGGCACAAAATTTGCATGATTTTAGGACTCCGGGTTTTAAATTGTGTTTCGTGGTAAAGAAAGTATATTTAAAAATATTTAAGAAATAATACACATTGCTCTTCGTTGAAACATTTATTTTAATAAATTGAAAAGATTGTAATAATATACCACTAATTTACGGTGGTAATTTTAGACAGGGTTAGTTTGTAATGGCCTACTTATCAGGAATAATGGTTGTCATTGAAAAGTGACCAAGTATTTTCAACTTACATAAACCCTTTGTGGTTTACATTTCAATCTGACTTAGCACATTATATTACCCGAAGCTTCTAGCAAAAACCCTCTACAAAATTTAGTTTTATTGTCATCAGGTCTTTGAAAGAAAAAATGAAACCTTTTAAAACCATGTTCTCTTTCAACTAGAGGAACGAGTAACTCGAAACTATTCAATACTTGAATTGGTTTGGCAGAAATAAGAACGTAGGTATTCAAAGACATCGTTACGGGATTACAAAAATAAGTGGCAATCTGCTTTTGTAGAAAGTTAATAAGTACGGAAGTCTAAAATTGCAGAGATAGTTGAGAAACAATGACGATAGTCCATTCCAGAAAAATAAATTTTATAAAGAAAAAGCTCATTAATACATCTGCTACAGAAATTTATTTCTATTTTATTATTGAAGCGAGGCAAGTGAATTTCAGTGTTTTCGCTCTGCAGGGATTGTACAATTTTTAGAAATTTCCATATACAGTCATCTAATACTTACAAAAAAACTTGACATATTTTTTTTAAATTCACACAATCATGTGTAATGTAGCCTTAGAACGGAGTACCTCAATCAGGTCACATTCTTTTGGAAAATTGTAAAATAAATAAAATAATAATTTACGTAAATTAATCCTAAATAAATGGGATAGTGTACTTAGAAATTAGTTGAAAATATCTACTGAAAATACTTCATTTGGAATATGTGATTTGTTTAAATTCACATTTTTAGCGGATTCTTGATTATTCTTGTTGCTTGACCAACTTGTTAAATTGACCATACTTGAATATGTTTGTGTATCGCAGCAGCGTTAACACAAATATTACATTTTTATTTTTTAGTCTGGGACTTTTAATTTCAACAAATTTATTGGCGATATGACTTGTGGCCTTTATTTAATTTCAATTTTATTTTCAGTTCAGGTACAAAAATCAATACATTTTCAGTTCAGATACTAGAAATCAATATATTTTCAGTTTAGGTACTAGAAATCAATCTGAGCAACGTATGATATGATTAAATTTCCATTTTACAGTTAAAGTATGGCCAGAGGAAAAAACCAGATGACTCACAAAAGGTGTGTAAAACTTGCAGAGAGAAGCGACGTATCTACTGTACGTATGATACTGTTCTCCTTATAAATGGAAATAATTGAAACAGGATTAAAACATGGCTAGACTACCATTCACTTACACTAAATGCTAATAAAACCAAATTCATCACTTTTAAAATAAAAAATACAAAAAACTATGAAGAAAACCTTAACTTGAAAATTCATAGCCCGCATCACTTAAATGAGCATTGTAATTGTCCCTCATTAGAAAACGTTGACCATATAACGTATCTGGGTCTAAAAATTGTTGGAAATTTAAAATGGACCAAACACATTAGCTATTTAGATAATAAAATTAAAAAACTAAGTTATTTTTTCAAAACTATCAGGAATGTGCTCAAAAAAAGACTTATAAAAATTTACATGGCTCTCTGCCAATCACTGTTAGAATACAGTATTATCGGATGGGGCAGTGCAAATAAAAATATACTAAATCCACTAATTAAAACTCAAAAAGCCATGAAGAAAATTTTACTGAAAGTTCCTGTAAGAACTAGCACTGACGAAATCTTCACCAATCTTAACATCATGTCAATTAAACAACTGTATTCTAAAATTATACTCATTTACATTCATAAGTACAAAAACCAAGAAATTACAACAAACACGTACAATAGAAACACTAGTTTCCCATTTGTATCCTACCTTATTTTTATTTTTGTCTCTATTTTTACAAGATTCACCTACTTCAACTCCTTTCCTGTATGTGATCATCTACCTAATATTATATATTCAGAATTGGTTATTTATGAAGGGAAGGAACTGTCTTAAAGAATACCTGACATCATTAAATTAAGTTCATTTGCTTTATTATTATTTTTTTTTCATTTAAATTCTGTTTAAAATTTTTTTTCAAAAAAACAATTAATTAATTTATCTTTATTTTTATCTCTTTCTTATTTTCAGTTAAAGTATTACCTATTTTACAAATACAGTGCATTTCACAAAATATGTATTAAGAAATGAACATGTATTACATTTATATAATTATAAACAAATTTCGACTACCATAATACGGACATGTGTCTAGTGAGGTAGTCGAAAAGCATGTAAAAAACTGTATTCAAATATATTTTATGATTAAAAAAAAAAAAAAAAATAAAAATAGATCTCATGGTAAAAAACTTATCCAACAAATAACTACTAATAAAACTTTTGGGAAAAAAGCTTCTTATATCATAGTATTAAACTCTACAATAGAATACCACTCTCACTCAAAAACCTCAACATTATAACATTTAAATCTCAAATTAAAAGCTGGATACTTAATATAGGGAGATCTGAAATAGAAAATATACTGATACCAAACACAGATTAAAACCGAATCTACTAAACTGAACTATACAAAAAAACACAATCTTACTTATGTTAAAATTATTTTAAAAAAATATAAATTAAACTACATGATATATGATTATAATTAAATTCATATGTTACTTTGTTGTAATATTAATTTCTTATACTTAAATTATAATATGTACCTAAATGAAATCCTCAGCACGGGAGATCCCAGTGAGGATATCATTATATCTATATGTTACTAAGAAAAAAAGACAATAAATCATTAATATTATTATTATCTTTGTAGAATAGACTGTTCTTCGATTTGAAGATACAACCAACTTTATATCCAGAAAATATATCCAGTTTCCGGTTAGGCATTGAACATTATGTAAGTAGGTTAGGTACTAGAACCTAAATGGATTTTGAAGTGCCCGATAATTATATAAGCAATACCATCCCTGACCTGCCTAGCAAATTACGCAAGATGTGGTTCGTAAATTTACCAGTAGTTTGCGGTTGCTGTGTTGCGCATAGTTTTCTGCAGTCGGGTCTAATCATTATGTCTGTTCTACTCTACAGTTGGGTAGGAAGGAAACGGAAAATCAACATTTACCATGTGCTTTTAAGTGTATAATCCTGTAACTTTTATTTTGTAGTGAGGTAGCTTTTGTAAAGTTGTGTGAAAAAAAGGCTAGAATTATTATTGAAGCTTTTTTTTGCACTGTGAAATTCTTCTTAAGAAGTTTTTATGCAATATTTTTTCTGCCCTAAACAACAGTGACAAATTTCTTGTAAACAATTTTCGTGAAAATACAGCCAGTACAGTGAAGGTCTATTAAAATCTTACAGAATTGGGGTTTATTTTATTTTATGCATAAAGTCTTGAAGAAGACGTCAAAAAGATGATGGCCCCAAGAAGCGATACTTTGATGAAAGCGATTTTTGAAGATTTCGGCCGCATTTTGTCACATCTCGACGGGTATAGCGTCAATTTCCTCCCGAATTTGATCCTTTAGTTCTTTCAAAGCATGAAATATATAAATATCCCACAGGCACAAAATCGAACCAAAGCATGGTATCGACTGAAAACGGCACTACCCTCCCTACACAATGAGACCCCTCCCAGATTCCTAACCATGTTAATGTGTTTTATTCTTCCATAGATATATTTTTATTGTCAGTGACTTAATTAATAAATAATTAACGTGACTTAAGTAATAATTAACTAAGGGGCGAGGGTGCAAGGCCTAGAATCAGAACCGATTGACGAGAAATATCTATTTATATTTCCATCAAATAATGCATTCCGTTGTTTACCTACAAATATTATCTGTACCATTACTTGTTAGGTATATAATACAAATCCGGTGGAATTTCATGAACACAGCTTTCAATTTGTTGAAATCGCTTATTATGTTCTCTTCAAGGTTAAGAAAATTTACGAACGTTTTCAAAGCTATCTTATTATGTCTGCTGTTTATTAATTTCCATGTGGATTTTTTGTTTATCCAGAAAACCCATAAATTCGGACAGATTTGTTATCCATTTGGTTTAAATCAAACTTTTAAAACTAGTATTGAGATAATTTAACGATCAAGAAATTGCTTGTTTCCATAATATTCTGAATTAAGAGGGTGTTGAACAACTGATTAACTTATTCACTAATATTTGATAATTATTATCTGATTCATTGTTAATTTATTGTGTTTTCAGTATGCCAAGTGTCTTGGAAGATACAATACCGTTGCGAGAATAACCAGATGTTTCTGTATTATTCAAGCTGTTCGTGTAAGTGTGATAATATATACTGAAAGTAGCATGCTCCACGGAGACGGGTTCATTAAATAATGTCACGCACATTCCGGCATATTGTCTTCCCGAGGCAATCACAGTTTCCTGCCCGACCGAATATGAATTATCCCAACAGCCAGCAGCCGTCCTAGTGCCAGCCGTCACAGTGGTTGAATTGGTGATTTAATGGGAAAAAATACACTTGAAAGATTATTTTTTAACTTATTTTAGTGTTTGTTTTTATATTATGTAACACTAGATTGTATTATTATCTGCCTCTTTTTTCAAAACTTTTTACACTCCAGTAAAATTAAATGTTCAAAAAAGCAAAGATAAATATATTATTAAAGACGTAGATAAAATTAATAAATCTAAACAAAACATGAAACGGAACAAGACACAGAAAAATAAAAATATAACGGTCACAACTAAGAATCGAACCCAGGATCTCTAGTCTTACATTTTTCATTAGTCATTTTTATTTAATTTGCATCGACCCGCTGCACGACCCCCTGGGGTCGATATAAACAACTTTGGAAATGGGAATTTAAACCTTGCACATTCAAAACAACACTGAAAACTAGCTGAAATGATCACACAACAAAGTGTAGGTTTGTCGGGCCACCGGGAAATTCCGCGTTATTACGTATAAACATATTTTTTATTGAAACCCCAATGTCTCCAATGTTCCATTGAAATCGGTATGGGTAAATATATTTTTTAAATTTTTAATTTAAGATTGTTCTCTTGATTTTAATCACGAAACCTTTCTCTTTGTTTATTTATTTTCATTGCTCCTTTATTTATCGCTGTAATACCAATTTCAAACCTTTCTCACTGAATTACCTAATATTTACCGAATGTCTGGGTAGATTTTCTGTGACACTTTAAAAATACATTCCGCTCTAACTCTGAATGGTTTCGATTCGGAAGTAAAGCACTGTGACTTCCATTTCCACGCGATCGGATCTAGATAGTGTTCACGACGTACAAAATGATTGGATGCATAAAAGTTTACATAGAGTGACCGTACTATGACGTTATGTCTAATAGTAACAGTGAGTAAAAAGAAAAATCACTGCAAGGATCTCCGTGTACTATTCTATAGTATATAAATAAACCACTTCATTTCCTACTAATGTATGCCTTCAAGCTGTAGCATCTCTAGAAAATTAACAAAACAGTTAAGAAGCACGTAAAACTTAAAACGCAATTGTCTGTTAGTAAACAAACATTTTTCGTTTTCGAGTTAATTCGAAATGGTTCTACATTTATAAAATTTTTGCATTTTAAACCAACATTTATCTATCTTTAAAATCAGATTACCATTTTCTGATGTCATCAACATATGTTGTTTGTAGTCTACAACTTCATTACCGACTCGATAACCTTTATCCAGGGAACATAAAAATCTTGCAACAATAAAATCTCGGAGTTAACAATTGAGATCAATTTCATATTGTTGTCGTACTTGCGGTGCCTATGTCCTAAATAAATATTTAAATATATATATAGTATCATTCTAATTAATTCAGTGTGAAAAGTGATTTATTTTTAATTTTTAATTAATATTAGAATGATGGTTACTTTGTTAGATTCAACCAAAGGTAGGGTGAAATAACTAAAAAAAAACCCAACTCACAACACTTTGTATCAACCCATTAAAATCACCGTTCTTGCCAAAGCTAAAGTTTCCGTTAGTTCAGATTGTATTAAACTAAATATCAATTAAGTCCAACTACGATGCTAACAATGGCGTCTTTTCCTTTTATATATGTCTCTCTCTGTCTCTCCCTTAATAAATGGTCAACAATACGATGATCCGTAATCTTATGTGACGCAATGAACAAACAAGTTTCCTTTGCAGATTGATTGGCTATTATTCAACAAATTAAGATCAGCCAAGTTTGGCTAACTTCCGCTGTCACAAAGAGCCCAGTGTTTATTACATAGGACTCCACGGGCTAGTTTAGTTTGTCGTATGAATTATACGTAAGAGCCCACATTATCGGGTCCATTAATCGTTAATGAACAAGGAGCGCCATTCCTCATTAAGACTTGTGTAACTCTCCAATACACCTCGGGGATAAAGATTAATGATCGTCGGTTAAAAAAGGTTGCCAATCGGGCACGCCGGATTTAAATTTCCCACCATTTTTAAATATTTAATTTGGCAACCCTAATGTTTGAACTTTTTTCATTGAATTAACAACACATTTACAATGAGGCAAAAGTTTTTCGGAGACTGTTTGAAATTGAGTGGGATTTTTGTATAAATATTTCACTGAGTCAATAAGAGAATATAAATAAATAAAAAAGACATAGAAAAGCGGTCAGCCGAAAACATTGCAATCGTCAGTGATAATGTAAATGCCATTCATTACCCAATAAAAATATGTGTTTTATTTCTACCTTTTTTATGTAGTTTATGTTACATGGTCATGCATAAAACAAAAATTTAAAATTTAGGAATACTGGTAAAACAATATTTTAAAGATCTTTGATTTAAAATTTCAACATGGCCCATCGGGTACGCCGGATTTGATTATAAAATGAAACCATTTGAATTTTAAATTTGCTTTTTTATCGAAGGAAGCATACAATTGGGGAGGTGTGAAATTATATATAATATATATTAAATGATAAACAAACTTTGTAATAGATTAGTACATAACTGTTAAAGATTCTGTAGATGACAGTCTGTTATGTATTGATGCATTAAAAGTTGTTAAAATTGGTTGTGAAATTATTATGAAATTGGGCAATTTTAAATGATTTAGAAGAAATATTGAGATAATTTATGAAATATGAAGTCGTCTAAATGGCCGCCGTAGATGTACTGGCATACCTTGACCCCAATGATCACATTTTCTAATACGTTTTCCAATCCAGTTGACCCAATTTCAGCAAAAACGCGTCGGATTACTGTTTTAAGTTTAGGAATTGTTTTTGGTTTGCTAGCATATATCTTGGACTTTACACGGCATCAAGTCGTATGATCTGGGCGGCCAATTAACCTCAGCATTTCTGGAAACCATACGACAAGAAAAACGTTGCCCAAATTGATGGTTTCTCTCGCTATATGACATGTGGTATCGTCCTGCTGAAATTTTTCGAGGTGCATATCATCCAATTGATTCCACAAAAAGTTGATGATGCTTAATATCATAAAGAGTACTACATTTACAGTTAAAGCTTGGTCAAACTTAATCTCATAAAATAGGTCCAGTTACAACTCCAGCATCGGTTTTTCATGAAAAGTACTAGGATTTTCGCTGGCCCAAATTCAAAAATTCTGCATTTTAACAAAACCATCCATACAAAAATTACATTTTTATCACCGTTGCAAATGGTCTCCTCAATTTAAAGCTTACGGAATCATCAAGTTTACCACGTAGCGGGTGCAAATAAAGGGACCTCTGAAAATAAACCTACCTTCAAAAGTACAGTATCAAAAACGTTTCAGAAAATGAAAAATCTAGATAATTTAAATTTATATACAGTTTTGTTTTGTCCCACTTTCAACTTACCAGAAAAACCTTTGACAGAATGATTTTTCTAGATCAATGCAAACATTTACATTCTTACTGTTGCTTTCCTTCAAGCATTTAAGCTTACGTTGATAAAAGAACTTGATGACTTTTTTCCAATATATTTCGAAACAATGGGTTTGCTGTCGGTATTTCATGTTCAGCAGAAAAAAGTGAGTCTTTTTTTCGTAATATTTCATATTTTATGTAAAAAAGAAAAGAAGCACTAAATTATTCTCCATTATGAACGCCAGTGTAGATTTACTCGTTAGTAAAAAAATATTACTTTAATAATGTTTCACGTCGTAAGATTTTTTAATTGAAAAAGTTTTCCTGTTGGCTAGGAACTTAAATATTCATAATGTTTAAGTAAGTTCCGGAGAACAAAATCGATGGTAAAGTCATTCAAAAATGGTTTAAAATTACATACAACAAAGAATTATATTTTCTATGGTTAAGCGCTTAATATTATTGTCAATATTTTTGATAGATTTATAAATTATCGGTCAATATATCAACATAATATGTACGCAAGTAGGTACATACTCGCACCCAATCTAATTGTCGATACTTAAAAGATTTACAATATTTTTATTGTTGTAATAACTTTAATCAGTTTTCTAGATTGTGATAAAATGGTAATCGTAAAATAAAATGCAAACGTCTTTTCAATAATCCAGCTTAGCTTAACTTTTCTTGGACTACCTTTATATTTCCAATTACATTCAAATAATTAAATATTAGCTTTGCATAATTAGGAATTTGATCCTCCGGTCATCCGCCATGGATTATTAATACAGCCCTTATTTGAAAAGACTTTGATCGTCACGGGTGACGTCAAGGGGAAAGCTTTTATTTTTGGAAACATTGTTTTAAAGAAGCCATATTTTATAAAGTTTGACTGTGGTTGTCATGTTGCGGCCATTATTTTAAACTCCATCGAAAGTGTTTTTTGTTTGACTTGTGTTTTATTTCGTAACTTTAACCGTTGAAATAATAAATCTTAAAATATTAGTATTTTGGCTAAAAATTGGACGATAAAACATAATATATTAGGGTAAGTCTTTTTATGGTGCAAGAGTACCATTTTCTATGGTGTTATTTTATCAAACATATTTACAAGAGTCATGACTTGTGATCTCTCACCAGAGCTACAGAATACGTTTGGTTAACAAAGGAGCCCACTGCTCTGCCACGGTTGTTATAAAAAAAATGCACTTAAAAAAATTTCTACACTATAATACCTCAAAAATATGTATTTTTTTCATTAAGTACCTACCTACTCCACCACATGGACAATAGAATTCTGGACAGTTTTCTACTTAAGAGGACATAAATTGTCCATTAAATACGAAAATGGATTTCAATGTCTGTCATTTCAGATGCTGAACCGAAAATCTAAAATGATAACATTACAAAAGCCGATAATGCGGTGAGCGGATCACGGATAATGGATTTGTGACAATCCTGTAACGTTCTAAGTCTTTTGAAACCAACAAGCTTTTATTTGAGTAATGGTTTAAATACTATAAAGTTATTATTTTTATTCAATGACTAACTAATGTTTATGAGACAAGGTTTTTTAAAAGATAAAAAAATATTATAAGCTATAATTATTGTTTCGTAAACAACTGTGAAGAATCTGTAAGAACCTGTGCTGAGGTGTTCACGTGTTCTTGATAAAGTAGGTATTGCTGTGGAATTGATTATATTATTATGTTAAAGAATATTATAATATGTTATAGGAAAGGCAAAAAATGCAGATTGTAGTAGTATGTACTACCGTAGTAGGTACTGTAAATGAATTACACACAGAAAAATGTTACAAACAGTACCTAACTTCACTGGGTAAATACACTGTTGTTATTTTTGTTAAAATATGATGTAAGTACAACTATTTCGTGAAGTATTTATATTAAAATAACATTTTATTACCATTTTATCGTTGATTCGGTTGTGGATTATTTAACAGCTTGTTTCATCAGTCGAAAGCGCGAATTGAAATCTACATCATTCAACACTTCCAAAAACTCTTCACAAGCTCTTCACTCTTGGTTCACCCTTGGTCTTCGCATTATTGAAGCCCGCGACCCGTCATATGCTTCTGAATCTTCAATTTTTACAAAATCCTCAATTAAATTCATATTCAAATAAAATAAACACTGAACTTTAAATAAAACTGTAAACTTCACAGATGTCAAAAGCGTCAAGTCAATATGTACTGAAAGGCAATAGGTAGAAAACTCGGCTAACTTTTCTAATATATAAGCACCATTAGCTGCTTCGAGTGCCGTTTAGTAAAGAGGGATTTTATCTTATACATAAGCGTTTTTGAGCGATGGTGAAATCGAAAAAAATAGTTTATCCTATGCATAGGGCTTCTGACAGCTTATGAGCAAGATGGTGAAATACCCCCTTACTGCGTTTCACGAACACTTTGCTAGGAGAACCTGTGCTGAGGTGGTCATGTATTTTTTAACAGTTACACAGTAATTATTAAGAAAGTGTTCTGTAAAAACCTTGAAAAAGAAGAAGATACGTGTTAATAGAATATTCATTCAATTAAGGAAAGTTTTGGCAAGTGGATTTTTTTTTTATGAGTTAGGTTGTGTTTGGTTTCGTACTCTGACGTTATGAGTAAAGTGATTTTTTTTATATCCAATCTTTGATTTTTGTGAATAATTACAGATAAATTTGTCGTTACAAAATATATCTACGGTTCTTTCAGTGTGGTAGACAAGCAATTATATAGTTTGATTGCTTAAGTATTTAAAATTTCTTTGCCCGTGTGAGGTGCGTGTCAAAAAATAAAAATTTGATAAGTTTGTATAGCGCCGTTTTGGGGTTTTATGACGTTTGACAATTTTGAAATGTGATTTAAAGTTATGAAAAATGTTGAAAAAAGACTACTCCGTTTTAGTCTAGTTTTTATTTCATCACTTTTAATGACTCTATGTCACTTTTCGAAAGTGTTCTGCTATGTCATGGAACCGTTAGTTACCCCACTTTATTTTAGAAAACCTTCAGAATTGTTAGAAAAATGCTAAAATTCCAATTCTACTAAAGCTGAAATGATAACGAATAATTTATTTTTATCACAAAATATATATCTTTTTTTATCATCACTTGGTTTTGGAAAAGTAAAGCGGGGTAACTGAACAAATAATGATTGTGAGTAAAATTCAGTGTAAATATGTGTATAAGAATTAAGGGCCACTCACACAGAGAATGGAAGAGATGGATATGGCGCTGAAATGGAAGCACATGAAGTTGAAATTTCTTACATACTACGTATACGTCTTGTATTACGCGTAGACACGATTTATTTTTAAGCCCGAGTACTCGCGTGTTGGCTAATCCCACCCCCTAACCCTCAACTTACTCCAAATTAATGTGGGACTCCATGTACTCCATGTACACCATGTACTGTACATATTAAGCAGGGGTCGATAAATGTTTTCGTAGAGAGCTGAAAACCAAATATTTTAGACTTTAGTCTAATATACAAACTGTAGTGTATGTAGGTAGGTCTACTTATAGCAAGAAATCAATAAGTTTTTACACAATGTTCTTCCAAAAAAATAAAGTTGCAGGTACTTATAGTGCATATACCATATACTCTAATGCGCAGACACAATGTAGGCCTACTGTGTCTGTTATACAGGTATTTCTCTTTTGAACCCACATGCATCAGTATACGTACCCGAAACCCGGCGGAAACGAGCGGGACAGCCGTCGATTGTTGATTTTAGCATCATGAGAACGGATCATTTATTCGTCTCGTTTTTCTCGTATGTGGAACTAGCTACCGGCATCTGTTTTTCCCCTTCACATTTTCCTGGCATTTTCAAAATCCGTATTATTAAATCTGTTCATACACCCCCAGTCTACTACGCAGATAGGGACGCTCTTGTGAGGTGTAACATAAAAAAAATTCTCCATAAAAAATAAAATCACAATTAAACGGTACAAAGAGGCATACAACAATCTTTATTTATACGTAAGATTACACCAAAGTGCGGTGTAATGTTATTAAAATATTACAATTTTTCATCTCTAACTGAAGAACTGTAGGTATAAAGATTTCGGCTTATGTTAAGAACGTTGTTCTGTGACAGCGTTTCTTTTAAAATTTTATAGAAATTGAATATTGGTTTGCTTGGCTCGCGGGTCGATTTTTGCCGATCACTGTACTGGAGGGTTTATTTACGTTATATTAAAAATCGTGCGTGACGAACACACCAAAACTAAAATGATCTAACCCAAATAGCTTAGAATTAAATAATTAAACAGCAGCAACCTACCCACATACTTATCTCACTGTTAAACAGAACTCCGTGCCATCGTAGTCAGAGAACTCTGGTGTCATAAAAATGCTGAGATTTTATTGAAAAAAATAATTAAGTTTGTTCAATTTTCAACATGTAAAACAGGGTAGTAACTACCGGTATTACAAAAATAAGTAGATATTGTAAATAATTAGTGAAAAATGTATTTCTACTTTAGAGATACGGTATTTATAAAAACTGTAGATTCTTTGTGATAGATAATACTGTACCATAATTTTTTTTTTAAATATTTTTAAACAAAAAAATACTGTACCACGGAAACAGCTTTAATTATGTACTCTTCTTTAATATTAAATTTTATATTTTAAATAAAATATTACAGAAAAAACAACATCTGAGAATTTTCCTATTATGAGTAACTTATCTTTATAAGAAGATTTTAAGCATTCCAAAATAAATATTCTCAGGTATCTCATGGCTTTAGATAATTAATTTTCTAACAACATTATTTCCCCCAGGCGAAGTAGCTAGAAAATATTATCTTTCAAAAAGTAAAAAATAAACAGATTCAGAAAAATTAATTTTGTTTGAGTTACGAAAATGGATTTAAGGTACCGTTCCCAAACGCGTTCATCGCTCTAACGCGCGTTAGCCTTTGACCTGCAGTTTCCAAATGATATTGAAATTTATTTATCTAGTACTGCACTCGGAATACCAATTCGAGTACTTACCGTTATAAAATATCTTGAATATTCAACCCGATTACACTCAGCAACATGTTGCTCTTTGATGCTTGATGTTATCTTTCTGAAGCATTTCGTGGAGAGGTTTATTTGTAAATTAAGGGCTAAATGATGATTTCGTGGCACTTGAGAGTGAAATCAAGAGTAGGTAGTCAGTTCCAACGTGAAATGCGGAATTTGAAAATTATTTTGATAAGAATCAAATATTTTATCTGGGCTATGATATTCATTTTAATTAAAATGAAGACAGGTGGGGTGAACATATTAATTATTAAGGCGATGCCATACGTAGTAATGCAAAATCGTGTGTTTTTGGTTTGAAAATTTGGTCGCCTTGAAATGTTTCAGATGCTTTAATTAAATACTGCGAGTAGAATACATTTTGGCCTTTGAAATAATCGAGTATTTTTAGATAAGTCTTTTTATAAGCCCAGAAAAAAATAATGTGAAAGCCTATGAAAACTGCTTTAAAGTTCATAATCTCCTACTTACGAACCCATTTTCGGTTACGATTTTATTGTATAATGTGGCAAATTAAGTTATTTATAAAATGATCAAAAAAAAAATTTATGCCTGAACATTCACAAAATAAAATAAAAGGCACTTTTTGGCCATGTTTTTTTCTTGCATAAATCAAAACAGGCGGATGGTGTTAAGCGGGAATTTAAACCTTATCGCCATCTACGTAAGGGTTGTTTTTGATAGCGGCTCAATTTAAAATATTACACGTCGTAGTGCATCGCTTTAAAAAGAATCCACTGTACCACAGAGAAATTAAGAAACAAGACACATAAAAAATTACTGAGTCACGACTGACACTAATTTATTTATATTTGTTTTATTTTAGGTTTCTTAAAAAATTTTCAATAAGTGATATAACAAATCAAGTTAAGTATTGTAATAATAATACATATTATTTTCAGAAACTGCTTTGCTATTGGGGGTATACTCCTCATCATCTTGATCGGTGCTAAAACCAATGGAGTGGAAAATTCTGGAAGCTTATGATAAATGCCTCCAATCCAGTCGGCCTCCTGCCAGCTTTATTAGGGCCTAAGAATTATCTACACCATTTTTACATCTATAATAATTATGATCGCCTAGCAACTTATTTTATAAATTTAATGTATTCTTATTACTTAGACTCATAACATATTACTTGTGGCTTATAACTAAGTTTAATGTCTAGTGATTTGCTAAAGTTTCGGTGTGGGGATATATTCCATGCCCTTCCCCACGCCCTTCACGTCCATCCAAGGGAGCTGTCCTTGTTTAAAAACTTAATATTATTCACTGTTTTTTAAATATCTTATCAGCAAGATACCAGTATCGTCCTACGATATATTATTATCGTTCCATTATATTATTATCTGTTTACACATTTCTTGTCCGAATAAATAAAATAAAGATTTTAAACTAGTAGTCCTGTGAAAAGTAGACCTCTCATAAAAAAGTGAGTATGTTTTTAATTTTTCTTATTTAATAAATCATAAGATTGTGAGTAGGTACTTAAATAATTACTTGCTTAATTATAAACTTTTTTTTTATGTAACGGTTTTAAAATTATTATTTTTATTTAAATTAGGAATTATACAATTTGTCCAAAGAAAGAATTTCCTCTGAAATTATAAGATTTGTGAGTAGGTGGGTACTTAGATTCCAACCTACTTAATTATAAACAGTATAATATTTTATTTAACATTTTTTAAAAAATTGTCCAAAGAAATTTCAATATCTCAATTAAAAAAAAATTTGAAGCTTTATTCGGGTAGGTTGGTACCATCATATTGAAAACCTCCATCAAAGTAAGCCACCTAGTAAAAATTAGTCATCTATTCAAAGTAAGGCTTGTTTGAATAGTAACGTGGGTGCAGCAGATTTTCCAAACCGAAAACGTACAAATAAATGTACAGACAGAAGAAATGCTAAACGGTCAAGTTAAAACTGGACTTCGCTATTCTCAGTCGATTACACTTCAGGGCAATAGCCTTAAAGAAACATCTGTAAGTTAAGGCCCTCAGAGGTCTGAAATCTATACGCCATTAATACATTTTATGGCGATGGACGATAAAAAGAGGCACAACTTCCCTTGGCGAGAACTACCCCATACTTGTATTAATGTTTGTTTCTAAGATTTACGGTTGTTGACATTTCCGTTACATAATGTTTTTCCCTCACCCACACCTACACACTTGTATGGCGCCTCGATGCCTCTAACACGAACTAACAACCAACTAGTATCAACCGGTATCTCGGTATTTCTAGTTCTGAAATTGACTAGTTATGGAGTCGTTACGACGAATGATCTACGATTTAAGTTAGGCCCTAAAAAGAATTAGAATTTATTGTTTTCCATCACACGCAATCCGGAATAAAACGGACTATATTTTTATTCCATATATAGCAGAATTAATAAGACGGATAGCTGGGATGGGATGAAGATCTTCGTTTTACTCTAAGACCTTTTTCTGTTGCGGAAGGTTCTTGGGTTTCATTAAAACAAATTGCGTCTGAGCACTTAATCAACGACTTGATTCTCTTTTTATTGCAATAAAGGAAAAACTATTTATAATAAGAAATACGCTACATAATAAAAATGTTGACCATAAATTAATGTCGCTTAGAAATGTTATGTTAATATTACAGATGTTAAAACAAAATGTAAAATACGGGCACCGATGTGAAATTACTGAAAATATTTGTAAACATACGTTTTATCTTTCATATCGTCTTGAATTTGTCCAGCGTCCGGAACTTTTTTATCTGTGAATTATTCTTAGTCAACAATTCCGCTACATTTTATGACAACAAATCTTACCTCGTAATTCTTGGACTGGAAAATACATTTATATTAACCGACATTAAAACATATATATATATGTTAAGTACCTCCAAGACTTCCAACACATTACTAGAAAAAGGTGCAACGGTAAGGGTGATATATATCCGTATTATTTATTTATTACGTGAATCCATATATAAAGGTTTACATATATTTTTTTGGCTTTGCCTGTCTCACTAGGAAATATTGTGTCGAGAAAGACTAGTTTACGAATATTTTATAATATTAAAAAAAGTACATTTTTCAATAAAGCAAACAAATTTGACAAAAATTTTCAGGTTGGTAGATAGTTTTAACAATAATGAGATAGAGGATTCTATTTGGGTGAGGTGACTAATTATTGCACGACCTTTTTCGATGATCCATTGTTTGATCAAGATTTTGTATTTGTTAAAATTATTCGATTGTCTTTTTTTTACGCAATGTATTTGAAATTTCTTTGACCAATAATTGTTAGGTGTTTGTATGAGTTCTTTGGTTTTGTGCCTCGTGTTTACAATATTTTGGGTATTTTCATTAAATGTATGTTTTTTATTTTTAAAAAGATGAGTTAAGATAGTTTTTGTGTACATTTGTCGAATATCTAATTCATGGAACTTGTAAAATATATCTGCAGTACTTGTTATTAAGGGAATAACTTTCATAATTAATTTTTGTGCCTTTGATAATGAATCTATAGCTGATAGTGTTGCACCTCCCCAAACGATTATTCCATATTATGAATGATAGGTGCTTATAAGACATTTTGATAGTTTTACATTACAATTAAAAAAAAAATCATATTTCGCAATGAAAGATTTGTTTTCATAAATAAACAAGTTTTCACCTTTTCTGTAAAATGTTACGTGATTTCTTTTGAATGAATAATCAATATCATGTTTTATATTCCAGCAGGCTGATTTTTAATTATTCATACAAATTCGTGTACCAATAAGAGGAGCGGCTGATCAACAACTCCAAATGAGGGTAGGAACTGTATAATATTTATTCTACCCCCGGGAAATGTATACCAGAGTGCCCATCGCAAAAACGAACACGTTCCTAAGTTTATATGTACAGTATGCGATTATTGTATTACTTTACGTTAGTACATGCTACATATTAAAAAAAAACAGTTATTTTATAACATCTCTATAAATCTCTGGAAATACAATCCTCTTTGCTAATAATAAAAAGGGCTTTTAAATTTGAAACAGTATATTTGTTTTGAAATTATGTTGAAAATAAAGGGTTAACTAAATATAGGTAACATAAAATATAAATATGTAACATAAAAATAGATAATCTGTCAATATCAAAAATCTGCCAAAATCCACCAAATAAATGATAATATTCACAAAATGTATAACATTGTTGTTAATATGAACTAGGTAGAAATAATAAAAGTGATTTATTTTTGGGGTATTATGCCGTGTCGCGCTTCCTCCTTCTTTAGCCAACAGATGTATACAAACTTGTGGTGAAGTGTGTGCTTATGTATGTAGATGTGATGCTGTGAACCCCAATCCTCTAATAGCTGGTAACACATTATGTTTAATATGTTTTTTTACGTTTAGTTTTGGTACACGGCTACAGCCGTCAATTATCGGATACCTTATTGAGCTTAGCCCCGTCGACTTTATTGATATTTATGGAGTTTCGCGAATTTCAATTTCCTTCCTAATAAGGCATGCTCTATGTGTAATTTCAGGAACAAATCCAAAGTAGTGACCGGTTTCAATTAAATGCTCGGCAATTGCCGATTGGTCAGGGTGGCCGAGTTTACATGCTAGGTAGAAATAGTTTATCCATACGGCGTTTGAAGTTTTCCGTGTTCAAATTACTGTCAAATACATCCATATCGTTTAAATATTTGTTATCAAGACTTTGTAAACGTTGTATTCAGGAATGCATACTACAGGGTTTTCCAATGAGAGGTGTTATTTTGATATTCAATCGAAAAGATCAATGATTTCGTTGCTTGTTTGGCACGTAGCACCGTCTTGTTGAAAGTAAACGTTGTCCAGATTAATATAATCCAATTTCGGTCATAAAAAATCATTAATCATCTCTCGATAGCGCAATCCATTCATCGTAACTGTTGCTCCAGCCTCATTTTAGAAAAAGTAAGGTCCAATGACTCCGCCGGACCATAAACCGCACCAAACAGTCACACGTTGAGGATAGAGAGGCTTTTCAACAATAACTTTTGGGTTTTCCGAGCCCCGGATGCGACAATTTTGCTTGTTGACGAAGCCACCGAGGTGGAAATGGGCCTCATCACTCAAAATGATTTGCATTTTAATAATTTCAATGCGTTGTTGAAGCGTATATCGTTCCATTTTTATTAATGGCGTAGTTTCTACTTGGCAAATGTCAAAAAATAACAGCTTCAAAAGTAACATCTACCGAAATAGCGGGCTATTCAAAATAACACCTCTTATTGGAAAACCATATATATATATAAAACATTAATGTTCGTCTACTTGTTCACATATGTACATGTAAATTTATTAAATGCAGGAGTAAACAGAAATGGAATTTACTGTTTAACAATTTTAATGAAAAAGTTAGGTCGTTTAATCTTGCTATGTTAAGGGTGCTGTAACAAAATAAATATAACATTTTATTTAAAAGCCAAACGGGGCGTTAATAAATAAATACAATTTACCCTTTCATAAATATGTATTGTTGTCATTTAAAAAAAAATTGTCTTTTTCTTTCCGCATGATGGTTTTGGAGTCACCGTGAAGTTTAATATTACAATATTATTTATAATAAAACGCGGCGAGTAACAAGAAAAAGCAATTTTTATAAAAAGTCAAGTACCATCGCTTCGATGTATTCTACACATGCCAAAATAACCTATTTCAAATTTTGGTGCGAGCTTTTGATATTTTCCCCTGAGTTTTCTTCAAAGATCGTATTCTCCCACAGCGAACCGGAGATTCTATTCACTTACTTTTGTACGACGTTTTCTTCCCGATAGCATAATCTTTGTGACTGGTAACGAGTAAGTCATTGAAAAATGAAAGTAATATAACTGGAATTCTAGTCGGATCAGACTCTTCTCATTTGCATCAACTTCTAATATTGAAATTGTCATGATAACTAACTAATTTAATTTCCGCAGATGCAGACAGACCAGATGGATAGCTACATAACTATATTTGATATTTCGAAGTTAATAATTTTAGTTGGAAATGTTTCTTGGAGCTTACATAAAACGGTGTTGACCTTTGACCTATTCATTTCAGACAAAGATCTGTGCAAATGTTATTACTTGAAATATTATTCTATTTCAGAAACAATTAAATCATAATGAAATAAAACAACAAATTTATTTAAAACCACGAATTTATTTAAATTATTATGAACGACAGGTTTTGCTTATCACAAGTATCATCAGTTTTCAATTTTTACCCTTTAATGCTTGTGTTAAAAGATTAAATAAGTTCGTGGTTATAACAAATTTATTTTTTTATTTCATTAATATGTCAAACCAGAAAATTATTCATAGCTAAAATTAAAATGATTGGTCAACAGTTTACAAGAATTTAAATTTTATTTCAGGGATCGGTAACAAGTAACAATGACACGTCTCTCCGAAATATTTGTTGAGTGGATGTTCAGGATGCGCATTCCCACGAGCTGGCGTAGATCGGTAGAGGCTGGTTTGGGGACACCCTTTGACCTCTCCAACTGGTCTCTCGACTCACACCCTCGACCCGAGGGATATATTCATATGTCCGTCACCCCTGGACACACTGATCGCTAAGTTTCTACCCAACCCTGAATCCTTTTACCATCCTTCCTTCATCTATTTCCTTTGCTCAAAAAAACGCTCCACACAGCATCCCAAAAGATGATATAGGCCTTAAGGAAAATTATTTTCCTCAGGACCTCCTGTCTGGGGTTAATGTAAAAAATTAAATATATCTATACACATATCAATATACATAATATTAAAGGTAATTATTTATGTCATGTTTAGGTTTTCAATTGTTAGTAATAAGAACACCAAGAGCACAGTAATAAAGAGAGGATGATTTAGTGTGTTTAAGTTGGATATAATCAGGCTCACTAGGCGAACGTACTTTAATTGAGGCAGAATTATTTTGCAAAATTAGTTACACAGATTGTATTAGCTATACACACCGAGGAATTGAATACACTACGCCTGGGTAGGACCCAGATGCGAAGTCAACTCAGCCACCGACCGGTCAAGTTAAGTTAACATTATTTTTGAAGATCACACCTCACACCTTAAGAAAAGCTATTCTATTTCAGTTTACAAAGAAGGAAGATTTTTTTTGTACATAAATGTATCCAAATCAAAAATATACTCCAATCCACTTTGTTGTGATTCATTTCTTATCGAACTTTCTTTTTTTAAATCATATTTAAGTAGCCCCTACTTGGAAGCAAGATCATTCCCCAAACCCTCTTGAATAATAAACCAGCTGATCAAATATGCAGTCATAACTTTTGGATAAAACCAATTTAATCGTTCAGCGAGGAATACTTACTCTGATCCGAACTTTCCCCTACCCCCGCGTTCCTGGTACCCCATTACTTCCCAAACACCCCCTAAATCGGTAGGCAATGCTGCATTCAATATTCACGCAATAAATGCCCAAGTTTACCGAAGTTCTATAGTTGAATTGCGTTAGCTTCGAAGTACAAGTAGCTTCATAGGAATCACTGGGTAGTATTTGCATGATTCGCGAAATAAGGCTTGTACAATTATTAACTCGGGACGCGTTTCATGAAATCATTTGAATGTTTTAAATTTATTTAAGTGATTTTTTTTGTATTTTGATTGTATATATGTATTGATTCGTAGCTTTTAAAATAACTTCGCGATATTTTAAATACATTTATTTGAATTTCCATTTTGTTTTCGTGAATGAATGCAAATCTCAGAAGTGAATATTAACCCACAAATCAAGTTAAAACTCGGCAGATGGAATCGCTGTCGATGACAATGCAATCTATCAACGTTTGGTGGCGATCACGCATAAATGCAGGTACTACCCAATTGGGATTTGGATCAGTTGTTAACGCCGTTGATTTCAGTCCCTGAGGAGGAAGGTTGAATTTCCAGTCAAATTATCGTTTTTTTTTTAAGTTTTTCTGTCAAATGATATTTTAATAGCAGTTAAGAACCAGTCCCCGGGGGAAGGTTCAATCCTCAGTCATACAATATTTTTTTAAATAATTAAAAAATGTATAAATCAATGAACGAATAAGTAAAAATAGATATAATATAGTAAAAAAAAAACTTTTTTTTTCTTGTTGATTTTTTATTTATTTATTGTAGGATAAAATATGTTGGATTATTTTAAAAATACAACAACCCGTGACAGTTATTTTACCATCCGATTGCGTTGTTCTGCTATGCAGCTAATTTCACCGGTGACAGTTATTTTACCATCCGATTGCGTTGTTCAGAAATGCATCTAATTTCACCCGTGACAGCTATTTTACCATCCGATTGCGTTGTTCTGCTATGCAGCTAATTTCACCGGTGACAGTTATTTTACCATCCGATTGCGTTGTTCAGAAATGCATCTAATTTCACCCGTGACAGCTATTTTACCATCCGATTGCGTTGTTCTGCTGTACAGCTAATTTCACCGGTGACAGTTATTTTACCATCCGATTGCGTTGTTCAGAAATGCATCTAATTTCACCCGTGACAGCTATTTTACCATCCGATTGCGTTGTTCTGGTATACAGCTAATTTCACTCGAGACAGCTATTTTACCCTCCGAATGAATTGTTGTGCTATACAGTTTGACAGTGAAGTTCTTCAAAATAAATTTTAAAACAATACATGAAAAGGCTCCTCATACTAAAAACTCGCTTCAAATAAGTTTTGTTTTAAAATTATTTAGCTCTAACTAAAATTACGCAGGCTTAATCTTATTTAAAATTGTTCGTTCTGTTTCTGTAGCTTGTGATGTTTTGGGGATGTGTTCACAAATATCACAGATATAGATAATCTCTTCATTGAGGTATTTATACTAGGGGAAGACATAATAATATATAATTAATAAAGGTCATTAGCGAAAACACGTTGGAGAAATGTTCAGTTGAGTATTAAGCCGTGTTAGATAATTATTGTACCTGTCTGCCGGGCATTGATTGATTAGAATAAGCCACGAGTCTTGGGCTCATAATAATATTAAACGTACACGTGATTTTGTAATTTCTATCTACCTAGTAAATCTACGTTTTAGCTTAATGCCTGAAAGACAACCTAAATTAGCAAGCTTTTAGATTAAACTTTACTATGAACGAGGCAATAAAAGTTTTTTTTATAATTTTAATATAAGTAGCTTCCTCGCTATAAAATGTAGTGTAAAAATATATACATATATACTGGTGGAAAGTACATGAACATGTACCTACCAGGCAGAATAATTTAAGCCAGCATGTGTTTTTTGCTGTTTTTATAATAAATATAGTATGAATATAATTTCATTATACATTCTATTTTATTTACTCAGGACCTGGGCCTATTATGCTATCTCCTATATCATCTCACTCCCTTGTGTTTGTTTCCAGGTCTTATGAGGGTCCCCTTTCCCTGTACCGGTAAGGTATTTCCCGTTGGAAGTACCTCTTTCGTTGGGTTCACTACCAGAGAAGAGTTGTTCACTGAGGTGGTCTCCGGTCTTCTCTCTATTCCCCCTTGGTTCTCCAAAGGCCCCAAGAAGGAAATGTCCACTGAGGTGCCCTCAGATCTCCTCTCCCCTAGGTTTCCCAAATGCCCCTAATTTTTTTGTTTGAATGGACAATTTTTGTACCACAATTATTTAGGGGGAAAAGGTCCAACCCAGCAGAGTGACTCTGTATTTTGGAAACACCGTTTGTGATACTGTTCTCCAATGTCATTCAGCTTGAGTACGGTAGCTCACACCTTGGCTTGGGATGGCTATTGCAAGTCGTGTTTCCATTCCCTGACCGATGAGTTGACCATACTCCCTACTCTTTGTTCTGGCATTAAATAAAGCACAACTACTGTCTATTTCAAGCTTTCGAAATACATATTTCAATAATTTCCATTGCTAATTTTTTTCTCGGAGATAAAGCGTTAATGAACAAAAAATCTTTAAATTATTTTATTACCTATTACATTCAAGAAGTTGTATTGAAGTTTCTTTAAAATTAGGAAGAGAATTTTTAATAGGTACCCACCTGAAATGAGATTCTGGCATTTTTCTCGCTAATATCGTCTTTGAAATTAAAATATAACGGTATCTTCCCGTGGTAGGTTCATTCATTCTTATTTTAAATATTTATTTATTTCGTTGATCATTACGTCAGACTGGGCGGAAAAGGAATGAATTCCGTACCCATAAATAAAATACATACCTACCACAGATAATCGTTGGAGAAGCAACGGTTCTCTGAATAAAGTGGTAGCGATTATTTCTCCATTCTAAGGAAAATATATTCTCAACTGTCAAGCTGCCTACTGTGTATTAAGTATAAATAATCACTCCAATTTCTAGGGTCTGGTACATTTGTGTTGACCCAAAAAACCATTCACCAATATATTGTTGTATCCTTGCCATAAAATTTATAGAAAATAACGCCATTGTAAGAATATTTAAGTATTAACACATTAAACTTTATTATGTATTCATACTTTTGGTCCTTTCGAAGTTTGGGCAGGAAAAGCCTGAAGCTCCCCATTGAGAATATTTTAACAAACAAATTCTTTCGTTAAAAGCCGCCATTTTACTGCGCGTAATGGACAAGGAGACTTAGAAAAAGATTTCTTTTGTGTAATAAATACTATCTTATGTAACTACCAAGCAAAAATCTAAATTCTGAAGCAACTGAAACTATTGAGTGGTGATATCTGGCGTCAAGAAATATGTCAATTCTGCCTTAGTAGTTCCCAAGGTTTGGCGACTTATGACTAGTAAATTACTATTAAAATTTTGAAGTAAATAGTTGTCTTTTTTGTTGTAACTAAGTTGAATCGAAATCTTATTTCAAAAAAATATTTTTTCTAAGTGTGTCCAGCGATATTCGAAAATTATCTATGCGTCTGCCTACTTACTGCATGGTGAGCCGGAACAAGAGAGACCTGTAAGGGAGACCCTTAAACCTCTCCAGCCGTACTCTAATGACCCATCGCCTTTCACCGAAGTGGAAAGGATGGATTCATACACCCTTTACTCATTTTTTACTCACTCTTTTCAATCATGACACATACACACAACACGCTGACCCCCAGATTCCTACCACACTTCTACCTTTTCCTCGCCAGAAATTCTTATCTTTAGAAAAACCGTCCTCATCGCATCCCCAAAGATTACATTGGCCTTGAAGGAAATTATTATTTTCAGTGACTCCTGGTTAGAACGTACGTAAAAAAAAACTTTTCTGTCTGGAATTCGCAAGGATTTCAAGATACAAGATGAGATTCCATTGTGCTTGTTCCAGATTTTATTTCCATACTCCGGCGTAGTCGAGTAGATTTAAATAAAATTTAGTCAAAGTACATTTAAAAATTACTATTATGTGCCCGGAGAACAATGACTATTACTAATTTTTTTAAAGAATCTCTTCAAATAATAATAATTACAAGGCATTTATATAGCGCAGACCTTCAGTTAACGAATTGTTGTTTTTTGTCGAATTTGGTTTTTTGTTAAACTTTTAGTAAATCATAAAATTTTTGCATTTTGTCACGTTCAGGGGCATGAACACGTGTACCGATATATGTGGTAATTACTAAAATTTTATCGGGAAACGGTATGTAATCCCATTTCTAACCGAATTACGAATTACATTTGAAGAGATTTTTAATAAATCAGACATAATAATTTTTCTCCGTGTGGCCAAAAACTATTGATTTTTGCATTCCTTCACTCGTGATTTGATCATAAGCTTATTTTTCCTTATGTTCAAAATTGGTTACATTAAAAGTTCTTCTATTATAATTTCTAATCTAATCTTATTAAAGCACACATACTGTCTATTCGATTTCCAACCAACTACAAAATGAATATTAGACGGATAATATTTTGATGAAGCATCTTTAATATTTCTTCCCATGTATTTATAAATTTCTTTCCGCCACTCCTAGGAACAATAAAGCGTTTGATTTATCTCAATTTCTTTGTGTATCATTCGCTGTTCAACTTAACTACACTATAAACACATTAACTTGGGAGAGAAAAAGCTTTTCGAAACTGCCTTGACCTTCACATTTCATTACAAAAATACACCCCCAATGTGAGTGACATCATATGTTAGGCGATTGTATTTCCACCCTTAAGGCATCAATAAACAACGTACTTATTCTACTATATACACTTGTACTTTACATCTTCATTTTAGAGATAATAATTGTTTTAAGATCTTTGCTATACGATATAAGTTTGTATTTCAGAGAGATGATTAGAAGGGCTGTGAAATCATCCAGATAATCGATAAATGGTTTACATTAAACGATCACTAATTGAGCCACGCCTAAATGTTGCGGTGCGTGAGTCGAAGAAATATGCGATCAATTATTATAGAGTAGTTGCCTTTATATAATAGTTAAGCAACAATTAGTTTAGATAAAAGCGTTATGTATTCTGAAACCGCAAAAGATTTTAAGATACTCAAAGCCAGTGGAACAAGAGCAACCCTTTTTAAGGATTGCGAGGCTGGGGGAATAAATGGAAAGGGAAGGTGCTCAAAAATTACTCTGCTTTTAAGATCTAGTCACCAAAGTCACCTGAAGCAAAGATTTAGTTACAAAAGCTGCTTTTTCGCCATAGCAATAATAAGAGTGTCTTCCATAACACACAAACAAAAAACGATGGAATTCCTCAACTGAGTTAAATAAGTTACTTTTCCACGGATCACTTAAACTCATCTGAGGGGTTGATTTGCCTGCAATACGTTGAGCTAATCTTTTAGATATTATTTTTAATACACTCTAATTATATGTCTTGAACGTTTGGAAAAGATGACATAAACTATCCTTTAGTTTACCTCATGGTATCCTGCACAGATAATTGAGAAAACGGGTAGATTGGAAAACACTGAAAAAAAATTTAATTAGGCTCAATAATAATTTTCCTCCCCAGGGGCTAGAGCTCTAGTTCTAGAGCCTCCGTTGCGCCAAAGTCTTCTTGACGAGTAACAACATAATAATTGGGTTCGGCATTCAGGGTAATTTCCTCAGTCGGTTGTCATCATTACCCTGTAACTCTGCTCGTGTAGTGTGGCCTAAGAAATAAATAAAATGTACACCACGCGCGGGAGTAGGAAACTTGTATGAAATCTACGGATCAGATGTGTACCATCGGCAAGTTTTCTCATTGCTTAATTTTCTTCTCTAACAATAACGAATGTTTATGGGGTTTCATGTTCCATCTTTGGAAATGCTGTGTGGAGTATCTATCTGAAGAAAGGAAGCAGTGAACCTCAGCCTTGAAGAGACTCCGGTTGTAAAAAGGCCGGCAAATCATCGGTACGGAAATAAGTATTGTTTTACCAGAAATGAAATTATAAAAATATCATTTTATATTCGACGGCCTTTGTGGTAA
This sequence comes from Hesperophylax magnus, assembly GCA_026573805.1. NCBI lineage: Eukaryota > Metazoa > Arthropoda > Insecta > Trichoptera > Limnephilidae > Hesperophylax > Hesperophylax magnus. Next base: position 14,000,221 of record JAIUSX010000049.1, read on the forward strand.
TTTATAAAATAAAATTATAGTGTGCTGGAATAGGCCCAGCTACGAGAATATAGTGTGCTTATATCGTGTTCTGTCACAGGCTTTAAGGAATAAGCATGTGACAGACCACGCTGTAAGTACGCTATATTTTCGTGTCTTGGCCTTGAAATAGACCAAGCCATGATGCGTAATGCGTAATGTGTCGCCTACCTTAAGATTTTCTTTGTTTGAAATGTATACCTACCTATGTACATACGCATTTTGGATTTGGTTGTTAATATTATGATGGTTCAGAATAAATTCATTCTTTTTTAATAATCCATTAAAACTGTACCGTCCTTTTGTGAGAGCAAATCGATTTATTTCAATAGTGTTAATCCTAACATACACTTTTGCTCATTTTTCACTCCCCAATATCCTGGTTTCATAACCTAGGCAAAAAGGCACGTAGTATTAGAAATTTTAATCAACTCTCCTTAACACAAGATTTTAACTAATTACCTATGTATAGAACAGACCAACATTAAATAACGTAGTATTTTAATCGACCGGTTTTAACCTGTCGGTTCTGTCGGTTCGTGATTTTCACAATGGTTTTTTTAAACTTATAATGTATTAATTTTTTTGGCTTCCTCCCATTCTTGAGCCTACGTGGCTGATAGTGTTGCAGTGCAGATATGTTGCGTAGTGGTTAAAAAATATATATTCATTTTCTTCCTTCAATGAAACAATCTGTATACATTGTCAAAACGATTAGTCGTAAACGTTGGTTGAAACATCAAACATAAAACATCTACGTGCCACCTATCTCAAAGGCTTAAAATCTTTTTATTATTATTTTTTAACACAAACGTAATAACTAGAAACAAATTGTCATTAATATAATCTCTCTCATCAGCGGGTTGTTTCCACAGAGAAACGTAATTAGTCACAGTGTAATTTGATTGTCCCCAGGGTAAGTGTGTCGGCGTAATTTACAAATAATCAAGCCAACTTCTCATCACATGTATCTAATTCCTCCCAAGAAATGTCTTTGTGCAGATTGGATGGGAAAGTTGGGAGATTAAGAGATAAGATGACAAGAATAGATAAAGGCTAATATCGTCATGAAGCAACCTATTTTCTACTGATAATAAAATGGGCTTATCTAATCATAATTTCATTCCTTGGTTCATTGAGCCTAATCACCTTCAATATATCAACTAGAACTACTCGATCGAAAATTTTATTTAATTGCAACAATAATATCAGGACTGGGTAATTTAGATACTCGTTTATACCTAGATTACGTGCAGTTGTCAATACTTTCGCTGAAATAGTAAACGTGTTGAACTGCACGGAATAGTTACACGTGATTGGTTTATTTATGAGTTACACGAAGGCTATCGTAACGTACGTCAATAATGTTAATAATTAAGCAAATTTTACTTCTTGATTACTGTTCCACTAAACTATTATGTTTTCAAATGTTTGTAAAAGCCCGAAAGGGCGTAGTATGTATAAATAAATTGTTTTGTATGGAAAACTATTGTATTTATGCATCAATAATTCTACCAATCTATTCCAAATTCCAAACCTTTGAAATTGGTTCTATTACATTAATTACTCCGTATAATAAATAAATAATGTGGAATTATGAAAAGCTTTTTTTGTATCTAAGGAGAAAAACCACGTTTTTAATCTTTAAAGAAGAAGATAATACTAATACATCTAAACGAAACATGAAACAGAAAATACAATGGGAACGGTCGTAAATGGGAATCTAACAAGAATCTTTGTCTTACCGAGACAACACCTCAATCCACTCGGCCATTGTGACATAATTTTGTTCGCGTTATCTTTGTCGATCTCAAATTCAGAATTAACAATATTATTTTCAACTAATTTTTCTTGAGCTGTTTCGTTCTAACGAATTTATTTGTAACCTAGATATTGTCTCGGATAAACATATCAAAAACTTAAATCATAAACCAGTTGCGACCGTTAACTTTTTATAATCTGAATCTTCTACTGTTTCATGTTTCATTTAGATTTATTGGTATTATCTTCGACTGCATTGATTAAAATTATATTGATGGGTAAAATCTTCAAAAAATTTTCCATTAAAATAAACTATATTTTTCCTTATTTGTTATTTTTGTCAACCAAAAGTGCGATGTTAATAATTCAAATGAAAATTCAGGTGAAAGTTTTATCTTTTTTGATCTGGAAAATCTCTTACTGTGGCTACAGAAGAATTCTTGACTTTTATTATAATGATGCAACTAATTGTGTTGTCTAAATTCACCAGTTTTAGTCACAGCACTTTTATTCTACGATTTTAAGACTTCAAAATAAATTAATATTTGTTTTGCACACAAAGCGAAAAGCTTCACCTAACATCAAATTATGCAAACCTCTCTTAACATAATACGCAAAAACTTTAATACCATTTTGTCTACTATCTCTGTTACTAAGAAGTTGTTCGCTATCCAAATAATTGGTATTTTCTTTTGCAAATCAGGGGTAGGCCTCAAGTGATTTAAGGTCGAGTTGCGGATTTTCCGTTCCGGATGTGACAATTACTAGCCCCGCAACCCGGAACCGCCCCGAGATAAAAAGACATAAACGAAGGCTTCGAAGGAACAAAAGAAGGTTAAGGCTTTTGATAAGTAAAACATGGAAGGGAAAAGAAAATGTATTGAAAATGAAAAATGAAAAGTTCATGCTTAAGACTCAAGGATGTACCAGGGAATGGAATATTGGAATGTGTAATCATGATATGTAAAGAATGGATGTCCTTTAGATATCACGTCTCTATGTATTGAATTTTTTTCGTGGAGTTAAAATGAACGTTTTAATGATTGTTTATTTAATTTTGTTAAAATGAACCTTTAAACAGATGTTGCCTTAATTATTTTAAAATGAACGTTTTAACGGATATTGCTTTAATTTTGTTGTAATTAACGTTTTAACGGTTGTTGGTTTAATTTAGTCAAAATAAACGATGTAAAAATTTGCTGCTTTAATTTCATTAAAATAAACGATTTAACGGATGTTGCTTTAGTTTAGTTAAGATGGTAGTTTTAACGTATGTTGCTTAAAATTTGTTAAAATGAACGCTTGGACAGATGTTATTGATGTAATTTTAACGGATGTTGTTTTAATTTTGTTAAAATGAAAGTTTTAACGGATGTTGCATTCACTCTGTTGTTTTGCAAAAAGTTTATTGTTATGATTTATTCATTTCTTATTTATCAAAAAAATAATATAACAAGCCAGCAGTGCTAAGTATTATATTTACAATGTATACACCAAAGGGACCAACTGTCTGACAAAATTGTAAGTAATCATAATATACCAAATGGCGTGGGAAATGGGAAAGGATCTTTCATAAACTGCCCATTTGAATAACATTAATCTCGTGACTTGAATGCAAAATTCATTTGATAATATAGTCTTCTGAAATGTCCCGACCCACCCTTAAACCACCAAAAAGCCCAAAACCACCCCAAACGTCAACCCGACTTACTGCTTGCGTTTTCCGGTAGATAATGTAAACAAATCAAAAATTAATATTTTTTTTGGATTTTTTTTTTTAAATTTGTAATTAAACGAATCCAATGAGACTATGGCTCCATCATTTTTGGAGAAAGTTGAAAACCCGACGAAAGACGGGAGGAAAAGGAGTTGATGAAGGAGATCGAAAAAATATAAGAAAATTGGTGAAAACTCCAAGGAGTACCATATCCATTAGCTGAATGCAGACTTTGGTGGCTAGTTGGTTCCTACCAAATTACTTGTAAATACGTAGCGACGATTAGCGACTAACACAAGATTAACCAAGTGTTTATTCAGGGAAAGATTATTCTGGGTATTAAAATGTTCTTACTATAGTCAGCCTCCTAGACGACGGGGTAATAACAAGTAATACGAAGAAGAAAGTCAATTAAGTTAGGTGACAAATATGTTCATCAAATATTTACAAACAAAATTGGCAGCTGGTCCTAACGCAATTTCCTTCACGTAACGTGTAGGTTGGTACTCCAGTTCCCCAAATTAAAGCTTTTAGACCTCCCACGGGCGGGGAGAGGTAAAACGCAAAGTGCTCATGTATAATGTTTGCATACGTGTTGTATAATGCGCTACCGACTACCGAAATATTCACTTTACATAAAGGACTTGTTGACTTAAAAGCAATGTCCATAAACTGCGGTCATGTCCTCTTACATTCGCCGCGAGGGCTGGCCCTGATAGCCGCTTGGTTACTGCGGTATTCCAATACAAATATTGTTGTCGTTAATTGGGCTAAATTAAACTAAAATATTATGTTATAACAAGTTACCTTAATTTTTAATTTTTAAATTCAATTTAAATTCGAAAGCACTAATTCTAAGGCTACACAAACACTCGAATTTTTGTAACAGATCTATACATTTTTGTCGTGCGCACCTTTTATCTTTATATTAATCTATATATATGTTCGCCAAAACACCCAATCCGGCGTAATAAAGTTTTGCTAAATACAAACATACTTTAAAACAAAGTTACTTCACATTGCTCTCTAGCTTATTGTCATATTTTTATTAGATACACTCATTGAACTCACTTGTACAACTTTCTATGATAACTCGTATGGCACTTGCTTATGTCGTTCATACTCTTTGATTATGTTATGTACTATTAAGCCTTCAAGTGACAATTCAACACACTTTTAAAAAGTGATATTAAGTCATTAGAAACGATGAAAAATTTTTTTTAACCTAACGTAACCTAACCTACTTAACCCAGTTAATAAAGTTTTTGTTTCATCACTTTTCATGACTTTATATAACTTTTTAAAGATGTGATGAATTATCATTGTGATGATTTATCCGGTCACCGATTGGTACATATCATATTTATGTTTGTAAGCGAATCATATAATTGATTTGTATTTTAAGTTTATAAAATTTTATTTGTTTATAGATGTTAATCGTTGTATTGTAATTATTTTATGTTGGCACATTTTGTAATAATTTATTGTTATTGAATTTGGTTACGTTTCTAAAAGTGTTTCCAAATAAAGGAATAGGTTTAAAATTTACGTAAATTAACACGAAAACAAGGTTACAGAGAAAGGTTTAAAATTGATTTTGAGGTCGGACAAATATCTTTTGTGGCTTATGTAATAAGTGTGATCAATTGATCAATTATTTTTAATAATAACAATAAACGTTTTACTATCCTTTTTTGTAACAAATAGATCCTCACTGGGAACTCCCGTGCTGAGGATTTCATTCCATTATGTATTATTTAAATTTAGTAGTATGCATAATGTGAAGTAATTGTAAATATAGTGTTTAGTATTTTTCTGAAATAATTATAAATACATTTCATGGTGTTTTTAGTGCAGTTGAAAGGTTTCGATTTCAGTCTGTAATAATTGGTAAGTAATTAAGTACTGGTGACGCCACAGAAACTTATAATACAAGATTTTCCAATAAGAGGTGTTATTTTGTATAGTCCGCTATTTCGGTAGATGTTACTTTTGAAGCTGTCTTTTTTTGACATTTGACTAGTAGAAATGGAAGATGGAAAAAAAAATGGAAAATAAAGCTATGGAAGGTGTTTTCCAAGTATGGAGTGAATGCGAATCTGACTCAGGCAATTGCGTCTCTATATGAGGGAAGCGTTGCATGTGTTAGGGTAAACGGTGGTTTTACGGGGTGGTTTGATATCACAAAAGGTGTTAAACAAGGCTGCGTAATGTCACCGTGGTTATTCAATCTATACATGGATAATTGTATGCAAGAATTGAAAGAGGTGGGATTGGGCGCAAATTTGAGTAATCTGAAAGTATGTTGCCTGTTGTACGCTTATGATGCGGTGCTGATTGCTAATAGTATGGATGATCTGCAGTCTCTCGTGTCTAGGATGAACGAAGTATGCATGAAGAATGAGTTAATGATGAATGTAAGTAAGTCTAAAGTAATGGTGTTTGAAAGAGAAAGTACGAGAACAGTGTGCAATATAGCTGTGAATGAGGAATACTTGGAGCAGGTGGATGAATTTGTGTATTTAGGAAGCATGTTTACGAGAGATGGGAAGGCTGACAGAGATATTGAAAGAAGAGTAAATGCAGGTAACTCCATTAATGGAGGACTGAACGCAGTTGGCGCTAACAAAAAATTATCAAAAGAAGCGAAGTTAGCAGTCCACAATGGAGTGCTGGTACCTACCCTGATGTATGGAAGTGAGGCATGGAACTGGCAAAGAAAGGATGAAAGTAGATTGAATGCTGTTGAAATGAGATCCCTGAGGCGTATGTGTGGTAAAACCATGTATGATCGTGTGAGGAATGTGGATATCCGCAAAGAGTGCAAGGCTGATGTAAGCGTAATGAGTAAGATCAAGAAAGGGACGCTTAGATGGTTTGGGCATGTAGAGCGAATGAGCGAAGAAAGGAGTGTAAGGAGAATATACGATGCAAATGTGAATGGTAGCAGAAGTCGGGGACGCCCGAGGAAGACATGGCACGACCAAGTGAATCAGATACTTGAGTCGGGCCATGTCAAGAGTCAGAACAATAGAAGAGTATGTATGAGACGATGTATGAATGTGAATGAGGCAAGGAATGTGTGCCAAGACCGAGTTGTTTGGCGGTCCGTCCTCTCTGCCTACCCCTGCGGGGAAACGGCGTGATGGTTAGTTAGTTAGTTTTTAGACTAGTAGAAACTACGCAATTAATAAAAATGGAACAATACACGCTTCAACAACGAAAATGAAATTATTGAAATTATTAAAATTCACTTGAGTGAATCAAATGCAAATCATCTTGAGTGATGAGGCCCATTTCCACCTCAGTGGCTTCGTCAACAAGCAAAATTGTCGCATCTGGGGCTCGGAAAACTCAAGAGTTATTGTTGAAAAGCCTCTCTATCGTCGAAGTGTGACTGTTTGGTGCGGTTTATGGTCCGGCGGAGTCATTGGACCTTACTTTTTTGAAAATGAGGCTGGAGCAACTGTTACGGTGAATGGATTGCGCTATCGAGAGATGGTTAATGATTTTTTATGGCCGGAATTGGATGGTATTGATCTGCATAACATTTACTTTCAACAAGACGGTGCTACGTGCCACGCAAGCAACGAAACCATTGATCTTTTACGATTGAATATCAAAATAACTCCTCTTATTGGAAAACCCTGTAGTTAGATATGTTCAAAAAAAAGTTTAGACAGTGGAGAAAAACATCGGCAATCTTCATAGACTTACAAAAGGCTTTTGAAATAATAGGTTTAACAAATCGACGTTTCCTTCTTAAAATCGGAAATCTACCAAAAATCGGTTTTAAAAAACTTCGTTTCCTACGTAAACTCGGACATCTACCAATAATTTGTTTGACAAAACGACGTTTCCTACGTAAACTCGGAAATCTACGAATAATTTGTTTGACAAAACGACTTTTCCTACGTAAACTCGGACATCTACCAATAATTTGTTTGACAAAACGACGTTTCCTACGTCAACTCGGACATCTACCAAAAATGCATATTCCACTTTTTTCTACCAATACATTTGAAATATTCCGCACAATACACAATTAAAAAAAAAAAATCCTTTTTTAGCCAAAAAAACTGACGTAAAAAAGGACATGTTAATATGTCCGTTCTTACATCGGACGTCCGTCAAACGCTTTCGGCCGCGTAACCTGACAGACAGTTGCCTTTGTGTACTCCGCGCGGCCAGTGATGCCATTCCTTCCGAAATTTCGATAGATCTACCGATTTCAGCTAAAATCAACCGAACTTTTTTTTAATATCTACCGAAATTTTAGAATATTGAATTAAAAATGACGATAATCTCCGATGGAACTCACACATAGACGTAAGAACAAAAAAACTCACCATAATAATAATATGTATCATTAAATATGATTTAAGAATTTCACGGCCAAAAGTATTTTTGCTATTTGTTTTTGGGGTGTTATGCCGTGTTGAAATTCACAAACATCCCATCAATATTAATAGAGACAACGGAGCTAAGCTTAATAGTTCTTGGTATCCGGTAATTGACGGCTACACCAAAGCTAAACAAAGAAAACCATTTTAAAATTTTTACTTTAAAACCATCTCGTAGAGTAGTGAGTTGGCAACACGGCATCGCACAGACGTAGGTACTTAAACACACATTTCACCACTATCAATTACACATCTGCCCTGATGATGGACACTGTAACGTTGTCCGAAACATTGGCTAAAGAAGGAGTTAGCGCAACACGGCATAACACCCCAAAAACAAATAACAAAAATATGTATCTTTATTTAAGAAAGTTTGCACATTACAACTACAAATGCATATTGTGATGTATATTGTACATTGATTTGTAACTTTTTTATAAGGTTATAAAATAAACAGAAAAATACAAAAATAATATGATGAAGGTAAAAAGTACAGTTAGTTGAGGTTTATCAAATACCGCCTCACTAAATATACTAACTGTACATATACTTCTTCAAAAAAATCCGTAAAATCCTCAAATACAAACGACATAAAAAAATAAACTACGCTTTGTGTCAATCACAAATAGTACGGGATAACTGGATGGGGTCTGCCATGAGCACCCACACAGAGTAGCTCAACATAGCCTAAAAAGGAGTAATAAAGACAATTTTGAAAGTTCCGGTTAGAACTATGTACGAAATCTACAATGTAAAAAAACCATAATAAATTATTATAACAATAATTAGTCGCCTGTAATATCAATACAAATTGAATATATCTCCCGAGTAAAAATAAATGCCGCCGCCGGGAATTGAACCCGTGCCTTCTGATGTCCGGTCAGACGATCTGGACCACTGAACCACGTCGGCTTATTTCCAACACGCCAAATAATTCAATGTGTACTAGTACTTCAATCAACAATTACTGCTTGTTATATTTTTTCTTCAACTGTAAACAACCAACTTTATTTTTGTATGAAAGGCTTTGTGATAAATTTCCCACTAGATGACGTCGATTATATCTACATTTGTTGGTGAAATATTTTGACTTGTCAAATTTTATTATTTTTTTAATGTAAAACTATTGTTTATAAGACAAGGTTTTTATGCGTAGCACAAAGGATAATAAATTATTATAAGCAATAATTAGATATTAGTTATTAATAGCACAAAGGATAATGAATTTTTATGGACAATAATTAGATATTAGTTATTGATTATTGCTTATAAAAATTTATTATCCTTTGTGCTATGCATAAAAACCTTGACTTATAAACATTAGTTTGACATTAAAAAAATAATACAAAAACTATATTAAAAAAGCATATTTGAATAGGTACTCCACCGCCCACCAAATATACTCAACAAAGGGCAATAAGCCAACATATACCGGATACTCCCAGTTTGTACATATCTTTGCTAAATTTGAACTATATAATGCTAATTTAAACTATAATATAATGCTCTAAAAATTCACACAGAAAAATAACGGATGTGAATAAATTTAAAACAAAGCGATAATTAACTTTCAAACATTGTGAAGATGATATAAAGACTGCTACGAACTGCTACAAAAATAAAACGTACAGGCCGCCTCAGAACAGAAAACCCTAGCGAGGAGGACTTTGAAAACTTTGAATTTATACTTATATTATGCTTTATACTTACATCTACAAAATTTGCCGCCCCTCAAGCGATTGGCCGTCTGTTGTTAACCATATTATTTAATTAATATCATTCCTCAAAACATTTCTATGGAAACGTATGAACTGCTTAAAAAGTTTACAAAGTTATTGTTTAATTTTAAATTTAAAAAAAAATCTGTTAAAGCCAATAAATCCACAAAGATTTCGCCGTTTATCCCATATTTTTAGGTTCTAAAAATTTGACACATTGAGACAAGCTATCGCCTAATACGTTTTTGAAAACTTTCCATAATGTTCCAAAAATTGCTTGAGTAAATAGAAACTAATGAAAAATTAAAAATAAAATTACAAGTCGACATTTTCAATAGGTACCTAAAATGTCAACAAAAATCAGTAAATAGTTTAAATGTAATTGATTAAAAGCTAAAATATGTATCCTTTACCCCGGTATATTATTTTTAGACTGTACAAATCAATGGTTGCTGCCCACGGAAAATTTCGGTCGGATTCTGTTCCGGATACCAGAAAAACCACTTTAGCTGAACAGAAGAGAGGAGGGAATTGACTGAGATTAATATCCTGATGTGTACCAATTTGCGTGACCTGAGTAAGATGTATATTCCCGGAAAGATGAGGATTGTTTTTAATTTGTAGGAACTGCTAGCGTTAATCATTTTTAGTTTCCGGCAAGGTCCAACATTTGATGAACATTTGACACGCCGAAACGACCCCACTAGTGCGGTGGATTTTGTAACTTCATTCCGACTTGAGGATCTCTCCGCCAAAGACGCGTACCTCCTTTCTATGTTCGCTTTCTGTTCTGATAATTTTGTCGCTGATGAATGTGTTGCAAATGCTAACAATGTGTTTATTTAAATAGGTTATGGTAAGTAGGAAATAATTGATGCTGCCCCCAAATGTTAATAATGTGTCAAGCCACTGAATAATGGAATGGGACTGGCATTGCGGCCATCTTGGCAGCCTTTTTTGTGCTATTGTTTCAACAGAATGTTTTATTGGCATGCCAAGTCCTCTCTTATGGTATTTTTTTTAATCATTGGTTTTACCTGACAGACTGGGCAATTGCAAAATAAAATTGATACTTCCATTTGAAGGCAAACGGAGCACTTCTGTCACTCGTAAAAAAAATTACAACAACCTTTCTGTTGGGAATACACCAACGAAAATATCGCTGGATAACTGGAAATAACCCTTTGTCTGAATTTCCGAATAAATGTTTCCATTCCAAACAAACCCATAAGAAAACGAATGCGTTTGACATGAACACGTTAGAAAAATGCAAATTCTAATAAACGCAAACTGTTTTTTACCAGATTTATACTTTTATTCATAGTAAAAACCCCCATCAAACAGTTCTTGCGTGAGACAGGAAGTCTGAATACAATGAAAGTATTCCTGTCGCTTTGTATATATTTAATAAAATATCTACTTACATAATATTTTTTGTCATTTCTGCCTTATTGCTTGCAAAGTACTTATATACTACCTAATCTTGTTTTCAATGCTTTGATATTTATGTGATAATATTGTCTACTTAATCAATACTTTAATAAAGATGAGGAATGACCAGATTTCGACATGTCGTTTATTAAAAGGATATATTTTCCATAAAGTAGCCAAAATTTGGAAATAAAAACGAATGCTCGGAACCTAGTTAAAAAATCAAATTTTCAAGTAAAATAAAACGTATTAAATTTTGTCGGTCACCGTTTTATTAGATGAAATAGTTAATGTGTGAAATGTTATATTTCCTTTATTGTAATATAGTAAGAAATAGTTAAATAGTTAAAGTGTGAAATGTTATATTTCCTTTATTGTAATATAGTTGGAAATTGTAAAATAGTTAATGTGTGAAATGTTACATTTCCCTTATTGTAATATAGTTGGAAATAGTTAAATAGTTAAAGTGTAAAATGTTATATTTCCTTTATTGTAATATAGTTAAATAGTTGAAGTGTGAAATGTTATATTTCCTTTATTGTAATATAGTTGGAAATAGTTAAATAGTTAATGTGCGAAATGTTACATTCCCCTTATTGTAATATAGTAGGAAATAAAACACGACTCATGAAATATAAATGATAAAAACACTAACGGAAAAGCAAATAAATGTCAATAAAATAATACATTATTATTTTTATACAATTTGGGAGGCAGTTTTACCGCCGCCCGGGAACCATTTATTGAATAACCAACACTCCTGCCATAGATAACACAAAGTGGTTCGCCACCTTTGGTGATTTAGCAGGGGTGCCCGGGTTCATAGGGTGAGGTGTTCAGGATGCGTCTACCCACAAGCTACGACGAGGCGTACCAGATCGGGAGAAGCTGATTTAGGGAGACCCTTCGACTTCTCCAATTGATATTTCTTGACCCATCGCCTTGCACCGCAGTGGTAGGGATAGATTCAAAGTCCGTCACTCCTGGGAACACTGATCCCTAGATTCCTACCCAACCCTCAAAACCTTTTCCTTCCCAGAACTTCCTATCCTTCCTTTCTTAAAAAAGCCCTTCACAAAGCATCCCCAAAGATGACGTAGGCCCAGAGGGAAATTATTTTCCTGGTCAATATAAAAAAAAAATGTTGCCTATTTTGAGGTCAAATAATAATTTGTCGCAGAAAATAACGAATCCGTGGAATCCACGCACAATAAATAATAATAAAATAGTAGTAGTATTTCCGAGAACAACTCCAAATGGATTAAGTTTTCCGAATAAGGCAATTAAAGTTATGATCGATACTAATTTAATTCGCTTAAGGAGTTTTACTTCTTCGGTAGCTTTCTAGTTCTGCGTTCCAAGTACTTAATACTATTATTACTTTCCGCATCATCTGACACAATGTAGTTACTAAGAAAAGCTCCAACGTCAGAGAGTCTGTGAATATTCAATTCGGCAAAAACCTTGATTAGAAATAGCCGCTTAGGATAAATATCTTATAGATAGGGTTGCTAACCATGGGTCATATATATTTTTAGGTTGGATTATTTCAAATTTTCATATAACAAATTTTAATGATGACTTCATACTCTCGATAAGCGCCATTTCGATTTTTTCAGCATTTGAAAAGTGTCGGCAAGTTTAAGCTTTTGATCAAATTTTCAATCTTCTGAAAAGCATAAAAACATGACCATTGTGCTTAAAAGCTGGTTAAAAATTGATGAAAAGCCGTGATGGACTTAGAATCTGCGTTTAACGTTGGCCATTGAAATCTCAATAAATCGAAATTACACTGATTTTCGATATTATAGTCATCAAATATAATGGAGTTTGAAACACTACAAAACTATAAACCTCAACTGATATTAATTATATTTGTACTCCCGTTTCAATGCAAAACAGAAGTAAATTTGTTTTTATTATAAGCACTCTGACCTAATAAAAAAAACATTTTCCCGGAAATGAAGTTATTCTTACGATAATGTCATATGCTCCACTATTTTCCTCACAAAGGAATCCTTGAAAGGCCATTTGTCATCACTTCCGTTGGGAAAATGACGGGATTACGAATCACGGTGACATGACAAAATGATTATTTGCAAGGTTCAATAAAGATCTTGTTGATACGTCCAAAAACACGGTTTAATAAAACGAATCAGGATTCAGGAGATTACTGAAAAAAATCGACGTATTATTAATATGAAAATTAAAAAGGCAATAATTTTCACATTTACTAACTTACAGAGTAAGGGATTCTTTTTTTTCTTCCTCTTAGGGATTTTCGTGAGGAGTGAGAAGTGTACTTGAAGAAACCGGCTCTGTAGGAGGAAGGGAAATCAAAATTAACAATTGGTTGTTCCACATTCTAGATGTTGAGCGCTAGAATGAGTAAATACTCATTAGTGTACAAGGGGTAAAATGCAAACCGCCCGCCGTAAGCCAGATGACACTATTTTCTTAATAATTATGTTTTTGTAAATTGCACCACCTTACCAGTTTTTTTTTGTATATAAAAAAAAACTTTTTTTTTTCCCTTAGACAGATACTTATATTGAGAAATCTGTTTTTTTTTCTTTCTAATGTTTTAGCAAAAATATTAATAAAGACACTTGAAAATGTAGTTGGGTTTTATTATATTTTCCATAAAGCTTAATGAGTGGTCTATAACAAAACATAAATTATACGAGACTTTCTTTTAAACAAATTCAGTACTTACTAATTAATTTTTTGAAATTGGAAATATTTTTCACTTTCACAAATATAAAGATTCAAAGATGAATATATTAATATTGAGTCTACAATCATATTATGAAACTTTATTTCCTCGCCAGGCGACTAAAACATATTTTTGTATTCCATTAAGTTACGAAATACAGTAAAACCGGACTAGTGCAGTGAACTAGTAGCGAATCCACAACACGGGTACAAATGTCAGAAATCTACGGTGGATTTCTTGGCACACTAAAGATTAAGCGGAAATGCCGCCCTGGTACCTATGAGTTTTATTTGTTTCCCCGATGTGCACTTCTTCCGAAACCATCGATTATTATTATTATTTCAGTCAAAAAACCATTTTACCACAAAAGATTACGGTGTGAATCAAATAAAAATAACTCGGAAGGATTTATAAAAATATATGTTTACTGAATTAATTCAACATTTAATTATATTTAAATTTAATTACGGAAAAAATACATTTATAAATGGCGAGCTATCACTAAATAAAGCTATGTTAAACGGAGCTCGGAGGAGGTTGAAATACCCAAATCTGGCGGTCGTGAGGCAGATCGCTAACCATCAAAGTTGAGAGAAAAATGTGACTAGTTAATGAATCAACTATTTACATTAGACACACGCTTTAGGAAACAAACACTTGGCCAGATACGCACGTATGATTAAAAAAATACAGTGTGTGGCAAGCCTATGCACGACGGAAGAATTTTAATATAAATTTTAGAATTATTCAGAATGCTGTACATTATAGTTTTAAAAAGCATAAAATTATTTATAGGCGTGTTGTTAACAAATGAACGTTTAACTAGATTCCTAATATTGACATATTTATAAGTAGCATGTGATAAAAAATAAATAAAAAGTTATAAAAATATGGGATTCGAACCCGGGTCCTGCATAACGAGTGTCGAACGATCTGCCTCTAGACCGCGAGGAAAGGTGCGACGAGAACCGCGTATACAACGTGTAAACGCAAATTTTCGTTTTCAAACACGGCAAATGAATAATATCACATAACGTCTCTTTAACGCTTTATATAGGGTCGAATCGAAGATATATCGGCAGTGTGAAGTCATATCTGTCGTTTTTCAAAATATTTCCATATATTTGTCCGTTTTGGAAAAGATCTATCGTGTTTTAACAGTCTCATACCCGTATGGAGTCTCAATTTGAAAAACATTTCTAAATTTTGAAAAACTCACTTACGGCTGTGTTTTTAACTAAAAAAACTTGTCACGCACGTCTGCGAGGGTAATTAGTCGCGTTATCGGCCTTGATTAGTAATTTTAATGATTCAAAATAAAAATAATTCATCAAAATACCGAGCGACTCTACCGGCTCGATTTGTAAGCTATATTTCGACCAAAATATCATATAGTAAAAATATCTAAAAGTCGCAGCACGAGAGCATTATATCACTTTTCCTCGTATTAAAAAAATCACCAAAAGAAAAAAAAAATAGTTAAAGCGGGGATCGAACCTCGGTTCTTCACGATGACAGTCGGGCGCTCTGCCTCAAGACCGCGAAGCTGAATTTGGAGAGTGACCTAAACTAGGTATATAATATTAGCTAGGCTCCTATAGCGAAATGATCACGGTTTTTCGTGACGGTCATGAGTCGGTTTTACTCCAGTCTTCGAAAATGCATAACGCGCGTAATGAAGTTTCACTTCAAAAACTTTATATCTATATTTAATGTATATTTAGTATAGTAATTGTATATATTTACAGAATAAAGAAAAAAAACTATAAGTGCCTTCCATACAAATATGAAGGGAATCAAATATTACATTTAGTTACTAGCACAGCGCTTTTTCTTACTTACCGATATTGAAAATCTCCATTCCATTTGAATTTCGTAAATACAGTTTTGTATTGGAAATTTAAGGCCCGGTTGGACAAATATTTGCATCACGAAATACACATTTCAAGGCATCTCTTGTGTTCTTGCTTATTCCATATATATTTATTCATAATATACCTACGATCCATAATCCGTCTATAAAGATAAGATGTTATATTATTGACGGACAGTACTGCAGACTCTCAAACTTCAATGTTTGGCATCCCCTGAATTAGAATAATCCTTTTCAGTCTGAACAACTTACTTTTTTAGTAATTTCACGCGTTTTTATTCAGAATCCTTTTGTAGAAAATATTTAAGTTTTACTTCAAGAATTTCTTTTGAATTTTCTCATCACCCCATAAATTGTATCTCTTAGGATGGGCGTAAATTGAGACGGAAGACTGAGGAAGGTACTAAAACTTTATTTTATTCGATAATGAAACAGTAAAATGTTGTGAAATTCAGTATTTTATCTTACATTGTGGGAGAAATGCTATGGTTAACTTTGTAATCTTTTCCAAGCATTCTTCAATGCCAGAAAATTTTGATGCTTCCTTTGTCTCCTTTATATTAAGAAATAATTAAGCAGCCAATAGTTACATTTATTCCAACATGAATTTTATAACAGCTCTTGTAACAACGCAATTGGCAAAGGTATTATAAGTTCATTTCGGAAAAGCAGTCGGTTGTGAAGACGGATTTCTTTAGGTTGAGGCCCTGTGTATTTAATTGCATCTAATGTAACGTTTTTCAGGTCGCATTAATGTTACTTTATTTTATGATGTTTACCTACTATATTATATAGACAAACTGTCTACGTTGTGTTTGTAAGTTGATATTTCAAATATATACAGCTATTGAGTAAATTGGTGATGGTTGAAAATAAATAGCCATGGTGTTAGGCGTCCCATGACAGCGTTACGATTACTTATTACGATTTGATAGAAATCTGAAAATCACCGAGAATCGGCGTTTAACCAGGACCTTTCAAATGTTTAAAATATTTGATGATAATGTTAAATTTGAATTTCTGCCAAAAAATTGAGCCCATGTTTGGGAAACTCTGAATAACATTTATTCATCGTCAATACAAGATACAGAAGGGAAGTGTTTTGTCTGGGTTGGTCGGTCCGTGGAAGTCGGTAAATATCTGATGAAAGGTTAAAGAGGGAAACTCACCCCAGGCTGGAGGGTTTCGGTGCTTAAAACCGAGATTATTATTTTATAATGCCTTCAGGAAGGTCGTATATGAGCTCTGATGTGGTAAGCCGGGGGTAAGACTTGCCTCTAAATGCCTACTATTAACCTTCATAGTATTAAATAATTTAACATCTCTGCCTTCATGTAAATATTTTAATTTGATGTCCCTATGGACTTACTTATTCCGACCAAGTCATTTATTATACACGTGACTTATGTTCATCTCATTTTAAAAAAGCTAAACACTAACATTTTAAAGACATTTTAGTTTGACCGAGTAGTAAGGTGTATTTAAACATAATTAACCCATAGATATAAACAAGCAAAAGAAAATAATGAAATTTTCAATTATTCAGTTTTGTTTTACCCACTATTAAATATATTATATCCAGAATGGCGAATATATTTAACTGCAGGAAGATAAGTACAAGAATGCACTTTCGTATTTTTCAATCCATACTAACTTAATAATTATTATTTTGCGCATTTTAGTAGCTAGGCATGCAATTAAATAAATACATAAATAACATGTATTTAGTCCTAATATTTGTTTCAGCGAGGCAAAATAATGCTTCTGATAATGCTCGGAGATCGACGACAATACTGACAATAATTGTTAGAAATGGTAATGACGGTAGGTTAAGCTAATGGTTATTTATATGTTATTATTCAGTTTATATTTTCAGTGTGTTATTTGAGATGAAATAAAATCTCTTAAATTGTTATTAATATTTCCAAAAACTGTTTCAAAAGAAAAGGTTTCTTTACATCAGGATATTAAAGACTACTAAAATAAGACATGGTAAGAATAGGTTAATAAGTTTTTAAGAGTTTTATTTCACATGTACATTTGTTACTTGATTTTTATTTATTTGCTACCAGCTTACCCCTCACAAACCTCACCTAATAAAATCCAATAATTTTTTTGCATCATTTTTATGTTAGTTTTAAGATGGCTAGTGAATGAGACGGATATGTCCAAATCGGCAGCAAATAAATAAAATTCTTCAAGACAAAATGTCTAGAAATGGTTACATAAATGCCCAAGATATACAAAAAAGATAAATAAGTACCTAAATATAATATAAAGAAGAGCAGTGGGAGAAGGTGGTCAATCAGTTTTTTTTTTTAAATAATCATTGTAACGGACGTTGCTGGCCACATTTTTTCATTTTGTCAAAATATGTTTACATTTATAAAATGTGCCAACTCCACGCCACTGGCAAATTCATCACTCCCCGCCAGTGCTCATTTGTATCCCCGTTTCGGCCGAAATGACCCGAAAATTCTGACCCCGAAAAGCATCGGTACCGTATCGCGCACGTACCCCGGCCGAGTGGTACGATGTTCAGATTTTTCTATAAACAAATTATAATTTACTAAATGTTACTAATACCTATTTTTTACTTGTACATCTCCTCGGCGGTAGTTAAATAAAAAATATTTGCGATATGTTACCACTGAGGAGATATTTAAAATGCCGTTTTTTAACGAATTTGTGTAACCATTTTTGTACAATTATTTTTACTTATTTGCCTCTATAAAAATTCAGGAACCTCGTAGCATGGTGAATCTTTCCTCTTTCAGAGCGCTATATCACGAAGGACCTACGAAAAATACTGCCATAACCATTTTACAAATTTGATCGCTTCAAGATCGTTTTTACACTTTTATTTTACAAACATTTCTTATTTTTTGTCGTATCTTGACAAACTAAAAAATTAGTTGTCAAGATACACATTATTATAACTGCTATGTAATAAAATTATGTAATTGTAATACAGGCGAGCTTGCCAATCTTTGCAAGCTCTCAAATTCAAGCGTCTGACTTCGGCTATACCACCGGTAAAATGAATATGCAACATTTTACGGTGGCTTATGTACGCGTTTGTGGCGCGGATAGAATCCTTACCATTTTTCGGTCGACAGCCAAATGTCGGCTGCGAGTCAGCCTTATAGAATATAAGCAGCAAAATTAAAAATATTAAATCAGTTCAACTTTACCATCAAAACAAGCGTTTTATTTCAACAAGTGACTCCTGCCCACCAACTGCCTCACCTCGCCTAGTCTTCTGCTCCAAACCTTCTGGTGTTACCTTTTCAAGACCAGCCGGCCCTGCCTAGGAAAACCGCCGACGCCAGAAGTGAGCAGAGACGACAGCACACCCAGTGCCCAACATTCACCGAGCACCGGGTGCGGGAGGAAGATTGCAATTATCTCATACCACTATCATCATCATCGGCCGTAAAGGAGCATTCCCATCGGTTGAAGACACGGTTTGGAACCGGCGCCCAAATCTACAGTCTTGTGCGGACTCCTGTCCAGTACAAGTGGTCTTTCGAGCCGGATTCTCACACGCCTTCAACCAAGATGTCTCCAACTTTACGGTCGAGCCGGATCCAAGATGATGGATCCTCAACACCTTCTGCAGATGCCCCGGACTCTGGGTCTCAGGCCACGGCTGTGGTTCACGTCACGCCTGACGTAACCCCCATGCCCACGCCCAGCACTACTCCTGAGATGGAACAACCTGCAGATCATGACTGATCAAGACATGGTTTGGAACCGGCGCCCAAATCTACAGTCTTATGCGGACTCCTGTCCAGTACAATCATTCAAAATAGTTACTGTTTTTAGAAAACAACTTTTATGAATTAAAACAACAGAATCAAAGAGCAACCAAATTGCGTAAACACCAAATTAAAAAGTAATTTTGTTAAGACTTTTCTCTTGTCTTCTCTTGTTTTATTATTAATTTTGTTTGTGACAATGTTTTTTTGAAAATAGAAATAAAAAAAATGGATATAATACGTAAGAATAGATAATTAAATACTATACCTAGTTGAAAGGGAAAATGATTGATTATTTGGTCAAGTTTCATGTTTGTAACGTATTGTACCTTTTTATGTGAATATGAGTTTCATCTGCATATGCCCGGAGCCAGTTGGACATCTCCAATTGAGGTATGTTGCGAGGCTGAAAGAACTGGGGAGGGGAAGGAGATATGAAAGTCGAGTGTTGAGAAGTGATTATCTGGTTACAAAGTCAAAGCAGTAATATCAAGCAACGATTCGTTTTCGAGGGGTGCTATTTTACCGGAGCGGTACTGAGAGAATGTTCCTACCACTGCCTGTATTTTATGAAAAGCTATTTTTTCCGTAAAACCAATAACACAAAATGGTATAAGATTAAATTTATAGCGTGTAGGAAGCGCGGTGATAAAATGCTTCAATGAAATGTGAAATTAATATTGAGGCAAAGCGGCTTTGTTGTAAAAACAGATTTAAAGTGGAAAAAATGTTATGTTGTAATTTTTTCGAGGAATCTGAATTGAAGCAATCTTTTGTCAGTGGCGTTGTCAATATGAAAGCCATTTACGTAAAATTCTTTTTATAGGGTTACTCGCTTCCAGCTTAGTAAGACGGAAGCTTCATCTGACAATGTCACGTATCTAGTAAGTACCCTCGACATGTGAGGTCACACTTTGCTCGAAAATCTCCTTCTCTCTATATAGAAACTATATAGATGACGTCATTCGAGAAGGCTTTAAATGCGATCCTCTCTCAATTTATAAATTTAAAACGAATACAAGAAAAAGCTTTATATTCTGAAGGAACTCATTCATCTTTTTCAGCACAAAGTTGGTGTTTCTCAGTTGAATTAGTTTAATTCAAAGAAAAGCTCGAGTCTACGCGCCATTCCCTCAATTCATACATCGCTTTAATATTTAATAAGCAGTGCAGGTTACAAGACATCGCCGTTCAAACGAATAAAGCTCCTTTTTCTATTTTAGAAATTTTGCAAAAATATTAGTCTTTGCGGAAAATCTTTCCTTTGATCTTTGTTTTTAAATTACAAAGCGTTGCCTTCGCTGGGAAACAGGGAATTAATATTTCACTATATACTTTTGTGAGAGGCACTTTCTTTCATAATTTTGTCTTAATATTTTGACATTTCTAAATAATGTAGTATTATATGTATTATGCCAAGTAATTAAATTTATAAACAGGTTTTTCTCAACCATTAAAAAAAACAAAATTACTTTTTTTAAATGCTACCTACATTTAAAAAGGTCAATCTTTTCATCTAGACTTCAGACCATCTAAATTATGAAATTGGTGTGTCTTTCATTGGTACAATCATCAGTATCTTGTGGAATAATTAGTGTATATTTCATTGGTGCGATAATCAGTTTCTTGTGGAATAATTGTAACTTTCATTTGTGTTAAAAAGGTAAAATTAGTAAAATTAAATTAGTCAGTATCTTGTAGAATAATTGGTGTATCTTTCATTGGTGCTATCGTCAGTACCTCGTGGAATAATTGGTGTATCTTTCATTTGTGCAATCGTCAGTAGGTACCTTGTGGAATAATTGGTGTATCTTTCATTGGTGCTATCGTCAGTACCTCGTGGAATAATTGGTGTATCTTTCATTTGTGCAATCGTCAGTAGGTACCTTGTGGAATAATTGGTGTATCTTTCATTGGTGCTATCGTCAGTACCTCGTGGAATAATTGGTGTATCTTTCATTTGTGCAATCGTCAGTAGGTACCTTGTGGAATAATTGGTGTATCTTTCATTGGTGCTATCGTCAGTACCTCGTGGAATAATTGGTGTATCTTTCATTTGTGCAATCGTCAGTAGGTACCTTGTGGAATAATTGGTGTATCTTTCATTGGTGCTATCGTCAGTACCTCGTGGAATAATTGGTGTATCTTTCATTTGTGCAATCGTCAGTAGGTACCTTGTGGAATAATTGGTGTATCTTTCATTGGTGCTATCGTCAGTACCTCGTGGAATAATTGGTGTATCTTTCATTTGTGCAATCGTCAGTAGGTACCTTGTGGAATAATTGGTGTATCTTTCATTGGTGCTATCGTCAGTACCTCGTGGAATAATTGGTGTATCTTTCATTTGTGCAATCGTCAGTAGGTACCTTGTGGAATAATTGGTGTATCTTTCATTGGTGCTATCGTCAGTACCTCGTGGAATAATTGGTGTATCTTTCATTGGTGCTATCATCAGTATCTTGTAGAATAATTGGTTTATTTTTCGTTGGTGCAATCTTCATTATCTTGTGGAATAATTAGATGAGGAGGTATTTACAATACCCACATTAGAAACATCTCTAAAATGAATACTAAAAATAATGTTGAACAAAGATATTACCTCAGTGTTCATAATGAATCACGGTTGAAGTTTTCACGCCCAAAAAATTCGGCCGTTAGATCGGAGGAATCTTTTGCTCTTGTCCATGGATTAACTCTTCGACCGGTCGGTGGCCGAGTTGACATCGCGCTTGGGTCTCACTCGGGCGTAGTGTGTTCAATTCCTCGGCTGGCTAAGTCCTCCATCACAACACAAGCAACATTTTCAGCTTACTGTGGTGGTAGTAGGAGATTTTCAAATATTGTCAGGTTATTCGTAACCCGGGAATGTTTGTCTTTCTTTTTAAAAATAAAATATAAAAAATAAACTCGTAGAATCTCCGATCAGTATACCTGACATCCCATCAAATTGACAACTGCCTGATTACACGCATTAATAAATCCTTTCCTACAGCCTCTACCTTAAACCGCCTCACAGAGCTGCCCAACCACATAAAAACATAAAATAAAATAATTACCTACCCCTTGCAGTTATTCTAAGAAGCCGAACACTTAGGATGGGTTGTTTCAAAGAATTTGAACAGTTCATCAAATTTCGATGTTGATTTTCAAGTTCTGTGATGGTTCTACTCAAATTTTGTTATTAAATCATTTTTGGCCAGTTTTTTACAATACTAAAATAATTACAGAACCTTCACAGAACTTTGAAAATCAACTTGATATTTGATGAATTGTTCAAATTCTGTGAAACAATCCATCCTTATTTTTGGGGTGTTATGCCGTGTTGCGCTAACTCCTTCTTTAGCCAACGTTTCGGACAGCATTGCAGTGTCCATCATCAGGGCAGATGTGTTATTTGAGGTTGTGTTTAACAAAAATACTTTTGGCCGTGAAAATCTTAAATCATAATCCATCCTTAGATTTTAGAAAAATTGTCTAAAATATGTATTCTTCCAAAATGTTCCATTTCCAAAAGCATTTACCAATAGAATAAAAAACGCAGTTCAGGTTCCTCCCCGCAAAACTAGGCTAGCGCAAAGAAATGCTTTGCACCAAAACTTGATAATTTAGTTTGTCCAGGGTGTCCGGGTTTCACTGTATATCATTAACCCCACACAGGAGACAGGAGGAGGGAGGAGTAAAAGGTAGCGGGATTGGGTAGGAATCTAGGGATCAGTGTGCCTAGGTGTGACGGACAAGAATTATTGGTAAAACCATAATTTAGTATTTAAAAATGCCTGTCTTACAAAAAGTTGATTGTTTTCTATTGAAAAAATCTCATAAGCAATAATTATTGAATAAAATTCTAGTATATATTGAATTATTTTGAGGTTTAAAACGAGCCGAAGTAGCATAGTAGCTAGTGCACCCCACCGACAATCGGAAGACTGCAGCTTCGATTCCCGTCGGCGGCATTTATTTATAATAGGAATAATTTGTTATTCTTTTTACTTTTCATAAAAACTTTGTCTTGGAAACATAAGTTTATCACTATAACAAAATAATTTTAACATTTCGTCAGGGGTTTTAAAATAATACGGGAATTATTCACTGGAATGTTTCGGGAGACGAATGAAGTGGGCCAAACTATTTTATTTTAGTTATTTATATACTCAATGTTAGAAACACTATTATTTATATACTCAATGTCTCAAATCTACTTATTATACAATATATGCTTTAGAAAGGTCTAGTAACATCAAAGAGGTTTCAAACATAATATTTTAGAATCCTCCAAAAAGCTCCAAGCGGAGATTGCTTACATTTTGCTCAGAGTCTTTAAAGTAACTTTGTAAAATTTGCTTTAAATCGGTTGTAAGGTTGAATAGAATAGCGAAAACATACAGTTACATGGGGGAAGAATTTTCTGCCGAGAGGTAGGGTTGGGTTGTCGTTTTAGCGCAGGATCCTAAAGAGCTGTTATCTGAAACTTGTTTTAAACTTCTCAGAGAACTGTGTCTTAATATGCGCAAATTGGTAACATTGCCTTAGAGGTATACGTTGCCAAAATAATATAACCAATTCAATAAATGACGGCTAATGCAAAATATCAAAACAACATAAAAATACCAGAAATTCATAAAATTTGTAAAAGCAACAATTTTGCTAAGTTACCAACGTCCATCCGATAGTGTAAGTTGGGACTACACGGTATTTATTTATTATATGACAACAACTGGTGGGGTACGATTGCTCCTTGGCTGGGCAAGAGAAATAGAGTTCGCTCATAGACGAGAAAAGCACTGCCGGCTTCGACTGAGTAGGAGCAGTATCAATAAAACTGAAAATGTGAAATATGTCTATATCCAAAGAGTAATTATAAAAGCAGAAAATTCGTAAGAAAAATACATTTTCTGCAATCTAAAACTAATTGGATAAATAATCTAATACCAAAAATTAAAACTATTGAATTTTATGTAAAAAGCATATAGAATCACTTCATGGTTGTATATTATAATTACAAAATATGTGGTTCAAGTTCAGGGTTCAAGAGGTTTCGGCGGAGGTTTTTAATTTGCTGTTTGCGCCTTGAAGTATGAAAATTGTTGAATTAAGGAATGTTTCGCGGTGGAAGCAAGCCCTACGTACGCCCTTTGTCATGATGAAAGCGGTTAAGATTATAGCCACTGTATAAACAACGTTCAAAGGGCACACGATACCAGGGATGCCCTTCCTCATTTTACAAACAATGGAAGATTAATTATTTAACCAAAGTTATACGCAGAAAGCATTACGGAGCAATGAGATCAAATAAGAAAGGATTTATAAAATAGTGGTACTTTTTTTTTTGTTCAGTGGGGGAGTATTTAAATCCTCTTTTTAAATGTGACACCGTCAGTATTTTTTAATACGACGTACTTGGTATTTTTAAATACGACACTGTCAGACATTGTAAAATAAATAATCTTGGAAAGAAAAGAGGTCGAAGAAAGGTTGTAACCGTTTTTTTCCAGATTTGTTTTTCTAAAACGTGTTTTTTCAGTAAATAAAAAGTAATAAGTAACGCTACATATCTGGGGTTTAGTTCTTTGACTTCATCGCAACACAAAAAAGGCCAAAAAGCCTGCGGTGGTTAAGAAAATTACGTAATAGCGCAATTATTAAGACGAGACAATAACTTAAAATATATACAGCATCTTAACGACGTAAGTGAAGCGGCCGTGCAAAAAAATATGCGATGCGCAACCTTAATGTATTGGACAGACCTGGGGTTGGATTTGCTCCATCAAATCTCTAAAATAAAGTGGGAATCTTAACGACACAAGTGATAAAGTCGTGTAAAAACAATATTCGGTGCGCGACCCGGCGTAATGGACGAACCCACAGTCGACTTTGCCCTAGCAGGCCAAGAAACACGATCTTTCCGGGATTTATTTAATTTTTTTTGTTATAAACGTATTACTAAAATCTCAAAATCTCTTGCTATAGGGATCCCTTGGGAAGTTACTAATTAATTTTGTAGAAAAATAAAAACTGGTGCTTACAGCTCATTTAAAAGTTGAAAAATGTTCTATTAAATATTTTAATGGTAAGGTACTCTTTTTATTAATCTTAAATATAAATAACTCACATCCGCAGGGATCCCTTTAGAAAAAAAATAGATTTTTGTAACATGTCCATCAGAAATAATTCAAATGTGAGCGACGATCAAACCCTTGGTATTAGGTATTATTATAACGCCTTTATAAACTATATTTAAATAAATAAATATTCTTTGAATATCAAACATATAAGTTAGAAGTCACAAATTATTATGATGTCCATGATTTTGAAAAAGAAAGTAATTCTTTTAATCCCTTGTGAAAAACTTGCCGAGTTTAAAAGATCAACAAATTAAACAATTTGGGAGGGTTTCAACTTAGTTGAATAAAGGATAAAGCTAATTCGCCATCAAAGAAAGAAATTCCGGATCGTTTGATTTGCCTTTATTTTTAAACGAGATTTGTAACAGATCGGTTCAACACCAGCGAAGGATATTGCAAATGGATATAGCGACCGGTCGGTGGCCGAGTTGACATCGCGTTTGGGTCCCACCCAGGCGTAGTGTGTTCAATTCCTCAACTGGCTAAGTCCTCCATCACAACACAACCAACATTTTCAGCTTACTGTGGTGGTAGTAGGAGATTTTCAAAGATTGTCAGGTTATTCGTAACCCGGAAATGTTGGTCTTTCTTTTTAAAAAGAAAAAATAAAAATGTATTTTACCAGAGGATTTGGGACTCTTGTGCATTAATCACACAAAATCCTTATGACATACCTTTGCACGACGACCTTTCTAGTCGAGCGGTTAAGATCTTCGTTCTGAATCCAGAGGTTATAATCACACAATAATACAAACTACACTTACGTTACGTTTAAGAGTGCTGAATCTTAGTGTTGCTCAGTTAAAAGACCTCCATTTTGTAACGAAAATTTGTTAGAAATGGCTAACCGTGTTTAGTGACCAGATCTGAATAGTCGGGTACTTTTTGGCCTTCCTCTTTCCCATCTTATTCTCCTCTCCACTCACTACAGCCTCACAACATACGCCTATGGGGTCTCACTGTCTCCAAATAGTAGGTACTATTGTAGAACTGAGTAGGTACTTTCCCAACTTACTCTAACCCCTTCTCCAGCCCTTCCCTTACACCAATATTTCTAAATAATAGCGAGCGCCATGGTCTGTTTACTTCCACTGAATAGTTACTATGAAGAAAAAGAAATGTCCAATTGAATGAGAACTGGAACTCTTGTACGGTATTCATTCTGAAAAGAGCAGTAAAATGATAAAATAGATGAAACGCTTTGTTGGTTTCACTGTCCAGGACAGATAAGTATTATTAATGAAAATTGCATCAGAATTTACGGCGAAAAGAATTTTCTGAAATGATACCATTGAAATGCGGATTGTAGTAAAACAATTCTACACCGCCATAATAATGCCTTTATGGTAAAATGTGGAGTTTTTGAAGACTACTAAATTAACATAATTTAACTATTCCCTGCTTGCATTAAAATATATCCTGTACAACCACAGACATAGGAATTAATAGACGAGAAGATAATGGCGAGGGGTAAAATCAACTGTTGAAGAACGAAGGGGGTGAAGCTGACTGTGATTCGTCAATAAATCAATCTGACAGTAAATAGGCATCTCGCATTATAATATCACCATTTACTTCTTAAAAGTAAAATCTGCTTTTGAATGAATAGACATTTTTACATGGGAGCGCAAATTACTCGCCACGTTATGAACAAATTTGCGAAGTCCAAACTCGGCAAAAAAATTCGGTTCTATTTTCAGAGTCGAATATTTCGTTTAAGTATTTAGTTAAGACACTTTTATAAATGTTCATAATTTACTTCCCAGCCACCAACCAGCTTTGTGTTCGCGTCCAGACATGTTTCTACAACTGATCCATATTATACGATGTGAATATGCTTAAAATAAAGTAAAATAATGCTTATATATGGAATGTAATACGACAATTGGGTTTATTCTCTTTTTCACATCTATTTTTACAAGTTTTCATAGCACAGGTCAACATTTTGCCGTGTTATTTCGTAAAATGAACCGATGATGCCTCGACCATAGTTCGCACAAGAATGATGACGTCACGTTTTTAAATTTCACTTTAGGCCATACGCGAGCACAGCCGGCTCCAATGGAACCGTTATGGGGAGTGGGGATAATACGCTTTTAATCACTTAGGGCAGGTCTACTAATATTCATATGTCTATGTGTACAACTAGAAAACCTTTGAACACTTTCCTATACAACGAGGAGACAATTATTTTCATAAATAACGTTGGTATAAATTCTAATCAAGGAGCGCGAGTATGAAATATTAATCTTATAGATGCATCTAACGGAAAATTATTTTCAGCAAATATGTAATAGAAAAAAACGAAATTTTGGAAACTTTGTTCGGTGGCACAATTCATTATACCTAACCTAACCTAAGCATCAGCTTAAGCTTAAAATAGGGGTGTTCGTAAATCGTTAGACGGAATCGATGAATGTAATATCGCAAACATTGAAACATTGACCGGTCGGTGGCCGAGTTGACATCGCGTTTGGGTCCCACCCAGGCGTAGTGTGTTCAATTCCTCGGCTGGCTAAGTCCACCATCACAACACAAGCAACATTTTCCGCTTACTGTGGTGGTAGTAGGAGATTTTCAAATATTGTCAGGTTATTCGTAACCCGGGAATGTTTGTCTTTCTTTTTGATAAAAAAAAATAAATAAAAAAAAAAATAAAGAAAAAATATATATATTTTTTTATGTTCCCCTTGAAGAAAAACATTATAAAGAGTAAATATCTTTAAATATTCTCTTTTTTGTGCTGCTGTTTATGCCACCCTTGCGATAGCGCCTGGGACTAATGAGCCGTTCGCAATATCCGCGTCGCGCCCCTAGAAAATGCTTCCTGCTTATAATGGTATAAATAGGCCCTTAGGCAATAATTAGGTGATGCGTATCAATGAGTAATATCGCTTGATGCAAGAAGCTGGTTTAATTAGGTGAGTACCTACAGAGTACACGGGAGCCGTTGACGTAAACATAATAAATCAGCGCAATTTCATTTATATCATGATTGGCACTTTCAAACATATATTAAAAAAAATTATATAATTTAATTGGAAAATACAATTGATATAATTAATTAAATTTTTGAGGGGGTTCATTATTTATCGGATAACTAACACCTCTGCCATAACCCCAAGTAGTTTAAAACGTTTTATAATTTAGTAAGGGTGCCCGGGTTCATCTGGTGAAGTTTGTTCACTACCAGCGTGGCGTTCCCGATCTTCCTCTTATTCCTCTATTTAAAATGAGCCACCCACAGCATACAGCATCTCCAAAGATGACATAGGCCCTGAGAGAAAATAATTTTCCTCGGGGCCTTCTGTGTGGGGTTGGTTTCCCAATAAAAGGTAAAGCAGTTGAATTAAAACTTGTTAATCAGCAAAATATGTTTCTTTTTACAATTCAATCAATATTTCACAAAGTAATTCTACTTTGATCAAAGAAGAATTAGTCATTATTTTTTATTACCTAGACTTAAAATTAGTTACCTGCCCGTAGTTAGGAAATTTAGAAATAATATATACTTGCCTAGTTAGAAATTTTATTTAATATTAGCACCGAACACCGCTCCGTCATTTGACACGAGATATCATTATTTATTATATTAGCACGTCAAGTCAATATAAGCAATATATCTATCAAGTGATAGATATATTGCTAGATTATGCTTGCCCCAACTGTGCAGATACCTAGTAGTTTAGTGAATGTTCCTCTTGTTGTGTTGATTACTCTGATTTGAACGCACTAACAATTAAATTAAAGAATTTAAAAGTTTGCTTTTACTACATAAATGTTCTTATTATGTATCACAGTACTTGTGTAGTACTGTGAACCAACCGGCCTATGATAAAATAATAACAGAACTTGAATAGAATTTTCATCGAACTTGATTTTTAATTTTTTGATTAATTGTACAATTTGATGAATTGTTCAAATTCTGTGAATCAACCCGTCATTAGTAATGTTTACGTATTTGAACATTTTTTTCTTGGCACAAATCAATATTTAGCATAACCAAAATTTTAAATATTTTTTCACTTTGTTGATATGTTGTTTAATATTTTTTCCACGTGGAAGCAACTTTAAAATATGCATATTCTGCAATATATTGCGGTGCTTTGTGTACAGTGAATACATCCCAATTTAAACAAAACGCTTTGATGTGGGAAATTGGACTTTCGTGGAAAATCTTTCTTGCAAAATTGCATTTTCAGAGATATCATGTTTACATCGCGTTGGAGATTGCTTTAAGAGAACTATACAAAGAACCGAGAGTGAGGGAATTTGGGATGCACTAAATCTCGGAGCACTTTAAAATGAGCACGATGAAATTTTGACTCATATGAAGGTTTCGTTGCGAGTTAAATTTCCTTAGGTTATGCCATTTGCATGTCCCTTCACGCCGTAGTAAATAAGTAGATGATTAGCTCTGAACTGGATACGCTGTAACCAAATTTGTTATATCGCTCTACCTCCTCAAACATGTGACAAATGTAGAATTTAGACGACGTACATTAATTAAGTGATGAATGACCACCGTGGATTGGGTATATTGGTTCAACGTATAATTATAAAACATGTTCTTCGGACAACACATTTACAAAAAACTTTTTTTTTAAACACTACTTAATTTTTTTTTGTGAAACTGAAATTTATTTAGTTTGTCTTAGAAAACTATCTTTCAATGGGTTTATGTTTTCAACGCAAGCATTTTTAGCTGATTGCATAATTTCCAAAATGAACTGTTGAATTTTTAGAGATATGATTTTGGTTCGATATGATATTTCGAGTACTGATTTAAATGAAAGTCGTTCCTTGCCTCCTACAAAAACACGAGGATACTATTGATGTATACAACAACCAATTTTATAATATTTTCTAATGATTTTGTATTCACCCGCTCGTTTTCATATTTCTTTACGCAACTATAAATATAATGGTTTTTTTCATACTAGAAAAACCACAACGCAGAATAAAAAAGCATTAAGGTATCTGAAACTCACCCAATAAATTATGCAAATGATTGCCAGTGACAAGCAGATATTTTTTGTTTGTGTCGTGACATATGTCGCTTGTGACATTACGACGTGAGCTGAATCTAAATCGGAGTGATGGTTAAATGTGTCAAAAACCATCCTGCAAATCAGCAGTTTTTAATGTCACATGTTCATGACGCTTTGTTGAAAGCTCAAATACAATGATTTGACACGTTTAGCTTTATACACAATGGAAAAATTGTCAACGAAAATACGATGTTATTTAAGTGATCACATATGCATAGCCGATAAATTATGATCGCGTAATTAAGGTCACGATGATAATTTATTATTAATCATGTGAAAGCTTTGAATTTTCTCATCGTTATATAAATTGAATTAATATTCAACAATTCTTCTTCTTCAGGGGTACTCTCCTGTCGGAGACTGGCTGTTATCGGGGCAGTCATCAACCTGATTGGTGCAGGCACGGAATTGCACGTAGGTTTTGAGCTATAAGGTAGGGCTTCCGTCCACCATCAATTTTCCTTCCGATTATCAGCTTCGTTCATTTTCAGAATGTGAAATCGGAGTTCTATTATTTCATACCTAGCACAATGTTGCAATGTTTGACCACTAAACCATAGCATGAAGAACTTCTTCCTAGCTTGGAGCATTTTGAGAAAACGCTTTAACGTCCATAATTCAAAGGTCAGTGTAATTAAGCTATAAACCAAACCATTTTCAGTATAATTTATAAACAATAAATGTTTTATTAAGCTTTGATGAAATGTTTCTTTAATTCAACAAAAGGCATCATAAAAATAATCCTTTATGGTCTGGCGGCTTAGTATTTAAAGATTTAATTAGGATTCTGTTTTCAAGAAAGGTTATCTCTCCTCAACAACCATTAATGTAATTATAAACCAGCCAAAGATGACGTATTTTCCTAAATAAATAGATATTTGAGGTTTGAAATACAAGGACGAGAAAGGTTATCTATATTTTGACCTGTGTATAATATTATCTCCGGTGGAAAAACCTTCATTTCTCTTCTGGAGCTACCTTCAGCGTGGAACACCCGGAAAATATCATAAAAAGCGGAGTTATTCGCTTTCCGAGAGCTTTAAGAGAGCTTTCCGTTTCCAATGTTGAACGAGAATGAATATTTTATGCGGCCAGACACTACCTGAACTGCCCACGTTCATATTAATTATTTATTCGAACTTCATGTTGCAATTTTACCGCGTGTATCAACGAACAGGTTTATTTGTTATTGATAATCACATTTGTACCGAAACTAAGCGTGACTTTAAAATAATACTTTTTTTAATAAAATTAGTGTAATACAAAATATTTACAGTTTCAAAACTGAAATAAGAAAAGAATCAAAAAATTATTAGCAATAGAAGAGACATAGACAATAATGTGTAAAAAGTTAAGAATACAAAAATGCTATAGTCTAAATACAAATTAATAAACGGTTGGATTTAAATGTTAAGCCTATAAAAACATTTTCAAAAACTTCAAAAACAAACCTTTTATTTTTTCTTGTTAGCTCACAGAGAATCACAGAAAGGCATAATAATAAAATACGTCACAGTATTCAGACAGCACCTAAACTCTTATCTTAAAACTTCTCAGACAAATGAAATAACGCCATATAATAAAACTTTAAATGCATAAAACACTAAAGGACTTTTTAGCTGGTGATTTTTTTTTCTGATAATTTATAAATTATTTTTTTAAATATATTATTGGGTTACGACGATTATATGTATCACTAGGTGTAACGATGTCTAAACTCAGGTTACGTTAGTAAATTAGGGATAGGTTTTTTACTGTTTTAAAATTTAATGTATTGCTATTACTGCAGAATTCCTCTCCCATGATTATATTAAGAATTTTAGAGTTGAACTGGGTTTACATCATATACTTTTTTCACATTTTTTCCCCTGACTTCTCAACAGTTACTGACAGAGAATGCTATGCACAGGGCACTGACGGGAGTAATGTGAGACTTAAGGAGGCTTCAATCTTCTCAGCTTACGTATGTGTTGTACGGTGAACCAGCTTAGATCGTATTTTATTTTCGTGAAAAATGAACCCTACTTTACATTGTGACATTGAGGTATACTGTACCTTCGTATATTTATCTCTTTGGGTTTCCCAAGAACATTTCCTCGGTTTTATATTTCAGAAAAGAGACTTTAACAGAATGAAACTAATTTTATTTGTGGAGTTGTGTATTTCTGCAGAACTAGCATAATTATCATAACAGATTGGACAATTAAGTGGGTTTAAGAAATCTTAGTTTTGGTAAGTTTGCGCAAATATAACATTAAATATACTTACTGGATGTCACCATGAATTTAAGAAGGAGGAAGGTTCCTAATGTAAATATCTATATCAAAATATATTAACAATAGGTGCATAGAGACGACTAAATCATGATTGTCAAGTAAGCAATATATAAAAGATGAATTTAAGTTAATTTTTAAAGCATCAAATTCAACGAATACAGTGCAGAAATATTTTAAACATACGTATAAATTTCATGAAAATCAATTAAAAATGTGGAAAGTATTTTTTTTGTTTTGAAATATTACGGAATTCGGGAAATCACATTAAAAATTAGGTCGATGTCAACTTGTTACTGACATGCCTTTGCTACGAGGCATAAAGTATTCTGTTTTAATGTATCTGGACAGTCTAGCTTCAACCTTCAATAATATCCTATTCACAAAGAAATAATTCAATTTTTTCAGTACTTCCAATATGAATCGCTATATCGTTTGCTACATCCATTGAAATTGATGAACATGAGAGACAAAAGAATTTTTTTTTATTATAAATTTATATATAAAATTGTAAATAATCAGTTGTTTATCCCCGATGTATTAATGTTGATCCATTGCATTATTGTGACAATTATACTACGGCTTCAGGCTACAATTATGTTTTAAATAGATTACACACCATTGGTTACCTTTTTTATTGAATATATAAACACATTACAATAATTTACAAATTTAGATATTTTGAGGCTGATAGCGGAAAAAAATTGTTTTTTCGAAACTGCTCAATTGAATTGAGAAATTATTTCTCATGTTTGAATTGGGGAGTGGCGTCATTATGGTGTAAAGTTTCGTTAATTGTGGTTCATAATAGTTATAAACCTAGATGATAAATTTAAATAACATAATTACAAAAATAAGAAAGATAATTACAAATGAAAATATAACTTAAATAATATAATAGTTATTCAACATAGAAAACATTAGAAATAGGAATTAAAATAAATGTTAATTATTCGGAAGGTAATAACAGAAGATCGGCTTATATTTTATTTTTTTAGTACTTATTAATTAATTGATCAATTACTTTTAGTTTCATAACACGATTCAATCAATCGGATTATAAATGGGCTAATGCCTTTTGCTAATGTATTTGATATTTTGATTTGCCTCTTTTAATGTACGAGTATAAAGCTGAACTTGTCAAACATTCTGACGAGGTTGCTGCATAAAAGGTTTTAGTTTTTCTTCTGCTTTAGTTTAATTTAAATTTTAAATTCATATTATTTAAAAAAACCTGTCTTATAATTTTTATTTTCTTTCTTCTTTCTATATATTATTTTTGAACTCTGACTGTCAGTACCAATCATGTATATAATTGACACTTGTGTCGTTAATTCTACACAAATAAATAAATATATCCTCAAATGCTTATGATGCCAAATAAAAGTATTCGATTGATTACTAGCACCTTTAAACATTAAAGTGGCCAATACAAAGTAAGTCGGCACTGGGAATTTACTTATTTTCAATAATCCCTAATTGTTAGTCAATAATCAAGTAATTGCTAATATAATTTGTTTTGAAACAATCTCTTTCCAGGCAAACACTACCGTGCTGTAGATTAGTTTAAAAGTGTAGCAAAAACGTGAAGGGGGGGTTGAGGAATTCAGTCAAAGTTAGATTGCTGTGGAAATAAATGTATTGTAAACACCGAAATTCTTATTTATTGTTTTGTTTGCACGCTTGGGCTTGAGGTTCGGATAAATTATTATTTTCATATATAGGAGTAGTTTCTTGCAAACTATTTTTCAAAAAGAAACTTTTTTAAAGACAAATTTTGGTGTATTCTGTTTAATACGTATTCAAATCTATGTTGAAAAACTACAATAGTTCTTAGGTTTATTATATAATATCTAAATAAAGCGCCTTTTAGGTGAAGTGTGGCATTTGTTTTAATAAATTTCTCTACAAGAACTCTTTACGTTTTTAAATATTGTTAATATACGAAGGTTTTAGTTACTTTTATTAGAGTAACTTGAAGCGCGATATTATTTTACACAACACCTTTGTAACTCAACGTAAAGCTACCACCAGAGAATTCTTAGAGAGAACTAAACACATAGGATTATAATAATTATGTGATAAAGTAATTATGAAAAGCCCCCTCAGGCTTCTATTTTTGTTTCAAAACGTCACCCAGGGACGGGTTACGACAAACTTCCTTAATTATGTACTTTAGCTTATGCTCCCAATTAAACTTTTTGCTTTTGATACTAATTTGACGTATAGCAAAGGAAATGACCCGAGGCATATATTAAAAATCGGACGAAACAAACGTACTTGTATTAAAATATTCGAGACTTCATCTGAAAATGATTTGAACAGTTACTCGGATTTTCGTCTTTATGAAAATTTTGTCACAACCCAATTTATGTCATTAGTATAATTTGGAATGATTCATGAAAACTTTTTGTCAAAATAAAACCTAATGTGGAAGATAGATTGACAAATATTGTTGTTCATAAAAACAAAAAAAATATTTTATTTTTTGGAATAACTTTATTGAGTAAAACCTCAAATTGTAATATTTAAATATTGAATACAATATTAGTGATTTCTAAACGAAAATCTGAAACAGAAAAATCAGAAAAGGAAACGGTCACATCTGGGACTCGAACCCAGGACCCTTGTCTTTCCGGGACAGTATCTACTGTCCCGGAAAGACAAGGGTCCTGGGTTCGAGTCCCAGATGTGACCGTTTCCTTTTCTAATTTTTCTGTTTCAGATTTTCGTTTAGAAATCACTAATATTGTATTCAATATTTAAACAAAAAAATTACTTAAAATAATTATTCGCAATTTGATTCGAATACCTTTTATAGAATATTATTATCAAATTCTTCGACTCAACTTAAGAACAAAGCTAATGTATTTATGCTAGTTATAATTTATTTTAGTGTTTCAAAAGTTACTAATGTTCACTTCATCAAATAGAAATGTTCTAAAAAAAACACGCATATAATTAGTAATAAGAATATAATTATATTACAAAGAACTGTCTTATTTAAAACATGATTTTATAAAATAATATTTGAAGCAAGTCTAGAGTTTTCGTGAAGTCACTGTGCTGGTAGTATAACATCTTTATTTTACGACAAAATTTTATATAAGTATTATAAAGTAATCATGTTATCTGTCTACTTTGGTGGGGAGGCCTCTGGCATCATCTGGATTGCAGGAGGGCGATAATGGATCTGTGGCAGTGTATGGGTACCTACTCTTCCAACTTTAAGCGCATAGTTAGAAATTGCCAAACTTTCGGTTCTGAAAGCTTTCAGGATGGTATCAAGCTTAACATTAGATGAGCTTTAATATTTTTACTAAACATTTAATTTATTTTATGTGGAAGTTTAATTTTCCTACATTACATTTTTTTAAATTTATGTGTTTATTGGAAAAATAGCCATCATAAAATTCTACACAATCGTAAAATATTAATTATTTTACAATTTACAATCGTGCTAAAATATACAACGCTTCCTTTCGTGAATTTCACGAAGCTTACAATACAAATATTTTAATGAACCTATCTATCCTAAGATGGATTTATTAATAAATTGGTAAAGTCTGTTAAGCGATCATAATTTTTGTACCCTAACCCCACCAGTCTTGTTCCCGTAGATACGACTTACCAATCAAAATAATTTGATATAATAATCCCGAAGAATAATAGAACATTATACTTAATTAATATCTTCTCTGAATCCTAAAAGCAACTTTCGTGGCTTATACTGTTTCATAACAATCGTACCCAAAGCCATGCCTAGAGCTTATCTTTCAGTTACACTGAATTCCCATTACAATTATTTGACTTAAACAATTATCATCGTTTGAAGAATTTTACCTTAAATAAGTGTTCTTTGAAAGTCATTTACGATAATATTCCTACAAAGGAATAAGGTTTCAAATTCTCCCCAACCGAGGCCCGGGCAGTTGGCACCCACATAATGACGTCTGGGTTGAAGAACATGATTAATTATTGTGCTCAAATATTTCGTGGAAGAGCGTCTTTCTCAAAGGAAACCATAATTTTCATTTCGAATGGCTCATCGGACACTGAATTCTTTAAATATTTAAATGGACGAGAAAGCTTGAGAGCTACGAAACATCTCGGGATTCATTGAAAACGATAGGCCACTTGCAAAACATTTATTTTTTTGGTTTCGTTAAAAATTTAATAAGACATTCCGCGTTTTTTTAATCGTATTTTTGAAAATGTGGCGATTTTTTGAAAATTTATATTCGCGAAATCGGACCATTTTTATAAATCGAAAAGACGGGATAAAATTTATGGGTTCGAAAATATTTTTATTAAATAGCCAAAATCACTTTTTTAAAAAGCCAGCCGGTACGGAACAATGTGCCAATTCGGAATTTCTAATAATTCAAACCGATTGGTTATTTTATGAGGTGGGTAAATGCAAAAATTCTACAATATCAGAACTGACGTAACTAATACCTAGTACGAGAGCATTTCCCGGTTATACAACTATAATTTCATTTCCTTTTGCTGAAATTTTTTTAAGAAATTTCTATTTTTTAAGCCTGAAGAAAAAGAGAAAATCCTTAAATGACTAGATAATAAAAAATAAATGCTTACTTACGTAGAATTTTGTTTAATTTTAAATGTAAAGAAACTTGAGGGGAATTTGTATTTCGGGCATTTTAGAACATATGCATTGGTAACCCTGGTTATAATATCTGTCAAATTTGTATGATTTTCTACGACTTATAATATAATGCCTTCAAAATATAAAGAAGGTTAGAAAATACACACAAATCATTAAAATAACCTAAACTAAACCCTAAAAACCTATTTAGTGAATGTTTACTCAAACCCCCGATATAAATAGTTGTTTTAAATAATTAAGTTGCAATCAAGTGTTTTTTTAAAGAGCCTTTGAATGCAGAAAATGTTTTGTGACTTGGACAAACCGTTGTAGTAACTACTTGTACAACAGAATGAACGAATATTGTTATGATATTTTCTATTTTACCGGACCCAGACATTGAAGAGTTACTTTTGTGATGGATATATCTAGATATATCATCTGAATACTGATGCTCATGAATGCCACTATTTTATAGTATGATTCTCTAGCTTTTGGAAAAGATGGTTATAATCTTGAATAATATCAATAATTACTGTTGTACCACTAAAACTACAATGGAAATCGTTTCAAAGAAATATATTTATATATACCATTCGCCACTTTGAACCTTTCCTTGATTTCCTTAACAAAGACCCTCAAATATTTTCAATTGATCAAATTGATAGGAATCTAGGGATCGGTGTGCCTAGAAGTGACGGGCATATGAATATATCCCTCCCACTGCGGCGCAAGGCGACGGGTCGAGAGACCAGTGTGAGAGGTCAAGGGGTCTCCCCAAACCAGTCTATAATATAACAGATAAAATCCAGCTGCCGCGGTTCGAAAACTTCTTTTTGGAAATAACAGAGAGCGCCACTTCCGTTTACAACAATCCTAAAGCATACAGTCACTATGATAAAATACTATCAGATTTTTTTAATGTAGATTTTTTCTAGATTTAAAAAAAAAATAAGATCTCGTTTGTGGAAGCAGAAAATAAGAATTATCTAAATAATTCATTTTCTATTCAAAAAATTTGTCTGTTTTCTTATAAGCGTAAAATGATTTATTTAAGTAAAAAAGTTGAAGAATGAGAACTTTCAGTGCCTTCCTAAGGCGACATATGAAAAGTAATGGAAACAAACCTCAAAGCTTTAGCGTTAAGCAAGATGCTGCCTTTTGGACGTCTGTAGATTTATCTCCGTAAGTGTTCTATTGTCCGGGTCCACACAACAATCACCTGAGAATAGACATTGTTCCGGCCTTACAAAGAAGTTTTTAAGTACTTCAACACAGGAGATTAACGAATGGATTACCAACAGCCGGGATAAGAAGAACAGGAGAACAAGCGGATGAAACGTTCTGAGTAAGCTCTTCAGAAGCTCACACGGTTTTAGACTAGGGATTTAAAATCTGGAGCCGTTTCGGAATATCCGGATTTTATGATGTCTAGGAACTCAAATTCCGGATATCTGGAAAAATCCGGATTTAAAAAAATAATAAAATTTCAAAATCTATGGTACGAAAAATATTAAAATATGAAGAAAAGAAAAAAAAAGATATTTTCCGATAATTTAAACTTGTTGAGAGGGTGCCCCATTGACCATTAAAAAATAGGTATCACTTATTATGTTCAAATTTATTATTTAGGGTTGATTATCATGTTCTTACAAAGGTACTTATGGATTTTTTTTAGTTTTTAATTTAATATATATATATTAAAAAAAATAACAATTTCAAAAGACAATTTAAAAAAAAATGCATTTTTAACTCAATAACTCACTGTCCAAAAAAGTTCGTCGAATACGTGCCCATATACGCTGTATTATATCCCTTCGAATATAAATGTATAATATCAGTTTTACTAAAAAAACGTGGTAAAATTTTTATTCAATTGATTGACAACAGTGTAAGTATGTGAAAACTTTACTAATATTGAAAGTGTTATAACATAATTGAAATATGCATTATGAAAGAGATGTTTCTATTGCTTATTTTTTTTTTTATTTTAGAAAAATTAACATTTACAATATGGTTTATTTATACATGTGCAATTTACTTAACTGAGAAACCAATTATAGATTTCCTCAGTATACGAGTACTTACACATTATGTATTAAACGAGTTTTTATATTCATGTTTAATGGGATTAAAGATATGTATATCAAAGAGAATTTTATTATATGTAGATCACAATCGTTTAAGGCAAGCATTTTGGTTTGAATTAGTTTTATATTGTTTTTCATTAAACATATTGTACGTGACATGTAGGTACTTTAAAATCAATTTTTTTAATATATCCGGAGAGTCAGTAATGTTGCTTACGATTTTGTATGGCAACATCGCATCTGAATATTGTCTTCGTACACTCAATGCATCAATTTTGATCAATACGGTTGAATCCAGTTGGGCGATTTGTAAGGAAAGTGTTTTATGATTTTTTTTAATCGATTCAATTTTGTTTATATGTAATGAATAAAATGGAGACCACACAGTTGACGCAAACTCTAGATGGTTTCGTACTTACGCAAATTATAGATGTTTGATAATGACAGCGTTTGTGAATTCTTCAGTATTTCTTATTAAGAAAACAAGCAGTTTAGCTGCTTTGTTTGTGATTTGATTAACACAACATTTATTACACCTAGATCGCATATATTGAAGCTGGTCAAAATTTTATTTTCATTTAAAATATTTTGATGTACAAGTTTTTTTGTCATTTTTTGTGAATCTGAGATTTTGAAACATTTAGGAAGAACTCGTTATTCTGACATTAGACAGCTACGCTATTTAAGTCATCCTGCAATTTGATACAGTCATTTAAGTTATTTTTATGGATTTGTGTTGTTTGGTATCACCTGCAAATAATTCTATACTTATAAGATATTCACTAATATATACATAAAAATTTAAAAAATAACGGACCTAGATGAGACCCTTGTTGAATGCCCGAGGAGATTTCATTTAAATCCTAGGATACCGCTTATGAACTATTAAGTATATGTGAATTTACACAACGAAATAAGTTAGCAAGTATACCAATAGATTAAAGTTTCAATATTAATAATTTTTGTTTGATTTTATATAATGCTTTGGAGAAATCAGTATACAGAGCGTCTACTTGAGTGCGGTTATCCATGTGATTAACAAAAAATCGTTCAATAAAACGAGATTACTTTCTGCAAATTCGGCCTTTTATGAAGCCCTGTTGATTTTTTTTATTAAAATAATTTAGTTGTGAACTTAAGCTTTGGTATCCTTTTTTTTTTAATATATCGAAAATTCATAAGCAAAAGAGGGTTGTTTATCTGTTGTATAAAAATGAAATAATAATAATTTATCGTGGATTTCGGAATTATTCCAAGGTATTTTTAATGTACTATATATTTCATCATTATGAAGATGTCATAAAAACCAAAATATAAATTTGAGTTGCAGATTCATGTGAAATATACGTTAGTATTTAAAAATTGCAATATTTTAATTTCAAACATGAAAAAAGTGGATAGTAAAAGTTTATCACAAACATTTTAAATTAAAACGTCGAAAAATTTCATGGAATTAGTAATTTCAAATACACATTCCTTTTATGTAAGGAATTTGCTAGAAAATTGTGACTTCACTTTTTATCTGGTTCACACAATTAAAAATTATAATAAGTATTCCCTGAGGATAACCAAAAAAAAACAAAATTTAAAATTCATTTTGGCACAATAAACGTTTATTGTTTTGAATTTTTATTTACATAAATATATTATTAATTCAGTTATATTATTAGAAAAAGACTTTCATTCTTATTAAATTCATGTAGTAAAATTCAATTAAAAAATAATATGTACGACATAACCTCGCTTTTCGGTAACATGAAAATATATTCACAATGTGACATTATTAATTAAAACTGACGGAAATGACCATAAAAATAAATATATATTAAATTATACTAATATAATTGTGAATTGGTCATTAGAATAGAAATTACAAACAAAAACATGATTTTAACCACACATCAGAAATACCAAATCTGAATTGACATTCCGGATAAACTCCGGATTCCACTCAAAATTATCTGAAAATCCGGATTTTTATAAATCCGCATTATTTGGAGTGCAATCTGTAGTTTATACAATGTGGCAAGAGTTGCTCTTTGGCGAGATTAATAGTTCCCTAGAGAATACAAAGTAAACATGCATCGAACGTATCGGATGAAAGTAAATACGTATTTTCAACTAGATGGCACTAAAATAGATTGAACGCTTTAAACTATTAGCATTCTCATGCATAAATTCATATTAGAGTATTACGGAATGAAAAAATCCACTCACTCGAATTCATAGAAATTCCAAATAATACAGTTTTCGTAGAGTATCCTCCAACACTTAAAGATGGATACAGAATGAATCGATCAATTATTTTCTACGCGAGACATTATAAAACAGAAAGATAGATATAAAAATGACCACGAAAAAACACTTCACTGTCAGATAAGACATATCAACCATAAACTCGGTCTACCAATATAAATAAATCATAACAACTTGATGATCTCTCAGATAGAAGACTTGTTTCCGAGATGAATTTTATTTTTTAAATTATTAATGGAATTTTAAATAGCCATAATTTATTGATTGATATCTTCAATATAATAACTAAAATTACTCGATCAAAAATTATTTTTTATTGTAACAATAATGTCAGGACTGAGTCATATAGATACTCGCTTGTACCTAGATTACATGCACTTGGTAACACTTTCCCTGAAATTATAGATTTGTTCAACCGCAAAGAATATAGTTACAAGAAGGCTATAATAACGTATATCAGTAATGGGCGTAAAATAAATAAGTAAATAAAATTGCTAGCACACGACGGGATTTGTACCAGTGACCTTCTGATTGCTAGTCTAGAGCCTTACCCCTCTACCACTATTCTCCTGATTAGCCTTAAATTATTAATCATCTTGCCAAAAGACGCGCTGTAAGAACCTAACAATATTAAGATAAATTATATAGTAAAATAATATTCTTTGTATTCCGTTTTGAAAGGAACCCAGTTAACTCTTTAATTGTATCTCTTCCCCATCGACAGAGCCATGGAATTGAAAATCAAAGAGATATTTCACGAGTGTTTTGGCTGTTTTCCAACAGTTTCAGATCTAAGCATTATATTTTGGAAGCTTTTGATGAGCCAGCCCCAGGTTCATAATAATTCATATTTGTTTATCAATATTATTTATTCAACCACAAAAGTGAACCAAGAATAATTATCATTGTATGCTTATCGAACCGATATTACGAATTAAAATGGTGACAAACGCTATAAGGTTTTATTTTTCTTTAAAAAAATGGATAAACTGAAGGCTGTGACAGGCCACGCTACAAGCGCACTATGTAACCGTGGCTTACCCTATTCAGCATATCCCTCGCCATACATTCCCATTGGGATTATATGGCGAGTGACACTCTGAAATAGAACAAGCCACGATGCGTATGTCGGCCCAATAAATATCGTACAGATTTTTTTTTGTTTTTGAGTTGGACAATAGATTTAATGATGACATTAAGTAAGATTATTACACTTTTATTTTCGTTCCAAAAATAACAAAGGAAATGGGTCCACAAATCTTATACTCATTTCTATGGCACCAAGTATACATAGGTCTTTGCCAATTAGTCAAATGTTTGGTATTACTAATGCGCGTTATGCAAAAAAATTTCAAGACAATTCATCTTTAACGATCGGCTGGAACATTTTTTGATGTTATTTTAAGCGTATATAATCAGGTTCACGACCTTAATTAACTTTAAGGTTAAACAATTCAATGTGTGCGGTGTGTCTATTTAGTGTCAGCTCAAAAGATGATACACATTAATCTCCTAAAGTTAACCACCGGTGACCTCATCCGATTCAACTAACAAGTTGACTAAAGAGAGTTCACATTTATCGATTCTGCTCCAATTGTTATTAAGCGGACAGTTTATCAGCAAATCTCGGAACCTGTGAACCGGACAACAACCCTCTCCAAACTTAAAATAAACTTTCTTACTTATACATTATTTAGTATTTTGTAACTGTATCGCAAGAAATACGGATCAAATCTGACGTAAATCAAAGGGGTTGAAGTTACCCTTTATTTTCGTAATCCCCAACCCTTTAAATGACTTAAAAACCTGTTTGGATTCCGAGAAGATCGCTCATCGAAAATGTATTTTATTTTATTTAACGACGCTCTGAAAATTATTTCCAGTAAAAAAGGTGTTCTGAAAAACCTTTTTTAATTTATTTTATATAATAAGCTTTATAAAACTAATTGAATAAATTTTCGTATTATAATACCAAAATCCTTTATTATCCGAGGTACCTAATATTTTTTTAATCCGATCCTTTTATGCAAATAGATTGATGAATAAACTTTTTGGTGAAGTATGTTGGGTTGTTAGCTTTTAGACTTTTGGCGTCAGAAGATAACGTTGCTATTCCATTGCTGTACTGATAATAGATATTTATAAAGCATTTGAATAAAATCGAAATATTTAAGGGTTTTGTTTTGACCAACAATGCTTTCAAACGGGTAAAATTATTTGATCATACTTGATAACAAATTAATAGTTCCTTGACCAGTACATTGAACTGTCTTTCCTGATTTCCCGGCGGGAAATCTCTAGAAATCTATGTTATTGGAAGGAATTGATATTTTTATATCTATTGCTATAAATGAATGGTACACAAATATATACTGGTGTGTCGTATCTTAATTTTAAATGCTTCGCCCACTACTATACAAGCAACATTTTCCGCTTACAGTAGTGCAGGGGATTATCAAATTATTTGTAACCCAGATTGTCTGTATTTCTTTAAAAAAACAAATAATGCTTAAAAAGGACAATACTCTTCTTGAATAATATTAAATCATTCACGTTGCTTGATGATACGAAGACAAGAATATACTTTAAAACTTGAAAAAGTTTTTCATAATATTCAAAACCTTATCAAGGTTAGGAACTGTATTAAAATCTTGAAAAATTTATTCAAAATGTATATTTTAATGTAACATGGGTATCAAACCATAATTATACGATTTCAATATTGATGATTTTTTTTCCTTAAGAG
The DNA here is from genome assembly GCA_026573805.1 of Hesperophylax magnus. Classification (NCBI taxonomy): domain Eukaryota; kingdom Metazoa; phylum Arthropoda; class Insecta; order Trichoptera; family Limnephilidae; genus Hesperophylax; species Hesperophylax magnus. Next base: position 14,044,766 of record JAIUSX010000049.1, read on the forward strand.
AGGAATTGAAACCGGATGAACTCATGAATTAAAATTCCAAGGATTCAGACGTTTTTCTCATTTCCCAAGTAATAAAGTGTTTTTCGGTGCTCAATTTTTGGAATAAAAATATATTAAATCGTTCACCGATGAACGTGTTTATTTTCTAAAGAGAAATGGCCACATTATTTAAATGAGTGCAATAAAAATGTATATTATCTTCGTTATTATGCCAAGTATATGTTCATTTATACACCTACACAAATAATAAAGCTAGCCAGGTACGAAGGAAAACTAAAGCCAGTGTTAAAATCATAGATAATGATGTAACTTTCACAGTCAATGGAAGATTTAATAGCTTAGGAGTCTGCGTTACATCTTAGATTGTCTAAGAGGCTTGAACCGGGTTGATTTTTTAACCACAAGGAGAAAAAAATATTAACCATCTTTTAAAATTATTGGTAATCTGGTTAAAGCGGGATTGAAGGCCCTTACGAATGAACAGGTTTCCCGATAAACTTGAAACGGCCTGCAATCCAGTTTTAATGTCAGAGGAATTGCAGGTACAGGTTATTAAAAACAGTTAAAACTACTACTAATTTAGGTTGATACTTATTATTTTTAATAGTTAATTTTCTTAATCCTAGTTTATTTAAATCAAAACCTTAAATATTTTGGTCCTTGTTTTTGTTAGAAATATTCTTTGGCATTCACCTACGAAGCAAAATTTAATTCACGCTTATTTTTTGATGATTCACGTTTAATTACCAAAACATAAAAGAGATAACCTAGTAGTAAAAGGTCTTACCGGGAGGTACTATACTTTTAAGTTATTCTTCATGCAATTTCTGTAAAAAAAAAAATGAGAATATGTTCAAAAGATTCAAAAGACAATGTGTTTCACTGAAAAAATGAACATCATTCGAAATATTCCAAATATCCAGCACTATATTTTATGGAAACACTTCATTCAATTGTCATGATTTATTTTTGAGGTAATATGCCGTGCTACCTCCTTCTTTAGCCAAAGTTTCAGAGAGCACTGCAGTGTCCATCATCAAGACAAATATATAATCGAAGATTGTGGTGACGCTTGTTCTTGTGTATGTAGATGTAATACCGTATTACCAACTCCAATCCTATAAGAACTGGTTTTTCAGTATAATTTTAAATGTTTTTTGCGCTTAGTTTTGGTGTAACCGTCATTTACACAATACGGCATAATACCCGAAATATACAGGGTTTTCAAATAAGAGGTGTTATTTTGTTATTTTGATATTCCAAGAAAATGCCATTTTTTAATATAAATGATCGAATGTTTATTTCATTATAAAGAAAAGGTATGCCGTTAATAGTGAAAAATAAAATCATTCAAATGACCACCTTCGACCACGCCTAGAGGACCATATCCTTTTTATGAATTTTCCATAACCAAATCGCAAAGTGGCTGCCTTATGTCCTCGATAGCCTCAAGAATTCCATCTTTGAGGTCTTGAATCGACGCTGGGCTGGCGTAGACATTCTCTTTCACGTGGTCCCAAAGGAAGAAGTCGCAAGGTGTTTTTCCACCAATTTCTGTATTGCGGTCCGACAAGGTGCTTCACGACGAACCAAAAATGTTCGAGTTTTACGAACCGTCTCTGCCAAATTTTCACCATTTTTATAGTGAATTTTAATGATTTCAATGCATTGTTGAAGCGTGTATCGTTCCATTTTTATAAATGACGTAGTTTCTACTTATCAAATGTCAAAAAATGACAGCTTCAAAAGTAACATCTACCGAAATAGCGGGCTATTCAAAATAACACCTCTTATTGGAAAACCCTTTATAAAACTTCATTCAATTTCTAACAAAATTACAAAATGTTACAACATAGTAATTTTATATTTATACAGCGCAATGCTTGTTTGTAATTTTCATTATCGTGTACATACTATATTCATAACTTTGATATTTCTACGTGTATTTTTATTTTTATAACTCAATAATATGTCATGTAAACCTTGTATTCAAATGTATTAAATAATAAAATATATTATGCATGCATGTATTTATATTTAATATACATATTTATAAATATTATATATTAAATACCCTCCTCAGAACATACCGTATCTAGTGAGGCGGGTAAAGAAAACATCGTATTAAAAAAATCATAATCAAAATAAAGGCCCTGGTTGCCGGCACTAGAACACTGAACACTGAAAATTACCAGAAGAGTGAAAAATAGCATCGACTGTTTTCATTTGCTTTTTTCCACCTTTCATGTTGGAAATAGTAAATAACGAAAAAAGCTTCTTATGGATTATACATTATTTTCTAAAATATGTGAAATTAATATATTGGAAAAATAGGTCATTAGATAAATAAATTTAATATGACAAAACGTTAGTAAAACGTGCATGTGAAAACCTGGCCGCGATGTTATTCGTGTAAAACTGCGCATGTTATTTTGTGCCGCGTGGCAGACTTTCTGGCGGCTAAATGTTATTCCCCCATAATTTTCTGGCAAGATATTTTCATTCCAAGTTCAAATAATTCGCTCTCTTCTCTTGCTGTATCTTTGATGAGTCAGCGACGACGGTCAGTTCAATGGCGACTACCGAATTAACGACGAGATTTTTTGGTTAGCGTTGGTAATGTCAACCGTTTCTTTATTTGATGACCAGAGTTTTTTGTCTCATGAAATTTTACCATCTATTGTAACTACTTATGTTTTTTCGGTAAAACCATTATCGTACAAACACGTCATTTAACCCTTCATGACTCTGAAGGACATAACTAACCACAAACATCTTATTTCAATGAGCCTCTGAAGGACAGATCTGACCGGGGCGTCCATACATTAAAATGCGGAAATATGTGATTTGTTCGTCGTTGGAAAGATAAATAATTATTTTTCTCAGTTTGTCTCAAATATTACTTGATTCCATGGATAAAATTCGTAAAATTGTCAAAATGTATGTTTATAAATTGGAAGGATTTTTGTGTTGACAGTTGAAAGTTAAAAAATTATATATTTTTATTGTATAAACGGCATTAAACCATTTTCTTACCAATTCCTTACACAAAACAGTGTTTTCTAAATTCAGAATTGTTTGATTAGTATTGATGTTTCGAGACAAAATGTTTCAAGAATTTTTTTTATTAAAATTGTCATGTTTGGTATTAATATTGTACTATTTACAAAACCCAATGTGTATTTCAAATACAAATTTCTCAATGGTAATTTTATCTAGTTTCTAAAATTTAATTTCTTTGTACTGCAATTTTAAAATTAAAAAATATGTGTCACATTTAAAATACCCCAGAAGCATGAAATTTCACCTTGTGGTACTTTTTTAATGTTTCTTATGTGAGTCCCAACTGCTCCCAACCGTCTGGAGCCAGTGAGACTATTGCATCGATGGATATGTTGTAAGGCTGAAGGCAGTTGGGAGGGGAATGAAATGGGGAAGAGGAAGTACCTGGCTATTCAGATCTGGTCACCAAACACGGCCAAAGCCATTTCAAGCAACGTTAAAATACTGAATGGTGGTCTTACACCAAGACTATACTGAGAGTATCTTCAACAATCTGGAATGTTAAAATTATAGTTATATTAAATGGATTACCGCATATGTTCCTGACATTTCCAAAACCCTTTTCATCCCCATTTCAGCCCCTAAGCCTACCTACATTTTCGTTGTGCATTACGCTTACATTGAGCAATAAATCATTTCTAAAATACATGATTTTACCACACATGCTCACGCATCATGAATCTAAAATCTAATCAACTTTATTATGGCTTCATTAGGGTTGATTTCAGATCTTCATTGTGGACAGTTAGCCTTCCTTCCTTTAACAACTCATCAGTGATTACTGCATTAATTGTCCCCATTACAACCGGATTGAATAGAATCATGCTAGGTACTGTCAATGTCATTTTGACCTCCCCACAAACATGCTTGCTATTAGCACTAGTTGGCTGTACACAAACACGTCTAATTGGTTCAAGAATTTATCGATCGCTATAAATTACATCTAGGTATATAACACGTACTGGACAGATTGACATATATATACATATACATGCCGTCAAAACAGAAATATCTTCTTCTTAAGTTTGGTTGTTTTTGCAAAGCAAAAACATTTTTTTCATTTCATCTATACTACAAACTACCCAAAAACAACGACGGAAAGGATGTGAATAAGGAGTTATCTGTATATTTTTTTATTATCGGGCAAAGTTCGTGAATGATTTATTTATTTATATATTTATTAACGCTCTTTTTCGGGGCTTTTACATGAGAATATTAAGAAATATACAATATTTATTGTACATAACTGAATTGCTTCATTAACAACATTTTATGTTTGTTTAAAGATAAATTGAAGATGTCCACTAACTTGGTATAATTGTTTCCCTCCATTAGTATTCTGGGCAAAGAGGAATACATATGGTAGTTAGTCCCAGAATTTCTGCACTGAAATAAATCCTGACTTCTAGTATTACGTTGTGAAATCCGAAAGCTTATCAATTATAGCAATATCGGACTATCAACTAAATCATTTAAAATTTTATATAGAAATACCAAGTCAGTGAAAATTCTTCTATCTGACAATTTGAGTATTTACATTATATTTATATTTTAGTTAACATTTTTCAGTATTTACGTACATACTTATGTTTTATTATTTGTTATAAAATAAAAATAGAATATAAATTTTCATTATGTGCCATTTACAAGCCAATAAAAATGTACGTGAGTGGCCTAGTACAGGGTTTGGCAGACCGCGGCTCGCGAGCCGCGCGCAGCACTTTTTACGGGCATTTGCGGTTCTTCAGTTTCACCTCCACTCCACATCCACAATAGAAAAGCACGATACACGTTCGCCAAACAAACTCAAGAGGCCCGATCATAACTTATATTATTCTCTTTTAAATTTGCACTTGGAGGTACTGTTAGAAGAATAGTTAGATGCCATCATTTACATATGTAAAAATTTTCGTGTTGGATTTATTTGATAATTGCAATATGAATATTATTAGACACACAAAAACTGATGTTAAGGGACGTACTTGACTTACTTCAACCAGTTGTTCCTGAAAATAATTGGAGTAAAATTTTTTAATAAAATCTTGGTCTGCGGCGACATTTTTAATGTTTTTTTTGTTAGCTTAAAACTTTAAAAAAAAATAGAGATATTTTCCAATTAGTTTGACCAATTTTTTTGTTTGGTTTCGAGGAAAACAAAACAAAAAAAGTAACTCGATCATACAAGTTTCAACATTTTTTACATTTCGTCCTGATATATTATTAAGACCAACGCAGGTAGATGAACATGTTTTATTACGAATATTATTACGAATTAACCAACACCTTATCAGGAAGCGGCTTACAGTCCCGTTTTAAACAGGATGACTAATAATTTGCAGAGATTTTCAATAAATCAGCTTTACTTATTCTTCTCCGTGTAGTCATTAGCCAAGAGATTTTTGCTCTATTTTGAAGGAGTCGCTTAGTTATTATCGTTTTTTAATATTATCGCGCTCCCTCTAACATTCTTATTTACATATCTCCCTTTCAAACCATCTTCTTCTTCTTTTAATGATGACTATGGAGCTTTGAGGGAAACATTTATTTCTTCGAAGCAGCAAAAATCCTAGAACGGTAAGCTCTGGCTTGATGGTATATGGTCAGCTTTATCTTAGTTAGTTTCTCTTTAAAATGCTTACATGCTTATGACTAAAGGTCCCGTAGTAAGTGTTCAAAGATGGTTTGAAGGGGAGATATGAAAATATGAATGTTAGAGGGAGCGCGCTAATATTAAAAAAACGATAATATTTAAGCACAAATGGTGAAAATATTTAATAAAATACGACTCATTTGAAATAGAGCATAAATTTCTCGACAAATGCGTTAGTTTCATTTAAAGATAAACTGTGAACTTTTGCATGCCTATAACTATTAAATAACATAACAAAAAATGTTAAAAAACATAAAATAACATAACAAAACAAAATACAGAGCTTACTTTGCTCCGAAAATTATTAAAAATGCTTCATTTTTAACATTTTAGCATAACAAATGTATAGATATTATCTTCAAAAATAACATTTATACTTTTTTTAGAATTAATACTTACAGTGTTATAGAGAAACTTGTCATAAATTGATAGAAATTGGGGATGCAGGGTAGGGTGGTTACAATGTATAAGGTGAAAAAATATTTTCGTCCTAATGCCGGCCTGACCCCCCTAAAATTTGCCATTTGTCTAGAAAATAAGATTGGGAAAGTTTTAGCTCAATTGAATAATGTTAACCCGTGCCTCATCGAGATTAAATATGAAAAAACGATTTTTTGCAAATAAAAATACTCATTTTAATCACTTTTGATCAAATTTTGTTTCCTATGAACATTATACATTATTAAAAAATATAATAAACAACATCATATTTAATAAAATAATATAATATATAATAAAACATAAAACAAATTTTTTTTTCAACCTTCCTTTGAAGGTTGAAAAAAGGAAGTTGTAATTTTTCGGGAGAAAGCTAAGATACCAATCAAACACTTTCAAGATTGTGTTATAAAGCTTGAAAAACTGTACGAAGAGTAGAGAAAACTACAAAAAAACGCTAACAGATCTAAAAGCACAGCTCAATGCTCATTATTAGAGAAAAATCTTCTTTATTTAGCATGTCGCCACCATATTTTAGAAATTATTCTCAAATCAGTTTTTGATTTAAAAATGGGCACAACTACTGGACCCCGCTCAAATATTTTTAAAAACTTTCAGACTGGGTGGTCGAAACTAGACAAGACAAAATACAAAACTGCTATTGAAGATAAAAAATATTAGACATAAAATAGGGAATTCAGATGAAATATCAATTTTTCTTACAGAAAAATTAAAAAACCAACAGCCAAGGGATGATTACAAGGAATTAATTCAACTTTCGTTAGTTGTGTTAGGACGTACTCCCCCAAAAGATACTTTTTCAAAGTTTCTGGTGCCATTCATCACGCTAGATGGATGGCAAAGGCCATTTATTGTATCAAAATATATTTTTTCAGGGATCAATTTACATTAAAAAATTTAGAAAAAAAGCTATCACTGGCATTTGTTTATTTTTAATAAACATTTATGTAAAAGCGTGGTTTAACGCCCCAAACCCACTTTGGCCCCCAACCAAGACCTACAATTTTTAAAATCTCTTGTAAAATATAGAGAAATCGATAAAAAAAACTTGCAGACAAGGCACTGTCTAAAATGATAAATCATCTGTGGTACTTCAATTCTGAGCAAGTCGCATTTTCTTTCTTCGATGAAAATTTAGAAAAAAGTGTCAAAACAAGCATGGCTGTAAAAAGTCTACAATTAATTCCAATTGAAGAACAAACATGTGATAGGGATGTGAAAGCAAAACTCAGTCTCCATCAAATGGATAATTTATTGGACAAAGATATCGATTTTTTTGTTTCTCATCAAACTCTAAATTTTTTCAAAAGATTTGAAATTGATACAGAATTTTTAAATTCGGATCCTGATATATGGTGTGAAAATGCAAATTATTTAAAAGCAAAAAAAAATAGTGAACGGTTTCAAGGTTGTCAATGATACAGCTGAAAGAGGGGTAAAATTAATCCAAGACTTCCATTCCTGTTTGACAAAAGACGAAGAACAACGACAGTTTTCGTTACAAGTTGTATCGGAATAATCTGATAATTAATTGTAAATGTAAATAATAATAATAATAACTTCTTTCTTTCATAATGCTTTCTTTTGTATATTTTAAATAATAAAACTTTCAACATTATTTCTTCTTGTTTTTTATACCTTTTTGCATTTCTTTTCTAGTAAATCCATCATTTTCAATTTGGATTGTGCTGTATTTACTTCGAAAACAGTTTTAACTACAACCTTTTTTTGTGTACCAATTGAGAAAATAAATAAAGCAAAATCTGGACAGCACATATAATTAAATCTTGCAATATTGTTAGGTATTTTATAAAAAAAAAAAAATTATAGAAAGTTAAACTTCAACCTTGATGAGGCACGGGTTAATCTTATCTAATTGAGCTGAAACTTCACCAATCTCATTTTTTAGCTAATTGGCAGCTTTTAGGGGGATCAGCACAAAAAAATTCCAACATTGATTTTTTGTAACCACCCTTGCAGGAGCTTAAACTAAGTCAAATACGTCCCATAATACCCTTACTGTACATCACGTACTGTTTTGCAGTCTTAGCGTCACACAGATAATTTATATTTCTACTCTATGAAAATATTGGGATTCTGTTAATTAATTAACACTAGAAAGTCTGCCGACCACTGGCCTAGTACCTAGATACCTTGCATGGCATACAGAGTCGGAACCTCACCCGATATAGAAGGCATTTAATGAGGGAGTATCCACTGCGCAACGGTGCCATTTTGCAGCATAAAGCACTTACTTAATTAGCAGTTCGTGCGCAGTATTAGCGTAAACATACTGCAAAACATTACCTATTTTATACCAACATTTACCAAAATATTCAATATGCCCCATGAGTTTACTATCATAGCGGCCCTCCATACTAGCGATCAAATTCAAGCAAAAGTTGATATCTACAATTCAATCAAAGATTAGGCTATAAATTATAGCTATTCGTAAATCGAAATGAAAGTCGTAATATTGACCTAATTCAGTCATTAAATGGCAATTAGCGAATCTAATTAAAAATAATATAAACTGAAAATACACAATGATGAAATGTGAAAATATTAGAATTTTTATTAACACGTGTTCATAAAAATTCGCCAAAACACATTCGTGTTTTACTGATCGTTTTTTCAGGAAACTCTTCAATTAATTCGTTAAAGACCTGCAGTCCCTTATTTAACCAGAATACGAAAATTTGAAGAGATAATATTTTATATCATCAAGTTATCTGCGTGTAGATATACAGTTGTACTTTTACGTTGTTTTTGAAATTTTTACCCTTTTTTCAATGTAGAACGCTGAAAAAGCTGATCTTTTCGCATGAAATAAAAAATTTAAACTTGGCAATTCATCGCTATCTCAGTATATGAAATCGGATACATTAACAAAAAATGTGTAAATTACACGATGCCATATAATCACGTTTTGCAACATTACCTTAAGAGGAAGCTAGAAGCCAAAAATGTGTATATTCTTGGTATACCTTATATTTTAGGGAATAGGCATTAAAATCGCTTGACAAACGGAGTCTAGAAACGTTTGATTTCAAGCACAAAACTGGTTTTTATTTATTTTGTAAATAATTTTATAAGAAAGCAAAAAAGTTAATCAAGTGAAACTGTCACAGATAATCTTAGCTATAATACTGTATTTTTTAAAGTTGTTTCATTTACGGGTTAATACATTTCTATTGAAATAATATATATTTTTTATTGAGTAATTTATTTTTTATTTGTTTTCTACTCAAGCGAAACGATAGGAAAACCTTCAATTTATCTTAAGCATATTTTTTGGAATTCATAATGTACACCAATTCGTTATAAAGATTAATCAAAATAGTGATTTCGCGCTAAGATTCGCCTTAAAGATTTTTAGTAGTTTAAGATAACAATGTGTGAATTTACATTGACACTAAAATATGAACACTTTTACAAACTATGATTAATCCTTTGAAATACAAAAAAGTTTGCGTGTGCTGAGTATCGCGATATGTTTTCATTTAGTTTATTAGCACTAAGAAAAACAGTAAATTAGTGTGATATTCAAATGGATGCAGCTTTTGCGTATTGTTTTAGTACGATGGGTAAATGATGCTTACTTTAATCAAGCGGAAAACCGGCTAAAAACACTTCTAACTTACACAGCACTGTAACTAATTATTTTGTTGATTTTAATTTAACCGTCTTGCTCTGCTGGTTTGCAGAACCAAGTGAGAAAATATTTAGCAACATGTGTCACGTGACAAACTCTAGGCAAATAAGATCCCAGTTTCCCGCTTTACCTCTGAACATATTAATAAAATGTATGCTTACTCACAATTAGTGCTTATTTTCGTGAGTGATGCAGTGGAGATATTCCTAAGTAATGCAGTCATCCATAGCGAGAATAACTTCCCTCTATCGCAAGGTCTGATATACAGTAACCATGTATATCAAACCTTGCATCAGATCTGCTAGTTCTGATTTTTTTATGAGTTATTTATGATGTTGGCCTAGTAAATAATTCAAGTTTCCGATCTCGAGCATCATACGCAACATTGTCATAAATAAAAATAAAACACAAAATTCTACCTTTCTTCAGTTTTTGGCGATTTTAACCATGAACAACTAGTTTTTGATTATTACTATTACTAAATTAGACTAAATATGCTACAATTTGAACCGAAAATCGTTTCTATAGACATGATATTTTCCAAAATACAGCTTTTCAAAATTTACCAATTTTTTAGTACTCGGAATTTTTTTTCAATACTTTGTTGTTCTGCGGGAATTTGACAATCTTGCATCAATGAATCAATCTGGAATCTTTATTATTTTAGACAGCTGCAGGTTAAGCAACAACCGATATCTCTCGCTTCCACCCCTCCACCTATCTCAATATTCCCTCCTCCTCCTCAAGAACAGGCCCTTTGTAGAACATCAGTTCGCGTCTGGCACATAAGTTCGTCTCGCAGCAACTTTCGTTTCACATAAAAAAATCAGAACTAGCAGATCTAATGCCCCTTTCAGATGACAAGGTTACTGGACTTACAGTAAGTACATGATACATTAATAACATTCACCGCTAAAGTATTATTGTTATTTATTTTTGTAGTATTATGCCGTGTTGCGCTTCCTCCACCTTTAGCCAACGTTTCGGACAGCGTTACAGTGCCCATAAATAGGTGTCATTTTTACCAACCAAATAATCATCATGCCGTTTCTCCACAGGGGCAGGCAGAGAAGACGGACCTCCAAACAACTCGGTTTTGGCAAACATATCTTGCCTCATTCACATTCATACATCGTCTCATACATACTCTTCTATTATTCTGACTCTTGACATGGCCCGACTCAAGTGTTTGATTCACTTGAACGTGCCATGTCTTCATCGGGCGTCCCCGACTTCTTATTCCATTAAAATTTGCGTCATATATTCTCCTTACACTCCTTTCTTCGATCATTCGCTCTACATACCGAAACCATCCAAGCGTCCCTTTCTTAATCTTACTCAACAGCCTTGCATTATATGCGGATCTCACAATTTCTTACATGATCATAATTGGTTTTTTTCCACTCATACGACTCAGAGATCTCATTTCTTCACCATTCAGTCTACTTTCATCCTTTCTCTGCCAGTTTCATGCCTCACTGCCATACATCAGTAGGTAACAGCACTCAATTGTGGAATGCTAGCTTCGCTTCTTTGAACAATTATTTGTTAGCGCCAACCGCGTTCAGTCCTCCATTAATGGAGTTACCTGCATTTACCCTTCTTTCAATTTCAATTATCTCTCGTAAATATACTTCTCGTTTTTACTTTACAATAATGTGGAATTTATTATTTATTGTGCCATAACAGTTAAAAATTGTGTGCACACAAACAAAATAATGTGTTCTTCAATCTAGCAAATAGCAAAATTTAAAATCCATGTTTCCGTCAATAACATTTTGTTATTTGAATGGAGTGTTAATAAACTCTCAAAATCTATCCAGGTGAGAGAGTATAGCCATTTCGCATTCTACAAGAAAGTTACTGTTTTGCAACTTTTGATATCGGAATAATAAAATGGCTAGGAACTAAAGGAATAAAAACACGCCATGGGCCATTACTTTCTGCCATTGAGCGGAATCCAGTAATCGTGGCCTTAGAACAAGGAACCAGGGAATTGGGTGTCACACTGTATTTCTGTTGGTATTCTGATACTAGCGCATTAACCATTCCGAAAACGCTGCTTTATTTATTATGTGTCTGAAAACCCATTGAATTTCAAGTAGTGTGGACTTAGAAAGGAATAGACGAGGGAAAGGAAGAGAAGATATCGTGTTGATGTATTACTGTACAGATTCCGGCCAGTGGAATGTCGACACGATATCGTCACGCGCTGCTTGTCGCATCGTCCGGCAAGGAATATTAATCAAAATCACTATCCGGGGGGAATTCCTTTCCAGCCAAGGTCATGTCCTGCACAGCAATGATCGATCCTTGTGAGCTAGAGCAAGCAAAAAAAATATGTGTGTCGTGGTTTGCCAAAAATTAAAGTTATATATGAATCTATTATGTGATTTGAGAATTTCACGGCCAAAAGCATCGTGATTTAAAAAAATAATATTCCGTGTGGTGCTATCTCCTTCTTTAGCCATTGTTTCGTACAGCGTTACGGTAGCTATCATCAGGGCAGATGTGTAATCCATACATCTGCCTCGATGACGGACCTGTAACGCTGTACTAAACGTTTAGTAACGTTTAAACGTATAATACCCAAAAATAAATTACAATGCATCTCTTACATTATTATCTATTATGTTTTCATTTCGTTCCACGGTGGAAGATGTTATGTTCAGTTTCGCGGTTACGTACGACAGAATTCAGAATCGATACATTGCGCGAAATGACTTTAGCGTTGTTTGGTTACCTGATTTGATTAGTCTGATGCTTCGTACTGCATACCCTCTTAAATATAACTTCCCCGAATCGGGGATTTTGTAGAAATTCCCTCCAGGTAGTTGATAATTCCGTAGTTTTGGAGTGTCGACTTCCCCAATGTAAAAATTATTTTAATCCATGGCAAATTTTTCACTTTCTAAATACGTAAAATCATTGATGTGTATTTATTATACATCATTGCTTTAAACTGTGAAATCAATGATGATTTATTTATCATGTTTGTGTTAAGAGAGAATTACTCTATCATTAAAATATGGCAAAATGTTTTTGGACTCGTTCGCCCTCTCCAAGTTGAATGACAGAATAATAAAAAAATAAACCATTATAACTAGCATTGACCACCATAGCATTTTTCATCTCCAGTTTAGAGTCAGGTAATCTACCATCTCTTTTTAAGCCTCATCTCTCTTTACAATAAAGCAGAAAATCTGTGTGCTGAAGCATCTAAATCTCTCTAACGGTGAGTTCCGAAGTTCATAATGAAATTTTTACAGGTTTTTTTGTTCAGAATTTATAGAACAACGATATGATGTTTATCTGGCCATGTCCTTTCCACGCGCTTTGAAACATCGATTGTAAATCTTAGTACTTATCAAATCATTTTCTAAATAATTCCACGTTTTCAACAGTAAAGTTCCACAAGTCTGGGAAAATTGTCGTAAATAATTTTATAATAAAATAACGACGTGGGATTTTTATGATAATTTTATTTTATTTTATTTGGTACAATATTTTTAACATTTTAAGTTTTCCAGTAATGTAGGCCTCACTGGGTGGCTTGCCCGTGCTGAGGCCTTCATTTTATAATATGAAAATATAATCTACATAATACATTTAAAGAGAAAATAATACATTTAAAATTAAAAATACATAATACATAATAATATAATTAAAATTTAAAAAATAATACATCGAAAATAATCTTGTATGTTTGAGAGTGATGTGTGTTTATATTGGTTTTGTGTGTTACGTGTAGGTTTTGTTTTTATTTTATGCTATGACATTTTGGTAATATATGTCTTTTTTGTTCTTTAATCCATTTTGTAATTTTGTGTGTGAATTTATTTTTATTTTCCTCAATTTTAATTTCAAATTTTACACTGTTGAAAGCTTTTATAGCATGGTTTTGGTAGTGTCTTTGTCCAAAGCTTGAATTTACTGTCGGAGTTTTTATGTTTTCTTTGTACGCTAGTCTAACTGGTCTGTTAGTGTTATTTTGTGTATGTTGAAATTTATTTTTTTTGTCAAAAATGTAGTTTAGTAGTGTTTTAACGTATAATTGGCGTATATGTAGTACGTCACAGCTGTTGAATATTTGGTCTGTATCAGTCAGTCTATGTTTTTTTAGTATTACCTTTAAGATCGTTTTCTGTGCGGTTTCTATGTAACTGGTAGCCGAGTTTGTTGCTCCTCCCCAAGCAATAATTCCATATTCTATTTTTGATTGACAAAGTGCAAAATATATTGTTTTCAATTCTTTTATTTTATATATGTTTCTTATGATTAGGAAAATGTGTATTGTTTTGAGAAGTTTATTTGTGATTTGTTTGATGTGAGGTATCCATCTAAGGTTATGGTCAATTACGATTCCTAGATACTTTATTTGTTCTGTTTTTTCTAGAGGAGGGCAACGCAGATGTTGGTGTTTAAACATTCGTGTATTTTTATTGTGTTTGTGTTGTTTTTTGGCTTTCCCGTGCTATTTATACTGTTAATTAATTTTAAACTTTCTTTTATTTTTTTGAAGCTAGCAAATATGTACTTAGGAGTGTGACATTATACAGGGTGCAGCAATACAGTGCAGTTTTGAAGAGCTATTAAAAAAAACGGCTCGACTTAACGAAACGGGGTTTAGTTTATTTTTTTCGGTACATCATGCCGTTTTACGGACGAAGTCCTGAAGATAAAATCAGAAAGAAGATGTCCCAGCAGCGATACATTGATGAAAACGATGTCTGAAGTTTTCGGCCGCATTATTTATTTATATATATAATTTGTACATTTATTTATAACAATTACAGGTAATAAAGCCTAAGACGTTATAATTGTACCATTTATGCAGTGTATATGCAATGCCAAAAATCTTGCAAATGCGCTATAGGACACAAAAAATAAATCTAATTTTTTATCTACCGCATTCAAAAAGCACGTAGCTCTCCCCACAGGTGAGTTCATTAATAAATTAGTGCGGCTTGCTCTACTATATAGAAGATTGTGATGACGTCCTCGAGAGTGAGACTCTGGTATAAAAAAATTTAATTGGGCCAGTATCTCATTATTAGAAAAGTGACCGTTTATTAGTTGGAAAAAATATTTAAGCAAAGCAATACCTCTACGTGTCTCTAGGGAGTGGTAATTGGTCATGCCTAATATATAAATCGATGGGTAAAGCCAAGGGTAACATCCATAGAGCCGCGAGAATAAAAACCTTAAAAATTTTTTATGGACTCTTTCAATGCGTAAAGTGTATGTTAATTCATGTGGAGCCCAGATGATCGAGTTTGATTCAAGTACACTTAGGACTAGTGTGTTATATAATAACGTCAGTGTTTTTGTGTTACGAAACGGATATGAGTTTCTAATTACGAAGCCGAGAAGCCTGTATCCTCTGCTTATTAAATCATCGATGTGTTGGTGAAAAGTTAGTTTGCTGTCATAAATAACTCCCAGATCTTTGATTTGGTTTAGGTGTTGGAGAATAATTTCGTTGATTGTATATTCAAATACATGCGGTTTCTTTGATCTTGTATACGAGACGATATTGCACTTGGGTGTACTGAAGTTCAAGCCATTTATTTTGGCCCAGTTTGAGACGCAGTCAATGTCACGTTGAAGGAGAATACAGTCAAGATGGTTTTTTATTGAGCGATATAGTTTCAAGTCATCTGCAAATAGTAAATACAGCGAATGTGTGATGACTGAACCAATATCGTTGATAAAAATCAGAAACAGAATTGGTCCAAGGATAGACCCCTGAGGAACTCCAGAAAAAACTATGAATTCCGATGAATTGGAACCCTTATAATAAACAAACTGTCTACGATTTCGAAAATATGAAGCAAAAAAACAGAGAAGTCTTTTGGAAAAACCAAATGAAGCTAGCTTATTTAGAAGAATGTCGATGTCAACCTTGTCGAATGCTTTTTCCAGGTCGAAATAAGCAACATCCACCTGTCCCCGATTGTCGAGAGTTTGTGATAAGAAATCTGAGATGCATAAGAGGTTTGATGTTACTGACATCTGGGGTCTAAAACCATATTGACGGTCATCAAGAATTGGATTAACGTGATTAAGTATATATTTATGTAGAATTTTCTCGAATATTTTCATGATGGAACATAGAACGGCAACTGGTCGATAATTCCGGATATCGCGTTTGTCACCCTTCTTGTAGATAGGGGTTATTTTAGTTAATCTCCAGATGTCTGGGAGAATCCCGTTTTTTAGGCATACATTGAAGAGATGACATAATGGTGGTATTAAAAGGTCGGAACAACCCTTTAGTATAAATGTTGGAATATTGTCAGGACCGATGGAGTGAGGTTTCTTTAAATTTGAGAGTGCCTCCTTAACATCTTTTTCTGAAATACTGACCAGGTCGAATGAGGGCCCAATCTGTACAGTGTGAAGGGTAGAGTCAATATTGAGAGTTGGTTGGACATTTTTATAAACAGATGAAAAAATTATGATACATCTCGACGGGTATAGGGGCGATTTCCTCCCGAATTCGATCTTTGAGTTCTTCCAAAGTGCGAGGGCAATCTTTAAATCATTTTTTTTCAAGTAGCCTCAAGTTGAAGAGGCAAATGCTCAAATCAGGTGAACGCGCGGGCCACCTCACGTCACCTATTAAACAGACGAGGCGCGCATGGAACATCTGTCGCAGTTTCGTCATTGAACCTCGAGCAGTATGGGCCATAGTACCGTCCTGTTGAAACCAGATGTTTCCCAGATCTGTTTCCTCCGTCAGTTTTTCCAATTAAGATTCAAAAAAAATTTCCAAGATTGAAAGTTAACGTTGAGCGTTGACAGTCACGGTTCGTCCATTCTCCTTAAAAAGGGCACAATTACCCCAAATTTGGAAATCGCACACCACACGGTCACTTTTGGGGTGTAAAGAGGTATATCGTAAAGTTGACTTGAATTATTTTCAGCTCAGTAACGAAAATTTTGAATATTCACCGCTCTACAGAGAAGGAAGGCCAGCTGTGTGGCGATAAAAAATGGCTATTTTAAAGATAACGTAGCCCTGGTGTTGTCCGTACCAAACCATGGTAACGACTGAATACGTCATGACTCTCCGACATAATGAGACCCCTTCTAGGTTCTTTTCTCCACCCCATGGGATTTACCGGCCCTGCAAAACTGCCCCTTTTACTGAACTATGTATATAAAATGAAAAAAAAAACACACTTTGTAACACAATACTTTCATTGATGACGAAGCTAGAGCTCTTGGCGCTTGCAAAGAAGCCTTTTTTGGTATTCTATAAATAAATGTTAAAAAATAATTATCAAATAAAAAAATTGACATTGATATTAAAAGTCAGTAAAACATTTAAAATAATAGTACAATGGGAAATATTTTCAGTTTAGGGACCAAAGCCATTGCCAATTTATTTTTTTAATATTATATTTCAGTTTTATGCAATGATATTTTTATTTTAATAACTGTTACATTTTATCATAAAAGAACAACGTTTATACTTCTCAATATTGATTCTAATTTTATTGAAAATGCCTTCTGACTCGTCATCATTATTATTCCACTCACTGTATTATTCTAACCGAGTGATGTAACACTTTTGCATGAGACAGGCAAAATTGCGATAGGAGAATCAGAATTTGTAATAAATATGGCTTGATTCCAAATATACAAGTCACGGGAAACCAACAAGACTGATAAATTATTGACGTAGGATGAAACTATAATTATTATTGCTTTGTTTGTAGTAATAAATGTATGTTTGCAACATTATTTGCATCACATAAGCAAATTTCATTTTAGCGTTACAGTTTGATAATAATAGAGATCAATTACGTTTACGTCTTTCGGTTTACTAATGAGAGTTATTCTTATATCTATGGAGCCAAATATCAGAGCTGAATCTACAAATAATAATAGTTTACGCTCTATGCAGTGAGATATCTATGAACTTACATCATACACAAGCCCTGATCAAATGCAAAATATATTATGTGATATTGAACAGTCTCAAGATTAACTTATTGATTATGATAGTCACTTACTTTAAAAAACACACTTTGTGACTTATTTGTATACTCCCCTGGAATTGGCTATATAAATGGCTAATTGGTTTGACATTATCGTTAAAACAGCATTTTTGATCCATATTGCTGAGTACCTACTTGCTGAAGAAGTAAACACAGAAACAAATGATCGGTTGTGTTTATTAAAAGTTTGTGTTAGTTTTTGTAAAATTTTATTTTTCAGCAGCTGTTGTTACAAAATATATTATAGATTTAAAACTTCTTTTAGGATGTTTTTTTTTCTGATAAAGCCACGGTTTTTGTTGAAACCGGTTCGCATATGTAACTAGCAAATTTTTTTTTATAAATAAAAAAAACATGTAAAGTGATGTACCTACACTACATAATTATAATAAATTAATATTTTTCAAAAAAAATCTTTAATCTTAAGGCTTTATTTTCAAAAATATTATATACAAGGTTCCTCCAAAGATAAATTGGAGCAGTGTCTTCAAAATACAAATTTACGACATAATAGTATGATATAATCATTATGTAAATACCAAAGAGACGGAATTGCTTTTGATGAATAGAAATTTGCCCATATTATCTTTGCGAACATGCGAATTAAGGTGCAAATAGATTAAATTTCATCTATTTGGGTCTGCCGCATGCTCCTGTTTAATGTGCCTGGTCAGGGGTGAGAAAACTGCGGTCCGCAAGGCTCTTTGGAGCGGCCCGCAAGCACTTTTACATCGCATAAATAAATACACTCAGAACGCGAGAACGGGTTTTTTCATGGAATATCAGATACATTTTTAAGTTAGTAATAAGTATCGTGTAATATAGAACTCTAGTTGAATACCATAAATATTCTCTAAGATGCAGGAAAACCTTTCACCTTGAGTGTAGTTATAATTTAAGCTGGTGGACTCGTAAACAATCTTGTGTTTAGAATGCACAGATACAATTCCAATTTGGATACATTTCATGACGCATTTCGGTTAAAACCATTATCGTGATTCAAGTGCAGTTATTGAAAATTCTTGTTGCAGACTATGTACTCCAAAAATCGGAGGAAACCCGTTATCATATTTTGAGTGTTATACTAATTTAAGCTGGGGACTCGCGTGCAGATTCATCCTTAGGTTCGTACCAGTTTTGTGTTCAGAATGTAACAATACGTTTTAAGTTGCGAATTCATCTGTTAATGCATTTCTTAGTGAACCATTATCATATCCCAAGTGTAGTTTAAAATACGAGTTGTACACTGTAAACGAATTACGTCAAAACTTGAAAGAAAACAATTCGGTTGTTCTACAATTATCCAAATAAACAAGACGGCGAAAAGGTTTCGTACCACTGTATCAGGTGACATTCATGAATTAGAAATGACCGAATTTAATACTTTATATTGTTAAATTGCAACAAAATACAAAGGGAAGCAGGTATTATGAAATAATGCTGTTTTTCCGAAATGATAAGCGATTCTTAGCGCCCTTCATAAATTTCCGCCCTTGTACTGGATATTGATGTTCCATATGAACATAATCAATGTAAGTGATCAATAAAAGAGCACGGGTGCCATTAATTAAACCCGATGAAATTGATTATATTATTATTATGTTCATGAAGGGGTTTCGAAATTTGACAAATTATTTTCATTTGAAGTACGGTGAAATAGACCTTACTTCGGGCACAGTCACACACATATCGGATTAGTTTTTAAAGAAAATTCTTAAATATTTTCATAACAACTAAAAAAGTTTACTTTTTAAAAGTATTTGTTTTACTTAAACATGTCATTTCTGCCATTTTTCGTGCCGTACTTCGTCCTCGACTTCTTCTACCTTTCACTTTCAGGCCATACTTTGATCATCACATACGCCACATTTTACATCACTTAAGTTTTTATTTCACTTCGTGCCATGCCTTCCTCGGACGTCCCCGTCTTCCACCATTCACTGTATACCACATTGTTACTATTAACAAAAACTACATTATATCTACTTTTTTCGACTCCGTGTCTCATTCTAGTGCAGCACTCTTTAAACATTCCTGACACTAATTGTACTGGACACCTTCGCCAGTGACATCGACTGTAAAATGCCGGTTTCCCCTCGGGGGTACCTTGGGGAAGGATTTTCAATGAAACACAACTTCACGGACAACTGACTGATTGGGCCAGTTGTTTGCGTATTTATTGGGTTAAAATTCAACAGTTTCTTCGCGTGTTAATGTGGAGCAATTATTCTTATATCTTAAATGAGAATTAATTACTAAGGTCCCACAGTTTTGTCGTGCGAGTAATTCATCCTTAAAATGGCGATATGACACGTGTACGGTGATTTAAAATCTTATGAAGATGACTCATAGTGCGAGATAAGCCTCAAAGGATTCGGTAAAATGTGTGATAACAGATAAATATTCATTTTCTTAATTATTTAAATAATTATTTTGGTACATCCATCTGCTGTCCGGTACACTAATAAAAACAAACTTATAAATTGTCAGCGAAATCGGTCCAGTAGTTTTGAGTCTATAGGGGACAAACAAAAACATTATTTATATATATACTAGTGGGTCCAGTCAGACGTTGTCCTGCTATAGACCGCTTTCAATGTAGTTCAGTCTAGGGAAGTTAAATTTTCTTGTTTTATGTATTTTTGAATTAGAAATATGAAAAAAATAAATCTCGACTACAGCGCCAATTATCGGGTCCAAAACTATCCTATCTTACAAGCTAGAACCAACCATACACATTCACAAAATTTCAGTCAAATCGGTAGGGCATTTTCGGAGATTAGCGTGTACGAACATAGGGACACGTGATTTTTATATTTTAATATAGATTTTTAATTGCTTCCTATCGCTATTGTTTTAATTCGACTTTATATCTTCAATATAATCTATTTTATGCAAAGCTTATCCAAGTAGTCAAATCCTTAGTTAAACATAAATAAAGCCTTTATTTTGAAAGAAGGAACATGGGCATCATCAAAGGGTTCCTAACGTCGTATTTGTGCATAATACAGTATGTCAAGCACGCTTTTACTACGGGATATTACTAACGCCACGCCCGGAGGCGGAACATGTCTCTTGTACTTACTACTTACCCTATCCCATATATACCTCACAGCATATTCATGTGTGTTTGTAAACGGAAATTAACAATTCTCTTCAACGTACATTACAATACACTGACTCGCAAAAACTATAATATAAAATAGTTGCTTTAAGTAAAAATATTATCGTACTTTTTAGTCATACCTAGTTTTTATCCATTTTTCGATATTATATTCTCCGGGTAGCTAATGTTTGAACTGGTGAGTGAACTGTCAAAATGAAGCAAAAAAATGTTACGTGGGAGACTCTATTTCACCAAATCGTACACAAGGAAAGTTTTTTTTTTTTGGTTCGTTCAAAAACAATGTGTCAATTGATACTAAAAAGAATTCACAATCTGTTCTTTCATAGATGCCGCAAATTGAATTATTTTAGTGTATTTGCAAGTATTTTTTCCTAAATTCATCTTATAAAAATATTAAGATAAATTATTTGTTTCACCCGTACCTACGCATTATTAATATGAATAAATAGTTTTATCAAAATACAAACTCATACAAGTAAGTGATTCAATCAAATGTTGTGTTTTTGTAAGCCTTTCCACATAAGATGGTATGTACATTATAAAAAAATAACATCAATAATTAACATCCGCTCCATTTTCGCTTTCTTTATAATGTTTATTACCATTAAATCAGTCTTGATTTATTTTCGGATCTCTTCATTAATGGCTTTACCTCACGTACTCCTAATTCTAATCAATTCAAGTGTGCTGAGTTCTGATGTCTACTGTATTACTGGTGGTGGAAACAATTGCATTCAGTTAATTATTAATTGAATTTTCCTGCAAACAACCTTCTATCAATGTCTTTTTCAGCTTTCCCGCACCTGAAAAACAACATTCCCAAACAAAACATCAAAGTATCCACTTGCTCCTAGAATTCACCGGTCCCAAAATTGTTTTGAAAAGTTAAAAACGATTATTGGTGAGATTAAATATTTTTTTCCAATAAAAGTGAAGATGGTTACAAAATGATAGAAGTCTACTCATTTAACTTGAATCGGGATGTTACGGATTCGATTCCCGCGACGTTAAAATACATTAACGGGGATTTATGATTCATTATAATATAATGCAAGTTGCAGGATCTTAGAATGAACTGTTTAAGTATTCAGAGGGTATATTTATAAGGAAAGAAAAACTGCTGTAATCTTTTCAAAAGGATAAATTATTTTAAAAAACGCGTAGACCTTAAAAAACTGGAAATCTTTCTGCATATTCATTAAAAACTCTTGAACTGTGACATCTTATTTGCAGTAATTTACACCTCGCAAAGTCATTTCCACCATGAGCTACAGAGCCTTGAAAAATCCGTCAAATCTGTCAAAAGATAAGATAAAACTTAGTGTTGCTTTGGTCAAAAGTTTTACGTTTTACTAAGAAAATGGCACTATAACTCGAGCGAATAAAACATATATTATGAGTGTCACTAAACGTGTTATGGTGAATGTATAAGTAATGTGAAATGTTCCTACATAATGCATAACATTATTAAAGTTTTACTTTAAGGGCCTTACTAATAAACGTGTTTTAAATTTTACATAACTAATGGAAAATGGTTGTTTAAAAATGTTTGTTGTAAAATTTAAAAGAAGTTTAAAAGTAAGGTTCTAAATTTCTTGCATTTTTATAATGTGATTGGATAGACGTCGTAATTTTTCAATTTCTTCTTTTGAAAGGCAACATATATATTTTTTAATACTTTCAGCTTCACAAATCCTACAATTATAATATTTTGTGTATTTTCACGTACCTGCGCAACTATATTATAATGTTCATCAAAATTACTTATACAGAACTGCGAGGTGCTCTACATTTGAACATTTTAAAGTATTTTTTCGAATTCTAAAATTACCAAAATAAAAAAATGGCTTATAGCCTACATGTGAATTATAGAAGCAAAGTTTATAAACCATCTGTATCAGGAGAGCAGAAATGGGAAGGAGGGAGCCCAACGCCGCAGGACACGAGGCATTTGCAGAAAAACGTAGGTTATCAGTTTACCGGCGAAATTAGGAAAATAATAATGAGCATTACACTAAATGGAGGGACACGAGAAAGTTTATATATTGAAAGAATTTACCATTTCGTATAGATATTGTTTAAATTAATAAGGGATTAAATACGTACATTTTGTTTTGAGAAACAGTTAAATCAGTGGAAACCTATTATTGGTTGTATTTTACATTACTTATATCGCTATACATTATAAAATATTGTAACTGTTGGTTTTCCAAATAAATAAAAAAAAACAGTTATTTTAATTGTTTGCGCCTGCTTTAAGTTTAAGGCGGTGCCATACGTAGTAATGTAAAATCATGTGTTTTTGGTTTGAAAATTTGGTCGCCTAGAAATGTTTCAGATGCTTTAATTAAATACTGCGAGTAGAATACATCTTGACCTTTGAAATAATCGAGTATTTTTAGATAAGTCTATATATAAGCCCAGAAAAAAATAATGTAAACGCCTATGAAAACTGCTTTAAAGTTCAAAATCTCCTACTTACGAACCCATTTTCGGTAATGATTTTACTTTATAATGTGGAAAATTAAGTTATTTATAAAATGATCGAACATCCACAAAATAAAATAAAAGGCACTTTTTGGCCATGTTTTTTTCTTGCATAAATCAAAACAGGCGGATGGTGTCAAGCGGGAATGTAAACCTTATCGCCATCTACGTAAGGGTTGTTATTGATAGCGGCTAAATTTAAAATATTACACGACGTAGTGCATCGCCTTAATATTTTAGTGTATTCATTTTATTCGAAAACCAATGGAATTTCGTTTTACAACAAGTTCGAAATATACTGTATGCAATCAAAGATGACGTCCATGATTGAGTGGTTACGATTCTTGACCACGAATCCTGAGATCACGGGTTCGAATTCCGGCGTGCGCAAGTAAATTTATTAGACTAATTTTGTGTTGTTTATCGACAATTTATCGGTTAAAAATAATGGATAGTTTATTTACGGCACATTCTAGAGTGTTAGGTTGAGAGACCAATATTCAGAATCTAAAAGATGTTTAAAATAGCTTTAGCCGTGTTTGGTGGCAAAATCTGAATAGTCAGGTACTTCTCCTTCCCATCTTCTTCCCCTCCCCACTACCTTCAGCCTCACAATATACCCCAATTGAGAATTCATAGTCCCACTGGCTCAGGAGTATCCAAACCTATATTATTAAACAATTAGATCCAATGAAAAGTAAATTAGGCGCTGTGAAAACTCTTAACACAGAAATGAAAATGTTTGGAGCATATATGCTACGAACACTTCAAAACGGTTTCTAAATGGTGTGTTGGCTTTTCCACGTCCATGAATCACCTCGCGATCGCCCTCTTAATATTTCTCACCTGAACCAATCAACGAATTATAAATCAAAGGGTGAAACTATAACAATATTATTTACTGACTGAGGTGTGTTCAAAGCACTGTAAATGTTAATGGAAATTGAAAACACAAACATTCAACATCTAATGTGGGTTCCCTGGAAACTTTGGGATAAACACGTTCAGGTAAGCACATACAGGATGAAATATTGCTAAATATTCGGAGTACTGAAGAGATAAACCGGTGGAAGTATATTATGGCCAGGTACTTGTGCCTAAAGTATGGAAAATTTATTTTACTTAGGGTGGAATGTGATCGAACTTTTTATCAAATATAAATCATAGATTCAATAATTGACATACCTGAACTGTTATACTTTATTTATAACCATACACCTCGCAAACCAACATCGAGACATTATCTACCGTATTATTGCGAGAATTCCAACACGGAATCACAATTATGTACCTCCATTCACCTTGTGCAGAATTCGGGTAATAATTATAAAGATATTATCAACATATTTATCGTATCAATATCTAAATATAAACAGGTCTTAATAGAATTCATATCGGCAAGAAGAACAAAAAATCTAGTTAAACAAACTGCCTTCGCCTCTGCTCTGCTTCGACTTATTTCATGTATATATTGTTCGTCTGATAACTATATAACATGTACATACACTGAAGTATTTTAGTACACTAAGAATTTTCATTTTTGTATTTCTTTTATAATGATTCTAGTAATAATTATTATTTTTTTGGTAAACTAATGTTAAAGACAAGATTTTTTATGCATAGCACAAAGGGTAACAATTATTTTACAAGAAATAATTATTCGCGTGTAACAAGCAGTAATTGTTGAATGAAACACTAGTATATATTGAATTATTTCGCGGATAAGAGATAAGCCGCCATAGCTCAGTGGTCAGAGCTGTCGACCGGAAATCGAAGGGACACGGGTTCGAGTCCCGTTGGCGTCATGTATCTTTTATCAGGAGATTTTTCAATGTGGATGAGTGTTTCAGGCGAATAATTATTTCTTGTAAAATCATTGATTCTAGTAATGTTTCAAATCTATTTTTATTATCTTATGTACTATTTTTCCATCTTGCATTGTAAAGTATTTTGCTATCCATAAGATGTTGCCATTAAGGTGATCACAAAAAGGTGCTATAAAAATAATCTAAATACAATTATGTTCATTTTCTTAAACAAGTGTAAAAGCTAAGATGGGCGCAAAAAATAAAACAATTAAATAAATACATGGAAATTCTATCTGTGACAAATAATTTATTTCATTGGCTGTTTTGGCTTAGGCGTCGATGGATCTTATGTGATTTGACGACGTATTTATTTCGTATCGGTATGAACTGCATACACTTGTAGGGATTATCTGTTCATGTAATAATAAATAAATAAACACATGTGATGAAATGTGTAGAAACTTTGTTTTGTGTATCTGCCAAAATATCTGTTTTCGAGCAAATGTAATTCAAGCGCGTTTTGAAACCTCTATTGAGATCACCCTCAATTCTATGGTGACCTTGAATAACCTTTGACTGCTAATGTAGGAGATGTTGGTTCTATTAGCCAAGGAATCTCCAGTAGTCTTAATAGAAACAAAGCAAAAGTTAACGAAATCCTCATCTGATAACTCATAAGTGCTCCAATTGCCCCAAATCAGTGGAATAGTAGAAGGAAGTTCAAGATATGAAACAGAAGAGGAAAATTAAAGTTGTGGATTACCGTAGTGTTAAAAGCTGGTCACTAAACATAGCTAAATCAGTTTAGAAAAAAATCTGAATTACGATAATATATCTTCAAGGTGCAATGCTTTTTTAAAATATCGAAACCGGATTTAAACTCCAACCTTGCCGACTTGAAGCCCGTCATTATAATAACCTTCGTCCATTTTTAGTAACTGGATCTGACTATCCAGATACCACCCAAACCATCTCCGACACCCCCACCGCCTTCTTTCTCTCCGCTTCGTGCAGCCTCAAAACATTTTTTTGTATTTACTTGAAGAAGTTTCATTCTTTAAGAATTATATCATAACAGTATTAAATACATCCTGTATCTTTGTTTATCGCTCGCGTAATATATGGGTGAAAAGTAAACATGAACGCGGATGAACCAGACGTGGATATTTGGGTACTTCACTCACCTGTGGCGTCACGGGCACCCGGTGACGATGCTGCAAAATCCGGGGCCGTTTATACTGAACACCTTACAACTATAAACCACAAACTTTGTGAGAATTACGGATTCATCATGTGTATAACGTTGCTAATCTTGAATATAACTTCATAATCCAACATCCTTAGAACACGACTCTCTGAACACGAACAGTTGTTCAAAAATATATCAATATTAAAGTGTGTGTTTGACGTCTGCTGTTAAAATAAGCTTCAGATATTATTGTTTATAACGAAAGGTAATCTGTCATGCATTATTTAAAGAAAAACATGCGGAAAGTCGCCAAGAATAAAATTAATTTAATTTTTATAATTTTACTTTTCTTGTATTATATTTTATGTAAGAACTGATTGTTTTCGGGTTTGTTATGTTGATTACGCGCTTTCAGAACGACAGATCGGCGCTTATTATGTAAAGTGTACAGTGTCGACGTTGTGAGAGCGCCAGCAGGCAGCGCGGGCTGCGGATGACTGAAAACGACGCCGGGACGCCGGCTGGGAAAACCTACGTCGGGACGCTTACCATTTCAATCCTTACCGCCAATCCCAAACTACAAGACACCGAGTAACAAATCCAAATCAATTTCTATCACAGTCGAAAAGATATGTGAATTGCAAATACTACTTTTTTCTCAAGGAAAAATATTGCTGTCTATTGCTTGGTTTTAGGTTTTAATTCAAAACGTGGGAATTCGGGAACTAGTACCTTCATTAAGTCTTAACAAGTTTGATCGTGTTGGGGAATCAACAGGCTGAAAACAGCTGCTTGTATTTTCTGTATACTTCAATGACGTCAATTAATGAGATTACTTGGAATTATTTCACACTTCCGGTGTTGATATAATAAACTTAACGAACTTTAAAAGTATTTCGAATTGAAGTATTAATTAATTAGTTTTACCCAAATCACTTGGAAAAAGGTCCCTTATTTTGACATAATTGCATGATCAAAGATATACTTGTTGCCAAAAAAAAAATTTGTAGCATGTAGCAAATAAGGTTGAAGATTTTCAGTAATACTTTTTTTAAATTTTTTTTTTTATTTGGTACAATATTTTTTACATTTCAAAGTTTTCCAGTAATGTTGGCCTCACTGGGTGGCTTGCCCGTGCCCGTGCTTGCCGCTTGCGTGCATAATAATTGAATAATTTGTATAGCATTCCTTTAGTGAGAAATCAGCCTAAGTGCGCTGTGAAGTAGTTTTGTTTCAATTATATTAAAGTATTGAAAACTTTTGTTTGGGAGGAGGAAAAACATAACCGTACTAAAATATATACACTTTTGAATATAGCTAAAATTTTTATCGTTGAAAATAAATTAAACAATGTTACTTAGTTTGAACCACCATGTTTTTTTTATATTGATTGAGAAAAATAAGTATTGGTGATTTGTTAAGAATATCTTCAAATTATTATCCGGTTAAAAACGGGATTGCAGGCTCTTCACGAAAGAATTGATAAGTTTCCTGATAAACTTTTTGTAAAATCCTAATATTTCACATTTCGTCATTATGTATTATAAAGGCAAATGCAGATACATTAAAATGTGTTCCGATATATTATGAATTTACTAAAAGTTTATTAGGAAACGACTGCAACCCTGTTTTTAACCCGATTAACCATAATTTGAAAAAATTCTTAATGAATTAGCAATACTCATTATTCTCCGTGTACACCGACCGGTTTCTACACAACCCTTCTTTCCTCCGTATTTTGTATTTTGCTCTGAGTAGGGCAAATATAGTGGTTCAAACTATGTAACATTGTTTCATTTATTAAAAAAAAAATTTCGGTGTCTATTGATTTACAGATGTTTCTGAAGGACGCACAAACAAAAACCCGAATTTTTTTTTTTAAAAGTGTAATTCTGTAAAGCTCTATTATTATGAAATAATGATGTCCAAAAAAAAAGGTTTTGTTTTGGTTAAAAAAACTAAACGAATAAAGTTAACTCTAAAAAAGTAGAGTGAATGAGATTTTTAAATGAATACTGCAAATTTCCGAAATGCCTGGTGCTAATGACTTAATATGTCAAGGTGTAATTTATTAGCTGGGCAATTTCCAACCCTTAGTGTTTAAAATCAAAATAGTACTCTTTAATTATCTTCGGCAAAGTATTCTTATGAACATAGTGGTGGTGAACGACTTCCCCGATGAATACTAAAGTAGCCAGCGATATCCCGATGGCATAGAAGTAGAAAATGTTCTTGAGCTTCTCCACCTTCTCCGGCTGGGCGGTGGGCAGCCACTTCGTCACGTCCATCCTGCGCCTCTTCCAGTGGCCGAGGATACCTGACTCCACCAGATGGCTGACTATCAGGTTGGTGCGATGTCTCAGAGCTGATCCCTTCCTGAAACAGCAACAAACATGTCAGTCTAGGAGCCTCCCAACTGTGAGGACACCAAACGAAATAGAAAGGCAACTGAACCACAGAACTTAGTATCACAAATTTCTACGTTCAGTGTTCAGGTAAAAGCTCCAAACAAAGGAAATAGAAAGGTAACTGAACCACACAACTGATCAAGTATCACAAATTTCTACGTTCAGTGTTCAGGTGAAAGCTCCAAACAAGGGAAATAGAAAGGTAACTGAACCACAGAAAATTTCTACTTTCAGTGTTCAGGTGAAAGTTCCAAACAAAGGAAATAGAAAGGTAACTGAACCACAGAACTGATCAAGTATCACAAATTTCTACGTTCAGTGTTCAGGTGAAAGCTCCAAACAAAGGAAATAGAAAGGTAACTGAACCACAGAACTTATCAAGTATCACAAATTTCTACGTTCAGTGTTCAGGTGAAAGCTCCAAACAAAGGAAATAGAAAGGTAACTGAACCACAGAACTTATCAAGTATCACAAATTTCTACGTTCAGTGTTCAGGTGAAAGCTCCAAACAAAGGAAATAGAAAGGTAACTGAACCACAGAACTTATCAAGTATCACAAATTTCTACGTTCAGTGTTCAGGTAAAAGCTCCAAACAAAGGAAATAGAAAGGTAACTGAACCACAGAACTGATCAAGTATCACAAATTTCTACGTTCAGTGTTCAGGTGAAAGCTCCAAACAAAGGAAATAGAAAGGTAACTGAACCACAGAACTTATCAAGTATCACAAATTTCTACGTTCAGTGTTCAGGTGAAAGCTCCAAACAAAGGAAATAGAAAGGTAACTGAACCACAGAACTTATCAAGTATAACAAATTTCTACGTTCAATGTTCAGGTGAAAGCTACAAACAAAGGAAATAGAAAGGTAACTGAACCACAGAACTGATCAAGTATCACAAATTTCTACGTTCAGTGTTCAGGTGAAAGCTCCAAACAAAGGAAATAGAAAGGTAATTGAAACAACAAAACTGATCAAGTATCACAAATGTCTCCACGTTCAGTGTTCAGGTCAGAGTTGCAAACAAAGGTGTGATCCCGTGTAATGCGATTTAACCGAAAAAGAAGGTGTACCCAGTAGCGTGTGTCGCTCTCCATAGAGAGAAAAAAATTGCCTTATTTTTAAACGCCTGGGGTCTCAAAAGTTGCGTATGATCTGTAGCTATTCGAAAACGTAAAAATAAATGAAATTGGTGTTCACTATTAGCTCGCTAAAATGGCCGGAAGTTTTGAAAAAAAATTGATTTCGTGATTTGGGAAAAAAATAAAACAATGGGTCCATATTTTTTATTTTGTAGCACACTTTATTGTATTTCCATAACTGTAGTACAAAGAACGAAAAATAAATATTTTTTTAAACATATGTGATGTGTTTGTTAAAAATATAAAAGGGAAAAATAACACTTTTTATGGTTAAATTCAAGATAATAAACAATAACGTACAACAACATTTTTGACCAAAATACAACGAATAAAAAACAATGGATGCTCAAAATTGAATGATAACATATTGTTAAAACAGTAATTACTTAAAATCTTGCTTTGAATTAAAATTTGGCATTATGTTTCTTGAATGTTGCTTGGCGTAAATATAACCTTTTCTAGCTTTGTAACCAGCAACAGAAGACGCCTCTGTGGTCAACTTCACACACCTTTCCACTGATTGTGTGTGGCAAGGAAATTTCCTTCATCACACAATTTAAGTAATTCGTCTGTTTTTACGTTGCTCAGGAGTGGAGGTTCTGTCAGAATTAAATCTGTGGCCTGCCAGTCAATTAATTCTATGTAGCTATTGCAGTTGAAATTAATTTTTGGAATTATGAACTCTCTCACTCTTTAAGTTTGAAGGGCCCTATATTTAATGATCCATCTACATCCTAGCTCCCTTATACATTTATTGTCATCGGTTAACATTGATAGAATAATGTTTTCCGGGTGTGCAAAATATGCGTTCCTCTGAATCACGGGGTCGACAATAGCTTCCAATTCTCCTGAAAGATATCTGGAAATGCTAACCATTTTCCTTAGATTACGAGCTCCATCTATACAAGACCTATTGCACTTTATGGTAAACCATGTTGGAGCATAAACTCTCACAATAAAGGTGGCCAATATCTGCAAATTTTCTGTTGGGTTTTCCGTTGCAACATATAGCCGTAATATTCTGTTTGCAGTTGTTAGCCACCTGATATGAGAAATTTTCCCTGGTTGTTTCCTTGCCAAATCTACAGTTATCATACCTTTTGACACAGCCAGACACATATTATATAAATAATTTTGGTCCGTGCTTAATTTTTCTGTTATATTTTCCGATATGGATGATTGAATGGGAACAAACCGAATAATTTTAACGTTCTCACAATTTTTTAAGTTTCTTCCGATTGGTCCCGAGAAAGCTACAGGTCCGCTAGTTGGTCCATCTAATGAAGATAGCAGATGTCGCAATGGTAGTTCATTGGCGTGCAGCTGGCAGATAAGCCATTGCAATGGCTTTCCATGTCTCTGTTCCATTCTTGAAATGATTCCATTTTTCCGGCCAGTGTTTGTATTTGTTCCGTCACAACGATCTGCAACAATTTTCTCCATTTGACGATTTTCCTCTTCCAAAAGAGAACATATGGCATTTTCGCTGTCTTTAGCAGTACCAGATGATGGCGTAGCGTGTCCGAGATACACTGATCCTGGCTCCTACACAAGCGTTATGTGTTCTTCAACTTTTATTCGTCGATAAAATTTTCTTCCTTTCTTGATAATAAACATTGTTTTGTCCTTGCGCCCATCGAAAAATAAACCTTCGATATTTGTCAATTTACGGCTATTTAATAACATATCTCTATTTTGCTTTCTAGTTCTTCATAATCTACTATGATCTATAACGGAAGACGGACCAGCTTCATTTACATCTTTTAAAACCGCAGAAGCAATGGCAGCTGCTTCTCTGTGTGATACGCCGCATCGATCACAAATTTGAGATAACTTCGTCAAGGGATTCTTCATCTTCGAATATTGTATATTTCGAGGAGATAGTGTATCATGAGCCACTGCAGATTGATGATCATCACTTAGCGCTGGTTCCTCATCAGAATCTGAAAAACTGTTGGAAAGAAGCGGAAGAAGAGTAGATGGTTTTTCTAAAGGTCGTGACTTATTCGGATTTACAATCCTTTGCGCCCTTGTATATTTTTTACGAAGTTTTTGCGTAGTGTTGAAATCGATATTCCCCATAATCAATAATCTTTGACTACGTTGATAAGTCCAATAATTGAAAATTAAAGCAAACTAAATGGCAATGGAAAACGTTTTAGTGGATTTTTTTCATTTTTTTGTTAATTTCGGTATTCTTGTAGATTTACTTGCATTAATAAAATTGATTTTTTTATTTAATTTTTGTCAACAATATGCAGTTTTTAATAATACACAAACGTTAAAAGGTTAAATTATTGTGAAAAAAATATTAATTACCATTATTTAAAAATACATGTTTTAGGTTTTTTTTCTGTTTTTCAATGCATTTTAGCGAGCTAATAACCATTTTTTTAAAAATAATTTTAAATAATTTAATAATTAATTTAATAATTAAATAATTTTAAATAATTTTAATAATTAATTTTAATTTTGGTGATCTGCCGTGTCGATCACTCAGATAAGATGTAAATAATAGTCGTTTGGATACTCCATACTATTTGGTTTATTTAGTGTTATTACTAATGTACAGTATTCGAGATGTTGTTGTTAAGAGAGGACGAGTTACAACAGACACGCCTTTTTATACGTCTCGGTCATGCTGTCTCACTCAGATATGCCTGTCTCTTTCATACCGACAGACATACGTTCACCACATCCCTCCACACTTAAATCAGCAGACAGTAACACAACATGATTATCATAATAATAATTATAAAACATACATACACATATTTAATTATTATTTTACAACATTTTCTTTTTTATTTGTAACCATGTTGATTCGGAGAGTTGACTGCTGCTTATTTTGATTTCTCTGTCCTTGGTCGAAGGCGCTCCTTCCAGTTCCCCGACGTTGACGCCACGGGTTCACTGGAGCTGGAAGGAAAAAGAGGGTCACCCGTTAGATTGTCATCCGAAACAAAGTCGGAGACATCGTACTCATCGAACGATAGCCTCCTCGTCTCAGACTCAGGGATTAAAATACTAGGGTTCTTTTCCCATGATACACACAGTTTGGATAATTGATCAAAATGTCTTTTCCAGTACATGATTTTATCATTCAATTTAACCTCAATTAAATATAGTTTATTTCCCAAACGTTTATGTACTTTCCCTGGTACCCACTTATCATTGTTTTGGTCTCTAAAATCCCTAACCATAACTTTCTGATTAATCTTAAAATTCGTAGATACTTTGTTATTCCTTTTATAATAGAATTTCTGATTTTCCTGACATTTTGACATTTTCATTTTGGTATCTTTATCAATCACATTTTCCTTTACCTTCCCCCCTCTAGGTATAAAATTATTCAAATTTGACCTTAACCTTCTACCAAACATTACAACTGCTGGCTCTAACCCTGTTGTACAGTGTGGTGCATTCCTATAATCTATGAGAAAACATTCTAACTTCTCATTATAACCTGACTGAAATTTTTTTTCTAACAATATTTTCTTTAAAAAATTTTTACACGTTTTGACTGCATTCTCTGCCAATCCATTTGATTGAGGATGATTTATAGGTGTTGTTAAATGTTTAATGCCATTTCTCTCGCAAAACTGTTTAAAGTCTGCTGACATGAATGCTGCTCCATTATCAGAAACTAAGGTTTGTACACTACCGAAATAACTGAATAATCTCTTTAAGATTTTAATGGTATTATCTGAGTTAGGTGAATTTACTTCCACGCAATCCAACCATTTTGAGGTTGAATCTATGATTACCAAAAAATATTTATTTCCGATAGGCCCTACGTAATCTATATGAACCCTACTCCAAATTTCTTCCGTTATCGGCCATGGAGTTAACTCACTCTTGGGTTGTGATGGTTGAATTTCCGCACAAATTCCGCACTCTCTAACTAAAAATTCAATTTGACTGTCAATCCCTGGCCACCAAAAATAGCCTCTAGCTAGCCCTTTCATCTTGGCAATCCCTAGATGAGATCTATGCAATAAGCTTAATATCTTATCCCTTAAACTTATTGGAATTACTAACCTATGGTTCCAGAAAATACAATCATCAATTATTGATAAATCGTTCCTTTTTATCCAATAAATCCATTTGCAATCATCCTTATTGACTTTATTTGGCCACCCTGTTCTAAGATAATTTTTTTATCTCTAATAATAATTTATCCGTATTAGATTCTGCTTTAACTTCCTCAACATCTATTGGCATCTCGCTATTATTTTTGAATAAACACAAAATTCTTGAATCAAAGTTATTATTTTCCTCAACAGGATCTCCTACAGGTACGCGAGATAAGTAATCCGAACAATTTAATGTTGATTTTACGTATTGAACTTTATAATTGAAAGATGAGAGAATTACACCATAACGTTGTAATCTATTACAAGTTAAAACAGGAATTCCTTTTTTTTCACCAAAAATTCTACATAAAGGTTCATTATCTATTTCTAGAATGAATTCCCTTCCGTAAATGTACTCGAAAAACTTCTTAAAAGCAAACACAATTGCACAAGCCTCGAGGTCTAAAATTGAATATTTCTTTTCCGCTTCTGTCAGTTTACGAGAAACAAAAGAAATAGGTCTTTGTAAATTATTTTCATACACATGTAACAATGTTGCACCCAAACCTTTCGTTGAGGCGTCCGTAACTACCTTCAAAGTAACATTTGGATCGTAATGTGCTAACACTCGATTATCACATAAAATTAATTTTATTTTATTAAAAACTTTTACGCAATCTTGATTAAAATCAAAATTCGTATTTTTTTTCAATAATTTGTGCAAAGGATCTAATAACATAGACATATTTGGCACAAAAGATCGGTAAAAATTTACCATTCCTAAAAAAACTGCGTAGCTCTGATAAATCTTTTGGTTGCGCGACTTTACTAATTGCGTTCGTTTTATCTTCCATAGGTTTAATCCCTTCCTTCGAGATTTCAAACCCTAAGAAACATACCGATGAAGCGTTAAAATTGCACTTTTGAATATTTACGCACAAACCGCAATCTTTTAACCTATTAAGAACTGCATTTAAATTAGCATTATGTTCCTCTATCGTTTCTCCTGTAACCATAATATCATCCAGGAAAACAGCTGTTTTCTTCAAACCTTGTAGACATGAAGCTATAGTTCTACAAAATATTGCCGGTGCACTGTTAATCCCAAACACTAGCCTAGTGAATTTAAATAATCCTAAATGTGTAGAAATCGTAGTATATTCCATACTTTCTTCGTCTAGTTCCAACTGTAAATAAGCTTGACGTAAATCAATTTTTGAAAATATTATTCCGCCCGAAATTTGTGATAATAAAACTTCTATCTTCGGCATGGGATATTTGTCAACAATCAATTGTGGGTTCACAGTACATTTATAATCCCCGCAAATTCTAATGCTTCCGTCGCTTTTAACTACGGGCACGATAGGAGATGCAAACTTGCTATAACTAATCGGAACTAAAATTCCCTCTTCCTGTAAACGGTTCAATTCCGTTTCAACTTTCGCTTTCAAAGCGAAAGGAATACTTCTCGGATTGCAGAATTTCGGTTCTGCATTTTCTTTCAATTTTAAATGAACTTTAAATTTATTGAATCTACCTAGTTTACTTGAAAATACCTCCGGATATTTACGCACTAACGTATCGACACTATTATTGTTTACGTCGTGAATATTATGCGTGAGTATTTCACTTTTCAACTGTGAAGAAACCGTCTCGAAACCCGTAAAACCAATGTTAAATTCTTTTACGAAGTCTCTACCTAGCACAGTGGTTGAACCATCCTTTACAACACAAAATTCCATTATTTTAGTAATACCATTGAAATTAATTGACAAAATTAAACATCCAAGTAACTGTAACTTACAATTATTGTAACCCTTCAGGGTTAAATTCTTCGGCTTCAATTGTACATCTTTAAAATGTTCCCAATAATCTTTATCCGATAGGATCGATATTCCTGCACCCGTGTCAAATAATCCTTTTATGATGATACCGTTATTAACTTTTAACGATAAATAAATGGGATCGGTATTTCTTGTTAACCTTGAATTTATTTCACTTGAATTCACAAACACAGATGAAACTTCCTCCCGTTTTTTTTCGCGACAATTTTTACTAAAATGTCCCTTGTTTTTGCAATTAAAACACGTCACGTTTTTTAATCTACAATTACTGGAATCATGATTATTTAAATTACAATATTTGCACTTCAACTGTTGTATACGTTCTACTGATTTCTTTCTGGGAATTGTAACATTTTTGTCTTTCGCCCGCGCCGGTGAAGTAGAATAATTCCTACCTGCACTACTATTAAAATTTTTCTTACTTCTAGAAATGAGCCCGACACTCTCGGATTTAATACACGTAATATTTTTATGAAATGAATCCATTCCCGATGCGCACTCTAATGTACTTTTTAAAGTCAGCTTCTCTGCATCTAAAAACATTTTTTCTTTAATACGACCTTCTAATAAACCAGTCACAAAAATATCTTTTAAGTTTTCTTCCAGTCTGCTTTCAAATTTGCAGAATCTTGTTAGACAACGTAACCTAGCTATATAATCATTTATAGATTCCCCAACTTTTTGTTTCGCCGCAAAAAAATTTCCACGTTCCTTAAACACATTCTTTGAAACACCAATGTGGTTTCCTAATAACAAAAATATATTTTCAACCGATAATTCTGTTATTTTTTTTGGAAAACATAAATCTATCAGTAGATTAATCGTGTCTGTGTGTAGGTGGGATATTAAAACCGCCCTCTTTTTATCCTCGGATTTAAATTTGTCATCATTGACGAGGATCAACTGCTCAAACTGTAGCACGAACGTCTCCAGCCCGTCCCTAAGGTGACAAAACCTGGGTAAACCCACTCCCTCCATTTCCACACAGATTACCAATAATCAGAAAAAACAACAACAAACAGCACTCAACTCACGAATCTGATGATTGATGCTGCCGCCGATCGCCGCCCTTCCGCGTCCGACCGTCTTCTGGCTCCGTCCGGATTCCTGGTCGTCCTTCTCGTCCGGTCACCACCGCCACGCCTTCCCGTGTCGGGTCCCCGTACAAGCTGCCTGGATCCGTTTTTCATCCGGTTTCTCGGCTGCTGATTCCTTGAGCTCAGCGCCTTGAATCTCCTCACCAGTTCCTTGCCTTGATGCTCCTTCAATGTCCGATACTGTCCGTGAAGCTGCCCCCAAATTATTTTATTTTTTATGCGACAATAATCCCTTCCGCGGTGCTCGGTGGGATTATAACCAAACTATGGTTCTTTCAGCTGCGCCTACTGTGGTTCTTCCTCCAGGAAGAATTTGATGGCTGATCAGCTTCCTTTTTCGGCTGCTCCAACTGTAGTTCTTCCTCCAGGAAGAATTTAATAGCTGTTCAGATTCCTTTTTCGGCTGCTCCAACTGTAGTTCTTTCAGCTGCGGCTACGGTTCTTCCTCCAGGAAGAATTTTGCGGCCGTTCAGCTTCCTTTTTCGGCTGCGCCAACTGTGGTGATCTGCCGTGTCGATCACTCAGATAAGATGTAAATAATAGTCGTTTGGATACTCCATACTATTTGGTTTATTTAGTGTTATTACTAATGTACAGTATTCGAGATGTTGTTGTTAAGAGAGGACGAGTTACAACAGACACGCCTTTTTATACGTCTCGGTCATGCTGTCTCACTCAGATATGCCTGTCTCTTTCATACCGACAGACATACGTTCACCACAATGTAGTTCTCATTTTCTTTGTAAGACGCAACTTTTGAGACATCAGGCGTTTCTGAATTCAAAAGTTGAAATAATTGACACACCCTAGTACCCAGTACCACCATTTTGGTATGTCAATAGTTTTTGGGTATTGAGATTTTTGAATAGAAAATTATAATCGATTACTGAAAACTACTAACCTTAAAGCGATAACTAACGGATATGTCAAGAAGCAATCCTTCATTATGTGAAAATTATTTCCCAAGTTTCCTTCTCTTTTATACGTTTCATCCCTGTAATAATACAGTGTTTCTAAATTTCTGCAGTAAGCCAGCTTTTCTCCACTGATTATTTTAGGAATAGAGTCCCTGGAAGGAGACCTGACTTGAATCCTTTGTTTTACAAGGTTGTAAAGAGTCTCGTTACTATCGATGTCAATTATAGTGCGGTACACGTCATGGCTCGTCACCATTGAAAGGTTGGTATCCAATAGCTCCTTGATCGTATTCAGATTGGGATGAACACCTGGGAACACAAATCGTTCTGCTAGTATCCCATTATACATCGTCGCTATTAAAAACGTGTAGAATAGCCAGGTTATAAAAATGATTTTCATAGACAAGTGGGGCAGCAAATATGATTTGTGTACCGATCTTTGCACCAAAGACGAAACTGTGACAAGAAATCCCACGCAAGAAGCTTCAAAGATAGTGACTCGATCACAACTTATCAGCAGAACACTATGCAGCACGTACAAAAGACAAATACAACTTGCAGAAACAAAGATACATATCCAACCCTTGTATGTAAATCCTTCAGTTAAGTAGCCCGTGAGGATATAGCGCAGGGAATGGAAAGCCGCTCCTCGAGGCACGGCCCAGCCGAAGCAGTCATTCTCATAAGGTAAACTCAGATCAAATATGACTTTCCGACTCGACGTGGGCCAAATTACTCCGTACGCGATTTCACTTTTCCCTGCGAGTACCTCTCCAAGAATTCCATAAGACGTTCCATTATCGTATGACCCGCCCCATATTAAAAACTGATGAACGAGAAAATTCGGCGTAAAATTCATATCCTTGGCCATCTCCAGAATCATCTGTGTCTCGAATCCGGATATCGGTGTCATATTGTTATATCTGTCCACTATCACATTTGGTGGAACGCTTATAGTTGAAACATTCAACATGCATCCGTTCATATTGATATTTTGTTTCGCGTCAAACAGATGTGTAATGCGCGATTTTCCAGGTATCCAATCGAGCTCTTTTAAGATAATTTCAGGTTCACAGAAGGATGAAGTGGAGAACTGTCCGCGCATTATATTGACAGACGAATGGTTGTTAACAATAACCATGGTATGAAAGAGTCCAAGTTGAAGGCATTTTTCTACGGTAGCTTGAAGGAAGGTTTTACTGACGCTATTATAAAAGGCTATCAAAATATACATGTGCTTATAACGAAGGACGTCTAAAAATTCCATTAAGTTAGAATCATCCCGATCGGATAAAATTAGCAGACTGAATTCGTGTCGATTAAGAAGCCCTTCAAATAATTTTAAATTTTTGATTATATAGCTGTACGAACAGAACATGACAATATTGTTGCCGTGTTTTGTTATGGCATCCGTGAATAAGTTAGACAATCTAATGCCTCCGTCCGTTATAACGATATCTCTCGTGTCATTCAAAAGTAGATCAAATACATCGATTAGACGTTCAGAGAAGAGTTTGGACCCCATAATTTCCGACTGCGTGTTATTTATGTTCCATTTTTGATCCAAACCATAAATTGACGTTAATGTTAAACTCCAAGCTATCACGATCAAAAGCTTCATTATGATGTCACTTCCCTGAAGATCTGTTCGTTAGTACTGAACGAGAAAATGTACCGCCCTTTTTATACAGTAATACAATTAGCGAGCAGTTTTCCTTTAGCAAATACGAGATTAACAGAATATTATTTGCTTCATTTTATTAGGCTGCAAACATTAATATGTTCGATTCTTATTCATTATTTAATATCGCTGGGTTGGAACTAACTCCAATCAGAATCGGCTTGGGTAAGGATACAATATTGAAAATAGAGCAAATAAGAAAACCAATTTGTTGAATTATAATGGATTGATTCCACAAATATCTTGCTTTCATCGAATGGGTAGCTACTTACATTAATTTATTTACGTATATTTGGTTCGGGTACGTTTTCATAATTCAAAGAATACTCATAAAAAATTCCGAAAATGGTTTCATATAACTTATCATACATTGGTGTATTTTTCTACAAGAAAGTAATAACGTTTTTAATTTTTCTAATATTGTAAATTTCATGAAATATCGGCGAATGAATTAGACTCAACGAAGCTTTCTCCTTTAGCACAAATCAAGCCGGGGTCTATGATGTATTTTTAATTCAACTATTTTTTTTTTTTGCTCCAAAAATAAATCACCGTAAATAAATTACATCGGTCGGTAGTGAGCTGGAGACCCAAATAAAGCATAATAAGACATTATCATATCGGTCGGTAGTGAGCTGGAGAATAAAGCATAATAAGACATTATTACATCGGTCGGTAGTGAGCTGGTGACCCAAATAAAGCATAATAAGACATTACATCGGTCGGTAGTGAGCTGGAGACCCAAATAAAGCATAATAAGACATTACATCGGTCGCTAGTGAGCTGGAGACCCAAATAAAGCATAATAAGACATTATTACATCGGTCGGTAGTGAGCTGGAGACCCAAATAAAGAAGATCATCGGATATTCTTAAAAGAGAGAAGAATCTTTGAAGGCAAGAAAGAAAACTGTCTCTAGAAGGAATGTTATGACAATGAACCATAATAACAACTGCATGTTTAATTGATTAATTAATTAATATATAGTAAAAACTTTTTAATGTAACTCATTTTGACGGTTATACCCATCAACGTAACATATCATTGAAGAAAAATATAATATCAATATAAAAGAAACATGAAACAGAACAAGACACAGAAAATAAAAAAAGGTCTTTCCGGTAAGACAAGAGATCCTGAGTTCGATTCCTACTTGTGACCGTTATCTTTTCTTTATTTTCTGTGTTTCGTTTAGATTTATTTATATTATCTTCTTCTTCGAAGATTTAATTCATATGAATTCACTAGGTAGATATAATAAAATATTCTTGTGAGTACATCTTCCGTAGGATATAATATTGGAAGGCCCAAATATGGATGACGGTACAGTGTAGAGACAGAGACCAAATACAAAAGATTGGGCATAACTTGACTAGTTATAAAGAACTGACGTGACTCAGCAGTATACTGTGTAATTGCGTCTCCCAGAGGCAGCCAGGTTGCTCCAAGAGATTTTACGCCGATAATAATGCTGATTAAATTGACAAAAATGCAAAACAGTCTTTAACAAGTTTTTAACCGAATCGGCCGATAAAGATATGTGGAATAAAATACGCTGGTGTTGTTGGGTAACTAAATATAAACGTACCAATATACTTACACAAAATCTATTTGAAAGCTTCTTTCGAAAATACTAGTATCATATTGACGATTCCCCTCACCATCAATCAAATTGATTCAATCCACCTGAAAATCAATCTAAATAATATATCAAAAGGCTCACATTTAGGTTAGAATGGGCCACGAATAAGCGACTCGAGTTTTCTACTGCTGCGAGAACAAACATTCCTAGAAAAATCCGTAAAAGGTTGCTTCAAACACTCGAAAAGGCTTTTCACTGCCTGCTCTTTACTTTGTGTCTTTGAATTTTATTTATTTATATTCTACCCAATAATGACATTACGTAGGCATGGACTTAAACTCGTAAATGGAAAGATTAATCGTGTTTTAAGAATGATTTAATATCCACGTCAATCCAATTTCGTTGATACCATCTCTTCTTCTTGTGCGTGCGTCCTGCGTAAATCTTCAATAAACTCCGAAACTTGGATTTGCTTTCAATTTAAGTATCATTATAAAAATTGGAACTGATTGTGTGATGAATTTAGACAGGCGATAAAGTACCTACCTCCAATATAATAATTTAACAAAGATATATTTTTATTTTCATTATTAAAATTGGAAAGGATTTGTCAAGAATTCAGACTGTTCCGCGATTTTTTATACTAATAAAGTTAAATTAGAAAAATATTTTTTCAACGAAAACATACATAATAATTGTTTACCTGGATAGGTTACCAAAATAAAACTCCAGACATCCCAAAAAAAAATATTAATGCAGGCTCAAAAAATCCAATTTAGGTTTTAGGAAGGATAGTGAGTCCACAGAGAAAACCAATGTTCCATAATGCATCAATTTCTTTTTCACATCGACGCTTTGATTTATTTTGCTGGTAAATAGTAAAAGCTTCTCCCAATAAATAACTCCTTTTTTGGGCCGCACATATTTCATCTAAATCTTTTTAGGAGAGAAAGAAAGTTAGTTCCCTTTCTGTACTGCATTGGAAAACATTGATGAAGTTATTGGTGACATATTTCTTATGGGATTTGCCATCCACCTTAAAATTATATGGGGGGTGCTTTGGAGTACCATTATTATGCGTAATTAAATGGATAAGGCGAATTGATTGCCTTTGATAGTTAAACCAATTAAGTACCTTTAATAAAAACAAATCAACCCCCTCCCCCCTCCCTATTCCGTAGGAAAAAATAGAATAGTATTCGTAAATCACATTCCTGGAAAATACAACAACATTATTCGCAACATTTATTTTATCAATGTGTAATCCCAAGACCAAACCTCCACCATAAACATGGAAATGGTTACTCACGGTTTTTTCGTTCTATTGGTTTCGATCAATTACTCCCTTGTACACCTTTGAATTCAACGATTTAAACGAACATCCGATAGCGAACAGCGAATAGCGTACAGCGAACAGGCGAATAGCGTACAGCGAACAGTAAAGCAACGGCGGGCAATTCTATCCGTTTCTTGCGGCGATTATTGTGATTCTGAAGGTAGGCCAGAAAAAATCCACATGTCCCAACCAGATTATATACATATAAAAATGTTAGTGCAGTTGCAGTGTTAATCGGACACTTAATGCCATCTAGCTCACCAAATCCATATTCAGTTATCGGTTTGAGTCCGAGATACAACATCACAAACTTCCGCATAAACAGGCAATTATAGTCAATTTACTTAATTAACGCCGAAATTAACGTAAATTGCCCACTTTCATCAGTATGGACTTCGATGATTTATCGAGTGATAAGAAAGGTCGATGATACTAATTGATTTTAAAACTTCCAAGGTGAAATGCTGAGAACTGTTTGTTTTCAACGGTTAGTTTTTACACAAAAAAATTATGAATGGTGCACTGACCCCAGTAAAACAAATAGTATTTACAATAAGTATACTCGCATGTAGCACCATTCTGATTGAAGAGGAGGGTTTTATCGAAAATCAACCCGTAAAATAGGTCAGAATGACAGTAGTTTGGTTTTTATAAAAATCATGTTCTTCTAATAAAATCATAGACAAAACGGATAGTTTTGTAGATATCTGTGCTTACTACCTATATACGGATTAGGTGCAAAGCCATGCTAACCTCGACATAACAACAAAGCCTAGCTTAGAAACAACTGATATCGGTTACCGGACCTAACAAAATCACAAACTTTACGGTGTTTAGGAAAAATGGCCCATTTCTCTAAGTAAAATATTTGACCATGAAAGGAGAGTAGTTAAGTATAATG
Organism: Hesperophylax magnus; assembly: GCA_026573805.1. Classification (NCBI taxonomy): domain Eukaryota; kingdom Metazoa; phylum Arthropoda; class Insecta; order Trichoptera; family Limnephilidae; genus Hesperophylax; species Hesperophylax magnus. The sequence goes on from JAIUSX010000049.1 coordinate 14,088,196, forward strand.
CGTGTCGTCAGTAGCAGCTCCGGCTTTTACCACACATATAATTGTATATTTGATTTAATATAAGTATATTTGAGTAATGTAATATCATCGTTGAACAATGCCATTGAAAACCTTTTAATTTTTATCAGTGGTGATAACGATTGGCACTTGGTTCATGAAACGTATTAAAAGCACCGCGCTGGAAAAATATGACATTTTTGATAATAATAGAGAAGGTTAAAGGTGAAGGCGAGGCGATATTTCTGATTTCTGAACAAGCATGTTGTTCTCATAAAAATCAACCTCACTGCTAAACCTATATCGAGGTTAACAATTCACATTTGGGTGAAGCAAACATAGAGTAATCACAAACATAAAGCAATACTACATACAATCACAAAATATTTCAAAAGAGAGAAAAATATGTATTAGATGTGTTACCAGATGGGTAATTTGACAGTATATTGTAACAATATTTGAACCATAACTATGTACTTTCTTAATCATTATTCCCAAAGTATGTAGATAATGAGGACAGCTAGGGGACATTTAGTTTTTAGCAAATCGCTTATTATTTAAGAAAGGACAAGGATGAAAAAATATTAAGACAATCGTCTGTCAATACAAGCATCTTAACTAACTTTTTAAATTTAGCTAAGGAATTGGTAAACTAATAATGATTTGGTAGAATATATGCCTAAGTGGTGCCTGATATAAATAGTTTCATTGACCAAAATAAGTTTTAGTATGTCCGGCCACAAACTTCAATGTAGAGTCCATTCAAGTTGCATGGGTTTGTTGTGTTCTTTCTTCAAATTTGATATTGATAAAAAATCGACATATTTAGTGTTTTTTGACATATTTAATAAAAATAAAAACCAACAGACCATTGGTTTTATAAAAATACACAAAATAAAAGATTACAGTCGTTACTAAAATTTCATTGCACAAATTGGCGACCGGCTTAACCACTGGACTATCCTGAGAACATTTTTTTTTTTTTTTTTAATACTTTATTTATTTTCATTTCTTTACACATATTATACATATTAATAGATAGTATATAATAACACAATATATAATACCAAATAGTATACACAAGAAATGAAAACCCACTAAGGCACTGCCTGAGTGTGGGTAATATAAAACGATTACTATATTTCAAGTACCTAAAGTATAATATACATTAGTAGAAGAGTTTTTTTGTTTATAGTTATTATAAAAAGTAAAGAGAAAACATTATGTACAATAGTTTATAAAGTTTCAGCAAGTGAGTTGAAGAAAGGATCAATAAATTTATAGTAAAAGCGTTTCAATATCTGCCTCATTTAGCCATAATTTTACCTCTTTAATATATTCTATCTTTTTATTTATCATTTGAGTTTGTAGTGGTAGAAGGTTAAATGTACGAGGACCAATGAAACTGCTATGTGTCTGCATTAATTTAGTATTGGTTTGGGGGGTGTAAAATATATTATTTGTTCTTTTGCTCATTCTATTTTCATTTATTTTGAAATTATTTTTGTTTTTAAATAAATATTTCATAGTTTGTAATATAAATAATTTACGAATGTTTAATAATTTAGATTCCTTGTATAATAGGTCGGTCGAGAATGTTTTATTTTTGTTATATATGACTTTAATTATGTGTTTTTGAATTATTTGTAGAGGCTTAATGCACGTATCAGGTGCACCACCCCATCCTATTATGCCATAAGTGATTGCAGATTGCACCAGAGAGAAGTAGATCATTTTCAATTTTTCAGCGTTTAAAATTTCCTTGAGTCTATAAAATATGTAGGTAAGATATCTTAGTTTAGAAGTGGTTTGATTAATATGTGATTTCCAATTAAGATTAATATCTATTGATACTCCTAAATATTTTATATTTTTGACATTAGCGAGTTCGTTGCACAGGAAGCACAATTCTTGATTGCAAGTTGTATTATGGATTCTAATTTTAAGGTTGTCTTTTGGTTTGTTTTTCATGTTTTTATAAAAAGGTAAGTAAAATGTTTTGCTGTAGTTTAAGACAAGTTTGTTGTATTTTAACCATTTTGAAACGAGTGAAATACATACAGTTGCTTTCGAAAAAGTTTCTGTCCAATTATTACCATCCACTATTATTGCCGTGTCATCGGCGTAAGAAACAATTTTACCAGGGATTTCAAAATTACATAAATCATTAATATAAATTAAGAATAAAATCGGGCCAAGAACAGTTCCCTGCGGAACTCCGTTTTTTATCTGTGTCTCTGAACTATAATTATTCCCAATTTTTGTTTTTTGTGTTCTGTCTTTAAGATAGTTTGATAGTAATTTTAGTGTGTCTTTTTTGAAGCCCAGTCGAGTTATTTTTTTAACGAGTAAATTATGATTAACGGTGTCGAAAGCTTTTCTTAAATCTAGGAATATGGCAAGACATTTCTTTTTTTTATCGATAGATGTATAAATATGTTTTGTCAATTCATATATGGCATCCTCAGTGCTTAGATCTTTACGAAAGCCGTATTGGTTTTTCGATAGAATTTTATATTTTTCTAAGTGTTCAATGTCTCTAAATTTTATGCATTTTTCGAATATTTTTGATAGGTTTGAAACAAGGGATATTGGTCTGTAATTGTCTAATTTATGCGTATCCCCAGATTTATGAATAGGTATTATAGTGGAGATTTTAAATTGTTCTGGAAAATGACCATCTTTGAGGCATATATTAAAAATATGTTGTAATGGCGTTAATACATGTTGTTTTATTTTTTTTAATGTATCACATGATAGTCCATCATTTCCCTTAGAGTTGGATGGTTTTAGGTTATCAATATATTTTTCAATTTCTTTAAATGTAATAGGAGAAAAATATTCTATAGAGTTAATTGAATCGTTATTAGAATCTAATTGAGGAGATGTCTCCATATAATCATGATTAACATTAATGCCGGAGGATTCAAGTACCTCGTCTACTATATTTGTAAAAATGTTATTAAAACATTCTGCAATGGTCGATTTGTTAGTTATTATTTCATTATTTATTTTAACCTCATTTACAATATTTGAAGAAATAATTTTTTTGTTGGCAATTTCATTTATAATATTCCAAGTTTTTTTAGTATTATTTTTAGCATTTTCAATTTGTTCACAATAGTATTTCTTTTTGCAGTTTCGTATCAGTCTATTTAGTAAGTTTCGGTACATTAGATATTTTGTTTTCAGATAAGGCATTGTTCTGAGATTATTATTTTGGCAATCCATTTGATATTTTATCATTTCTCTATATAATTTATCCCTTTGTTTAATTGATATAATTAATCCAACTGTAATCCAAGGTTTAATTTTTTATATTTTCTGTTAGTGACAACTATTTTACTTTCACTTTTTAGAATATAATCTCTAAGAGTATTATAGAAATTCTCTAATGCTAAATGTGGATTTTCTATTGATATTACATTTTCCCAGTTTTCTGACTGAAGTAAAGAGTTTAAAGTTTTATAATCAATGTCTACTTTTTCTAGAGTTACAGAATTTTGGTTTAAAGGTGTATTTTTGAAATGGTGTCCATAAAAGGTCGGGTAATGATCTGTGATATTAGTTTCAAGAATTGAAGAGATAATATTGGTCGCCTTGTACGACTTGACAAATATATGGTCTAAACATGCAGAGTTATTTAAGGTTACTCTAGTTGGTGAGCTAATATATGACATATATCCAGAGCTTGATAAACAATCTAGATACTCATTTTGACAATTTACATTTATATTGTTATCATTAATATTTATATTAATGTCACCTGTCAAAATGGAAAAAGTAAAATTGTTTCTGTCAAGATTTTTAACAAAAGATTTTAGTTCTTTTACAAATAAAAAATCATTTAATGATGGGGATCTGTATATGGCTAGTACGTGATATTTATAGTTGTTTTGAAAAAAGGTTAATTTTATTGCATTGGCTGACTTAAATTCAATAAATTCAGTGGCAACATTTTTCAGAGTATTATGATAGAAGACAGTGACTCCATCATGACCAGTATGTTTACAGGCAGAGGAAATTGTGGTATAATCTGATAAGTTATATGGAATAACATTTTTCATTTGAGTTTCAGTCAAAACAATTATGCTTGGAGAAAAATCTAGGTTATTAATAAGGATACAGAGCTCATCGAAGTGTTTCCGTAAACTTCTAATATTCATGTTTAAGATAGAGAAATTAACATTTTTAAAAAGTAGATTTAGTTCATATGGGTTGGTACATTTATAATTTTCATGTATGTGGTTTTCTTCAGCCATGTTAAATGTTGATTGGTGTTTGCTATGTGGTGTTATTATTATTTATTCGGAGGGGATGTCTTCTGAGCTTCTTATTTGTATGATTGGAGATTTTTCATTTTTTCTCATCCAAATTTTTCCGTTCTTTGCCCAAATAAATTTATACCCAAGCCTTGACGATTTAGCTAGGTAAAGTAGGTGTTTATTGTGTTGGGTCAGTTGTTCGTTAATATATATTGTGCTGTTTTCTTCAAAATTTATGTTTTTTGCATATAAAATACCATATATTTTTTTTATGTGTTATGATTACGTCTTTATTAGTCCGTTGAGTATCTCCAATAAACATCTTGATAGATTTTAACACAAAGGTGTCAACTAGCCAAATGTCCCCGCACAGAGCCAAACCTCAGTGTGCGTGCGGAAACTTTAATGGCTCGGCGTGGTTCGACAGGCTCGGCTTGATATTTTCAGCGAGTCTATACAGGGTGTATCGGCACGTACCCGACAAACTTTAACCAGCTATTCCTTAGCACATTTGGAGTAAAAAATGTTATGGGCACTTTGCTGTTCGGTAACATTTTTTTTAATAAAAAAATATTATTCATATTTTCACCACATGTCACCAATGTTTTATCCTTTGTCAAAGTTTGAAAACCCGTCTGGCAATATTTTGTTCGAGTTTCGTTGAATAATGTACGTACGTACCTACGTTGGCGCGCTTTTACAATCACAACGAAATGGCACAGCACCATTCGTCTCATTTTTAACTATTATTATTTAGTGTGTACGAAAGAGCGAGGACACTTTTTGACGCACTTGCTAATAACAGCTGTTGAACGCGAGAAACAAGGCAAATGACAGTGACGGAGTGTGGATTTTTTATTTATTTAGTGAATTTTTAATGGAAAAAAATGTTACCGGACAGCAAAGCGCCCATAACATTTTTTACTCCAAATGTGCTGAGGAATAGCTGGTTAAAATTTGTCGGGTACTTGCCGATACATCCTGTATACTCGTATATTTATATACATTAATACATATTTTATGTACCTTCCTAGCTGTATTTTTCTTAATATTTACTTAATTTTAAATATACCTATGTTAATTTTTTGTAAAAAAAAATCTTTTTTATTTAGCAATATTATTTTATTTATCATAAACCATTGTTGAAGATCTGAAAAAAAAACTATTTATTTACCTAAGTTCAATACTTTTACCGCTAAAATTTTACTACTTAATTTTCACTAAACCATTGTTGAATGGTTAAATAACTAATTTCTGTACCTGTATTATTTTTTAATTAATTTTATATAAAAAACATTTATTGTAGGTACCCATATGCGATTTTAGTTCACAAGTCCGAGATGTTCACTCGATGGTGACATAGTTATATCAAACTGGCCTGGCTCGGGGTGGATCGAGCCAGTCTTGTGTGTCTCGTTAATTTGGACTGTGTCCAAATGACTTCGTCGTGTATGTCTAGCTTTAGTCCCCACGCATGGAGAAATTGGAATAACATCCGGTGTGAAGTTCACGTTTCAGTAGGTAAATAGTGTACTAACTTTATAGACTCGAGATACTTCAATACATGAAAAGGAATTGAGAGATAAGCAAGTTTTTTTTTCCAAATTCCAACATTTTGTGTGGATTCCACAATATGGAATAATCTGCCTTGGTAAAAATTCTACTTTTAAGTCCTGCCTGGATGACACGCCGGTTTAATTTTGAAGACCTCTCTGTTAAGGTAGTCGAAGCTTTTTTCTACAGCCAAAACGGGTGCGCGTCTTTGCTAGTTTCCATCTTAGTTAGTTTATGCTATGTTTTGCAGATGGCATTAATGTATTTTTATATTTACAAAATCAAAATTATTTTATATCCCTAACAATATTATTTTAACAAAATTAAATTCCCCGTTAGATTCTAAACATTCGTTTATTTTTACCTATCTTCTGTCACCGACAACAACAATAAGAACAAAATGTTTTAAATTAGGACGTGTTTCAGTGGGCAAACTATAAAATGAACACTTAAGTTAGAAATTATAACAAGTAGGTACTTACCTAAATGTATTTTAGAGATAAATCGAGAAGGATTCTCACCTACCTACTTTTTCATTCTGATTTCTTAAACCCCCAACGAAGAAATCAAGAATGACTGAATTGAGAGAGAATTTCAGAGTTTACAACCTACGAGATTGCGAAGATCTTTATTTCTATCTTTTTAAATTTAAATTTACTTAAGTACTTATTTCACCATAGATTTGCAATCAATCGCCTTTGAAGCATCAAACAATAAAAAATGGCGCGCAATAAACCGTGAATCCGATAACAGCACGGTAGTGTTAGTATCTCCTAGTAGTGATGTCAGTTACTAGTATGTGGGCGCTAAGAGCTCAGTGCGTAGTGCGCAAGAGGTCATTGTTTCTTCTAGCGGAGATTGAGGCTGCTGCGCCAACTTGACCAAGTTGATCACTCGTGGCGGCTGAGAGGCCAACCAAACAAAACACTTAGCCAAAACGAAAAAAAATTATGTTTTAATTTAATGTGTTGCTTTATATTTTGTTATGATTGCCGTAGTAGTCAAACTGCTCAGAGCCCGTAAGTCTGCTGCACTTCCCGTGTTGGGAAGTTAGTGTAGGGAAATAAATGGGTAGGGAGGGGAGAGAGGGGAGTAGAACAATACGGCTCTTCTTCCTCTCCACGCCAAATCAGTGCGGGGGTGCCACAAGGATCTGTGCTGTCACCGACGCTGTTTTTGTTGCACATCAACGATGTCGTTAAATGTGCATCAATGTATTGCTACGTTGGGGTTATCTTTTGAGAAGCCACTTCGACTTATGATGTCCGAACAGCTCGTGAAGTTTTGAGACAAAAAGTTAACCACCACCACGAGAAGGCTCGTGCCTGGAGTAAGGCCAACCCGGTCAGTTTAAACGTCTCAAAAACCCTAGCATCTTATTTGGGAAAAGAGGGATATTAATTACTATCTGGTGTTTACGGAAGCACCCTTCCCAATAAAGACTCCATTGAAGTGCTTGGAGTAAGTAAACCAGAAATATCGGGACTCTATAAAAGCCCGAGTAAATCTGGCTTCCAAGAAACTGGGCGTCTTGTATAGGGCTGGCAGATTCTTCAATAGTGGCCAGCTACTAAACCTATACAAATCTCAAGAACACCCATATTGAATTTGGCAGCCACCTCTGGACTGGACTTCCACAATTGTTGATAAACCTACTTGATTCTGTGCAAATTATCCGTCTGATTGACAATCCATTGTTAACAGACCGATTGCCATCTCTAATGCACAGACGCAATGTGGGCATGCTGAGTCTGTTCATCGGGTATTTTAATGGAGCCTGCTCTAAAGAGCTAGCAGCATTGATCTCCAGTGCACCTAGTACACGAGCGGAACACCCGTTCACAGTTGATGTTGGCTTGATGAGAAAGGGTCGCTTCTTCGACTTATTTCTGTATAATACGGCTCGTATGTGAAACGAGCTACCGGCATATGTTTTTCGTCCTTTATATAATCCTAACCTATTTGAAACCCGCAAACTCCTTCCTACAGCCCCTACCTTAACCCGCATCACAACGATGCTCAACCAGGTTGCGACATAGCTCCCCTACCTTAGTCAGGGGCACTCTTGGATGGCGTCACAAGACACAATCTTCCACTAGGGACACAACAAATTTTCCAGCCTGTTGAAAAGTCACCCACGATTTGGGTTTTCGGGAATTGAGTCTGGTACGTTTGACTTTGCTTGTGACATTTGTCGTTGTAAATAAACGGTCCTGTCGCTGAGAGCTCTATTCTAACCCCACATTAATTAATATTATGTTTATGGGGCGGGGGTGAAGTTACAGGGGACTTATCAGCGGTATATCTTTGAGAACGCGTCGCCCGTCTGACCGCCAATCTGAATTCGAAAGTTAAAACGTTAAGCTCTTTGCGGGCCACTAAATAAAACAATGCAAAATAAAACAAAATGGCTCACTGACACCGCGAATACCATCACATCCAGATATTTCAAACTACGAAGGAATATGGAACATGATTATATTCTTCAAAGTAGCGGTATCATTCGACCGATTTTGACATTGAAGATTTTCAATTTCTTTCGGGGAAAATAAACTTCAGAATGCAGGTTTCCACAGGGAGGTAAGTCCACTGAAATAACATTATAAACCCTGTTAGTTCAGTAACCTTGTCGCCTGAAAGGGGTACCGTGCGTCAGATCTCGTAGTTCTGATTTTTTATGATGTTGGCCAAATATGAAAAAACCACAAAATTTTCTACCTTTCTACAGTTTTTGGCGATTTTATCCCTGAAGGACTAGTTTTTGAATATTAACCATCTAGTGCGTTTTCAAAGTAGATTAAATTTTTTACAATTTGAGACCCAAACCGCTTTTAAAATTATGTCATTTTTTCGAACTCAATTTTTCTCTAAATTTTTTTTTTGGAATTTCGATTCTGTACCTATAGATGTGGGGACCTACATATGAACCACTCCCTAGGCCAGGTTTTAAGCTCAAATTGTAGCAAATTTAGTCATTTTGGGATAAAATCACTAAAACTGAAGAAAGGTAGAATATTTCGTAGTTTTTTATTTAATTATTTTTGATGATGTTGCGTTCAACGCTCGAGGTCGAAAATTAATCACTGGACCAACATCATAAACAACTCACCAAAAACTCAAAACCAGCAGATCTGGCGCTAGGTCTGATGTACATGGTTACGGGACTATGAACCGAAGCCTTAGTTCTTGAGGTAACTCGTTTGAACTATTATGGGTAAACTTAAAATAATTCATAATGTTGTATTTCATAAATGGCGCTAATTTAATAATTTCACTTGCGTTTTGAAAGTTACGCTTTAAAATTTTAAGACGAATTATTTCTCTACACCCGTACATACACAATATGAATATGAATAGATAGTTTTGTCCGTATTAAACTACATTATTTTAAAAAAGGCATACAAATACTATATTGTATGGGTGATTCAATCCAAAATTGTATTTGCATGCCTTATTTGAAAGATTTGAGTTTTTATACGGACACAACTACTTATTCATGTTCATATTGCATGTGTACGGGCGCAAACAAATAATTCGTCTAATAATTTTAAATCATAACTTGCAAAAATGTATTTTAATAAAAATAATTTAATTAACGCCCCCTACAATCGTGTAGATCATAACTGTTAAATAAGAATAATAGTGATATTTTTATTGCGCCCGCGGATGAGAGAGTTGCGGCGACAGTTGGAAACTATTCTTAAATTTATGCAAATTCAAAAAAGTCTCTCTGGTGTCGCCTCGCTCGTGTGCGCACCTCAATAAATGGATTTTTATGCTCGCAACTGTTGCAAAGCTACAGTCACTCGTCGGTGGGCGCTCTTAGCTGAAAAGAGGCATTTAACAGCATGTTTTAAAATTTAAAAATTTTATGACAGGTATTTGAGGGGCGTCTGATTAATTCCTCGTGAAGAAGAGTATCCCTACATACCTATATATTGGATACATTGTAACATTTTTTACAGAGTCAAGCAGAATTGATGAGTTGTGTGCCTGTACCTATGTCAAACCTCATATTGCAAGTCATGATATTTTCAATCGGTTACGATATAAAAATATTAATTTAATGCACGTGTATGCCTTCACCCGTGAGTAGGTGAGTCTTTGTCTTCTTTGCCATATAAAAATGACACTTGGAAATAACACTTCGAAGGATATATTCTGATTTAAAATATTCATTTGATGGGTGCGTGGTCTGAAACCGAAACTACTTATCTGTGGGTTAATGCTAAAAGTGTCTTTGTAAGTATTTGGTAATTAGATTTAAGTACCAGAAAGTATTCTAAAGCATCCCTATAAATACCAATGTCAAGTGAAATTGTGTCCTATCAAATCATCATTCGGAGCGATTGACAAATTTGGCATGGGCACTTCTAGCAAAAAGCCCCAGATATTATTTAAAGTAAAAACACCATACAAAGTATCAGTACATTATGTAAAGTATCACCTTTAGTGGATTGAGGCAATACAAAGTGAATGTGGAATAATATCTGTACGGTAATTTAATGAAAGTAGATATTCATGATAAAATCCTCAAGTAAGCATGAGATTGATTAAAAAAAATAGTTTACTAGATTAATCATTATTCTATATTTATAGTCTCGAACCCCTGGAGAAAAAAATTTAAGCAAAAACTTAAGCCCGCTAAAAACGCTTGCACTTTTTTTCTTTCTGTTTTATTGTTTCATGGTTGTCTTTTGGAGTGTAGAACGATAGAAATTAGTTACAGTTTAGCATCTGATAATCATTTTAAATTTAAATTAACTTAAAAATGTTTTGATTTTCAGCAGAATTTGGCTAAAAAAGGTCTACACTGATCGGCTTCATTAAAATGTGACTTTCGATGTGTTACACCCTGTGTATCAATACATACCTGTGTAGTTGTAGGACATCATCAATTTTAACAACAAAACCTAAGAAGAACCTCATTAGCTCGATACAATCTTCACCAGCGCCTCCTTTTGTTGACCGCAAGAAGCAACTAACTAACTTCCTACATTATTAATTTGGTTTGAACTGACTTTGGTAATATTTAGAAAGTGCTAGCTTTAAACATACAAACCTACACATCACAAAGACAATAATTAATAAAGTAGATAAGTAATTTAAAAATATATAATTATAACATTTTCTTGTATTTCCCTGGATTTAGGTACCAAAGGCGCATACAAGGGGGGAGTGGTTAAGAGGAAGCTACAAGCCAAAAATGTGTATATTCTTGGTATACCTTATATTGTAGGTAATACTTATTAAAATCGTTTGACAAACGGAGTCTAGAAAAGTAAGATTTCAAGCATAAAACTGTTTTTTATTTATTTTGTAAATAATTTTATAAGAAAGCAAAAAAGTTAATCCAGTGAAACTGTCACAGATAATCTTAGATATAATACTGTATTTTTTTTAAGTTGTTTCCTTTATGCGTTCATACATTTCTATTGAAAAAATATATTTTTTAGTAATTTACATTTATATATTTTTTTTTTATTCTACTCAAGTGCAACGATAGGAAAACCTTCAATTTATCTAAAGTATATTGTTGGTATTCATAATGTACACCAATTCGTTATAAAGATTAATCAAAATAGTGATTTAGCATTAAGCTTCGCCTTAAGGCCCCGTAGTAAGCTTTCAAAGATGGTTCGAAAGAGAGATATGAATGTTAGAGGGAGCGCGTTACTATTAAAAATGATAACAATTAAGCGAAAATGGTGAAAATATTTGATAAAACACGACTCGTTTGAAATAGAGCAAAAATCTCTGGGACAATGCTTTAGTTGCATTTAAAGATACACTGTGATTTTTTCATGGCTATTACATATTTAATAACAGAATAAAATGAGTATTTAATAATTTTCGTAGCTTACTTTGCGATTTTTTTCTACCGAGGGAATATAAAATAATTAACCTTTTTTTCATAACAAATATATTATCTTCAATAATAGCATATATTTTATTTTTATAAATTAATATTTTTATAAATTAAAAACTTGAAAACTTAAAGAGAAACTTATTATAAATCAAAAAGTATCTAGTTTGGCTATTGCGTAGGAAAAAAATAACACTACTACATTATGTACAAAATGGTGACCGGAAAATTATCAAAATGATAAATCATCACATCTTTAAAAAGTTATATAAAATCATGGAAAGTGATGAAACAAAAACTTTATTAACTGGGGTTAAGTAGGTTAGGTTAGGTTAGGTTTAAAAAAAAATTTCATCGTTTCTAATGACTTTTTCACTTTTTAAAGGTGTGTTGAATTGTCGATGTGTTGATTTATCATGGAACCTTACAAAATACAAGAATATCATTTTCACCATGTCTTTTATCAATGTGATATTTAATGTTAATATAATTATAAAAACTGGACATAAAATGTTAAAATTTTACAGCTTTAAGCTATGGTAAGTAGAGATGCCCCCCACGTTCTCCCTTGTCCATCCACAGGGTCTAACGACTCATTACGGTGGACCCCCCTCCCCGTAAATGCTATAGCTACGCCACTGCTTTCCTATGTGCATATAATTTGTGGGGGTTCACACAATGTTTTCATATAATGTGATGTCGAACCACAAAATGGTTTTCACATTTTTAATATAGGAAATATGATAGCAAAACTAATATTATTTAACAAAAATGGTTCAATGAATTATTCTGTAAACTGCGAGTTAACAAACTAATAAGAAAAAAAAATATATATATACTCACCACCTTGTTCTGTGATTATTTTTTACGCGTCATTATAGACGGGTTTTTCACTTAGTAATATACTGTACCTACTTGTAAAATATCAGTATTCCTACTTTTTTGGTTGATTACCGTCAGTGGATTTAGTGTCACACCTGCTTCTCTGATTCTTGCATTCCGGGCAGGTACCTATATCGATATTCAAAGAAAAGGGCGGGGACCCATCCCGGGGGTACCTGGGTACGTTGTATCAGTACCTAGCCACGCACACTCACACCATCTTTATTAGTATTCATAGATAATACAGGTGTGCTAGCCACTAGTCGCTTAGTGGTGTAACTCGAGTCGATCTACAGAAAGAACCTATCCAACGAAAAAAAATTAAAATAAACGTTTTTACGTAGGTATGCTGCTAAGATAATTTTTCTGTAAACCTCGTAAGTCAAAATTTTGTGTAGGTGTGATGAAAATCATTTAATTTTTTTTATTATTTTTTGGAACAACACTCCTTAGATGTCGATAAAGTTTAAATTCCTACTTAACACCGGCTGCCTGTTTTGATTTATGCATGAAAAAAAGCATGGCCAAAAAGACTTTATAAGTTTAATTTTATTTTGCGAAGTTCAAGCGCATATTTTTAATTGTTTTATCATCATTTTCTGAAAAAAAACTTAAATAACTACATTATGCAATAACTGAAAATGGGTTCGTAAGTAGAAGATTTTGAACTTGAAAGCAATTTTCATATGCATGATACTTTATTTTTTTCTGGGCTAATAAGAAGACTTGATCGTTTAAAAAAAGAAAATCATTTAAGAAAAAAGTTTGATCATTTCAAAGGCCAAAATAGTTTTTACTCGCAGTATTTAAATAAAGCATTTAAAATATTTCTAAGCTATCAAATTTTCAAACAAAAAACACATGATTTTGCATTAATACGTAGTGCTTCGCCTTAAATAAAATAATTTGTTATTTATCTTAACAACGATATAAGATTTGGTTCAGACTTTTTTGAAAAAACCATAAAACTGCTCATGTTTACTCTATAGAGCATTACGACCTGAATTACATACGCTATGATATCAGATAATCATCCAAAATCAAAATCTCTGCCAACTATTACATGAATAATATAAAAACATAATCAAAAGCAGTTTTCGTGAATGTAAATTTTACATTCACGTTTAAAATAATCTACTATTTGTCCGTGAAAGTACGATTAAACGAACTAAAATGGCTAACGGTGAAACCGATGCTGAACTTAAAAAAAACAACCCATTACCTAAATTCCTTTTATAGAAAATGATCTACAACAATGACATTAATAAACGTAATACATATAACATAACGATCAATGAAATTAGGCTACCAAAATAGGACAAAGTCAATACAAAAACAGTTTACTGTACGAAGGAATGCAATCTTCTATTGCGCTGCTGGAAACCATAAAGTCTGCACTGTAGGAGACATATTAATAAAAATAAAATGCAATAAATAATAAAAATGTAATCAATAATAATTTGTAAACTTCGGTGAACAAATTGCCAAAATAAAATTAATAGTTAAATAAAACTCATGAAAATTCATCTAATATTCTGTCTACGTAAAACATCAACGTTCCCTAGTATTTGACAACTCGAGTTCATTTGATTAATAATTTGAACTTCCATAAATAATATTGTTATAGTACAAATAATAATGTTGTAGGTATAAATGAATATCGAGGCATTTACATTACATGAGTTGATGACAAAAATGATTAATTCTTACGCGTAATTGGTTATTGTGTGTGTCCACAATAACCAATCGGTTATTAGTTGCACGTTTTTTTAAATAACTATTTCTACCTTTTTAACGAAAATGCTCACAATTTTATGTCTTGAATGTTAGCGTTGGCTGGCTTATTTACGCATAACGATGCTCATTTGCAGGTAGACAAGGGTATTATTCACTTAATAAAAAACATATACTATATACATAACTAGTACCTGCATGGAGACTTAGCGACCCAAAGCTGATCCATTAATATTTTACCTTTAAACTAATAGAAATTAATTGGTTATTTATTACGTACACGTATTTTATCGTTAAAATTTACAAGATTCAATTTATCACTAAGATGAATAAAATAAATTCTTTCTTTTTCGTTTGGCCTTCAATGATTATATATTACAATTTGAGGTTTTACTCAATAAGTTATTCTACTATAAAAATATCGAATATTCGCCCTAGACATAAAATTAAATGTAAAAAGTCAATAGATGTCACATATTAATATAAAATATGGATATATTTATCAAAGACACTACCTAGACTGCAATTTAATTCGGTTAGAATCTTGAAATTATATATGAAGAGAACAGTCAATAAATATACGCTCTCAGTAGAAGTATGATACAATTTTTAAATTACGGAACTTGATAAGGTGGAATTAGCTCAGAGCTCAGAACACTGCATCGGGAAGGCAAAAGTCCTGGGCCTCGATTCTCGGCAAACTTATTCCACGCGAACAACGAGTGGTTTCTACCCACTTGCTGTTCGACTGGAATGACTTTTGACGTTTCGTCGATACTCAAGAATAAGATCTCTTACTTTCTTACGGTTTTACTCATAAAGTATTACACTATATTTTTTTTAATATATCCTTAATTTAGAGCCAGATAATCACACGAATCAGTGTATTCAAATTATACGACCAGATCAAAGGTGCAAAAGCAGCAACTTAGTTTTTTACAAGAGACTGCTGAACAACAATAGTTGGGTGATATAAAAAAAAACACTCAATAGTCTCGCTTTGTTCCTTGTTTCTTTGGCAGAAATTTCAGATATAGCAGTTGAACATTATGAAGCATAAAAAGAGATGTAGACATTTGTAAATTATGACCAATTTCAGACATCGTTAAATATTTCCGCAGAGGTATACGCTTACCGACCGGGCTTTATTAAAATTCCAAGAATATCCTGTTTATGGACGTTCTCCAGTTTCCCCTGTCAATCTTTCCCTGAGAGCTGAGAGTTTCATCTGTAGTCTGGATGCTGAAGGCTCAAGATCGAATAATATACTGATGGCTGAAGTGGAAGCTGAATAATCATGGGAATACTTTGTTGCACGCACAAATACTCAATACTTTACAGTACCTACTATGAACCTAAAAAGCCCTGGACAGAGCATTAATGTGATTGTGTATGAATGACATTGAAGCCAAATTTAGAATAAGAGGAAATTGCCTGGCAGCCATCTTGTGTGACAAACTTTTTAAATTATCTGTATGCAAATGAAATATTAAAATTTTATTTTTACATTGTTAACGCAATTACAACGGCTTCTGTTTTTTTTATATTTGATGAGATTGTGTAATGTTAAAAATATGTGGGTAAAGGCGTTTTTCATACATCTTTCCCCTCTCCCGCGGCTTCAAATTGATTTCGAACATTGTCTGTCCAGGGCCTTTTAGGTTCATGGTACCTACTCTACCTGCTGCTGAGCTTTGATAGATAGATCATGAAAAGATTCACTCAAATCAATATATCTGGTTTGGAGCAGAATTTAAACATTACTTACTTGGTTATGGGTAGCTAAGACGGTTGTTATTCGATATTTGGCCCAAAGTCAATTGACAAACATATTTTATCATAAATGATGTCATTTATTTCAAATTTTCCTTGGTTAGGTTCCATGAACATTATTCAAACCAGCATAAAAGTAAAGAATTTTAAATTCGTTTCTTTATACATAACATATTTTACAAGATGTCAAGGAACGTAGTTGAGTTTCTTAACTAGTGATCTTATTTGGAGTAAAAATGCTAATTAAATTTTGTTCTCCAGTGACTTTCTTGACATATAATTCTTCCAGTCGTCACTGGTCACTCAGCAAGTAACATCCCAACCCCTCGCCCCGTCCATACTTGTCAAATACCTACGGAGTTTTAAAATGTTTTTATAAAAAAAAATATCAAAGACGTCACCGGAGACCAAAAATTCATTTACTTTTTACTCCAAATAATATCAGAAATCAATAGTTTAAGTTAGTCAAGTATGTATGTCCCTTAAAACACTCTGTATAAATAGTAGGTAGCTGTTGTGGTGTTCAAGTACATCTGTAGATTATCCAACCAATTACAGAGATGCTTCCTGGATAGACCAGTTTCAAACTATCGATTAATTTTAAGGATCCATTAAGTTTTACTACCATTAATAGTTTAAATTGCAATTCTAATTATTGAAGAAGACGCAAAATCATTCCCAGTAATATATTCACAACCGGAAAATCGATTCGTAGTCGAAATATGAACAAAATATCAATTAGACCTTTATATGTCTTCAGCGTGGAAAATCGTTGCAATCGATATGAAGCTGCATTTGCAAGTGTATAACAGTGTCAATTAACCTGTTTAATTCTGTTCTATCATAAATACAAGTTTTTGGCTGCAGGTCTTATAGGAGTCAGTTACAAATAAGATTCACGAGATTTAAAGAGTTTGTAGTCATTTCATCAATATTGGTGAGACTTTCAAGCTAGCGATTTAATTAATATTTTTTAAATGATGTAAATAATGAAACGGCTGCTTTTTCTTCAAATTTTTTTGTCATATGAAATAACGTAATAACACTTTTAATAGTATTATTTTGATACTATCCGAGTTTAGTGACTAGATCTGCATTGCGATAGTATAGTAAGCGCCCTCCTGATGATTTTTCATAAAAACAGTTGTGTGCAAATTATCCAAATATTATTATTACTTCCCAACCATCCTCTTTTCCATTTCCTTGTCATGCACATTTACTTCCTCCTCACAGCGCAACCAAAAGGGGGATGCAATATACCACAGTTAATTTTCATGTCAACGTTTTATAATCTACTGTAATTGAATCAAGTTCATTAAATGAAAATACTTGGTGTATTATCAAATATAGAGGTTCAGTAATTGGATAATATCTAACATAAAAGTAACTCGTTGAAATAACGATGTTTTGGTAGAATTAGGAACGGCTTCGATTAGTTTTCGCTTAAAGGCAGACAATAATAATAATAGTAAAGATTATAAAATATGGTGGGCTAGGCCGCTGCGGTCCGGCGAGAATATTTGGTCCCATAAACGGAGTTGAATAATTAATGGAGCGAGAATGACGATTTCCATAACCGGTCCCTGCTGGCTGGTGGCTGGTGGCTAGTGGCTGGTGGCTGGACAACTGGACTGACCGCCGAGGATTGGTGGAACACTGGATAATGTTCAGGGGCGTACCTAGATATCGTGAAGCAGAGATTTGCCCCCCCCCCCCCCCCCCGCCCTCACTGCAACATCCATTAAAACTCCAAACATCGAAAACTGAGATTGGTGACAAATCTTTAAAAAAGCCCTCGGTGTAGGACGGTTCAATGCTCTAATATTAATATATATATATTTTTTTAAATTATAATAAATAAATTACGAACGTCTTGACCTAGACCATATAAATAATAATAATAATTGGATACTTCTTCAATTATTTCAAAATCACTCTGTGGCGTCATTTTAATTTGAATAAAATAAATAACTTTGTAAACACCACCATTTAATAAAAAAAGATCGACATTTAAATGTGTAATGAAAAATAACAAATTTAAAAATAGACAAACTAGTATTAACAAAAAATATTACAATGAGCAGTGATTTATTATGCAAATTTAATTTATTCTATACACTTGTTGTTTTTACCAACTAATTAATCACCGCTTATTATATTTTTTTCACAATACTTGTTTGTCAAATTACAAATTGTTAATTTTCATTGTACGTTTATCCTGGCGAAGAAAGCATTTCTTTTGAAAAATGTTGATCCTTTTGATTAAATAGTGGTGTTTAAAATGTTATATAGTTAATTAAAAATAATTAGATAATTTGTATCCCTCCTCAAAGACACCTTTACCAAAACGGACGCAATACCTTTAAGTAAAACATAAAAAATATTACATGATACCAAAGATGATGAGTAATGTACGTTTTTACAAATTTTTAACAAATAAATATTGCAAATGATAGTTCCTTTAATAATAAATAATTATTTAACATTTTTCCACACAGTTTTTTTGTAAATCCGATAACTAATATTTTATCCAATTGAGCGAAAAGAATTATTTTATAAGGGTTTTTCTCTAATTCCGCAGGTCATTTATGATAGTTATGTGTTGTAGATGCCCGGGTTGCCGGTTTAGAAGTAACTCCCATGGACTGCCTCCGCCCGTGCTAGAGCTCAGGTCGCTTGCATTCCACCCTTGACATTTGAACAAATTAATTGCTGAAAACTGATATTTTCTCAAATCACTAGACGCAACATTCTTGGTCACTTATTAGTTTCACGTTTGCCAAGTCCAGACCACGTGATTTAAAGCAACGTTGTTCAACGGCTAATGGGATATTATTTCATTTGTTAAGCAGGTACATACAATGTTTCGCTAGGGTTTCTCGCAGAGGTAGGCAGAGAGGACGAACCGCCAAGGAAATCGGTCTTGGCACACACTCCTTGCCTCATTTACATTCATACATATTGTTCTATTATTCTGACTCTTGACATGGCTCGATTCAACTAACTGATTCACTTGATCATGCCATGTCTTCCTCGGGCGTATCCAACTTCTGCTACCATTCACATTTGCGTCATATATTCACCTTACACTTTTCGTTCATTCGCTCTACATGCCCAAACCATCCAAGCATCCCTTTCTCAATCTTACTCATTTTCCTCAGATCAGCGTTGCATTTTTTGCGAACCATTTTTCACACGATCACAGATTTTTTAACACACAAACGCCTCAGGGATCGCATTTCTAAATCATTCAAACCAACAATAGTACAAAACATTTTTGTGTTTATTTAAAAAGATATATTTTACATAATTGGCATAAAATATTTTACAATGTAGGTACATAGTAATCATTTCACATAGTGTTATATATAAGGTGTACCACCATAATAAACCTACGCTTTTGTGTATAGGGAATATGTTATTAGGTTTATTGTTTCTTTATTTATATCTTTAAGTATTTAAAAACTTAACTCTAAAATATTTATTGCCCCACTGATTTTTTTTTGCATTATGGAGATGGGAGAATTGATGTCTGTCTGAATTTTCTATTATTTGAAAAGGTGCAGTTTTATTAAGAATATTATCTTCGTAAATGTGTGGTGTTACATGGTTGAAGTAAAATGCATTTATTTTCTGATTTTAAATTCTCTAAAAAAAAGTTCTGATAAATATAAGGTTTAAGCTTTTAAGTTATAGTTTAAGTCCCATCCCACCCTAATATATTCCAATATAACACCATATTAAATTTTATTTCCCATGCATGTGGCTGGAAATAATTATTACTTTCATTATTATTATGTAAATTTGAACACACTAATTTAATTAATACTTGTTTTATGAATAAAGCCTTAAGGGCATAAACTCTAAGGTAAATCAATATATAAAAAAGAAAATAGATATAACTACACTATGTTCATATACATAACGTAAAGCCTTCAAAAGCGCCCGGCTGAGACCGAGTATGACAGATTGTTGATCAAATATTTAAAAACATAGACATTATAAGAAAGAAAAAAAAACTTGTTTTATCACAGGAAAATTTATGCGATATCTTCTATAAGTATTAAAGTCATTGCGAGCTGTAATAAGTTGTGTTGACATACATTTTCAGAAAGAAAAAAAGTGTAAAAATCACATTGCCAGAGCACAACGTTTGTTTCTAAACTTTTGCTAACTTTGTTAATTTTCTAAATTTTTTATACCATTACTTTTTATACCACATAAGAATCTCAACTGTCCGAATCTAATGGAAATACGGCATTTTCTTTTTTTTTATCCCAAATGCTCCCAACCGTCTGGAGAGAACGAGAATATGGAATTTCCAATATGTTGCGAGACTGAACAAAATGGGGAGACGAAGGAAATGAGGAGACAATAAGATTGGAAAGTAATTGCTATTTAGAACTGGTTACAAAACACACTAAAGCCATTTCAAGCCATATATCGATTCTGAATGGCAGTCAGTTTGAGGTATGAGGCTAATGGAGGTGGGGAGACGAAGGAGTTAAAAATGAGGAAGGCGACGAAGTACCTAGTTATACAAGATAATCTAAGAAATAGGCACACAAGATGGTTCTCTCGGTATCCAAATAATGTGCGATGGTTATCGTTTATCGTTGTCCGATCGTTAGGGACCACGTCTTGGTAATCCGATATAGTCCTAAAACGCTAAGAATGTGTGCAGTTCAATGGATTCATTTATCTATAAATTCCTATGAAAACCTGAAATACACTCGAAATAATTTAAATCTAGAAACGCAACTTTATCCCCTCGACTGTTGTTGAAGTGTTCTGTGAACGTGCGTACTGTCTGCATGCACGAAGTAAGGTCAATTTTCTCTTACCTAAATTGAAATTGATTATGCGACTATGACTATTATTACTATTCTAATTTGCATCCAATGGTCAAGTGTTGAAAGGGTAAAACCAATACACCACTACGCACGCAATGGTCTCTAATAGTTTAAATGTATTGTGGCGTATTGATAGGTAGGTACATTAGGTATTGTGGAGTATTGGTAGGTACATTAGTTATTTAAAATGTGTGTAGGTATATAATTAAAAATTTTGAAAATATTGGCCAATTTTGTTATTATATTTGTAGTTTCAAAAATCATTATCGTAGTAATTTGTTAAAAAAATGACATACCAATGTGTGGATGTACTTTACAAAGTTCAGAAGTGTAGTGACGAGGAGGCTTGAAAAAGCACGGGATATTATTATAATTGTAGGATTTGTGAATCTGAAAGTGTTTATGAAAAAAAAATCTAACAAAAGAAATACACATTTCAAATTACCTAATCGTTATCTAAATCATTATCACAATCAGTTCCAATTTTGAAAATAAAAGCGAATCCCAGCTAAAGAGTTCATTGAACCGGACTTTTACAGAGATATGTCACCGAAATTATTACATTTATTATAGCTAATATTGTGAGCAAATACTGAAAAAACGCGTTGTCTCTCACCCAACGATGAAAACTGATATTTATTTTGAAAAATCTGTGACTATTTTTTCGACTACCATCATTTCGAAGAGGATATCTCGATTATACTATTCGCTATTTTCCGTGTGAACCCATAAGTAACAGCTTCATCGTAGTCATTTATCACTCGTTTTTGAAAACTTTTTTCTGTCCATCGGAAAATAACTAGGCACCTAACAGGTGATGTAAATTCGAAAACCCAATACAGGCGAAAACCTGATACAGGCGAAAAACTAATACAGGCGAAAACCGTAATTATGTGT
This sequence comes from Hesperophylax magnus, assembly GCA_026573805.1. NCBI lineage: Eukaryota > Metazoa > Arthropoda > Insecta > Trichoptera > Limnephilidae > Hesperophylax > Hesperophylax magnus. The sequence goes on from JAIUSX010000049.1 coordinate 14,110,017, forward strand.
TGGTTAGGTATCTATTGTCACAAACATGAGTCATCCTGTATTTAGATAGATTGCATCCAAAAAATGTGACGTTTGCGTTTTTTGTAATCAGAAAGTCTGACCATTCTTTGCTTAAATTTAAAATTCAGGAACTGAAATTCAAAAGTAAATGTAAGGGCGAATTCGATTTCAGAGAGTGTAAGAAAGACAGAGTAAGTAATGTTGATTGGATTTTTCGATTTAATAGTACAAAATTACGTATGTAAGTGACGACATTTGTTTCATTGAAAATTTTCATGTAAAACATTTCTATTTGAAGGTGTGTTTATTATCAATCCAGTGGATACATTCACGGAGAATTGCTGATTTATTAAGAAACTCTTAACATTATTTCTAATTCGGTTAAAAACGTGATTTCATGCCATTTCCTGATAAACTTCTATTAAATTCCACACGTTAATGCACCTGCCTTGATGAGTTAATATAATGACGAAATGTTAAAATATTGAGATTTTTATCAACACCTTTTCAGACATAGTGATAACATATTCGTATTTTAAGAGGAAGCTACATTCCAAAAATGTGTATATTCTTGGTATTCCTTATATTGTAGGTAATAGGCATTGAAATCGCTTGACAAACGGAGTCTAGAAACGTTCGATTTCAAGCACAAAACTGGTATTTATTTATTTTGTAAATAATTTAATAAGAAAGCAAAAATGTTAATATAATAATGTATTTTTTAAAAGTTGTTTCCTTTACGCGATCATACATTTCTATTGAAAAAAAATTTCAGTAGTTTACATTTATATTTTTTTATTGAGTAATTTATTTTTCTGTCTGTATTCTACTTAAGCGAAACGATAGGAAAACCTTCAATTTATATAAAGCATATTTTTTGGTATTCAAAATGTACACCAATTCGTTATAAAGATTAATCAAGATAGTGATTTGGCATTAAGCTTCCCCTTAAGTCTATCACGAAACATATTAATTCATTCTTTAAGGGCCTGAAATCCCAATCGGTTTTAACGGTTTACCAATAATTTGAAGAGATTCTTAATAAATTAGAAATACAAATTTTTCTCCGTGTCGTTTCAAAAATTGGTCGTTATTGCCGTTATTTTTAGTAGCGTAAAAATAATAACACTACACATATAAGCCTCACCACAATGCTGCCTTTCAAGATCTCATTTTTTTTGCATTCATCCTTGATAATAAACAAGCAAGAGCATGGAATAGCAAAAATTCGATTTATAATATTCAGACGGTAATATTTACATTCGATATAGCTACTATTCCTTACCCACAAGTTCAATAGATTTTTTTTAATTCCCTTTACACCTGTTACGACTTGGAACCAACAAAGCCCGCTAACTGACAAGCTTCATTGACGCGGGATTTTAACCCAAATACTTTTTTAGCGTTTGGTCGACAGTACCTTTATCAAAAAAAAATCCCTAAAAAGCCTGACCCATTCAGGTAAAAATACTTTTTGCCCGAGCGAGATTTCATGCTCTCTTAATTGTACTAATTGTCGTTGTGACGAGAACCTACGCCACTTTACTTAATATGAAAATTTGCTAGACTACGCAGCCTTAAAACATTTGTCTACCATTTTATAGAAATTTTGGTTTTCAATTTTTTAACCTATTTAAAAAGAATAGTGCAAAATGCAAATGTATTTTTTTTATATTTCGAGTAAGCAACAGTCATAACAATGTAAATATTTTGATTTAAACTCTGAAATAATAATCCGATTTTTTTTTTGTTCTTTTGTAAACTACTGCAGGCCGGTGAAAAATCACGGGATATTATTATTGTAGAATTTGTGAAACTGAAAGAACTATAAAGAGAATATTTTTCTCAGGATCGCACCGCCTTACAAAAACAAATATTTGCAATTTTTAATAATAATATAATTTTATTACATTTTTGTTGACAAATTACAGACAAGTTAGAAATTTTAAATTTGAAAAATCATCTGCTAATTGTTTTTACAAAATTATTCATGAAATAAAAATTCTGGTTAAGTACGGGTGGGTACCTAGTTTATCGCTTGTCTGAATTCTCAAAATCATCATTTACAATTTAAAATTTAAAGCAAATTTGAGTTCATTACTCACGAATATGTCATATCTAGCACACCACAGACATTCGACATTAGTACGTTTGATTGATAATACACTTTTCATGGATACAATGTGGGGGACTTGTCGCACCCTTCTTATCAAAATATTGTGTGGTTTTCAAGTTGTGGTGTTATGTAGTTTAGTTGACATTTCGTCAACAATATGTTCCTTTTATTGTGATAAGAGCGATTTGAAATAAATACACTTTCTTAATACGAATTAACCCAAAAGTATAATTAAATTGGTAAGTACATGTATGTAACAAAAGCATCTAGTCTTATTTTTTAATGGTTAATTGGCTTTTTCAGTGCTATATATATTGAAAGTTATATATTGCCTTACTAACTAAATTCTAGATATAAAGGATGACCGGTCAGTGGCCGAGTTGACATCGCGCTTGGGTCCCACTCAGGCGTAGTGTGTTCAATTCCTCGGCTGGCTAAGTCCTCCATCACAACACAAGCAACATTTTCAGCTTACTGTGGTGGTAGTAGGAGAATTTCAAATATTGTCAGGTTATTCGTATCCCGGGAATATTTGTCATTCTTTTGAAAAAAAAAAAAAATTAAATATTAAATAGCTAAAATATTAAATACGAATTTCAATGCGGCAGATTGATATCTGGTAGAGTGTTCCTTTGCTACCAAACACTGATTAATCAGCTTGGTACCGATTTTTCCTCACTTTAATGTTTCTCGATTGGAAGCATTCAAGTAAGTTTTAAGGAAATAAATTCAATCGAATTAATAATTTCAATTTGGGAGGCGGGTATTTATACTGCTGACCCGGGAACGATTTATTGGATAACCAACACCTCTGCCATAGGTCTCTTCAAGTGATTCGCTACGTTTGGTGACTTAGCAGTGGTTGACGGTTTCATAAGGGGAGGTTTGTCTGGGTCTTGGTTGCAGATGCGTCTGCCCACCAATTGCGTGGCGGGCCAGATCAGGAGAGGATCTTTTGACCTCACCATCAGTGTCTTTCTCGGAACTTTACCTTACACCGCAGTGGGGGTGATGAATTCTTAAGTATGTCACTCCAGGATACAATGACTCCCAGACTGAAGCACAGACAAACCTCTCATACCTTTTTACTTCCCAAAACTTCATCTCGTTCCTTTCCTAAAAAGACCTTCCACACAGCATCCCTAAATATGACATAGGCCCCGAGGAGAATTATTTTCCTCGGGGCTTCCAGTATGGAGCTAATGTTAAAAAAATTAATACAAGAAGAATTACAATCACTCAAACGCGTTAGAGGCAGGACTAACTTGAATCGAGGAAAATTGATATCATTTTTCACACAGCCTCACGCTGCGTGGAGACACGAAATCCATTGGTTCCGCGAGACATTTGCGATCGGATTTTATTTCGATATTCGGGTGGCAACATAATACATAATGGATTCCTCTCGGTGTGTCGGCAGAAGTAAAGTTGCCGAGGGGGGACCGGGCCGGCGAGGAATGCGGTCCCGCGTCCGAACGGACCACGCGGAGCTCCCCCGTAAGGCCACCCTACCGCAAGCTCCGAGACCGGCCCTAACGCACATGAGCATACTGAACAGATTGCTTCATTCTTCTCCTCGAGTTGTTACCTTTCGGATGCTGGCCAAAAGATGAACTGGTACCGGCGAGAGAATGCTGGCTTTTGCCTTTGTTACGTGTCTGATGCCGTAACGCAGGTGTAAAGAACTGTTTGGAATTATTTTGAATCCTGCGAAGGTCCTTAGATAGATTTTACAACAAAACATTAATCGAAAAACTTAAACAGCCAAATATCAGTCAGTTTTAAAATGTATTTACTAATTAATTAACCGATATGTGTATCCGAGGCAATATCTAGGTTACCAACTCATTATTTAGAACTTTGTGATCATTCAAAAACATACCTGCCAAAGATGTAGTAAAAAATATTTCTTTATTCTGAATTTCAAATATGAGATCGACACACATGAAGTATAATAATTAGGTCCCAGTGGTCGAGTGGATAAAGACGTTGTCCCGGTAAGAGAGAGATCCTGTGTTCGATTCCCAGTTGAGACCGTTATCTTTTGAATGTTCTGTGTCTTTGCATGCTTGCACGTCGATTTTCATTAATTTATTAAATAATACATTTACATTTTAATTATATATATAGAGAAAAGGCTCTTGTGTTTGGTGAGAGAAATCAAGCTCAAATAATAAAATCATTTACAAGTAAGTAATAAAATAATGTAAATAATAATAACACAAGATTTAAAGAAAACAAAAAAAGGGTTTAAAAAAATATATATATATACAATGGACTCTTGTATTAGTTTTACGTATTTTTAAAAATTTAAGCTCAAATTAATGAATATTTCCGATAATTGGGGTTGTTTGTGTAAATTAATTTCAGATAGAGGTAGGTATTTTGCGTATGTGTAGAAGTGTGTACTCAACTTAGGTAAGTGAACTAAAATCGGTGATGTTGATTTTATATAATTTTAAATTAAACAAAAAATTTTCAGTGACTATAGATTTGTGTTTCATTTAATAGATATCACGTCTACGTAAAACACCAGTTGAACGTATAAAATAAATTTTTACATTACACATTCATGTTATTACAGAAATATATGTAAAGGTTGGTTCACTGCCAGATCACAATTTATTTCAACTAATCCTAATAATGATTCCGCACAACGTGATATTTATACTCTATATAAGTAATCTAAAAAATATATAATCCTTCAATTAAAAAGGGGACGGGGTTGGGATTCGAAATAAATTAAATTAGATGGAAATATAAATAATCTTTAGATTATAAAATGATTTGAAGATTGATTATTGAATACATTTTGTCGATTATTATCCGAGTCATTTGCTCCAGGCTTTGGCTTTCCAATCTCACCAACTAATTCCGTAAACCGGAATGTGATTTTTTCCCCCGTAACTACCTAATTAAACGGATACGCAAAAAATCTGCATCCGGGAACTGTGCATGAATTAAATTACACGTTTTATATCATTACTCATTATATTATATATTCGATTCATAATCTCACGATCATAAACGAATTAACCATATGGCGCTTATGTAATAGTATTCATAAACGTAGTTACACAATCATTTACTTTTTACATTATTTTATTTTTTATAATACTATACAGACTCACAAATATATGTATATAATAGTAATAATGACCTGTCGTGACTTTTCCTAAGATATATTAATGATTTTGTTAAAGCTTTTTTTTCTAGGTTTTGTTTTTAATGAAGTTTTATTGACGTATATGAATTTTTCAGGTATATTCATAAAAAATATTATAAATCAACGGAATAAGCTTTTTGATTTTACAAGTATGAAAAATGGTTGCTTTATACTCTTGTAAAAGCTACTTATACAATTAATTGAATCAATATATCAACTTAAAAATGCTAGCTTTGTGAGTTATCGTTGGCGCCAACATTTTGAATAATTTTATTGGTAAGGAAACAACAAAGATAAATAATTTTGACTCACGTGTTAAGTAAAAAAAAAAACATAAATATTACGAATATTTTTCAGTCGTTCTATTCTAATTTTAAAAATATTCTTTAAACTTTCTAGGTTCCAAAAAAAAGTTTCTTAACCGCTACAGCGTATGTAGTTCGTTACATTTTATTTAGCTAGATACCTACCTGTTTTACGAAAATTTATTAAAAATTGTTTTGACGACCTCTGTGGCATAGTGAAAAGCTCCCAGTCTCCCAAGCTCTTAGTCCAGAGGTCTAGAGGTCACAGGATCAGAACCGAACATGTCCAAATAATTTTATAAGTTTGAATTTATAATTAGTAAGATCATCATTCAGTAACGCTTTTAGCTTTGTTTATTCCCCAGAGAGCGAGAGCAACAAGAATTAAATTAAGAAATTTGAAGATCGTAAAGCAGAAAAGTTTCCAGATCTGAATATCCTGATAAACCTCCACCGATTTTTTTCTCGTACAAAGCAATCGATTTGCGGTTTGATATATTATTGACGAAACAAATGCTTTGTTTTTAAACAATAATTAACCGGTTCCACTTAGCTCAAGCTTCATCGGTGTAAAAATTTAAACTGTTTAAAAATCTCTAGGTATGTAAAAGTATGTAAATTTTCGCCCTGATGATTCGACTAAAATTGGTTCGACCAACCAAAACTTTATTTTATTTTGTAACAAATTAGTGGTTAAAACAAAGTGTTTGTTTCATTTAATGATTATCTTTTATATTTTCTACTCATCATTTATTCTACTAATATGACTTCTTTCCAGCATCACACTAACTACATTGATGCCACATGTCCATATACCTAAAGCAGATTTTTAACGTGATGGTGAAAAAAAAACTTGTTTGTATCTGGTTGGTACGATGGAAAGTAAGCACTTTATTTTGAAAACATTTTATGACTAATTTACTGTTTTTATCGCCTATTTAAGCTTCATTAGGACAGAATATTAATAAAAATCTTATAATGAAGCACTTGTGGGTATAACAGTTTTAAAAAATATGAAAGATAATCAGTTCTGGATCCCTGTTGTGCTTCTTTTATCATAATACCTGGAACGGTCATTCGGACAGCGTGGGGTGGGAGAAGAGTGGACCATGAGGCTGTGCGGGAGGGGTGGGAGGGATGCGGGAGGGGTGGGAGGGGGCGGCAGGGGTCGGAAGGGTTAAAACAAAAAAGGAAGAAAAACAAGAAGAGATAAAGCATCGGGGGAGGGTTGATGGATGGACCTGCAGGATTATCTGATATTCTGACATCACAAATATATACCCGCATTTAGTACTATCTACCTTTCGGCATTGAAGGATACAAGATAATCATTTTAATTAATGATGAAGATTTTGTGAATTCATGATTTGAGTGATATATTTAACATACATCTTTTATGGATTATTTTGCCTTTATAAACCATTTTAATAGTGATTTAGCTTTATTAAATAAGAAACACGGTCGTAGATAGAAATATGTTGAAAATACTGATTTATTTGTTTATGTTATCATTAACGGCTTTCGGCTAATAATATAACTTAAAGTACAAGACATAAACTAAAACTTAATGAGAGCCCTTATGAGCTTGTAAAACAGCAAAGGATAGTTAATAGAAGTAAATATCTTAATGTGTAAAAAAAATAAAGAAAAATTATATCCTATTTAAGTAATACAATGTTGTGACTCCAAATATATAAGTATATGTATATATTATACTTGTGTATATAAAAATATATGTAACTAATTTAAGAAAATGATAAGTTGCAGAGTGAATTATTATGAGTAGGGATATAATAAGTAAAGCATATTTCAAGTTGAAGACACGTTAAAATGATAATGGTGTAAGTATTAAACAGCCCTTATGAACGTGTAACCGAATGCCAGCAGGGTGAAAATTTCCCTGATAAAGTCAGTCTTCGTTGGGAGAGGGGACCAAAGTCAGAAGTGCGTGTAATACAAAATCCACCATCTTAAAGAAATACTAAAATATATATAAAAATAATAAAGTCAGGGCCCTTAACCCCCCAAACCCCCTTTGTAAAGGGGGATTTGATTACTGTTGTGGGATTTTTTCGCTTGCCAACCACACACCATGTAATCTACACAATTCATTTTTAACCAATAAGAATACAACAGATCTGACAAAAATTTAATTATCGATTAATTTGAACTTATCGCAAGTCGGGGGCAAGAAAAAGAGCAATCAAAGGTAATTGCCCTTTGATTCATTATTCCACCGCTTGGCGTAAAGTTTACTACCCGTAATGAGCTTAATGTTGACGTTAAATATTGATTGTTTACGTGAACAGTGTAACAAATTAAAACCGGCTGTTTTTACGGCAACATGAAGGTTTATTTACTAGATTTTGTATTCACTGATTCCTATCGGAACCTCTAGTATGTGTAATTGTATCAGACAATATCGCATACATCGGGATTCAGTTTTCATTTTGTCTCATTTTCAACTTTAGGCGTGTTGAGGTTCAAAATGTTGACCTTGTAGAACATGAACCCATCCAACCTGATAAGGTGGCACTTATAAAACTTTAAAAAAATCTCTTTCCACTGCGCAAAAACTAATAATCAAAATAATCTTACAGAAATCATTTTCATACCCTTCAATTTAAATAATTTAATGTCTAAAAATTTTATTCTCTGTTCCCATACGTACAAGTACAAAAATATTTTAAATAATTCAGAAACACAACAAATTTCAGTTAAAAAACTTCGAGTCAACAGAAATACAGATACCGATAAACAAAATTATTTAATAAATTAACAGAAAATATATAATCCATTAGTAAAAACTTTAAAGAATTCAGAACGCAGTTAAAAAATCACGTTGAAAACTTAAATAGCAACATTTATTCAAATGAAAAAAAGGAAATGTTTTATTTAATTAAATGATGAGATTCATGCATTCAGGTACGTCAGTTTATGTTATTTAAACCTACAGTAATATTGTAACTTGCAATCTATATTATTAGTTTTGTTTGCATTTGAGAAATATTATAAAATTTGTTACCAGCCTTTAAGAAAATTCATTACCCACATATATCTAGATTTAAGATGACCCGTCGTAATAAAAATAATTACACAAACGAATCATAACTGATAAAAAGTTTATACCTACTATTCACAATACATATTAATATTAAATGTGTGTCAATTTGTACCGCCACCCCGCGAACTATTTATTAGATAACCAAGAAAGCTTCCATATCTCACCTCAAGTGGTTAGCTACGTTTGGTGACATAGCAGGGGTGCCCGAGTTTATGGGTGAGGTTTGTCTAGGTTTTGGCAGCGGTTGCGTCTGCCTACATACTGTATGGCGGGCTGGATCGGGAGATACTGGAAAAGATAGATTCTTCGACCTCGACCTGTCCACCCATCGACTTTGCAGTTAGAGAAATGAATTCATGCGTCCGTCACTCTTGGACACACTGACCGCTAAATTCCTACCCACCACTTTTTCCTTCCCAGAACGTTCTCTCCTTTATTTCCTTAAAAATACCCCACCTCACAGCATCCTAAAAGATGGCATAAGCCATGAGGGAAATTATTTTCCTCGGGACCTCCTGTACTGTAAAAAGAGTATTGTTTCAAAAAGCAATTTTTCATTACAGAGATTTCAAAATTGTTAAGATATTTTTGAAATGCTTGTGGGTCTTCAAAACTTGTTCAAAAAATTATATTGGTTTTGGAAAGCAGTTCAACTGGAACCTTGTTTAACCGCACTGCTTCTTAGCGTACGGCTTCTCAGCTCTTTGTTATTAGAAGGTACTACATACTCGTAACTCCTTCAGTACTGAGGTTTACTTCGTTGAACCCCAAACACTAGTATCGATTAGGTGCTTGGTGATTCTACTAAAGGAATATTGTGAATATTATAAGATTACATTAATTTTGTTTCGTTTACCCTTTTGAGTCTCGAGACTTGCCTTGTTATATTAATCTAACAAACTTATCAGGGGTGGAATCGGCAAGAATAAAGTATTTTTTAAATACAGTAAGCAGATGTTCATTTAACCAAAACATTAATATACTAAACCCTTGTTTATTTTTAATTGAGGAAAGAAAAGGCAATAAAAACTAAAGGCGGTGACGATGAATATGATTTGATGAAAAAAGCATTGGTACTAGGAGGAGGCTTTTAAACAGTATTATTATGGTACGAGCAACGAGAAAGTTGCCCCGAAAAAATTCAGATATTGAAAGGAATCTTTTACTTGGTAATATCAAAAAAAAATCGTTCAGATTTGTTGTAAAGGGTATTTTTAAATATTTAGAATTTCACTTTTTCGTGGATGAGATTGAATGAATGAATGCAAAACTTGGAAGCTGAAATTAATCCACTTTTCGACATCCGATCGAACTGAAACTCGGCAAATATGAAAATGCATTCTATCAAATTTTGGTTAAAATCATGTACCTTTCATGTACCTAAGGATCGCTTCAGTATTTGTTAAAAACAATATTGTGACAATAATTTTTCACTCTAGTATTACTAGCCGGAGTTCAGACAAGAATCTATACTTAAAATGCTGATAAATAATGTATACACATATGTCACTGTAACTTGCATATCCTTATCAACAGTTTTACCATATTTTTACATTTACTTACCAAGTATTAAACACTCATTTTGATGCTATATGTATATAATTTTAATAACTTCTCCTATATTTTCTTTAAATTCTTTATTTTTTATTATGTCTTATATTCTATACTTTAAAAAAATAAATTAAATTCGATTTTATTTCAATCTTTTGATATATTCTTTCAAATTGTATGTATTTCACAAACACACTAACTCGAACATATAAAATATCAACAATTATTTTTTTTCTTTATTATTATAATGTACTGTAACCACCACAACACGGGCACGTGCCTAGTTTGGTGGTCTTATACCCATAAAATGTAATAATCAAACACACTGGATAAAGAAAAATAAAAAAAAATAAAATCACTTTCTCCGAAACTATAACAACAATTAATATACGTAATAAATGTCGGTCCTACCCGATCGGAAATTCGCGAGGTTGTTAGAGATGTCGAAACCATTTCCTGTGTTCAATCTTGAATCAATTTTTTAAAATTTATTTTTCGGAATAACTTTATTGAGTAAAACCTCAAATTGTAATATTTAATTATAGAAGACAATATTAGCGATTTCTAAACGAAAATCTGAAACAGAAAAATCAGAAAGGATACGGTCACATCTAGGACTCGAACCCAGGACCCTGACCTTGACCCTGTGTCCCGGAAAGACAAGGGTCCTGGGTTCGAGTCCTAGATGTGACCGTATCCTTTTCTGATTTTTCTGTTTCAGATTTTCGTTTAGAAATCGCTAATATTGTCTTCTATAATTATTTTTTTTTTAGTTTCAAAAAACTTTTTTAAATATATGTGTTAGTAATATAGATAATCTCCCAATAATATTAATAATGGCGGAAAATAGATATTCTACCATAATAAATAACAATGTGATATATCTGCACCATTTGGTGTTGCCATCAATAATTTGTGCTTTCATTCGCATTATATTAAAGCTACTACTATAATTCCAATGTTAACAAACTGGAAGTTAACTACGAGTACTTCCTAATTTCTTTGCAGTTTCTCTTTACATTATGAAGAACAAAAAACATAATAATAATAATGAACACCATAATTGAAGACATTTCCCTGAATCTGTTCCTGGTGGTAACCTACAAACAGATAACTGTAACTGTGTTCGGCCCACGCCTTCATTAAGGCCCACATTTCTAAATATATATACTCCTATGTATGTCTTTCTGATTACTGGCATTGTATGTAAATGATGGCAACAGGAATCAATCTTTTGTTGTGACTCTGGCCATACTAGCAGTTAAACCTATCAGCATTGCGGATACGTTGTCACAAATGAATATTTATATATCATGGCTTGGCGCCAACTAAAGCAATGACATCGATCTATATGGAATAATAGTCCAAAAAATTACTTTGTTTTTATCAATTTAAAGTTTTATCCTTAACCGATAATCGAGAATGGAGTAAGTGTGTTAAAATAAAATAGGATAATAATAATTAATTCATTTATTTTTTGGAATAACTTAGTGAGCAAAACTTCTAATTGCGATATTTAACTATTGAAGACAATATTAGCGATTGCTAAACGAAATTCCTAAATTGGAACATAAAAATCACAAAAAGATACGGTCACATCTAGGATACGAACCCAGGACACTTGCCTTGTAGGGACACTTCCTAAATGTGACCGTATTTTCATCTCTTTCAGATCTTCGTTTAGGAATCGCTAATATTGTCTTCAATAATTAAATAATTAATTCATTTGAAAGCTTACTATTTCAATATGTAATCATTGAAGAATAAAATAACACTAATACATCTAAACAAAACATGAAACATAACAAGACACAGAAAATAAAAAAAGGCAACTATCGCAACTGGGAATCGACAGGATCTCTATCTAATCCTCTAACCACCTGGTTTAATTTAATATTACCAAGGATTGGACAGCATTCCTTTATTTACACTTGTTTTTCTTGATATATTTTTTAATAAAGTCAATATAATCCACAGAAAAAAATATTATCCTCTTTTGCAATTAAAAATATAACATATATTTAAAATGGAGGGAATTTGAAAAAGTCATTGTAAGCATGCGGATATTTTTCTGAATCCTGTTTTCCAAAAATGGTGTTATAAATAGGTATTATAAATATATGGAGTTGATTAGTGTTCACCGGTTTAATTAAAAGTGGGGAAATCGCACGTAGAACACGTGGGGACTCTCCTATTATAGCGAGTGACTAAGTAGTCAACCTTTATAAGGCGCCTCAGCACTACTCGTCAAGGAAAAGGAATTAATCGTTTGATTTTTTGTGGTTAAAATGTTCGACCAATGCTCTTTCTTGCACTTTATTCACCAGATAGAATCTCAGGAATACATATTTATTTACACCAATGCTAAAAAATGCAATCTATATGCATTTTACGGTAGTTGAATATACTTCTTTATTTTTTCAAAACTAACAATATGTCTATATTCTTTAAATGGTAACAACAACACTGTTTGAATGGGACTAAGTATGTATTTTGTACTTTATCTTCTATGGTACTTTGCTCATATTTGGTATAAAGTTTGCAAAATTAGTGAGGTTATTTTTTTTCTAAGTAACGCTTTTATGGAATAGGGAGGTTTGAAGGTAGAATAATCTCTTATTCCTATCAGAGGTTGGAGAACATCGTGGTCACATAAAATCTAAAAACTGCAGCCATGAATCTAAATATTTGATTTTCTTCAGCCTTAAAATTTGCCTTCTACTGCTACCACTTATCTTGCCTCGTGTTTATTTTTTTATATGTGAATACCGCACAAGTCCCAACTGCTCCCAACCGTCTGAAGCCAGTGAGATTATGGCATCCCCATTTGGTGAATGTTTAAGATATTGGGGAGTGGAATGAGATGGGGAGGGGAGAGGTGGGGAAGTGACTGGCTACTCAGATCTGGTCACCAAACACGGGTAAAGCCACAGACATAGGAATTAATAGACGAGAAGATATGGGCGAGGGGTAAAATCAACTGTTGAAGAACGAGGGAACGAGGGAACGAGTGAAGCTGACTGTGATTCGTCAATAAATCAATCTGACAGTAAATAGGCATCTCGCATTATAATATCACCATTTACTTCTTAAAAGTAAAATCTGCTTTGAATGAATAGACATTTTTACATGGGAGCGCAAATTACTCGCCACGTTATGAACAAATTTGCGAAGTCCAAATTCGGCAAAGTAAGGCAGCTTTTATTTTCAGAGTCGTAGTTAGTTTCAGAGTATTTAGTTAAGACACTTTTATAAATGTTCATAATTTACTTCCCAGCAACCAACCAGCTTTGTGTTTCGCGTCCAGACGTTTCTCTATGTGATAGTAACAACTGATTCATATTATACGATGTGAATATGCTTAAAATAAAGTAAAATAATGCTTATATATGGAATGTAATACGACAATTGGGTTTATTCTCTTTTTTCACATCTATTTTTACCAGTTTTCATAGTACAAGTCAAAATTTTGCCGTGTTATTTAGTAAAATGAACCGATGATGCCTCGACCATAGTTCGCACAAGAATGATGACGTCACGTTTTCAAATTTCATTTGAGGCCAAACGCGAGCCCAGCCGGCTCAATGGAACCGGTATGGGGAGTGGGGATAATACGCTTTTAATCACTTAGGGCAGGTCTACTAATATTCATATGTCTATGGGTAAAGCCATTTAAAGTAACGTATCAATTCCGAATGGTGGTATTATACCAGGGCGATGTTGAGAGTATCTTCTATTCTGGAATGTACCTTACATTAATTTTAAATAATTAAAAATGATATAATACAAATTAATCAAATAAAATTTACTTGTTCTCGCCGGGATTTGAACCCGCGACTTCCGGATAGCTAATCGGGAGCCTTACCACTGGACCACGGAGGCCGTCGAGAGCTGAAGGGCTTTGTGAGTTAAAGGTATTTTTTACCGTATTTGCAAAGCACTCCAAGTCCATTTGATTGATTTCCATTTTTTTTTCGGTTTTTGGAACACTCTTGTCTTGAGTTATACTTTCGATTTTCAGTTTGTCCAAACAATTGCATTGCGATGTACGAAAAGTTCAAAGGCTTCTATTTAGTTTCCGTTTTGGAAAAATATTAAAAAATATATTAAAAAAAAAAATTAAAGCAAGAAATATAATTTTTAATATAATTACAATTATAAAACATGACAATACATTTCAAATTAGCTATCTCGTTTTTACTTTCTTTTTTTTTAAACTCATTTATTCGGAAAAATAAATCTTAAACAATTTTCTCGTGAGTCATTTTAACAAAATGTTTCGGAAACACAAGCTAAAAAAAAATTAAAATTAACCTGAATTTTTTAAAGGTAAAGATGTTAACCTCCTTTTTTAAGCGACTTATAAACATTTGTACTCGCCGAAGCCCGTTATATTCTCTTTATATCCCACACACACAAAGAATCATGTATCACCTGTACGTACCTATAACACAGGTACACAATATAGATAGAAAGGTACCTACCTTCGTTCGTATGTGTGGCAGAACACGCATACTTACTAACATACTATATTTTCAGGGAGCCACGTATCAAATTTAAAACGAATTCAACCAAAGTCGACCGCGGCTTGTAGTGGGTACCTACTCGCCACGAAGTTAGTATCACACGGGAAGCTGTTGGGCTTTCATTTCGTTTCTTTCATAAATAGAATATTAATTATCCCTTTGAATAGTTCAATATTCGTGTGTGGATATTCTTAGCGGCCCCTTAGTTCATGTGATCAAAATAAAATCAAAAACATAAATCTCATTGACATTAGCGATGGGTCATAACTCATTTTAGAGCGGGTGAAACGGTGCCAGCTCAATATTTTCGTACTGCTCAAAGAGTCGACTTAATTCAGATCTAATAATGAGATCAGAGCGTATGAGCAATGAGAATACTTTGTTATCTGGATACGGCTCCATTGGTACGGCTCCCCCGCTACGCCTCCCCCGATACGGCTCCAGCGATACCAGCGTGAGCGTATGAATGATCGAACGACTATTGGTACCGGATAAGATGATGAGATGCTAGGTAGTTTTGTAGGTCTAGGTTCATATGTCCAAGTTCAGATGTCGGACTATCAGACGCCGTTTATGTCTCTGAGTATATATTTTTATTTTTTAATACTTGCATTTTTTACAATAACATTGTATTTTCGTGTCATACAGTATTATAAATTAAAACAAAAAATAGGGTTTCCTCGCCATAAAGAGACAAAGCTCTTGTGTTTGGTGAGGGAATTCTAGCTCAATTATAGAAAATCATGTAAGTAATTAATAAAATATTGTAAATAATAACAAAAATATAAGTAAGAAAAATTCAAGATTTATCAATAAAATAAGATTTTTTTTAAATACATACAGATATTTGGACTCTTATATAATATCAATTAATAATTGAATAATTTTAATGACGCTATTTTTCTAAAATAATCTTCTAATAAAAAAGATTAACCTTTCAATTGAGCGTTGGTACTGTTTACCGAGAGTCGTACGAATACAACTCATCAAAAAGAGCTAGCTCATTTGTTCGGCTCGTTCATGAATGACTCATCACTAATTGAAATATTATACAAAAGTTTTCATTTAAAATTATTTGAACCCGGCTAATCCATTTTGCATAATGTTGTGTTCTTAATTTAAAACATCGACTCTAGTGGTTCAAAACAAATCTCGAGCAACGGTGGTGGGTATATATAGACCCACCGTAAAAATAGAATGTGAGTGTTTTTCACACAATTTTACATGTATCTTTAATTCTTAATATGATCTTGAACAATTCCTCGCATATTTCAAATGTTTTATCTGAGGAATTGTTATGTTTTAATAAGAAATATCCTGATTGCATTGAGGTGAGCTGTTTTGAGGGCTGTCCAAATGGATAGGGCACAATTTAGCGCGTTTTTATACGCAATTGTACCGATAAATAAAGCTCGACTACAAGATGTCGATATTTGAGGTGAATTTGTTTAACCACTCGAATGATTTTTGGAAGTTTGTAAAACGTCTTGAGCAATTGCTTGCCATAATGTGCTAAATTTATGGTATCTTATTTAGATAATTCTAGGTGGATTCATTGGCTTTAAACTGCAGAAAGCAGTTCAAATGTTTCCATATTAATATTTTGAGGAATGATTTTAAATTTTCGAAATATTTGCTAACTTTAAGTTAGTTACGGAATGATTGTTGTAATTTTTTTAAAATTAAAAACTTCTATTATGTTAATCAAAAAAAAAGTTATACCATTTCCAATTAAAATAAAAGAAATTCACCTGAACGAAATATATGTCTCGTAGTAAATTTTTTTGCAATCACTTGATCATTTCTGACCACGGAGTCTGCGTGTTAATGGTAGGTACGAACATAAGTAAATATTGGATTTAATTCATAAATCTTCGTTTTCTTATTAAATACAATAAAGCTTCAAGGTTATCTCCGAATGGAAATATGTAAAAAAAATAGTTGTTGATATATTTATAGACGTCTCATCCATTATTCATTATGCGAAATGCGCAAATAATAACATACCCATATTAAGATATTGCGGATTAAGATTATCAATGCGTACGACATGAAGACATAAGCTTTATGACTGTTTCGTGTGTGTTTAAAAAAAACACTTAGAATCTCTCAAGTTCTTATTCAGCGAGAGAGTAACGTGGCCGTATAATACGTGCTCCTCCACGATGTGAGACAGTGATGCGCATAAAAAATGGCCGAATCTCGTTTGGCGGGAATGGGAATTCGCAAATGGCGGATGGCGGGAGATCCGGCCAATGAGAGAGCTCGGCCGAATATCTCTCGGCCGTTACAGGGAGGTGGAAGAAGAAAAAACAATATACATAACCAACAACCAACAGGCCGGGTATCGAGAGATCCGATATACATACAAGAGAGGCATGTTAATAAACCGGTATGAGCCCAGTGCTTCCAAAGCCGCCATCACTTCTCTCTCACAAGACGCAGCCTACGGACCAACAAACCCGACCGACAGCGCGGCCCACTTCGGCACGAAGCTGAATATGCCTTCATTATTCATCCAATCGGGCCGACTTATCTCTGAAGAAGGATTTAACGAACTTAAAGCGTTTCGTGTCACAAATACTGTTACTTAATGTCACTGTCTGTATGTAAATAGTCGCATACACATAAACCAATTATTTGGGATATATCTTTACTCTAAGACTTCAAAGGAATAATCGCAAAAAGTTTCCATTAATATAATAATAATAATTCTAAAAATTAACTATTTTCTATAATATTGTCTGTAGATTCGTGGTTGTCGCTGCATCTTGTTAAGGTGTGAATACTTAAAAAATACATTTCCAAAAATTGGTTTGCAGATAAGTGTAGATATATGTTGTAGTTTTTTTAAAATGTAGAAATACTTAATGAAATTCAAAGAAAGTAACTTAAACCAAAATTATGTCGTATTTAGTTACAAATACTTTTAAAGTTGCATTTATTTCGAAGCTAGTGAAACTAATGCATCCCAATTAGGGGACCGTTGTGAGGCGGAAAGGAGTGGGGGGAGTGAAAGAGATGTAAAAAAGAAAGAAGATGAAAGACTGATACTAATTACGGCTCAAATAATTTCAAGCAAGGTTTCGATTCAGTTTTGTGATCTTTCAACAGGACGATATTGAACTATAAACAATTCTGTACGCACTACGCGTATATATTTACAGCTCACCGTTTTTGAATCTCAGCAGTGCCAGTGGCCCGCGTTGGAATATGAAAATCCGTTACTACGTAGGTGCCATTTTAATTCCTAGAATAAATCGCGTATTCGGCGGTTATAGCCCGCGGCCATCACAACACTTCTCACTACAGGCTTGGTATTAATACTATATATACGGCGGAGGCTGCGCGAAGAGCGGGAAGAGGAAGGGTGGGATGGGAAATGGAGAAGGGGGGGGCGCCCACATCTCCCGGCTTAATTTACAGCACTAAGTGCCATCATAAATGGGGACTGACAGTAACGTTCGTTTGGTCGGAAAAAAGAGAAAAAAAATCGAAGCGAATTTACAAATTACAACTTGATGTCGGCTATATGTTATACGTGTATACCGCGCTTCACAGGGTTATGCAGTTGAATTATTTTACAAGTTTGGCTAAGAGTACACATATACACGTAGGATTTTCTTATCCATGGATCTTGTGTTGTGCCTAAACGATTATTTTAAGTATTGTCCTGGTCAGTGACCACCGTCCTGAAATGAAACGTTGCATTTGTGAAATTAGCAGTGTTATCAGATCACAATAGACAAGTTTTCCAAAAAATGGAAATAAATTATTAGCATTCTTTTGTATTATTTAAAAAATGTATTTTTTTTATAATAAATATACAATTTAATTAACGTTCCACAGTGAAAAAGAAATATAGTGATTTTCCTCACCATAAAGAGAAAACGCTCTTTTGTTTGTTCACGGAATTTAAGCTCAAATCGTAAAACCAAATAAGTAATAAAATATTGTCAATAATAATAAAAAGAAAACTATTAAAAAATAAGATTTATTTATCGATAACAGAAAAAAAAGATTTTTTTTAAATGATAACTAATATGGACACTTATATAGTACTTTTAGATAATTTAACAATTTAGACTTACATTGATGAATATTTTAGATAATTTTCAAATTTGAAGGAAGACTGTTAAAATAAATTATTCCTAGTGATTTTTAAGATGCCTATACACTTTCCTCCGAGTAAAAAATAGGCACCAAAAAAGGAAAAAATCGATTTTTTTATTTAAGCTTCAATTTTATAGGTACGGTATTAAATAAAAATCCTTTGCAATAATAGGCACCCATAGTTTGTTATCGGTAAAAAAATGTTTTGTAGAATTTTTTTTTTAAATTTGTAGAATTACATTGGCAATTGATTAAGAATGTTTAATTGACAGTTGTATTTTTTTTTTAAATTTATTTTTTATTATATGTATTTATAAATATTATTATTTTTTATCTATGCACGTATATATTGTGTTATAATTTTTTTAACTATTAATTTTAATTTTTAATAAACTTCTCTATGTTCCCGCCTTTACACACGAGTATTTTAACTCTCGTAAAGGTTATATATTGTATAAATATATGTGTTTTTTTTTTTTTTGTCTTTATATTTTTATAAAATTATTAAATATATCATTTTTGTACGATGAAATAATTCAGAAATAATCGTGCAAACACTCTTAAAAGTTAAGTTTCGCTAGTAATGAAATTCGTAAAATATTTTTATTTGAAAAATTCAAAACATGACATAGCAATATTATTTTATGCATGTAAAATATTGAAGGCACTAGAAAACCACGCTGCAGAAATTCATTCATTTTTAATGATCTATTTTCTAACAGTGCGTTTACTTACCTGAACATAAAATTTTCATGGGCAATTTAACTGTTGCCATTTGAAAATATGACGGTGTCTGTGGTTTAGTGGTTAGTTTGATTTAAACGTAACCGGCATTTAATGCATTTTTGATTTGGTAATCGAGGAATAATAATATTTATCATTCATAATGTAACATTGTTTTCAATTCCTGAACTTTTTTGGCAACACACCAAATATATGTATTGATTAGAACAGCCTAACTTTACATAAAATTAAACATATTCAATATACACAATACCTACATATTTAAAAGAAATTCCAACTAGGTTAATTATTATGATAGTGTATTAAGAGGAAGCTACAAGCCAAAAATGTGTATATTCTTGGTATACCTTACATCGTGGGTAATAGGCATTAAAATAGTTTGACAAACGGAGTCTAGAAACGTTCGATTTCAAGCAAAAAAATGGTTTTTATTTATTTTGTAAATAATTTTATAAAAAAGCAAAAAAGTTAATCAAGTGAAACTATCACAGATAGTTTTAGCTATAATACTGTATTTTTTTAAACTTGTTTCCTTTATGCGTTCATACATTTCTATAGAAAAAATATTTTTTTTAGTAGTTTGCATTTATATTTTTTATTGGGTAATTTATATATTTATTTGTATTCTACTCAAGCGAAGCTATGGGAAAACCTTCAATTTATCTAAAGCATATTTTTTTGTATTCATAATGTACACCAATTCGTTATAAAGATTAATCAAAATAGTGCTTTGGCATTAAGCTTTGCCTTAAGTTAAGAAATCAACGAAAATTATAATCAGACCACTTATAATACGAAATATAATTTCTTAAGCCTTTTTTACAGGTTCCGTGGAATTCTCACTTCCAATACTTCAATATTTTCTCTTTAAATGTTAACATAATTTTACAAGTTTAATTACATTTGTTACATTTCTTAAAATATTTCTAGCTTGCGCCATGTTGTAGCAAGTAGTCTACAACTTCATTTTTAGTATAATAATAAAAACACTACTGGAATAGTGTTAAATAATGGTCATATGGTCTAAGTGATCATATTGTCTAAAAATTGTTTTGGAAAAACACCCCGTAAAATGAAGCTCTTACTCTCACCTGTAAAGGGCGGGTAAACATATCTTCCACACAATCTCTGCCAAACTTTAAATTAGATGCGTCTCCCTCACTTGCAACTCGCTTAAAAATTGCAAACATCATTAAGCAAATATGTAATACGTTATTTGATAAATGAAGTAATGCGTTTAAGTTCATTTATCAGTGGCGTCGTCACGAAGTTGAGGGGGACGAGAAACCTTCTTTATGGTAACCAACTCAACACATTGACAAATTAATCCGCTTTTGAAAAGTGGCATAAAGTGATGAAAAAACAAGGTTAAACAGTTTTTTTTATTTTTTATTTATTTATTTACTCAATAACTGGAATATGAGTTGAGTGATTGGCGTTCGAGTAGGACATTTTTCACCTTCATTTAAAATGAATCATAACTCCGTTTTTTTTTAAGATGGAGATATACAAACTGATCATAATGCTATATAGCCTATGAATTTACCTATATTTTTAAAATTTATAAAAAATAATTGGCATATTATGGCGTCCAATCAGTCAAGACGTTTTGCAAACTTGAAAATGGATAAGTAAGCCATGAAAACCTACATGATTCCTTTAATTACGAAAATTCTTAAAATCTGTGGTAAGAGCCAGTTTGTTTAATGCTTTATTATAAAATTTTAGTTTAAAAAAATTCAAACACCATTTTGTGGAATCTGTGATTTGTTTGATATCAACTGTAGAAATAGGCCATATTGGAAAACCTCTCGAAAGGCTTACTAGGTCTGTTAAAAACCTCGTAGAAAATTTATCATATTATATTTATAAATATATCTATAAATATATAATAAAAAATCTCTAAGCCCCGTTAATAACCGGCCTCAGAACGGACTTTGTCTAGTGAGGCGGGTAAAGAAAACTATAATATGCTAATTACCTGCCTCAGGACTTTGTCTAGTGAGGCGGGTAAATATAACTTTAATATGTTAATTACCCGCCTCAGAATAGACTTTGTCTAGTGAGGCGGATAAATAAAACTATAATTTGTTAATTACCCGCCTCAGAATAGACTTTGTCTAGTAAGGCGGGTAAAGAAAACTATAATATGTTAATTACCCGCCTCAGAACAGACTTTGTCTAGTGAGGCTGGTAAAAAAACTATAATATGTTAACTACCCGCCTCAGAATAGACTTTGTCTAGAGCGGCGGGTAAAGAAAACTATGTAATATAAAATCATAATAAAATAAACGCCCGGGTTGCCAGCACTAAAACTGAATGTATATTTTTCTGTATGACCGCAGCACGGTTATATACAAATTGTGTAAGTATTTACCGATGTGAACCTCTATTTTAACCTATATATGTATTATCGCAATGAAAATATTTTGGTTTACTTTAACTATGTTAGTAAATATTAAATATTTGTTTTTAACAGCCCTAGCTATCCAATATTGACTACGCCACTGATCCGAAATCCCAACCTTGTCCTAAGTTACACTGCCAATCAGACCAACATGGCATCCAACTCCCAGCAATAAGATTAACCATTAAACTTGTTTCAGACTATCTGGAGATTTTCCTAATGATGCCGCTAATGAACCAAAGCCGGAACGACACAGAAATGTTGTTTAATGCAAATACTTTTGAACATTTTGCTCTAAAACTGCATACATTAAATTCTATTCAATGAAATTCAACGGATTAATTATCACATTATGCTATACAGACGGGTATGAAAGTCGAGTGGTTTAAACTATTTCTAAAAGGAATTATTAAGATCGGTAATGACAAGTGACTATGAATTCTACAAATTGATACATACAAGCCACGGATTATAAATATTGTAGATGATTGTTCCTTTCACAAGATTTCAGGAAGCAAAGTGCTGAATCAGGTAATTGAGTCGTGGAGTTGCAAAATCCGATGTGGTAATTTGAAGATAGTAAGTAGCCTTGATTATTAAAATAAATTTACTTGTATTCCAAACACTTTTTGGGGAATGTATCAAAATGACTCAATTCTCAATGTTGTTTAATTTATTATTATATCGTTTAATTTGTAGAACTCCATTCTAATTTTAAGTTTTTATTAAATTTATAAATTTAGCGTTTAAATAAACAGTTTTTTTAGTTAATTGAATAAAAACATTATTGACTAAAAACACATTATTTAATAGAGAGCATATAAATAAATATTTTTTTCTTTGTTAGTTCAATAAAAACATTGTTGGATAACATTTTTTGAATATGAAACTGTGGCTGTGTATTGTGAAACTGTTTGGTTAATTTGTACGTAAGATCTTTACTATGTATTTATGGTTTAATTTGTATTGATAAGTATCATCTCTACGTAAAAGCCCAGTTGCGCGTAAATATACATAATGAAGGTACATTACGTTATGTTGTGAATTCATACAAGGACAAAATCACGAGGAGTTGTGAGTAGTCCATATTTAACAATGCCCATATTTGTGAGTGCAATGATGTTTTGAACACAATCAGCGATATTAAAAAAAATATTTTTTTGCCGGTAAGGGTAAACTTAAAATTATTCATAAAAAAATATGCTTTTACATATTAAGGGTAAGCGTAACATATGTTATAATCTAAGCGTTCACGGGTGGCATAAATGTAATTATTTAGGGATGTGGGGATGCGGGGATGTGAAGATGTAAGGTTGTGGGGATGTGGGGATGCGCGGATGTGGGGATGTAAAGATGTAGGGTAGTGGGGATGCGGGGATATGGGGATTCAGGGATGTGAAGATGTAGGGTTGTGGGGATGTGGGGATGCGGGGATGTGGGGATTTGGGGATGTAAAGATGTAGGGTTGAGGGGATGTGGGGATGTGGAGATGCGGGGTGGTGGGGATGCGGGAATGTGATGATGTAGGATTGTGGGGATGTGGGGATGCGGGGATGTGGGGATGTGATGATGTAGGGTTGTGGGGATGTGGGGTTGTAGGGATGCGGGGATGTGGGGATTTGGGGATGTGAAGATGTAGGGTTGAGGTGATGTGGGAATGTGGGGATGCGGGGTGGTGGGGATGTGGGAATGTGATAATGTAGAGTAGTGGAGATGTGGGGATGAGGGGATGTGGAGATTTGGGGATGTGAAGATGTAGGGTTGAGGGGATGTGGGAATGCGGGGTTGTGGATATTTGAGAATGTGAAGATGTAGGGTTGTGGGGATGTGAGTAGTCCATACGAGGAGTTGTGAGTAGTCCATATTTAACAATGCCCATATTTGTGAGTGCAATGATGTTTTCAACACAATCAGCGATATTAAAAAAAATATTTTTTTGCCGGTAAGGGTAAACTTAAAATTATTCATAAAAAAATATGCTTTTACATATTAAGGGTAAGCGTAACATATGTTATAATCTAAGCGTTCACGGGTGGCATAAATGTAATTATTTAGGGATGTGGGGATGCGGGGATGTGAAGATGTAAGGTTGTGGGGATGTGGGGATGCGGGGATGTGGGGATTCAGGGATGTGAAGATGTAGGGTTGTGGGGATGTGGAGATGCGGGGATGTGGGGATTTGGGGATGTAAAGATGTAGGGTTGAGGGGATGTGGGGATGTGGAGATGCGGGGTGATGGGGATGCGGGAATGTGATGATGTAGGATTGTGGGGATGTGGGGATGCGGGGATGTGGGGATGTGATGATGTAGGGTTGTGGGGATGTGGGGTTGTAGGGATGCGGGGATGTGGGGATTTGGGGATGTGAAGATGTAGGGTTGAGGTGATGTGGTAATGTGGGGATGCGGGGTGGTGGGGATGTGGGAATGTGATAATGTAGAGTAGTAGAGATGTGGGGATGAGGGGATGTGGAGATTTGGGGATGTGAAGATGTAGGGTTGAGGGGATGTGGGAATGCGGGGTTGTGGATATTTGAGAATGTGAAGATGTAGGGTTGTGGGGATGTGGGGATGTGAAGATGTAGGGTTGTGGGGATATGGGGATGTGAAGATGTAGGGATGTGGGGATGTGAAGATGTAGGGTTGAGGGGATGTGGGAATGCGGGGTTGTGGATATTTGAGATTGTGAAGATGTAGGGTTGTGGGGATGTGGGGATGTGAAGATGTAGGGTTGTGGGGATATGGGGATGTGAAGATGTAGGGATGTGGGGATGTGAAGATGTAGGGTTGAGGGGATGTGGGAATGCGGGGTTGTGGATATTTGAGAATGTGAAGATGTAGGGTTGTGGGGATGTGGGGATGTGGAGATGTAGGGTTGTGGGGATGTGGGGATGTGAAGATGTAGGGTTGTGGGGATGTGGGGATGCGGGGATGTGGGGATTTGGGGATGTAAAGATGTAGGGTTGAGGGGATGTGGGAATGTGGGGATGCGGGGTGGTGGGGATGTGGGAATGTGATGATGTAGGGTTGTGGGGATGTGGGCATGAGGGGATGTGGAGATTTGGGGATGTGAAGATGTAAGGTTGAGGGGATGTGAGGATGTGGGAATACAGGATTGTGGAGATTTGAGAATGTGAAGATGTAGGGTTGTGGGGATGTAGGGATGTGAAGATGTAGGGTTGTGGGGATATGGAGATGTGAAGATGTAGGGTTGTGGGGATATGGGGATGTGAAGATGTAGGGATGTGGGGATGTGAAGATGTAGGGTTGAGAGGATGTGGGAATGAGGGGATGCGGGGTGGTGGGGATGTGGGAATGTGTAGATGTAGGGTTGTGGGGATGTGGGGATGTGGAGATGTAGGGTTGTGGGGATATGGGGATGTGAAGATGTAGGGATGTGGGGATGTGAAGATGTAGGGTTGAGGGGATGTGGGAATGTGGGGATGCGGGGTGGTGGGGATGTGGGAATGTGATGATGTAGGGTTGTGGGGATGTGGGCATGAAGGGATGTGGAGATTTGGGGATGTGAAGATGTAAGGTTGAGGGGATGTGGGGATGTGGGAATACGGGATTGTGGAGATTTGAGAATGTGAAGATGTAGGGTTGTGGGGATGTAGGGATGTGAAGATGTAGGGTTGTGGGGATATGGGGATGTGAAGATGTAGGGATGTGGGGATGTGGGGTTGTGGGGATGTGAGGATGTTGGGATGTGGGGATGTAGGGATGTAGAGATGTTAGGATGCCAATATGTTATAGCGGGTGAAGTTTACAGATTAACGATTTTTATATCATATTATATAATTCATCGGAATATTTTAAAGCATAACCTACAAAAAGTTGTTTTTCATAAAATAATTAAATTAACTCGATCCATGAATGCGTAGATTACTACGTAAGTTACGTTACCCTTAAGATGAATAATTGATTGTTAACACCTGAACAGTGAACATACGTTACATGAATATAAATAAATAAAAATATCAGTATAAAAACTCAATTTAGGCATTCAAATACAATACTGTATCGGGGATTCAATCCAATATTGTATTTGTATACCTTTCTTAACGGAAATATGTTTTCATAAGAACTTAAATATTTATTATTATTTTTTTGGTAAGCTAATGTTTAAGACAAGATTTTTTATGCATAGCACAAAGGATAACAGTTATTTATAAGCAATAATTATTAAAATATTTATTCATATTCATTTGTTCATATTCTTTTATTCATATTCATTTATTAATATTCATATTCATGCGCAAACAAACAATAATTCATCTTTGTATTCTGTTGAAGCATAACATGCAAAAGTGTTATTTTGAAGACTTTCTTTTTAAAAACCTATATTTACCTTAATTTTAAAAATTAAAAAACATTTTGAGTTATACGGTCTTGCTGAAACGTTAGGTAAAATATATCGACCTGATTCTTTTCAATACTTACATCAAAATATGAGCACTGGACTGGATGTGATTTGTTAAAAACGGATTAACTTGAACAAGAATGGCCTGCAGCTATCGAAAGTAGGTTGCCATGTTCTTATAATTATATCTACAGCGTGATATATTTTCCTTTGATTTTACTGTAGATTTGAAATTACTACAGTAATTCGTCCATTTAAAATCTCAAATAACACGCGGTAAAATCCGTCTCGGGTTAGCTGCATTGAAGCGTTCTGGCCCTAAAGATATTTATAATAAAATATAATAGCATTATTATTTTATCTCGCAGGCGTTTCTTCTCGAAGATTCCACCAATAAAGTTCAGGCGAGACAACACAGCCGAACACAAAGGTACGTATTTAGGTAGGTTCTATCTGGTTTAACTTGATATTGCCCGCGTCTGTGTTGGTGAGGACATTTACATGTGCGGACGCGAATGCGTTGGTGTGGGGTCAGTGGATACTAAAAGTAATAAAAAATTGACCTGATCTCGGCTACTGATGTAGAAGTATGCCATGACCCATCAGTACAAATGTATTGAGTTTTCTGGTGTTCTAGGCATGTACATGATATTATTGCTAACCAATGGGCGTTGGGTTTAAATGCTTATTTTCTTTGAATTTCCCACAAACCACAAAATAGCCCGGACTCTTTAACTAGAAGGATAATGGCATCCCCAACTGGGGTACGGTGTATGGCTCAAGTGAGATGAGAGAGAAGAAAATTTGGAAGAATTCGGCAATTCAGATCTCGTCACTAAACACCCCTAAAATAATGTCAAGTAACATTTAGATTTTGACACTTGTTTGTTATATCGGTACTTTATTGGAAGGTGTTCCGAAGAACAGGAAAATAAGCGTCAAATTAATTTGAGCGAAAAATTATAAAAATTACAATCTTATCACATTTCGCCTAATAAAAGATTACAAAACAACATATTTTTTATTTGCTTTAAACACAATATTATTTTGCTGACATTCTCTCACGAGAATGGCTGTAGAACAGCTTAATCAAATGTTCCTCTACTAAACCACCTACGCGAAAACATCGACTCTTTCACATTTCACCTTGGTTGAGAATAATACCTACCTTCAGTATCATCCGTAGCTAATACCATAGAAAATTATTATTATTTTCTGAATTTCTCAGAACTCTATACGGAACTATGAATCAGTTCAGAAAGATGACTTTATAAATAGATGATTTTATAAATACTTTACTATACCTAGGTGAATTCTTGTCTCGTGTGAAATCAATTTAGTACAAATAAAGTTTTAAACAAAACTTTTTTTACGTAAACAGTAAATACTCATCACAAAAATGGGTTAAATGCGTTAAAAACGGGATTACAGGTCGTTTCCTAATAAACTTTTAGTACATTCAAAATATATCAGAACACATGTTCATGCACCTGCGTTTGACTTTATATTATATAATGTAGAAATGCGAAGATATTAGAATTTAAATTAACACGTGTTCCAACGTCGTGATAACATTAGTGTTTTACTGAAAGTTTATTAGAATCAATTGTCAATTAATTCGTTGAAGGCATGCGAACCCGTTTTTGACCATATTATGAATAATTTTAAGAGATTTATAATAATTTAGCAATATTCTAAATCAGTAAGTTTTCTCTGTGTGCTGCTTAACTTCCTACAAAATTTAAAATAAAAAATTCTAAACTAACTTACTTACTTTTTTAATTATTCCCTGGTATTAAGAATTGAATTACTTTATAAAAAAATGTAACAAGCGGATGATCGATACATTTTAAATGATTTGCTTTGCGTTCGTTTATACTTGGTTATACGTATAGTGGTTAAAAGTATCGAACAATGAAAATTTTGGGAAAACTATTTTTTTTTGATTTTCCATAGAAAATAATGATATTCATGTAATTACTCATGGAAAAGCTAATCTTAAAAGTTTCTCAATCAGAGAGACAATAGTTTGAGAACATACGAAAAATATGCGTCAGGTGCAGAGCTGCACAGTATATAAGATTAAGTGATTGAAATTCTGTTATGGTCGATGAAGGCTTTCGATACACTCTCTTTAATATGAACAAAAATAGAATGTGAATTGGCAGACAATTCGAAAGCAACAGCCTTAATGTACCATGGGTAGAAGTGCGGAAAATATACTTATTATTTTTTACAATACAGTGGTGTATAGGCAAATAAAGTTTTTAAAAATGTTCTATTTGGTGATTATATTTAGAATCTCACCATATTTATTTAAATATAGGCGTATTAAAAAAATATTTTTAATATCGTATACAGGTGATAAATGTATTCTTAAAAATCTGCTCCATACAAGGAGAAAAATGACTAATAATAATAAATTTATTTCACATAAAAATCATACAATAAAACATGCGGAAACTTTGACTAGCCAACTAGGAATGAATTCTGTTTTAGGCCAGTCAAATTGACATGTTTAGTTCATATCATAATTTAACACTTAAGGCGATGCACTACGTCGTGTAATATTTTAAATTGAGCCGCTATCAATAATAACCCTTACGTAGATGGCGATAAGGTTTAAATTCCCGCTTAACACCATCCGCCTGTTTTGATTTATGCAAGAAAAAAACATGGCCAAAAAGTGCCTTTTATTTTATTTTGTGGATGTTCAGGCATAAATATTTAATTTTTTTTCCATCATTTTATAAATAACTTAATTTTCCACATTATAAAATAAAATTATAACCTAAAATGGGTTCGTAAGTAGGAGATTTTGAACTTTAAAGCAGTTTTCATAGGCCTTATACATAATTTTTTTCTGGGCTTATAAAAAGACTTATCTAAAAATTACTCGATTTTTTTAAAGGCCAAGATGTATTCTACTCGCAGTATTTAATTAAAGCATCTGATAGATTTCTAGGCGACCAAATTTTCAAACCAAAAACACATGATTTTGCATTACTACGTATGGCATCGCCTTAATATAAAACAAAACCGGTAAAGTAAATAACAGCCAGATAGTAGTAATAAAAAGACAGATAGGTAGAAAAAATGTGAAAGGTAGTGTATAAGTTTATAATATATTTGGATGATTAAAAAATAATCGATAGCATTGATAAATAAAGTATATATTAATACAGAATAGATAATTGTGTTCAGAGGTGATAAATCTGTGTTTTTGCATTGTATGGACTTTAAAAAATTATGTATGAGTGTTTTGACAATAATGTACATATACATATGTTTTTTATAATGAGATTATCTATTGATCAACATATCTTCACTTTTTACCCTCCCCAAATCAAGGAGCCAGTCGTTGACCAATTTGAGCAAAACATTTGTACTTTTCGTTTTCCAAGCATTAGGAATGATATTAAATAATTTAGGTTCTAAGTACGAGAATTACCGTACAATTGGATTATTCCTTGAAAGTCGGGTGTCGTGAAGGTGGTCGATGGAAGGGAAGTGCTGACGTTGTTTTTGTGCAAGTAATATAATCTTTCTAATATACAGATCGAGAACTTTTATTTCCGTGAATAATGCATCACATATTGAATATTGCTAATTTATTAAGAATCTCTTAAAATTATTCACAATCCGATAAATAACGCGATTTCAGACCCTTAACGAATGAATTGATAGGTTTACTAATAAAAAATTTAGTTATGTGTTTCTAATTTTTTTGATTTCCGATTTTCGTCATCGTCTTTTATCAAGGCAAATACAGGTGCATGAACACGTGTTCCGATACATTGGAATTTACTAAACAAATATTAGGAAACGACTCGCAAACCAAAATTGAAGAAAATTTTTATTAATTAGAATTTTTTTTTCTCCGTTTAAGCTTAAAAAATTTTCATCGAATTGCCCAAATCTGAACACCTTCATTTAATAATGTTTTTTTGTACCCTATAAATTTATATCCAGCTAATTTTGGGATAATGTGCTTTTAAAGTTATTCATGTTAGTGATTTTTTACACCAGTGCATCGATAAAATTTGTAATTCATGTAGGTACCTCGCCGACGGCGTACCCTCTGCATATTTGGCGTAACTCAATGGGAGTGTCACGTGTGCAGCATGCACCAAGCCTCTCCCCCCATCCCCTCTCTACCACCGCATCTTTTTGCCCCGGGGGAGGCGAGATCATTTTTAGGTCGGTCAATGACCCGGACACCAGCCTTATTCCCAATCCCCCCAACCCCTCCCCTTGGGAGGGCGCTCTTCCCCCCTAACCCCTCCCTCCTGTCACAATAAAGACGTGATTGACATTCGTGGAATATTCGGATATTTAATAAGATCCCCTCGTCACGATTCAATGAGATAACAGTGAAACCTTGTATAATTCCAGCATGTTTTCAAACTTTAATTTCTGAACTGACTTCTGATACCAAATCGTAAAAGGTATTAGTTAGATTTGAATTAAAATGATATGCGAAAAACATTAATTCACAATAACATTATAAGATTGTTATATTATAGAGCAATATATCGTATTATTAATAACCCATTTTTAGTCTTTTACATTGGACTAGTTAATATATTCCAATTCCATTACCATCGTGAAGTGGATAAAAGGTAGTGTTTTAATAAATCACTCTTCTGTTGTTTTTTTTCGACTGCTCCAATAACAATCTTTTGTATTTATTAAGTAATAAATTCAATAAAATTTACTGATTCAGCGTAATTATTACCTTCGATTAGTGTTCTAAACAAGCAATACATATATTATGGTAGTTAGTCCCAGAATTTCTGCACTAAAATAAACCCCGAGTGGTATGATCCGAAAGCAAGCAATTTTGGTCTATTATATGCATAATTTAAAAAAATATATGACAATATCAAGTCAGTGAAAATCTTTATATTTAATATTTATTTCAAGTAATTCAGGAGCAAAATATCATTGTTGTTTCTTTTCTGACTGCTTCAATACTCCAGAAAAAAATAAAATCCTTAAAAATTTCAAATAAAATATAAATTCTCAAAATTTGTAGAGCGTTATAAATGCTATCAGAATATCTAATCATTTTAGTATTTTGTAAATATTTGTACAAAAGCACATCCCAGACAAAATGCGTTCTTAGTTCTCATTGTCTCCAGGCATTTCGGGTTTTAATATTATCCGTGCGTTGATATAATTTACATACACATCGTAAAGTTACAATCTAATGAGCTAAACTGATGAAATTAATGTTCCTACTCGTATTTTAAATAGTCACAGTTTCAGTAATATATTATTTGCTTTCCATATTTGAGAACATTCATAATTTGAACACGAAAACTCTGGCAATGTTTACCAAAATCTCAATGTTTGTATTCAGTGAGTATACAAAAACACCTAGCGCTGTAAAATAAATACAAAAAGTACGAATAGATGTGTAAATTAAGCTCGGTTGCCGAATATTCTAATTTACAAACTAGCCCATCGGGTAATTGGGATTCATATATTCTCCTGGCCGTGAATGGAATCGACCTTACAAGATCATTAATATTTAACATATGCGTTGGTTCATTTCCACGGAATTGGCGGGTTAGAATGCATGTGTACACAGTTATGAATCGACACTTAGAAAAAGGCTATGTTTCTTACTGTTCATATTGATTCATCTTGTCTGCGGCCAATTCTCTCGGATTCGTTGTCATCCACTTGTGATGTATTCAAATTAAAAATAGATTTTTTGGGTGTGGTAACATTAAATTATCCGCTGCCATTTTCATAGGATCTACGTATTAAAAAAATATATGTTGTTCCTTTTCAACTTCAAGTTCTAAATATAGTAACCAAGGTTACCATAAATATTGTAAAATATTAACCACTTAGAGTGATTTATTTATTTTAGGAACGTATTAAAAATGTAAATAAGATTATACAATAAATGGCGAATGATGTATGAAATATTTAAACCGTTTTATTCAACTAATCATACGCATTGAAAAATTATAACGAAACCTGAAACAATGTAAGTCAATATATTTTCTATTTCTATATATAATAAAACAATATACTATTGAAACAATACAGTTTTCAGATTATTATAAAATCTTCAGAAATGTTTAAAGATTAGGTTACGATAAAAACAAGAGAGATTTTAGCAATCCTAGTGGCAAAGAAACAAAAAACTTAAGCCTTTAGCTTTGATGAATCTGCACAACATTTTAGGCCATTTCCATTGTATAAACATTGCAAAATTCTTTTCATCGCGAGTTTTGATTTCCAATTATTTACCTCTTGAAAACAAAAGAAGACACCTTATTTTATATCCATTGATTTCTATTTTTACAACTGTGAAAAAAATATTTATGTTTGAAATTATAATTCTTTTGAAGTTAAGAATAAAGACACTTTGTTTGTCGATTTTCTCCAGTGTCCCGGATATGGAGAAGAATCGTGATGTATTAATATATTGGATTATATTTTACAATCAAAGAAACAAACCATTATCAATCATATCACAGACGTCTGATATAATTCACAGTGAACCCAGACCTCGCCAGTCTGGCACAAGGTCTTCGCAAATCAATTGCTTTGGAGTTATTTAAATCCTTAAGTCATCGCCCCGGGCTTGTCGTGTTTATAAATACATTCATGTGTTATGATTGGCCAGCCATGTCCTTATTATACATATATATATTGATATATTTACGATAGGTTGTACTTACTTCTGAAATGAGCGAAAATGAGAAGGTTATATTGACGGCCTAGTTTTTGTAGACCAGTAACCATTTCTTGTAATCTCGTCTCTAAAATTTATCTTAGTATTTTCTTCATAATTGCTGTTATTTTTTGAACTAATTAAAGTCAGTTAAATTTTAATAAACTTTGGGTCTTTGAGTATATAATGTCTGAAAATTCGAAATTCTGTATGGCTATAGATTTTTTTTGTGTTTCTTTATTCATAAAAATTTAAATGTTTACAGTTTTTTGTTTCTACAGCTACCATACTAGGCACATGTCCGTATTATGGTAGCTATTTCTAGTTAGTTATTTCTTATTTTTAAAATAGGTTTTAATTTATTTCATTTAACTATGTATTTGAGATCGAACATGTTTACCCTACTGCAAGCTTCTTCAGACTAGATGCAAAGATTGAAAGATTCATTTTATATTTGAAAATATCGTTTTCGCCGTAAATTAAGCTGAATATTGGAAAAAATAAATGAAAAATGAAAGACATGCAAATGTAATATGACGAATTAACGAGTTAACGGCACATGAAGCTATTTAAGCTACGTACTTCCCCATCTTCCTCTTCCCCATCTCTTTCCCACTACATTCAAACTCACAACATACCCCAATTGAGGTTTCCATGGTCTCACTGACTTCAGATGATTGGGAGCAGTTGGGACTCTTGAACGGTTTCCATAAAAAAATTATATTATTGAGAATAACTTGGAGCAAACCTATTTAATAATCAGCATTAGATTTCCATCATTTGAACGAAGATATTAAAGAAAAACGAGATTTTTAAACGAGATCCTATACGCCATAACCTTATTACACTATTCAAAGAAAAGTGATTTTTATTATTCTTAGAAACGATGGCAAACGCGTTTGGAATGTTCACATTTTCTTATTAATATATAAACATGACAGAAAATCATTCACCACAATTTTGCCTTGAAAGTTCAATTCTATTAGGTTATAATGGTTGACCACTTCTAAATCGTTTTGCCATAATCTTATACGGTTGTTAATAAATGTCAAAGGTAAAATAATAAACTATACCGTTGTAAACTACTTTACAGCTAGAGTGACATTTGTTAGAAATGCATTTAATTCTACACGCTTTTCGTTATTGCATGGATATACTTACCTTAAACTATCTCGATATTTTCTAATCTTAACATGAGACTATGTAAGTTAGTGACTCATGTCAGTAATTGAACACTGAGAAACCCGTTGATTTAAATAATAGTCCATGAGCGTTTTAAATCTATCTTGAAACATAAGTAAGGAACATTTTCTTATCACTCTTAAGGTGATATAAGTTAGTGAAACGTGTCAGTTATCCAAGTAAGTAGGTGTGCCAAAATCTACCAAATATTATTGATAAAATGCATGCGTGCTAGCGTTATAATTAATTACACCGCAATGTTTTAGCTAACACAACAATTGTTTTTCGATTGATTAAAGTAATCAATGAAGCATACGATAGAATTATATCCAAGACATCCAAATTCAAGTGGGTGTCATGGAACAACGAATTACCAACATACAATCTAAAATTATTAGTCCTAATTAAGCCTACACGATGTGTTACACTCGAAAACATCGTTTAAGTATTGTTTGCGCCATATTATTGAATGTTGCTGACCCATCAATGGAAATTTCTATTAAATTAACCTAATTTGATTTAATTTCACGGACTGATGCGTGTCTTGTGTTCCTTCCTTTAAGGCTCATTCCCCTAACCTAACTTAACCCTAAACCAACTCAGCAATTCAACTCACGTGGCATTTGTATGCGAAAGCGTGGCACTCATTGTTAACATTAAACGCCGGTCATTAAATTAACAGTCGTGGGAACTGGAATGATTATTCATAATTCAACCCTATGGTATTTTGATTACACATGTAATATGTAATAAAGACGTTGGGGTGAATTTTCTAGGTTATGTTTGATTGCTTGATGCACAGATTCGTTGGTTTTTGGTTTCAATTGGTTTCATGGTTCTATTGAGTAGGTATTTAATTTTTAAAAGAATTTCACCAATCTTTTTATCTGAAAGAAAATCTTTAACGGTGAGCAAAAGAGCGCTAAATTTTACCAACTATAGTTATCTGAAGCTGCTCGATTCAATTAGGTAATATATTTATTTATATATATCCATGTTGAGCTAAGAATCTTTGATAATTCTATTTAACCGTCAACAAGTAAGATTACCGCCATTTTGTTTGTGTGATATTATTAATTTGCGCTTTTCAGAAAAAAAATTTCAAAATTTACTATTGAAATTCTACCAAAGCCAGATAATAAAGGCTTTCGTGAAAGACCAACATTTTACGAAAATTTCTTGCAGGTTTGCTCGTCTACTAGAAGTGCTTAAAAAATACTACAATTGTTTAAAAGATTGCATATTTCTGAACGAAAATTCTTACTAACTTACTAACCATCACTAACCATCACACCGGTTCCCGCAGGGGTAGGCAGAAAGGACGGACCGCCGAATAACTCGGTATTGAGTTATTACAACACACTCCTTGTCACATTCATATTCTTACATCGGTACTCTTTCGTTGACTCTCGATAAAGCCCGACTCGAGTACTTAGTTAACTTGATCATGCTACTCGTATGTCTTCTTCAGGCGTCCCTGAATTCACATTCGTATCATATATTTTCCTTACACTCCTGCCTTCGTTCTACGCCTATAACTTTTACGCCACAACTAAGTTTAACAATTACCGCTCCCTAACTCTGAAAGATACTATTTCATAGCCCCTATTTCCTTTTAATGGATTCATAAAAAAATACGGTCAAGTGTAAAAAGAACTGCAAGGTTCCCCTTGGGGTCTACAGAGCGCCAAGAGGGACTGGGGAAGGTTGGGGGGCCCTACCTGTTACACCTCTTTGTAGTATACACCCCTTCTTCGGCTTGGGGCGGATTAGTACCGAATTATTTTATTTATGAGTCTGTTTAACCAATTACCAACGTATTTTAATTACTTTGTGATAAATGGTTGAATGCTAGAATGGATGTTTTCTGATTTTGTGCTTTTGTGCTTTTCGCGTAATACAGGGTGAAACTAGGATAATTCTGTGTTTATTTCTCCAACAGCAGTCAACCTGAAGTATTCGACGGGTTGTTTCAAAGAATTTAATAATAATCTTTTTTTATATTTATTGGACCCAAGATTTTTACATATTTAAAAAATATTTTTATTATATTGATTCTGTTGTGCAAAAAGGTCAGTCCTCAGCTGCACATTCCACAATAACAAGTTAAAGGTTCACCAATATTCAAAATTTATTTTCTAGTTCTGTGGAAGTTCTATTCGAAATCTGTTATTATACTTGTTCTCTGAGGCAACCGTTCCATAATGATATAATAACAGAACTTGAATACAACTTCCAATTGTTCGAATTCTGTGAAACAAATTTTTATTCTATAAAAAAACACACAATGAAAAAAAACCATTGCTGATGAATTCAATACATACAGTAAAAAGAATATCGAAAAAAATTGCATTTCTTTGCTAACGGCTTACCGCAAAATAGTAACAAATAAAATTGTATTTAGTTAGTCAGGTAAAATTTTTAAAATAATAATAATACTAATTTCGCAAATACCTACATATCCTAAATATGGATATCTCATCGAAAAACATTTTAGAAGGAAGAAAATTGCGGCGAAACGTTATTTTCAATCAGCGCCCTTGAGGTGATTTTTCACAAAAACGGCGCTCTACAAATTATCCAATTATTATTATTATTATAAAGTTGTTTTACAGGTGTTTATCGATATCTGTCTCTATAGGATATACCTGTATCAAGACAGACGTATTGGATACATAAATGAATATTTACATATTATTTGATACATGCATAACTATAACCAAAATATATATAATAAAGTTGTATACATTTTAAACCGTGAGGACATAATATAAAGGGTAGGTTATCCTTTAGGGATAGCAATATTATAAATGTATATGGAAAATTTAAGATAAAATAGTTAATGAAATAATAAATGGAAGTTAATAAGAGCAGTATAACCTAAGATAACATATATAACATTTTATATTTTCATCTCTGACCTTGTACTATTAAATAAAATTATTGATAATTGCATTGACAACCCTGAAATTCTCGACAAAATAAAATGTTACGTACCGCCCAGAAATACGAGGCAAAGTGCAATATTTTTCTTTTACAATTTTAAAACCAACTATGAAGCTCATACACCTATAAATAGACTACATCATTTTGGCAATAAATTTGGGAATATTGTAGACATGTTTGAAGATTCAGTATTAGTTATAAAACGAAATCTTTTTAATCACTTTACTGAGATGTATGAATTTACGATTTCGTAATGAATACACTTTTATTTTTATATTTCTATGTTTCTTAATACCTATTTTGCTTTCCGTATTCCACACTATTAATTTTAATTTACCTTAATATAATCAGAAATCATTATTAATTGTAAACTATTTACCTATTACTTGTTACCAATTTTTGTAAAAGCCCATTAGGGAATTAATAAATAAATAAATAAATAACAATATTTCATTACATTAAATGACAGAGGTCAATCTGCAGAAGGGGTTTTTATAAAAAATGTTGATCTTAGATCTGTTTTGGCTGATGATCCAAGACTTGGTGTCTGTTTTATATTTTTTTAAATGTGTTAGGTCTAATGGCTAGTAGAAAAGCATTATATAGCCTTGTTGCAAAATATCTAAAATTTCTCTGGTCAAAAGCTGTTTTAGTAAAAGGGTAAGAGATTATGTCCTTTGGTTCTAGTATCACGAGCAGTTTGGACATTGTCATAAGTAGTTTTGTGAATTCTGAATGGTGGATCTTTCAGTAGGGTGAGACTCAGTTATTCACACTTCGGAGAGCACATTAAGTTGTCAAAAATCCAGAATCAATTCTGTATTTTGTACAAATTTCCAAAGGCATCCAGAGCTAAAGATCTTCCGCTCTTTTGCGATGGTTTTCTGATGTTACCTCCATTTAAAAACTAAATCCATTACACTTTTCCGAGAAACATTAAACTAGCAAATTGAACATATTGTTTGAACCAAAATAATTTACTCAATAAATTTTGGAATTAATAAAATTATAAAAAATAAATGTTTGAAATTCGAGCAAAGCTGTTTTCCAGTAGAAAAACGAATTACCTGTACATTTTAAATATCAAAATCACGTGTTTCTTTGATATCTCAGTTCGGTCCTCATCCCATGAGTAGATGGGTACCTGCCCGACTGCTACCCCCCCCCCCCACCCTTCACTCAACCCCTGGCCCTTCCATCCCGCACCCCGGGAGCATTCTTCCATCTTCTCTCGGGACTGGTTCTGTGGGCCACCTGACTTCAGGAAATGGAAACTGTTAATAAAATGTATAATGATTTAATACATTTTTATAAATAAAATATCTGACGTAAGCTCTGATTGAGTTCAACGGGGTTGGATGTTTTGCGATGAATTTAACTGTCGTATCGAATGGTCTTTGTTTGGACTTGCAGGCAGAAAAAGCTGTATTTATAGTAAAGTACACAACTTTTGGGGGAGGATGGTTAAAATGGTGGTACACAATGATTACAATTATAATTTTCCGATTGTTCATCATTATATACCACCCCTGTAAACCCCCCTCCCCCAAATGTTGTGAATATCAACCATAGTTTAAGGCATAATTGTACCATTATGAATATACATGACTATAATAATCTGAAACCGGTAACGGTAAAAAATATATTTAAAAAAATTGAAACATCATTATAATGGATAAAAATATTATATTTTTTGTTTCTATTGTAATTTAAGCTGGCACATTTTTACACTCATGTCATATCATATTTTGTATCATCTAATGTTTAAGTACCTAATTGTTAATATACCAATCGTAATATAAACTGTCTTAACATATGTTTAAACTCATCTGTACCATATTTTGTATAGTCCAATGTTTAATTAATTGTTAATAGACCAATTGTAATTTAACAGTCTTCAAACATTTTTACGTCGTTTTATTTTTATGTCGTTAGTGAATAAATGCATGAGAAATAACTGGGCAATGTGATTATTTTTTAATGTTCAAAGGTTTGAAACACCTGTGAATCTGCTTTTGAAACATCTCTCGGACTAAACCTCCGTGCCTTTATTATATGCGATATTCCGCAGGTAACCTAACTGTTGGCTTTTTCAATGGCCTTTGCGAACAAACATGTATTTGTTTGAATTGTAAAGAAATTAATAAAATTTCGAGTCGTACTACAAGTGAAGAAAAAATAGATATATATTGAACCAGTGGAATAGGTGCGAACATATTTTAATTTATTTATATTAATATTTTTTCTTGTTTTTATTCATCTTAAATACTTTGTTCTCGTTTGTAAGTTATTTTGTTTTTTTTGTATGCTAGTAAAAAGATCTGTATACCTACAATATTTTGTCAAAGGTAATATCTATCATATATACAGGTATGAAGGATGTGTGTTAAAATAACGAAATTTCAGTTAAAATCATTATTTTAACCCCGATAGTAAATCCTGTACCTACGTCTAAGTATTTTTTTACTGCACTAAAGCATGTAAGTTCTTATGTTTTAACAAAATAATATTCATGATTTATGATAAAACAATATTTAAATTTCCAGAATTTCAACAAATTAATGTTAATATCTAGTGGTTTTTGTAAATAGTTCTCAAGTGACACATTACTACTACGCTTACCGTACAAGTCTGTGTATCAAGTAGTGCCATTTCGCTGGGAGCAACTTAATACAAGTATTTTTTCTCGTGTGAGACCATGTGAGATTTATGAATGATGATTGCCATACACATGGTCACAGAGATGATCTCAGTAATTCAGACCGCACGAATCAAACACGAATATCCCCCCGATCTTCTGCTAGCCTGGTAGCCTGTTACCTGCTATATGCTATATGCTTCTCGGTATACCAGATCTACTCGTCAATGGCGGGAAAACTGTCCGATGTTTCTAGAAGCCATTTATGATTGAGAATCACCACATTCTTGGAAACGAGAACCTGATAGCTCTCGAGATAAAGAGATAAAGTGGAAAGCATGCGACCAAGAACATAAAAATTGTATTCCACGGGGGTGCAACACTCGGAATACAAAAGTTATAACACCAAGTATTTTTATAAAGTTACATAAGCTACAGTATACTTTGAAGAAAATACGTAGCAAGCTGAACTCATCTTCACTGAATTACCCGAAAACATTAATAGGTATGCGATTAAAACATACGTCGAGATCAATGACGCCATTTAAGTTCCCCTTATGCTGTTTGTAGAATGTTGAACGAAGAATTTTGGAAATCATTTCATATTGTGGTAACGTATTTTTGTCCTACCGATTACTTCCACAGTTAATCAATCTCACCTACCAGTATGAGGAACTGCAGGGGACCATCCATAGATCCCTGTGGAATCCCTAATATTGCTGAAATTTCGTGGAATTCGTTTGCGAATGCGTTTAGTGTTTTCCTTCAGTGACTGGTAAATTTTTTTGGTGAAAAAAGTGCAAATATTTGCACATGGCTATTGCATTTATCGACGTACTCGTAGATCGTAAATTAACTGCGTGATCGGTATATGTTATATAAATGCTTTATTATTCGGTGTGCATGTACTTACTCCAGCGTGAAGTTCTCAGAAAGACAAAAATAAACGGAAATGTTAAAGCTGTTTCCTGATCTCGTTGACAGACGCATTCAGCTTTCCTCGGAATTAATTCTCCGGTTCTTGCAGTTGAGCTGTGATAATAAAAAAGAAGTTAAACAAGTCTCCATTCTCATTCTCTTACAAACAACTGAGAGGTTGGTTGCGATACGATACAAGAAACATGAAGCAACGTAGTTTCTACACACACTCAGAAACTGGAATGCAAGAACGAATGGTAATGGTTTGAAGCTCTCAACCAGGAGAAACATAAAGGCTTCATTTGAATATCCCGACAACGCAATTTATGAATCCATGTTATAAAGTTATAGCGAAATGCACAGTTTACTTTGAATTCTGCACTCCAATAGGAAAAGTTAAAAAAGCCCGAGTATTTCTTAGAATAAAAGCACTCAATGAAATGTACCACAATCTTTGCAGTTGATTGTGGTTGAAGAACCCTGTCCCATATTAGGCACGTTGTTGTATGTTATGGCTGAAAATAAATCAAACGCAATCTCTGAGCTCTCGAATTGGGTACACCTGTTATTATGATTTTTGCAACGCGCGAAGAGCTTTATCAAAAAGAAACCGAATCGAATTCTATATGAGATGCATATCTCGAACGTGATACTCCTTTTAAAATTCTACCTCTCCGGTTTGAAACTTGGCAAAGTAATATTTTCAGTGATTTACAATCCTGAGACACCCACGAATTCCCACAAGCTTTAGCGAGGCGTGGTTTGCCAGCCATTGCATGTTGCAGCATCATCTTAACCTTGGCTCTAAAAATAGTCTCGGCCCACCCTTCCTCTGCCCTTCCCTCCCCCTCCCTCCCACAGCCTCCGGCCACCCTCCCGACTCACACAATGGACCGAGAAAGCATCCCAAATCTAAATTACACCAGGCAGAAGGCAGAACCATAAGCCTGTAATTTACTCTCATTTAAGAGCTTTAGTACGATTTTTTACTTTTTATTTCGAATTTTAACCGGCTTTTTGTGTATGGAAACCAGAATGCAATTATTATTAAAGCTTATTGTTGATCGACAACCAACCTTAAAATATGGTGGCTGTAATCGGTAGTGCCTTTGCATAATTCGAATATTTATATAGGCATGACATAACACTAGTAGTTTTATTAATAATTCTTTTTACGTACATTTAATACATGAACAAGTTTTTTTTTATAAACAGTAAATAAAAAGAAAGTTTATTAAAATTATATAAAAATAGATGTAATTGAACCAAAAAGTACATGAACATAATATGCGTATATATAAAACTCACATGGGCATAGCTAGTTCGTGGGTATACTTGTAAAAAATTTTAAAGCATTTTAAATTTACTGATTTGTATAATACTTTGTTTAAATATACATTCTTACATTATATTTATAGAAAATTACAATAAAATAAAATCCGTATTTACAGAATTACAATACAAAAATAAAAGTTTAAATAGGTACCATAATAATAAACGTCTTTAAAATTTTAAATTTTAAATATTAAAAAAAAAAATTATATTAGTTTCACACAGGAGGCCCTGAGGAAATAAATTTTCTTAATGGCCTGTGTCATCTTTGGGGATGCAGTCTAGAAAGTATTTTTAAGGAAATAAAGGAGAGGGAAGATGTTGTGGGAAGGAAATAGGTATGAGGGAGTGGGTAGGAATATGAGGGGTCAGTATGCCTAGGAGTGACAAAGAGTCTCCCTCATACCCTCAACCAGTGTTTCCCGATCCGGCCTGCCACGCAGTAGGTAGGAAGACGAATCCGGCGCCAAGATCTAGACAAACCTCAACCATGAACCCCTTCTAAATCACCAAACGTGAACCATGTGGGTTGACATATGGCAACTGGTGCAAACAATCATAAATGTAGGGTAAATGGTTGTTCATTAGCTGCGCAAAACCCAAAACTACATTGTAAGGGGGCAAGAATTTATACAGTAGTTACAAAGTTTTTATAACATTTGAAATAATATCTGAGAAAACGGCACTTTTCTACCATTTTTGCATATTTGTAGTCCCAACCATGTTATTTACTTTACAATTCAGGTGTATAATTTATTTCTGTACAATAAACTACTGGCAAAATACAATAATATTTTGCGCGAAACATAATAATATTACGTAGGAATTTACTATTACGCTAACATATGAATGGTTATTTAGTATTTTCCTGTTGACTACTTACATACTGTCCATACACTTTATAGACTGATTTGAATATATATCTAATATATATTTTTTTACATTACAATAGAGGATGTTTGTGGACCAGCTTGAAAAATAATTTATCTTACTCGCCCACGTTCGGGCCGCATAGCAACAGCGAAGGATATACTGTATCAGAAGATCGTATGCGAGATGAAGGTGGGGTCCGGGCTCAGAGCTACTTGGAAGGGCATGCGATGCTGCGATGGAGGAAGGCAAAGTTAGTTCCACGGTACTCTAAAGAAATAGAGGCAGGCTCTCTCAGCCTCCAGCCTCCCGGCATATGCAATGCAGCCTTATGTAATGCCTCACGATCTGTGCATGCTCATTTCGCTACAGCCACGAGCTCATTGAACCCTCTTGCAGATTCCTCCATTGTACGCAGGGAACATAAATGTAATCGGTTATAATAAGCCGCTCGCTGTTGGTGGGACATGGAGATGATAATAAAAGAGATATGCTATTTCGCTTGATGTGAGACCGTTCAAAGATAACTTTTGTAAAGCGTATACATAAGTTATAAGTAGGAGTTTCAACAGTAGGTAATCTTGCGGGAAGTTTTACAGCAAGAATAGTATTGTTGATCGTGCGAACTACGCAAGACAAAATTTTGCTATTACTGAAAATCTTTTTGGAGGACTTCAGGAATTCAAAATATAATACAAAAAGTTTCTCTTTAACTCTTTAAGTTTTTTAGTTATAAAAAAATACATATATTTTTTAAGATAATACATTTATATATCTATACATTTGTTATGCTGAAATGTTAATTATATGAAATTCCCTCGGTGGAAAAAATTCACAAAGTAAGCTCCGAAAATTATGAAAAACGCGTTTTGTTCTGTTCTTTAATGTGTTATAAGCATTAAAAAATCACAGTAAATTTTTAAATGCAACTAAAGCATTTGTCGAAAGATTTTTGCTCTATTTTAAACGAGTCGTGTTTTATTAAATATTTTCACCATTTTTAGTTAAATATTATCGTTTTTTAATTTTAGCGATCTCTCTCTAACATTCGTATTTACATAT
Source organism: Hesperophylax magnus (assembly GCA_026573805.1). Taxonomy (NCBI): domain Eukaryota; kingdom Metazoa; phylum Arthropoda; class Insecta; order Trichoptera; family Limnephilidae; genus Hesperophylax; species Hesperophylax magnus. The sequence continues at coordinate 14,154,016 of JAIUSX010000049.1, forward strand.
CTTAACCTTAGGACCTAGGACCTTAAGTCATAAGCATGTACGAACTTTTAAAGAGAAACGAATGAAAAAAATTAAAAATAAATGAAAGATTTCTACTCGACTTCAATTCGAGTTTACGGCATTCTCTTTCAAAATCTTTATCTTATTGAAAAATATATTTTTTAAAACTGACAAACAACACTGTTCGAAGTCTTTTCTTGTTGTTTGAAACTGTAAAATATAATAAAATTCATAGATCATGACCCAAAATTATGTTTCGCGCTGAAAATATTTGCATTTGCCTTGATAACCCAGGTCCCAGACAGATAAAGCTGACCATATACCATTAAGCCAGAGCTTACCGTTCGAGGGTTTTTGCTGCTTCAAACAAATTAATGTTTCCCTTAAAGCTCCGTAGTCAGCATTAAAAAAAGAAGAAGAAGGTTTGAAACGGAGATTAACATTTAAAAACGATAATAATTATGCGACTTCTTCAAATAGAGCAAAAATCTCTTGGCTAATGACTACACGGAGAAGAATGAGTAAAGCTGATTTATTGAAAATCTCTTCAAATTATTAGTCATCCTGTTTAAAACGGGACTGTAAGCCGCTTCCTGACAAGGTGTTGGTAAATTAGCAAAAATATCTGAAGACTTGCTCATTCACCTGCGATGGTCTTAATAATATATCAGGACGAAATGCAAAAAAACGTTAGGACATCGTGACAAAACATTGGTATTTAAATTAAAGTTTTTTTTACTTATTAATTCATTCGTTAATGGCCTGCAATCCCATTTTTAACAGGAATACAAATAATTTTAAGAGATTTTTAATATATCGGCAATGTTTTTTTTTTTATCAGGAAGTTACATTTAAAGAAATTCCGCAATATTTTTCATACCTATTACATGTTAAATAAGAGAACAATATTATTTTGGAGCTTTCTTTGCGATTTTTTCCATCGAGGGAAAGAACTAATTACCGTTTCGACTCTACAAATGTTTGGATACTCTCTTCAAAAACAACATATATTTTTAGTAAGAGAAACATCTCATAAATCGGTGAATATTCATGAATCAGAAAAAACAGATTTTAATATTAAATTCGGTGGTGGTGCTAACGAAAATCAAGTTGTAAGTAGATACAGAATTCGCGTAATGTTAATCAAAAATAGTCAAAGAAGAAAATTAAGCCTGAACAATTTAAAATGTGATTCTGACTTCAAATTTAAAATAACTAAACTCATGTGAGATCGACCATGATGACGAGGAGATTATAAAGTGTAGATTGTATGGTGTATAATGCAGTTGGTCCATACATAAAGAAGTTGTCAGAGAGGATGGAGAAGTAGAACGGAGTGGATTGAGACCGGTAGCATTTCGGGTAACGGTGCATGTCTGTAATTCATATAAAGCAATAACGTTCAAATGAAGATAATACGTTTGGTTGTCCGTTTTGTAGGTCTTGTATTTCCGTTTGCTGCTGACTGGCTCATGGTGTTTTTTTATCAGGCAAGTACCTACCCAGCGAAGTAGTTTCCATATTAAAAAAATACGCTTAAACTTATTTTTTTGGCTTCGTTGGGGATTTAAGCACTGTCTGTTTTTTGAACAGTAAGTTCCATCTTTTATCTTCGTGTCACCTGTTCCTGTACTTCATTTTACTTAACTTAACTTCACTTTATTTAGGTAATATTTCATTTTTTTGTAATACCTGCATCTACTGTAAAACGCCCCTGAGGTGATATCTCACAAAGGCGGCGCTATACAAATTGTCCAATAAATAAATAACTAGTTATTTGTCGCATTTTATGTATTTTAAAAGCTCCATAGCTCACGATGAAAATAACATTGTGACTCAAAAACAGGAAAAAAATGGTACAAAAAAAGTCAATTTCACGACGTCAGAACTTCAAACACGCAGATTTTATGCACTACAAATATGTATTAAGGATTATTAGGATAATTTGTGTAAGGTCTAAAAGCATACCTGATGGGTGGGACAAATCACTATCTCTTGTTGTAAAATGTGCAGAAAAAAACGTTAAGTCAGGTGAAGGTCTCATTTTAGGGTAGGTTGAGAGACAAATAGAAAGAAAGAAATAGAGAAAAAAGCGGATAGAGGAAGGATATTGGAAGGATGAGAAGTACCTGAATATTCAGACCTCGTCACTAAACTTTGTAAAAATGACTTCAAGAAAAAACGTATAATTTTATATCCATTTGATATCAACAGACCCATGGTTAATGAGCAGTACTCTAGTGGCGTGCGAATTCGTTAATTCGTTAATTATTGCAAACATTAAATGCATTATTAAGTACGCAAGTAATTAACGTTATCACTTTTGCAGGTAACGACTTGTTGACTATGAGTGATGCTTAACGTAAAGGGCCTCGAGGTGATTTTTCACCAAAACGGCGCTGTAAAAATATTATCAATTTAAATTGAGTTTGTCAGAAATACCCTCAGATAAAAGAAATAAGGAAGATGGGTCATGAACCAAGTGTCACCAACATCTGTCATTAATTTTACTACACGGAGAAAAATCTTTTATGTTCCTAATTCATTGAGGATTTCTTCAAATTATTCGTAATCCGGTTAAAAACGGGATTGCAGGCCCTTCGTACGAATTGATAGGTTTCCTATTAAACTTTTCGTAAAATATGAATGTATTATCACGATGTCGGAACACGTGTTAATAAAAATTCTAATATTTTCGCATTTCGTCATTGAATATTATCAAGTTAAATGCATGAACTGGTGTTCCGATATATTAGGAATTTACTAAAAGTTTATCAGGAGACTGCTAGTAATCCCGTATTACCAATAATTTGAAGGGATTTTTAATAAAAGAGCAACACCCATTTTTCTACGTGTATTATTTCAAATCGCAGCGGTGCCCCGCCTTTTTCAACATACACACAAAACGCATCTATCATTGGCTCAGCCGTTTTGATAGTCTGTGCAATTTGGTCGTAGGTCGACAACAACCAGTGTAATGTAAATGGTAATATGAATGAAAGATTTGTTTCAATATTTTGACAATGTTCAATCATAATAATAAAACAACATATGTAGAAAGATTAAAAGTTCACCTTATTTGTAAGAGATAGATTTGATTGTCCAACATTAATATGGTAGATATATTATTTGGTATCAAAAACGCAACCTACCTTTAGGGCTGCTGTGTGGAGATTTTTTTGAAGAAAGGAAGGAGTGAAACTAGGTCTAAAAGATACCCATGTTGTAGAAGAGAGAAACCCAGTGGCCGGTAACCCTAGAAATAAATTAAAGCAACTCATTACCATCAAGCACTAGGTATTTTTTCTTTTTCGGTAAATTTGTAAGGCCTATTTGGTCCCATGCTCATTCAAACAGCAAGTTCTAATATGTTATAACTTATAACACACCCAAATTGGGAATGCCATAGTCTCACTGGCTCCAGAAGGTTTGGAGAGTTAGGATTAAATACGTGACGTGAGAGTACTTATAACATACCCCAACTGGGAATGCCGAGGTCTCACTGGCTCCAGACGGTTTGGAGAGTTGGGACGGTTGGTTGTTGATTTTAGAAATGTATTTGTTGTTGTGAGATAGTAAATACATACTAAATTGCGCAGGTTACTGCAGGGGGTTAATCCTTCCGAGGATATTTTTTGATATTTTATTTGGACGAGGCTATATGAATGCGTTTTCATGGAAGTGGATGCCGGCAGACATCTATTGAGGAGGAAAACTCCCAAATCTCGATGCAAGTTGGAAACCTTTCAACTTTTGGGCTCCAAGAGATAACCGGACGACTTTATTTTGAATAAAATGTTATTTGGATAGCATTGAGAAGCATGTGCGTAGATGGGGCTTGCCTATGTTTGTTTATGCCTAATATTCTAATGTCCGAATGATCTGACTTGAAAAACCTTATTATCATTTTTATGAGTTCATAATCTTAATTCCGTCTAGTCTCAACAATAAAATTAAACTAAGGATTCGATTAGCTTAATAACACCTGAATTAATTTCTTAGAATCAATGAAACATTCTTTTTTGGTTACAATCTTCATAGAACGAAGAGATTTAGTCACTTTTATTTACCTAGTTGGTGGAAATAGCTATCTATGTCATTATGATGAAAATAATGACCAAAAATAATAATATATCGCTCTAAAACGCAACGTTCTTGTGCTGTCGTGATAATTTATCGTTAGCTTGTCGGAGTTTGGGCAAGATTTTGGGTACCAAAGGTCAAGCCGTGATGGCGGTTGGAAATTTGAATTTGGAACCGTAGACTGGTTAGGGGTGGGAAGAGGCGGCGGCAGGGGGAGGGGGAGGGGGAGGGGTTAGTCTCGCCAGGAATTCGGAGGTGCGCGGTCAGCTCTAGAGACCAACGGCAAGGATTTAAATTTTCCAGTGGCGTACGAGCCGAAATGTGACAATAATCTTATTTTAATTCTACTCGTCAGTCTTGTTACATAAGACATGATTAAGATTTCCATGGTCAAACAACTGATACGCGATGTTGTCCTTACTTAAAAAAATCAGTCATCTCTTGGGCCGGCTAATTTCAAATAAATAAAAATGGTTTTTATGTTTTTACTTACTTGAGGATTACACCTCCATCCTCTGGGACTTGCTCATAAACTGCTGTGAACTTTTAAAATGAAAAAAAATGCTTTGATTAAGGATTAAACCTTTATCACCGGGGAATGGAGTCAACCGCGCTTACAACTGAGTCAAATCTCGATTGGGTAGGAATGAAATTTATTTCGTATGTTTACTGCTGTAATGTCATCCAATTTCAAAGAAATGCATATATCATGTTGCATGATTGCCACCAAAAGGTTATCGACAAAATGTCTATATGCCGATTTTCAGCTCGAGTGGATGTAGGAAAATGCGTTAATTTTACTTCCGAAATTTGCATTGTTTAACGTAAACAAAAAGTCAAATTCAAATCGATGTATTTTAAAACGAAAAATTATTAAAATTACCACTCATAGGCCATGGTTGAAGCTCACAGGGCTTGCCACATCGAATGTCAAACACCCTGATATCTGTAACATTTGCTTTAATAAACGCGATAAAAATATGAGTAACATATTGATAAATTGAATGTTCAAATTGAAAAAAATGGATTAAAACCAACAGGTTACTACAGCATTTTAAAATATAGCGGCAGTTATTAAAATGTGTCAAAAAAGTTTGGAGAAATGGCACATTTTCAAGGTTAAACATGTATAACATTGGTAGAAAAAGGGTTAGTTATGAAATAAATAAAGTAAATCATGCAAAGTAATTCAACATTCAAATTAAGTAAGTATTTGTGGTTTATAAAATTAAAACGGTCGCAACAAGGTATCATAAACCGGTTTTATTTCAAACGTTATTAGTAAAGTTGTTTAGCATCAATTAGTATTGTCCGACACCGACATTGTAGTACGATTGTCCTCTCGCTAGGTATACGTATTTTAAGTTTTCTATTTTCATAATCAAATCATTTGACGAAAGAAATTATTGCATAGGCACTTTGAAAGAATGGATACATTTAAAAAAAACTTTTTTTTTAACACACAAACTCAGTAAACTTCCTTTGAGGTAAAAAATCTATCAAGAACACATATTTCAAGATCTAGATGAAATTATATTAGTATACTATTTTTTTATGTTAGAGGTTCATTGTAGGTAATATAAAACAATAATTGTAATATGTAAACAAAAATAAATTATTATTATTAAGTTTCTTTATTCAATAAAATTGTTAGTTACATGCATTGAGGAATTTTTCGACCACCATGCTAGGCACATGCCCGTGTTATGGTGGTCGATTTTCTATACATTAACATAAAGAATGTGCGGGAATATAAAATAAAATAGCATATTATTAAAGAATATTTAAGAACATAAAATAATGTAAATGACTATAGTATTACATTATAAGGAAGTATGGAATAATACAGTAGAATATATTATTATATTATAAGGAAGTATGGAATAATACAGTAGAATATAAAAATATAGTAGCATAATATTAATATAATATAATAGTATAATATAATAATATATATAATAATATAATATAGTAAATAATATAATAGTATAATAATATAATAGTATAATAAATAATATAATAAATAGTTGTAATATATAGGGTTTTCCAATAAGAAGTGTTATTTTAAATAGCCCGCTATTTCAGTAGATGTTACTTTTGAAGCTGTCATTTGACAAGTAGAAACTACGCCATTGAAAAAATGGAACGATACACACATACAAAGCATTGAAATTATTAAAATTCACTTGAGTGAATCAAATGCAAATCATCTTGAGTGATGAGGCCCATTTCCACCTCGGTGGCTTCGTCAACAAGCAAAATTGTCGCATCTGGGGCTCGGAAAACCCAAGAGTTATTGTTGAAAAGCCTCTCTTTCCTCAACGTGTGACTATTTGGTGCGGTTTATGGTCCGGCCGAGTCATTGGACCTTACTTTTTCGAAAATGAGGCTGGAGCAACAGTTACGGTGAATGGATTGCGCTATCAAGAGATGATTGGTGATTTTTCATGGCCGGAATTAGAGGTATTGATCTGGACAACTTTTACTTTCAACGAGAGGGCACTACGTGCCACACAATCAACGAAACTATTGATCTTTTACGATTGAATTTCAAACTAACACCTCTTATTGGAAAACCCTGTACAACAAAAATAATAAAATTGTAACTCTTTCAAATTAATATATAAATAAAAATAATAAATGCAACACAACGGGCGGTGGTGTTTTTTCTTAATTTAAAATAATGTAAAAACGTAATACGAAGTGAAAAAGTGACAGAAGTGAAACCTCCCATTTTTTAAAAACTTTTCTTTGTAAAACAATATTTCGGCTAAGCACTGCTGTGGACAGCACAAAATTTTATACATTTATATTATCACGATATTGCTGTGTGAAGCCACAATGCACATTACATACTATACGTCAATACAGGCGTAGGTACTCTGTTTACTAGTTTTTTTTTCTTTGGCTTCGTAATAATTAAATTAACTTCAGTATTTTTTCGCATGAATTGTATTGGATCTTTTGTATTTTTCGCTTTGAATTTAGTAGACGTGACTCTCCGCCTCTGTCCGCGATCGAACCTTCGGAGATCGTGTCCGTTGGCGCTCGTGACGTCACCGCCACTCGGCGGCAGAGTGGGGGCGGGAGGGGGCTCGGGGCCGCGCGCACACCGCCCGCGCAGTCCCGCACCGGCAGCCATTCGCGTGCGGTCTCTCGTGCTCTCTCGTGCCTTTACCTGCTCACCTTCCTACCTGTCTACCTGCCTACCTGCACAGTCCCAGTCCTCTCCCAACCTACCACCCAATCACCACACCACCTCACTCGCCGACACCAGCTCCAAGGTACTTGATTTAAACCTTTGTTTTACACTCTCATTTTTGCTACGAAAATATCACATTTTACCGTAGTTTTGTCCAGCCACATAACCTCACTTGAACTCTTGTAGAATCTTAAGAATACAGCTCGTCTCAGTAGCACGCCATCAGTTTTTCTCAATCTTTCCACGCTTTCGTATGGAAATCTACCTGTTGCTAAAATCCCGCCAAAACTACCCTCTCCCAAAAAAAACTGTTCCTCTTTGTAGTTTTCCCTAATAACGATTTTGGTGCGCATTCCCGTCCATACTTTTGTTCTTTTTGGTTAAAATCAAAACTGAATAAACCTCAGATGCCCAGATTCAGCGAGCAATTCCTTCCCCACATCCGCCTTATCACGTGAATCACTTAACATCCAAATTATATTTCCATACATTATAACATTCAGACAGAGCCAGTTTCAACGGATTCCAATCAAGTCGGATATTTCTCCAGAAGACAAGGCGAACATTTATTTTAAAAAGTACTCTAAAACGATTACAAGGCCGCCCAGATAGATATTGTACGAGTACGTTTTGGTTGCGTTGCGAATATCTGATCATGTTCAACGTTTCTTGCAAACACACTGAATTCTGACGTGGGGTGAATGTTCAATTTATGCGGCAAAGATCACGGATCAAGAAATGGAATATCTTGTCTCAACTCGGACGAGCCAATGAGGTGAGTATGTTACTTATTTTTTTTCTTTTCTTGTGTATTCATCGCCAATATGTTTTATGTTACAAGCAGATTGGTTGCTAAACAGCGTGGGTTAAGCGCTAATGATCCTCATTGGCCGGGTTTTCCCGACAATTTATACGTACCGCATAATATCATTATGCCTGGTTTCTTTACTTGTGTGTCTTGTTGCAATCACAGTGTGATGTTTATTTAAACAGTTTTTAAAATGTGTTTTTCTAGTTAAACATTAAGTTGTAGACAATCCACGAATGAGGCAGGCGGCCATACATGCACCGGGAAAGAATTTCACGTCGTTGATCCGTTGAAATTCCAAAGAACTGAGCACACTGTTTGCCAAGTCTGAATTTGAATATAATTCCCATTACAGACAACAGCATGCATTGGAAGACCTGTCTTTGAATACAAAAACCAGGTAAAAAATCACGTATTGTTCTACACCTACCTGTCTTTCCGTCGCCTATTGCGGGATATAGAAATGATCATGGTTCCTCCCTGTTAGCCACAGAATCATCCCTAATTTTACCAACCAATCAACTTGAAACATTTTTTTTTGGCTTTCATGACTATTTTCAAAAATATTTATAATTTTAAATGACTATATTTCGTCGTTGCGTTTTGGTAGTTGCATTTAGCATTGTTTTCCGCATTTGTTAGCACGACCTGAGCAATATCTCAACCTTCAATTTAACGTGCCGCCAATTATTATAATAAACCAGCATAATTTATCGTAACACTGTCTGAAAAGCGCGGGAAATACAACGTTGTTTCTACAACTGACATATTACTTTATTTCTTCAGCGTTGTGAATGAATAAAATGATTCAAAGTATTAATTTATAATCTTCTACCGCGTTATTATAACATGTTGTATGCTGTTGAAAATTATTACAAATTTCAACTGTAGTTTTTCATTGTTGTCTTTTACTTAACTTCTCATCGTTGCATTGCCTACAGTTGTGTTTGTTTCACAATTATGTATATATAATTTTCATAATGCTTACCAACAGCGACACGATTTTACCGGTGTTTTTATTCAATCGCAGGTAATTATAATTATCCGCCGCCGCTTAACGTTATAATTTTGTGCAGTATATTTTAATTTAACTCATATTTTCTAACAAAAATATCAATCTACAATTTGGAATTCTAATTATTATCGTTACCACCCTTAATTTTTTTGTGGTATTTTCAAATCTGTACAATTCCGTGAATTGGGATGAGGGATGTCTCATCTCGATTTCGCAGGTAAATGGAGTTTTTACCTGAAATAGTTTTAGTTACCTGTCGTTCTGTTAAGGACCCTAATGCTAGACAAAGGTCTTTCTATGGGTATTGAAACCCGTGGAACTTACAAAATAAAATAGGGGAGAGTTACTACTACTAATAATAATAAACGAGCTCATTCCATCTAGTAAATATTTCTTTGAATATTATGAAAATACAGACTGTATTATTAATAACATTATGAACTTTCGAATGTAGATTTGTATTGCTTTATAGATTCAAATATTTCAACACATAAAGACCAATTTAATTTATGTATAAATACATTTTATATTAAAAGAATATTGAATAGCTCCCGACCAGCATACTACATACGCAATGTCACTTATATTCTGAAAAGCAAATTGCTTCAGTTCCACTTTCAAGAAACTTCCTAAACGCGTTCTACGCTTGTTCCACTTGGTCATGCCATCGTCTCCGCTGCGAACTTGAGATAACAACAACAGCAAATTTAGTATTCGCTGTTACTATTATTAGGGTCGTTTGCTTGGGTTTTAGGGTTCCCCTTAGTGCCTATCAAATTCACTTTTGAACACTTAGCGCGTTCGTCTGCAGTTATTCAACATGTCAAATCTTATTCCTTAGTTTTTCACTTATTGCAATTCACGATTGTAAATGTTTTTTATCTCGTTAAGCCGTGGAATAATTCAGATAATGCTTAATCACTGCCAATTTTCCAACATTAAAAGTATTTTTTGTAGTAATATCTGACGGTTATGTACCAATCGGTTAGGTAATTTAATAAGAATATAAATGTATGGCTGGCTACCGGTTAAGTTGTGATGGTTCAGCCTACATTTCGAATGTTAATTGACGACCACTTTACACTGACTCTTGCGCCGTTTTATAACCGATTTCCATAAAACTTTTTACATGTTCTTACACCCACATAATATATTTCGATATATTTGCTAACTTAACAAGTTCTGTGTTCATCATTTCGATTCTCACATGCTTATTTGAGCACTTCGATTGTTTACAAATCCAAAGCACTCGACGCTGGCCATCGATTATGCAAATTAATCATATAATACACGTTACCACGCGGGTTTTTAAAAGATTAGGTGCACAAGATTTACGACTTTAAATAATTAATCGAAGTCTTTCATTTAAGTCTGTTGACCAGGCTTTTCGCTGGAAAATCTATTTCTTTAAATTAACTACAAGCAGTTTTAGTTTTATAATATCCGCAATATTCATCTATATTAAGTATTTCCCAACCGGCAGAGCGTAACAGCCAAGTTTAGCAGCATATCGGGAAGAGTTCCCACAGTGCTATTTGCATACTGAACTCCAAACAAAACGGTTTAAGTAATGATCAATACAAAAGGCGCGGAACAAAGGCGTCTTGTTTGGTTTTTTGTGTTCCTTTTAATTTCTGGGCATTTAAACTCCACTGGGTCTCGTTATGTGAGTTATGCGCAAATTTCAGAATAATAATTTTCGGATTGATCGTTCTGGCCAGACTGTCGTTAAATAAAAATATGCAAAAAAATCTGCGGGAACAATGAACCTCATCCAACGGGAACGCGTGGTAATATCATTTGTTTTGGTTTCTTGTAATTACGTTTAGGTCGCAAATCATATTGGTAATTTCTCTGGCTCCAGCCTCTTAAATTTTTATTATTGCGAAGAAACATAAACTTCAGCATGTGCGTTAGAAACTTTAACGAAACTTCACTTCATACCTTATCGTTTAAAATTATTTTTTTATTAAAACCTTTTTGTGTTCCTTGCTGTAAAGCAAAAGTTTCGTTGATGATTCATGCTGTAAACATTCAAGAAACACATTTTGAATGTTCAATATGGACATTTCTTTGGAACGAAGAATAACTATATAACCCTGGCTATCAATCTGTACAAAATAACATTCTAACAAAAATAATTAGATTTTCGTAAATTAAATCATTCGCGTACAAGTTGATCACCTCTCGGCATTGAGCTTCAAATTGCCATTGAGCATAGATTTAAACAAGTTTTCATTTGAACATCACGTAGGTACAATAATTTTCTTTGTGACCGCAGACTATCGTGCTTTAAATGTGTATCTTGAGATGTGTACACCGCAAGTAAGGTACTCAATATTGAATCTTATTTATCGGAAATATGTTTTCGTATAAGTAACGTAATATTGTATCTGGTCATTTAATAATTATCGTGATCGGTTGGGTTTCGGAAAGTGTTGCTTTGAACGGGAAAGACAACAGGTTATGTTTGGTTTTTCTATTAGATTATTCACGTTATGTCAATATTGATTCAGGTCCACTGAACTTGTGGTGTTTTAATAACGTATTAGAGCTTGTCAGCCTGAGCAGGTTTCACACGTCCATCCTCCACACTCCACACTCCACGCATAGCTCACCACTAACTACATGACGTATCGTCCAAGTTTACATTTTACTTAGTGACATTTTTTTATAATGGGAAAGTTCTAGAGTCCAAGAACTACGCAGCCTTTTAATATCCAAGCTATACGCAGATATTTAAAAAAATATACTAATGATACTTTTAACATTTCTATATAAAACAGTTTGAACTGCATATTTAATGATTACAATTATTCTAGTAGGTATCCACCTATTTTTTTCAGATTAAGATTAAAAATTATTTTTTAGTTTTAGGAACTGTGATAGTCGTAAATGAATTTTAGGAAGGATTATAAGAAAATGTCTTAATTAGAGGTGTGATTAAAGATAATAAAGTTTTCTTTATTTTATTGACGGTATGCAAACACGGAGACTATATCGCGACCTGGCTAGGCAACGTTGTAAAAATATATATTTTTTAATTTTTACTTACAGCTTCAATTCAAATATGTAGAATAATTTCCTCATAGGTATACCATCCAGCTTACCTTGGATCATTTAGTACCATCTAGAATACATTAATAGTAATATTATATGGTTTTTTCATCAACATGCCATTAATAAATAACTCCTCAAGTGATTTCGAATTCGGAAAGTGATCATTGTCTTATTTTCATAGCATCGACGAACAAACTGCTTATATGTAAAAATCTAATATTTTAAAATTCCAAAGATAATATTTTTGATAGAAGAAAGCAACAAAGACATTGGTACATTGCAAAAGATAATTATTTTAATTCATAACTTTATTCATATTGATTAAAAAAATCTTTAAATTTTCAAGTTTAAGTTTAGACATACGAAATTCAAGACTTCGTTTGTGTGAAATTAATATTACAAATTTTTATTTGACTATTTTACGGGTAAACGCTAGTATTTTTAAATTTGAAAATCATTAGTAATTAAATGTGAGTGTTATTAAGAAATGTGCTCAATTGCTGGAAAATCTTCAATTAATAATTAATATTCAGTCGGAGTCAAGATTCTAGTTCAGAGTCCAATTGTGTTTGAGTTGTGACTTGTGACGACTTTCCCAGAACATGGGCCAGCGCGGAGAGCAAATTTGTACTTTAAATAATCACTTTTTGCCGTTTTTCCCACAAAACCAACAGAATTATTGTATTTATTCACGCGTGAAGTAAGAATACGTGCCGTAGATACTAAACATGAGGTCCTCGCTAACGACGGAATCGCTAATAATACGCTTTCTGGAAAAATGCAACCACAATCGTCTCTGTTGAATGCAAATGGCAAGTTTTAAATCACAGTCAGGGGTTGGCTGTCACTTGCTATTATTCTCGCTCGATCAGCAAATTACTGTACCTACGTTGTGAATGCAATACATACTCGATTCTCAGGTATATGTTTAATTGTTCCAGTATCTAATTTATGAAATTTGTTTTACATTAAAAATAATAAATAATCTGTGTTCTGTCGCTAGCAAAAAAAAGTTTTTGTAGACCTTACGGTGTAGGGGCGCTTATATCTGCAATCGCATTACACATTCGTTATTTTTTATCGTGATGCCGTTCTGTACATATTTAGAGCGAATATAAAGTTTTCTGTTTTAAATCCGGGATTGGTCTTTTGGTTGGTTATGTGTATGGTGTGTATATATATGAAGGTGTGGTGTTGTGCGGGTGGTGGTGGGTGTATGTGGCCCGATAGCCATCGCATTAGTAAAACCTGTCCGTCTCCGCCGAAAGACACTTGCTCGGAGTACGGAACACGGTGTCGTTGGAAAGTCCCGTGATTTGTCAAGAACAATGTTGGTGAATCCGAAGAACAACGGAATATTTCCCGCGTCTTTCACACAACTTCCAATGCGTGCGGAATATTAAGGAACTCGGTGAAGGCGACAGACATACTAATTCATTCCGCCGACAAGGCCCATTGTCCAAAAGCCTGAGACGCCTGTCAAACTCCGCCCGTGATTTACATCAACAGAAATATATAATTTAAAAAATATCTTACAAAGCGCTAGGTCTTTATATATATTTTTTGTCCTATGTCCATACTTGACGATTTTCCCTAACGAGGCATTTACATTATAGACGTAAGAAACAGTTGAACTTGATCGTCAGATCTATACATCCTTCGTAATATTGGTGTATTCGTGTAATATTATTGAAATGATCTAATGACTAAAAATAATATGGACGCTACCGCGGAGCGGTGACACATCTCGAGAAACTTTCAACCGATGAACTCACAACATGGCCAATCTAAGTCCAACTTCATACCAGCTCGTACCGGCGAACAAACATTTTACCTATTAAGTCCCTCGTTACACAGGTTTAAGTTTACTTACATTTCCCTCTTTTTAGAGAAGAAACCTAATTAATTTTAATTGCTAAACCACAAAAAAGGTAGGATGATTGAGCGTTCTGATTCAATCGCAAATTATTGATTCCTACTCTAATCGAAGGTTGCATGATGTAATACTCACTATTTTATATTTCATTAACGATTTAAAATGGAGTCTTTTTACGTTTGTATCTTTTTTTACCTTTTTCAGTCAAATCTACAATCGACCCTGCCTCATGAAGGATATAGACGTATAGGAGCCGATGGTTGAGAAGAAACTGATGGTATTCGGTGTTATCTTTGGTTATCTAGCTGTATGAGTGTATAATAACGTTATAAAGCTAGGTTACCGGAGTTAAGATCTTACCAATTCATCACGTGACCTCTACAATTCTACATCATCAACACCAACCTGAAAACCAGCATCATCATTATCCATTATACATTTATAATTAATGTGCCGGCCAACAAGCAAAGGTTGAATATCGAGGTACAATATTAATAATTATTATAAATTATTACCGAAACGATTTTTTTTACTTTGGCGATCAAAGTAATATTAAGTACATACCTAGAATTAATTTTGATAGTTGTGGGATTGTAACTTGATATCAAAAGGCAGTGCCTTTTTAGGATAAAAGACGCACTGGGCGGTTTCCAGGGGAAAACGCTGTCATCCTGCATGTTTTCGGAAACCCTTTGTACATTTTTTTATGACCCACTATTAAATCGGCTTTAATGGCAATTAAATTCAACTAATTAACCATCACGTCATTTCTCTGCAGAGGTAGGCAGAGGATAGACCGCTAAACATCTCGACCTTGGTACACACTTGTTGCTTCATTCACATCCATACATCGTTTTATAATCCGTAACTCTTCTGTTATTACATGCAATTAAATATTTTTAAGAAAAAAATTAAATTCTCCTGTTATTGTTGCGTGTTTTGGGTCTCGGTGAGGTTCTGTAATCAAACATACTAATTTCGGCTGTGAGTCTGTAACTCGGGTTCAATGAACCTTTAATTTAATTAATTTAATTCTTTAATTCTTATATTTTCAATACATTATTATGATGAAAATTTATGCCGCCGGTTATAAAATAGTTGGTGGCGTAAGCAGTCTATCGGGGTTCGATTGTCTGAAGTTGCAATTATTTATTTTTTTCTTTAAAAAAATAGGTATGTACTGTTACAAAATATTTTTATTTTATTTTGATTTTTAATTTTTTGATTTTTCAAGGGTCTTCGCAAGTGACTTTTTAAATATAAATATGATACCAATATTCTATTGACCATTGAAAAATACGATACATTAACAAAATCAGATCATCAGTGACATTTATTAGAAAATATTTTCATGTATTCCGCTGTCTCCCTCCATTCTTCGAATAAATGTTCATTAACTACCTTTTTTTAATTTGTAGGTCTATACAAAATCTATTGAAACCATTTTTAAAATTGAAGTACAAAACGCACTGTTTATTCTTGTAGGTGGTAGCGTATTTGGTCCCTAGTGCATTACTTTCTCAGGGCTTACAACTCACAATGGTGTTAGGAGTTTTGGGACAGCCCTGCCATATTTCACACACATGGCAAAGCATTGTGAATTTTTATGCCTTTTATTAAGAAACATCACGTTATGTAATAAAATAAATCTTTTTGTTTTCTTTTGATTTATATCCCTTTTTCTTTTATTTTTTTATGCATGCCACCTTGGTTGAGTGGCATAACGATCCTTGACCACAAATCCGGAGGTCAGGTACTTCTCCACTTTTCTCTTCCTCATCTCTTTCCCATCCCTGCACCTGGAGCTAATAAAAACTTCAAGAGCGGTCGTATTAGGTGTTAGGTATTATCAGCGCTTTGGTTCCTTGTCTTCTAGGCGCCTTGGCAAGCGGACTGTGCCAATTGAGCCTGCACTGAGCCGGCCCTGCGCTTCAACTTCACTACATACCCCAATTGGAGATGCCATAGTCTCACTGGCTCCTGGCGTTTGGGAGCAGTTGGGACTCTTGTGCGGTTCTCACATAAATTACTCTCAACTGTTTACAGCTAGGAGACTATGTCATCCCCCAATTGAGTTATGTTGTGAGGCTGAAAGTGGGATGTACAAGTACCTGGCTATTCAAATCTGGTCACCAAGATCTAGAACCATTACAAACAACATTTCGATTCTGAATGGTCGTCTTTCACCAGGGAGATACTGAAAGTATCTTTGTACATTTTTTATTTATACATTGCTGTGTAAGTAAAAAAATATTTTTAATAATTTGTTTTCATGGCAAACCTGTTTTTCTTTATTATTTACATTTTTTATCAAAATTGGATTGAATCATCGATACATTACTATATTTGTATGCCTCTCTTGAAAGAATTGAGTTTGTATACGGACAAAACTATATATTTATATTCATATTGCGTATGTACGGGCGCAAACAAAAAAATTATCTTAATATTGTATAGCATAACTTGCAAATAGTGTATTTTAATAAAATAATTTAATTAACGCCATCTACGAACACGTAGATTATAACGAACGTCATGATTCAATTCCAGTAGCGACTCTCTAATCTGCTCGATCAGGAACCTACTGCTTTCCATGTCGCTGGCTCTTGCGTCAGTGGTCCTGGCCTAGATTCCGGGATACCTCGGTATTACTGGAAATGACATGGTTGATTATATTGCTAAGGAAGCCACTGCCCATGGTCCGTTAAGTGATTTCGCCATTCCGGTTAGAGACCATTTCCCTATTTTAAAAACTAAGTATTAACTCCAGTGGTCCATCGAATGGAAAACATCTTCTCTGATAAAAGGTCACCAGTACTCATTAATTCAACCTTCTATTCCTGTTAAGCCCTGGTTTCACAAATACACTGCCATGCCTAAAAAATATTTTTCTTCCATAACCGGAATGCGACGGGGTAACACTTGTTGTCTTAGCCATCTTGCCAGGTTCCACATAGTCAGTTTGCCGTACTGTGATTGTGGGTCAGAGGATACTCTGGACAATAATTTTTTTGAGTGTCCTATCAATGACCAATTTCCAAACTTCATGCATGAATTGGTAAAACTTGATATTGAATTCCCTACCAGTATACCCTGCCTTCTTAGTCTAAACACTCCATTTATAAAAATGGCTATAATATCTGACTTTTACTCACATTTTCACTGTATACATTTTTTCAGTTACATATTCAGGTGCCTATTTTCATTTGATAACTAATCCCAAGTCTGTATATTTTGACTGTTTGAGTTAAAACACCATTCTAATTTCATCTGTATATTTTTCTTCACTCATTTGTTTTATTTGTTTATAAGTTTATCTATTTCATAGTTCTGTTTTAAATAAAAAAATTCTACTTATTGTGAAAAAATCTGTTATTTTATGGTTATGTTATGTTTATGTTATGTTTATGTTATGCTTATGTTACGTTTATGTCATTTTATCTTATGTCATGGCATGTTATGTTTATGG
The DNA here is from genome assembly GCA_026573805.1 of Hesperophylax magnus. Lineage (NCBI taxonomy): Eukaryota > Metazoa > Arthropoda > Insecta > Trichoptera > Limnephilidae > Hesperophylax > Hesperophylax magnus. Next base: position 14,171,529 of record JAIUSX010000049.1, read on the forward strand.
TATGTTTATCTTAATGTTTTTTATCATATTTATATACGCCCATTTGCTATATTTGTTTATAAGTTTGTCTATTTCATAGTTCTGTTTAAAAAAAAATAAAAAATGCTACTAATTTTGGAAAAAACTGTTTTGTTAAATAACGAAAAACGCCCAATAATATTGTACCCAGGTTCCTATTTTTATAATTTTGTAATTACCTTCTGTTACCAGCTCTGAACCGTTTATGTTAAGAATTTTATGTTAGGTTTATTTATGTTATGTTTGTTTATCTTTTGTTATGTTATGTTAATCAATAATTATATAATAATGATTATGTATAATCAATATAATCATATGTATATTTATATTCTGTCATTTGCTGTATTTGTTTAAAAGAAAAAATATTAATTGTGTATGGCCAAGATCACCCTTAATGGGTGAAAGTCAAAATAAATAATAATAACACAAAGTAAATAAAAAAACACCTTAATATTTTACAGCATAACTTGCAAAAAGTATACTTTAATAAAATAATTTAATTAACGCCATCTATGAACGCGTAGATTAATTATAATTATAATAATACAAAAAATAATTATAACGATATGATAAACGCCCGATAAAGTTATTGAGGACCATGAGCGGGCTGACGAACTAGCAAGGAAAGGGGGCGAAAGCACCACTTGTAGGATCCGAGCCGGCCGTAGAGCAGCTTGCTACATATTGATAGGTGGGTCAAATCCCAGCACCGCAAAGAATGGGAGAGGGCACCTGGAATGAGACAATCCAAAGTTCTCATAAAAGGACTAGACCCTAGACGAACCAAGAAACTACTCAATATGGACAGAAACTCGCTGAGGGAAGTGGTGCCAACGTCCTGCCCTGGTGGGAACTAGGCTCAGATACCTGGGGAGACATACAGTAGAACCAAAAGACATAGCCACATACCCAATGACAACCCTGGTGAACTTTATTGAAGGGACTGGGTTGTTGTTAAAGGATTGAGGTAAAATGGGAGATAGCACAATGGGCCTATGGCCTAAGTGCTCATGGGAACTATGTGTAAACCGTCTCCGCCCTTAAAAAATAAAAATAAAAATGAATGCCCAGTTTTCAAATGCTGAAAAATATAATATATTTGTTTACAACTAAATTGTTATAATATATAAGTAGATGTATAAACCGTTTATAATGTACCAATTCAAATCTAAGCTATTCAATCGACCAAGTATCATATGTCGAATTAAGTACTTCTTTTATATTTTAAATAATTTTATTATTCAACGATGAACACGCAACCCTCGTTATATTCTACGTGTTCATAGAAGGCGTTAATTAATTTATTTTATTAAAATATACTTTTATCAAAGTATTGCTTTACAATAATAAGACAAATTATTTGTTTGCACCCGAACATACGCAATATGAATATGAATAAACAGTTTTGTTCATAAAAAACTCAATTCTTTCAAGAAAGGCATACAAGTACAATATTGGATCAGATCAATGTTACAATAATGTATTTGTATGCCTTTCTCGAAAGAATTGATTTTTAAATGAACAAAACAATTTATTCATATTCTTATAACGTATGTACGAGCACAAACAAGTAATTTGTCTTAATACTGTAAAGCAATTACTTGATAAAAGCGTATTTTAATAAAATAAATTAATTAACGCTATCTATGAACACGTAGAATATAATGAGCGTCGCTTTTAACCTTAAGGCGATGCCATACATAGTAATGCAAAATCATGTGTTTTTGGTTTGAAAATTTGGTCGCCTAGAAATGTTTCAGATGCTTTAATTAAATACTGCGAGTAGAATACATCTTGGCCTTTGAAATAATCGAGTATTTTTTAGATTAGTCTTTTTATGAGCCTAGAAAAAAATAGTGTAAAAGCCTATGAAAACTGCTTTAAAGTTCAAAATCTCCTACTTACGAACCCATTTTCGGTTATAATTTTATTGTATAATGTGGCAAATTAACTTATTTATAAAATGATCCAAAAAAAATATTTATGCCTGAACATCCACAAAATAAAATAAAAGACACTTTTTGGCCATGTTTTTTTCTTGCATAAATCAAAACAGGCGGATGGTGTTAAGCGGGAATTTAAACCTTATCGCCATTTACGTAAGGGTTGTTATTGATAGCGGCTCAATTTAAAATATTACACGATGCGGTGCATCGCCTTAAGAGAGTCACATTGCAATACATATTACAATAACATGTTACCTTAAATAAATAAAAATTAAGCGCACAGCGCACAGGTGTTATGTAAACTGTGATGCAAAAATTCAATTCTAAATTTTACTTAGTAACACTATCATAAGCAACATAATTTCAGAATAATAATGTAAATTAATTCTATACTATGTTTATGGAGCAATAGTTTCAACTACCTGGAGCTAGTGGGACTGGCAATCCCAATATAGAGTATGTTGCGAGGCTGAAAGAAGTGGAAAGAGGAAAAAGATGGGAAAGACTGAAAAGGTTAAGAAGTACCTGAGTATTCAGATCTGATCACCAATCAGGGCTAATGCCATTTCAAGCAATGTTTTGATTCTGAATAGATCGAGTTCCTACCTGTCTGATTCAAGATGAATTAAATAAGATGTAAAAAACCAAAAATATATTTTTTATTATCTAATAAATCATTTTCAAAAAAGCATTACAACATGGTGATCAAATAATAATATATTAAATTTAATTCATCACATATGTGTGGTAAGTATTTATTTATTTAAAAAAATATATTTTATTTATTGGATAACTAACACCCATGCCATAGGTCACCCCAAGTGGTTCGCCACGTTAATGACTTAGCAGGGTTGCCCGGGTTCATGAGATGCGGTTTATCTAGGTCTTGGCGGCGGATGTATTTGCCCACCTATTGCATGGCGGGCTGAATCGGGATACTAGTTGAGGGAGACCTTTCGACCTCTCCAGTCGGACTCTCTCGACCCATCGCTTTGCATCGCAGTGGGAAGGATGGATTTATACATCCTTCACTCCTGGACACATTCAAGACGACAGTCCCAGAGGAGAAAAAAATCCTCAGGGTCCCTTGTGTGGAGTGTTAAAAAAATGGCTACTTGTGTGTTGTAAGCATAACATTGGTCCTCCAAATAATATTCCTAAGGTTATCAATGACCTCCTTCAAATGTAGGTTCTTCACCATGATCTGATCGATTAACTTCTTGTTCTCCTGGCACACGAGTTTGTAGGAGTCAGAGGTCTTCTTTTCTTCGACAACTTCAAATGCCCCTTGTGGCCCTTCGTCGTCTTCAAATGGGATGAGATCTTCAATTTTAATGATGTTTTGGCCCTGGTAATGAATATTTCAACAAATTATAAAAAATAATTCGGTCTGAAACACCAGTTCAAAGAACTCTAGAACTTGGATTTGCTTTGAATGTTTCATTTTCAAAATATTATTGGAACAATTCAGACGATTTGTGATAAAGTCAGTACCAAAGTTATTTTATTTTAATTAATTAATTAATAATAAATTCTGTATTTAAATGCATATTTCTTTTTTTTAAATTTTGACATATGTACCTAGTAATTTTCCAAGTTTACTAACGGTGTTCATTCGGGGCCGGCCCTGAGCCAAACGGCGCCTGACGCCAGTAAAAATTTGGCACTCCTTGTCAAAACTAGTATACGCCTAGATCCTAGGTTGTAGGTAGTAGGTAAATGATCACGGTATTCAATTATATTTGGATGATTTGTATTTTTATGTAGCGCAGTTTTTATGAAAAACAATGATGATGTGTTAGGTTAGGTATTATCAGCGCCTTGGTGCTGTAGAAATTCGGCATCTGTAGCCGACTGCTCCAATTGCGCCCGCGTAGGGCCGGCCGTGCGTGAAAGCTAAATTTCTGATTATATCGAAAATTGACAATGTTTGTTTTTGAAAGGCAATAATCCCGAGGCAAATACTTTTTTATAAATACTTTCAGCTTGTTTTGTCAGTGTTCTACAGTATAGAATATTTGGTTCCACAACAAAACAGTACAGTAACGGAACTGAAAAGTGAAGAAAAAGAATTAAATGAAACTAACCTTTTATTTTATCATGTTCTATTTTGTCACTATTCTGTTTTATCCGGTTAGCAGAAAATGTGTATCTACCTTTGATTATAAAAAATGTAGGGACACAATATTAGAAGCATTACGATTTTCTTAAAATTTCTGACAAATATTTGTAAGTGTTCATGTAATATAATATTTTAGAATAATAACTTTTATGTTATTATTCTGCAATAGAACAAAAATGTCTTATTATTTTTAATTACAGACTGCCATCTGCGTAAAATTAAATAATCATTGCAGCTTTGTAAGTGTGATATAGATGTCAGCACTGTGATTATTTTTTTTGCTGGAAATAATGAAAACCAAAATAAAGCAATATAAAGTAATTACCGGTGGACTTTCATCACACTTTTCATAGATTAGTCTCAGTCTTTTAAACAAAAGGTTGATAGCCCGTAACTGCTCCTGTACTTTATCTTTTTTGTCTTCACTGTTTTTTTCTCCAGAAACTGTTCCATTGGGAAGCTGCAAAAGAAATATTATTGGTATATATGCCATATGTATGCCTACATGTAGATGTACATCTACCTACAGAGTCAATTGTTTGTCTGCTTTAAATTAATAAAAAAACCACCAAAAAACAAAAATGAACTGAGCATAAAGTACTCAACTATCCCAAATCGAAGACCGTGCATCAAAACAGTGCATTTTTATCTCGTGAAGTGGCTCTTTTTCAGTGTTTTTGTCTTAACAAAAAACTGTCAACCTATTTTGAAACAAGCCAGGCTCTATAAAACACAAAAGTGCCTTCTTTAACCCTGGATGGTTATTATATTTTTACCCTACACTAAGGTTATAACTCGTCGAATCGACGAACTTTGTTTTTAAGAAATTCCTATATGCGAACTATGCAAGTCAAAAATACACCAAAATCATTTTTAGTAACGTTTTTTGTTAAAGAGTAAAAAAAAAAAAATAATATACAAAATTATTTTTTTTTGTCGCATTAATCTTTGCATTAGTTTCCAGCCTCTTTGTTAGTTTTTTTAAGGAACTACCTTTTTTAAAATACAGAATAAAAAAAAACTTAAAGCAAAGTGACTTATTTCATGCACAGCCTTTGAATATAATATATAAAAGAATATAAAAATAAAATAAAACTATAGTAAAAAACCTCATTTAACACATGAGGCTCAACTTTGTGCTCACCGCACACACTCTTGGCGCATTTCATGCAGAAAGACTTTGTCATTCTTCGCTTGCTTGATGGACAGAAGTGACATATTTTGCGCTTCTTTGGTTCCCCGTCAACATTTTCAATTTCTGATTGTGGACTGGGTAAAATTTGCTGAATATTATGCTTTAGGGTGGACCGCAAGTTGGGTATTTCCAGCCTTTTTTCCAAAAATGGCGTCACCAGCGATTCATGCTGTTATTGTTGTCGTCGCTAAAATCGATTTCCTCAAGACCGAAAATATCAGAATCAATGGGATAATCATCGGCACAATGCAATAAAAACCGCTCTATGTTCTATTCTCCGTGAGAGCTTTTTTGCTGCCCATATTGCAGTTCTAAAATAAATTGAAATTCAAAATGTTCACCGGAAATTAATCAGAACTGCTTAAAAACAGTTTTTATGTTATACAAATTATAACACTTATTTTTTATAAAAAAGTGGAAACAAACTACATTAAAAAATAAGTGCCCATACAAATTAAAATAGTTATAACTCCTCGGTTCGACGAGTACATACCTGTAAATCTCTATGTTCGCAAAATGTTTACACCACGCACATCCACTCACAGCAAGATCTCGTCAGCAACTAACATTGTGTAAAAAAAGAGCGCAATTTGAGCAAGCACAAAAAAGTTATGAGAGAAAGAGTAAGAGAGTGTCGTCGATTCGACGAGTTATAACCATTTAGGGTTAAAGAAACTTACGTCACGTCACATCATATAATCAATATTATCTATCACAAAATCACTTTTTTACAAAACGCCTACCACCTCATTTGCGCAGATATTGTGAAAACCTCACGCCGTGCAGCTAGAAATATACAATGGAAATGCAAAAAATGCTTAAAGAATGTAAAAATAACAAAGATAAAACTTTGTTATGTGAGGTGTTAAATGATCCAGAAGCATCTATCGTCAAACATTCCAAGCAGACGATACAACCATCAAAATCTGCAAGCATTCAGTCAAGCGGAACTGAAAAATTTCCAACTTCAACCATAGATGAATCAAGCTCTTCTCAATTTTGAATTATTTATAAAGGAACTGTCCAATTTTAAAACGGCTATAATGGTATTTGTGGAACAAAAATTTGACTCATATACCCAAAAATATTAATCAATCATCTCGAAAGCAAATAAATCATAAATTCAATTCAATTTGTATCAGATCAACACGATGAATTAATAAAGCGCATAATCGAGATTGAAACATCACAGAAACAAGTCAATACTGATGGAAGTAAATAGATATAATTCTGTTCTACAAAACACTATTTTGAAACAAGACGAGAAAATTGATCGACTTGAGTACTTTGTCAAATATGAAACATAGATTTAACAGGTGTTCTTGAATCAAGTGTTGAAAATAATATGCAAGTACTGAAAAAAATATCCAACGTTTTCAACTACGAATTATCAACCACACCATTACAGTCTGAAATAACAAAAATCTACAGATTGGGACCAAAACTTTCAGAAAAAAATCCCAGGTCCATTATAGCAACGTTCAACAGCATTCAAGCTCGCGATGAATTCCTAAACAAAATAAAGAATTACAAGAAATCTACTACGATCAACACAAATAAACTAAACATAGTTGACCTTGGACTATCGCAAGAAGCCAGACGCATTTATGTATCCGAACATTTAACACCAAAAGAAAAATTTCTATTATCTCAAAAAAAAAGGTTGCAAGAGATAACAACTTCAAACACTCCTGGGCAACTTCAGGACGTATTTTACTGAGACAAGCTGATACCTCCAAAATTATTACAAAAACCAATGTCCTGGATCTTGATCGAGAAAAACGTCAATTAATATGACTAATTATACATTATAGTAATTTCATCGCGTGTTTCATCACTAGATTCAACATAACATCGCCAGTTTCATCAGTGCATTGCATGTTTCATCACAAGTTTAATATTAAAAAAAATTGTTGTATTTATTTAGTGTTCGTATCAGGTCCAAGAGCGTAGCTATAGCATTCACATTGGGTTGGTCGATCTTGTGGGAGGAAAGGGAAGACAATGGGCGTCGGTTGGAAAATTTATTAGAAAGTTTTTGGGACCTCAATTTACAACAACTTATTATTTACTATAACTTATTATACATAATAACTTATTTACAATTGATAAAAAAGATGGTGCAAATAATAAACAGTCGAACATGGTTAAAATGATCACGGCAATAGCGAGTTCACGGCTGTAATGAGCAATTATAGCCGTGAACAAAGATATTTTAGTTCAGGCTTTTCTTCATATAATTGTTGACTGAGCAAATAATTTTTTCAACACAATTTTTCAACCCATATGAATGGGTTTGAAAAAATATAATAATTATTCTCAATAGTAGTAACAAAAAAAGGCACGGCATTGCGCGGTGGTTAGCTGCCCGATGCAAAAACGGCGGCTGATGGTAATTACCTATCCCGTTAGGGACGGATTCATATTTTTATGGCACTACCTTTGTAAGGTTGTCGGGTATGTAAACCATTGCTTTCCATTGGACACAATGTAAAATTGTCATAAAACTGCGAAAGTCATGTGAAATTTGAACTTTGCAAATTTGTTCCCTTTTTATGTCTTATTTTGTATTACAACTCATCATCAATTTTGTTTTAAAAACCAATACATATGTTCATGAAGGTACCTAGTTACGAGTGCCTACATCCCAGCATGGGGTAAATTTATGATAGTGATGCACAACTTTTTCAGCAGGGGGAGCTGCTTTGCCTATTTTTCAAACAGGCCGCGACCTACAAGCATTTTTTTGTGGTTTTCGTTGAGGGGGAGGGGGTTGACAGCGAAATTCAAGAGTTAAAGTTTCTGTTGATTTTTTTAAATTTCGTGTTATGCAAAAACCAGTTCTTCAAATTTGGTTCCATTTAGGAAATGTAGTGTAAACTAAACAAAACTATAAAAAAAATGTTGTCAGCCAGGGTTTTCAAGAATTACTCCAAGCATTTAGATTTTTCTTTATAGCCAAATGGACCGTATGAAATTGTCATGAGGGCCGCAAGAATGGGCCCGCGGGTTGTGCAGCATTGGTTTGTGAAAAGTAAAATTTTACAGCCGAAAATCAAACCAATCCCGCAAGCTAGTTATTTATGACAAGTGCGATTTTACAAGCGGCAGGCACAGTACTCACAATATAGTGATAATAAGATAATCTTTAAAACCATCTTTGAAAATAAATTTGAGTAATAAAAGTGTATTTTTCTAATTTATTTTTTAATAAGTAATACCTACTCGTATTTTGAAATTATACATTTTTTTGCGAATATATTGATAGTAGAGGTATGGCCTAAGTGCTCGCGGGGAACGTAAGTAAACCGCCTCCGACTATAAAAAAAGATAGTAGAGGTAGAGGTAGGTAGGTACATACGATTTTAATAAACCTATTTTGGATATAACGATTAATGGTTATAAGGAGCGTATGTAGTCGGTCCCCTCATGCACGTTATAACCAAGTTTGACTGTAGTTGTTTTTTCCAGGAATGTAATCTACGAGTACTACATATTCTCTTTTTTTCCTTTGCAATACTGAGGCCGATGAGGCCCCCCCCTTATCATAGAAAGAGTAAAGGTAAGACAAAATATAAGAAAAATATACATATTACCCGAATCGTTTTGAGCATCAGAAACACTTCTTGAGTTCGGCTGACAATGTCTTGAACAGTTTCTTGCCCATTTCTGAAATCAAAAATCAGAATTATTATTTGGAACTGAAGAAAGAAAAGTTGTTTAAAATGTAGGTGCCTACCTAATAAAATTATACTTTACTCTAACTGGCTTGTGGAAAAAACTTGTATAAGTGTAATCCAAGCCCCGTTGGACCGACTCCTTATTAAAAATGAATTAAGAAATTCATTGTATGTCAGATTTTGATTATTATTTTGGTTTATTCTTATTGTAATAGGTAAATTAAAAAAAAAACTGAAATACAAAAATATTATAAACGGTGTTCATTTTGTCTTCAACAATCTTCAAACAAATAAAATAAAATAAAAAACAGTGTTTAAAAAATTTACTATAGAATTGTATTCCAGAGACTAAAATCAACATTACTTATTCTTATACTATCCTTAGGGAGAAATAATAAAAGGATTGAAAATATAAAGATGACAAAAAATAATTACGGGTAAAGTTTAAGATATTTTTCACTCATTGAAGCAGATTCTGCATACTCTGGCAGAGCATGTGATGCAAACAAGATTATTACACAAATGGATGGGCACGCTTGCCAGAAGGACATACGAAGCATATTTATTTTTTATTGCGATCCAGGACTTCTTCAGGATGAGGTTGATGTACAAGTGGCGCTTTAAGGACACCAGAGATTTTCATCCGAAGTTCAATAGAAATTCTCCATTGTAAATTCTTTCTTTCAGGTACACACTAAAGCTTAGCCACTCTTCAAGGAAGTTCATTCTAGACATTATTGCTGCATGTTCAAAACTTTGGGCGATTCATTCCGCTAAGACCAGCAAAAAAAGTTACGTAACCGGCATCATAGCTCCACTGGACCCCCTCAGAGGTTTCGTTCGCTTGCCCGATGATTGGCCCTACTTGTTGGAACGTTCGAACCTTGACTTAAATGGCAAATAGCGCGTGAGTAGCGGAAGATACAAATCAACATGGGTCCAATAGGACGATGACGCAAGTTAAGAGTTTATAATGTTATAGGTCAAGTATGCTATAGGTTCTATTCTTAACAAGCAAAGAATTTAGTCAGAGCACAGACATATTTTTTTCTAATGATACTGCTGTAAAATATTCAAATATTTTTATAGTATATGTAGGTAAATTTAAGTGCATTAAAAAAAATCATTAAATTCGTTAATATTACATGTTTTAATTACCTGCAAAGAGACACAGTATTATACTCCCTTGCAGGTTGCTGCTGCTGACTTAAAACTGAGGTCCCTTGACTCACCCCGGGGAAAGACTGGGGGCAAGGCAAACCAGTGTTAGGCTGGCTGCTAAGAAAACCCTGGTTAGACTGACTGGTAGAGAGACTGGTATTAGGCTGACTGTCAGGAATACTGGTGATAGACATGCTGCTAGGGAGACTTACGTTAGACTGGGAGTTAGGAAAACCAGTATTAGAATCGTTACTAAGAAAACCAGTATTTGACTGGTTGCTAGGAAAACCGGTGACAGATTCGCGACTAGGGAGACTTGTGTTAGACTGACTGTTAGGAAAACCAGTATTAGATTCACTACTAGGAAAGCCAGTGTTCAAACGGCTGATAGGATTACTTTTGTTAGAATCGCTTCTAGAAAAACCTACGTTAGACTGGCTATCATGTAAACCAGTAATGGAATGGCTGCTAGGAAAACCAGGGTCAGAATGGCTGCCAGGAATGACGGTGTTAGACTGGCGGTTTGGAAAACCTGTGTCAGAATGGCTTCTTCTATAACTAGTATTAGACTGACTGGTTGAAAATTCAGCAATAGACCGTTCGCTGGGGAAACCAGTATTAAACTTGCTGCAAGGAACACCGGTGTTAGACTGGCTGTTTGAATAAGGGTTGGGCAGGATACTTGTCAAAGCAGTATTAGACTGACTGCTTGGAAATCTAGTGTTGGACCGACTGCTAGGAAAACCAGGATTAGGCTGATTACTAGCAAAATCAGTGGTGCTTAGAAATCTAGTTTTATATTGGCTGCTTGGTAAACCAGTGTTCACTTGAGTATCAATAGCAGGGTCCCTTAATGCGGGTGCTGCGGGGCCTGGGGGCACGTAACGATTGGTGGGAATGGCACTCATGATCCTTCCCGGCATTTGGGGGCTGGTCGACAAAGAGCCCCTCATAGAAGCCCCCCTCGCAGGTCTCATCAGATTGGACACGTTTGAATGTTCAATATCCCCTCTATCCTCAGTCGTATCCATGTTGGACATCATTGAGCTTCCCATTTTGCCGATTCCTGGATTGGCCTCTGCAGAACTCGCTAGAGCCATATTCTTGGCAATTATTATAAACAATTAATTGAATTATTAAAAACAGTTTCAACATTTATAATACAAATATTTCAACATACTAAAGTTTTTAGAAGCTTAACCCGCCAGTTGTGACGAGAAATTGAATTACATAGTTGGTGACACCGGTCTCTGAGACTGATTTTCAAGTGGATCTAAAAGCAAAAACAAACAACAAATTCTATCTGTATCGGCCTACGTTAGTACTTAGGAACTTTTAGAAAAAAATAAAATACTATCAGTATTTGGTGACACCAGTCTCACAGACCGGTTTCGCGCCAACACTTCTGAACGTGCGCCTTTGCTCGAAGGACTGTCAATCAGGGATGTGCAATCGGGCATCTACTCGAAATCGGAGCCAAAATCGACGGCGGCGAAATAAATATTGCAGTTTTCCAAAAGCCTGGTCTCACAGACATATGCTTCACCAGTCGCGGGTTAAGAAAGCCCTTTGATAAAATGCAATCACAATAATTTATAATGCGAGAGGTAGAACCGTACCTGTGGAGGCTTTGTTTCTGGGTTCACCATATATCTAACTGGCTGACCTTTTAAAAGAGATGTATTTGGACTGTGGGAATTCCTGTGTACCGTGCGGGCAGGGAGATGGATTAAGGGACCCATTATACTCTCTGCACCCATTTCAGTATTTTCATCTGAAAAGCACATTTATAGAAATAAAACTAATAACTAAACATCACGCCGATTCCTAGCAGGGGTCAGCAGAGAACACTTTCTTGGCATACAATCATTGTTTTATTCACGTTCGTACATCGTCTCATACACTCTTCTGATTCTAATAATAATATAATTCTAATGTGATTCTAATGGTACCTACGTATATATTTGCTAACCGAAATGCGAGCCGAGCCACGAATTACGGGAAAGGAACAAAGTAACTGCAAGCGGCGTTTACGGTTGCTTCGTCGTTCCTTTCCCATAAGTTGAGGTTCGACTCGGCAGCTCGGCTCGCATATATATACGTAGCATAATAAGTAATATTTATTTGTTTTCTCCCTCAAAACCTTAATCAAAATCAAAGAGTTTCATTTATAATTTAAAATACAATACTGATTATACTGGGATCAAGAAGTAATAAGAGTTATTAATGTTGGATATAAAATAATTGGTAGGTAGGAATAAAATGATAATTATTGATTTGTTTGATTTTGTTACTGATCACAATTGGTCTTTTCTGACAAAAAAGAGCAGAAAAATTATGAAAAAAAAACATACAGCCTGGCATTGAATAACCCATGGGTATCGGGACATGGATAGGACCCCTGGCTATATTGGGGCTGGTTATCCTCGGCAGTGGGTTATGAGGGGGATCAGTCGGTAACTGTCCTTGTCTATTTTCTGACATGATTTCTCTTCTTCTTTATCGTGTCCTATCTTTCATCTAGATTAAATCAGCACTTTGATGCAAATTGCCACCTTGCCAACATTAATATGGAACACAAACAGGTGAAAAATAAACAGATCCACAAAAAACAACAAAAATTGTTATAATTAACACAAAAAAAACTCAATACTATGTATTTAATTTCAACGATCAACCACTTTAATAACTATTGAAATAAGCAAGCACTAACACTTCAAAATAAGATTTTTATGTAGGTACCTAAATGTATTGCAGTAATAATGTAAATTTTAAGCAACAATAATAAATTTATCAGTTTTTAAAAAAAATTATTGATTTACAAGTAGGTACCTATTTTATGATTATTTACAATATCCGTGGGCTGGATAAAGAAGGTTCCTATATAATAGATAACTTTTAAATGCTATCCGCCCCCAACCTAGTACTCCTTGGTATGCTAGGGGTAAAATGCCAATTGTCCGCCGTACACCGGCTAATACTATTTTCTTAATAACTTACTGTTATTTGCAAAATTGTGTTTCTGTAAATTATTCCGATCAAATATTTTTTTATTTTTTTTATAAATACGAGGCGTATCCAGAAAGTAAGTGTACTGAGGCTCTCACGACCAAATGAATTTTATTTTCGACATGTTGGCTACACTGACGTGTAGCCTGACTCTTCCCCTCCGCAACGAGACCGGTTCAAGGTCAGTACATTGAGAAGTGTCGACGCAACAACACGTTTCGTGAAAAATGTCAATCCAATCTCCCGCCAAGTGCGAAATACGCGGCGTCATCCGTTATCTCGTTTGGAAGGGAAAACCTCCGTTTGAGTTTTATAATGAGGTGAAAACTACATATGGTGATAAAGCTATGAATCGTACGAGTGTGTACAAGTGGTATCGCGAGTTTAAAAACGGTTCTCACCTCTTCACCCTCCGCCAAAAAGTTCAAAACCACAATTTCAGCCAAGAAAATCATGGCATCCGTGTTTTGGGACAGTCAAGGCATAATTTTTATTGAATATCTGCCTCAAGGGGAGACCATCAACTCTGCAAGATACTGTGAGACCCTAAAAAAATTGCGGAAGGCGATTCAAAACCCATTATTCTTATTGATTTAAATAATATTGTATGTAATTAATGTCAAAATTGGGAAAAATAAAGGAATTAAAAAAAAAAAAAAAAAAAAAAAAAAACAAGAGGAGAGGCATGCTGACAAAGGGAGTCAGCCTGCTGCACGAGAATGCCAGACCACACACTGCCAACGCCACGTTTAAATGGGATGTCCTGAACCACTCCGCGCATTCCCATGACCTAGCACCTTCAGATTATTATCTCTTTACCTCCTTGAAGCTGTACATGGGTGGAAAAAGGTTTTTAACCGACGAGGAGGTGGAGAAGTGGACGAAGGGGTTGGCGGGAAACTTCTTCGAGGGAGGCATCAAAAAGTTGATACCCCGCTTCACCACCTGCATTGAGAGGAATGGCGACTATGTCTAAAAATAGCTTACATATGTACTACGGTAACTATGTAATTTTTTTGTTTCAATAAAAAAAATTGTAACCTACAGAAATTCAGTACACTTACTTTCTGGATACGCCTCGTATTTATAAAATATCTATGTATCTGGCTTACGTGTTTTCCACAGGATAGCTGCTTATATTCAAAGAAATGTGTTATTTTCTCTATAATGTCTTAAAAAAAATATAATATAGGAATGTTTCCTGTAAATAACTACAAGTACTTTGTACAAACTTTACAAGTGGCTTTGAAAATCTTGCCAGATGAATAAAAAATAATTTAGTATACCATTATTTTACAAAATTCAATAAAACCGTGGCTAGGGCAGTGAACTACTAGGGAATCCATCAAAGATATTAGAAGAACGAGATATGCTATGTTGGCCGCCGGACCGTAGGCGGAGTACTACCTAATAAGGGTACTTTGAATACTATCGGGACGTGTACGCACAGAAATCTGTTCTATGTATTAGTGCGGATACCTTAGCGTAAGCGAAGGTGTGCAGTAGTATTGGTGAACAAAACCGGCGACACTGGGCAAAACAATTCCACACAGTATGAACTGCTCATAGCACATCTCGTTCTTCTAATATCTTTGGAATCCATGGTGGATTGGTTGGCACACTAGGGTACCAATTTCTATCGGTACAAATACACGGTGGATTTCTTAGCACACTAAGGACCGGTAAGGAAGAACTAAGGACCGGACACAGAATTTGAACAATTCATCAATTTTCAAAGTTAAAATTCATGTTCCGTTATTATTTCTTCATTGGCCAATTATTTCACAGTACTTTGGTAGTAACAGAACTTGAATATTAACTTAAATTTGATGAATTGTTCAAATTCTGTGAAACAACCCATCCTGAGTGTTAATATGGTTGAATAATAATTGAAAAGAAACAAATACTTATGGAATAAAAATAAAGTAGGTACCACGATCCAGAGATATGTATGTAATTATTTTCTATGAATTATTTTTTTATATGGCTTTTCACCCCGAAGAAATTATTTTTCAAATCAGCGATCTCAAAAGTTCCTACCCAGAATAATGTTTGATCTGATACCCTTGTTCCATTGAAAAAAAATCAATTTCTATTCAACAATTCTTGCTGGGAATCATGCTAATCAAGAAAGAAACTTTTGATGTAGCTTACGTAGTATCTACATGTATATATGTAATACAGGGCAAGGTATAAGGGATGGGTAGCTAAAACATTAATCTATTTTATTTTGAAACCGGTCGATTTGGCGTCATCTTAATTTAATCCCCGTTCACCGTATTGATTTGATTCTTCCTTACCAATGAATTGACGCGCGTCAGAGGCCGGACAAAAAGCCTGATTGTGCCTCTTGTAACAGTATTTCTGTCACGATCAGAGAGCCTTCCGATTTTCGCCGTCAACGCCAAATCAAATGATTGAGAATTATATTGTCTATGGTGGAGCCTTTCGAGTTTCCTCTATACTCGTAGTATTGTCGCACGCATAAAATTTTATCTAAATATTAGCATATCTAGAGGACCAATTTGTTTGTGGAGATCTAAGATGTCAGGCGGGTGTAAGCAGGCTATTGGGCTGAATGGAACATTTGTTTCCATTCAAATTTGTATGGAAGGTACTTCTAGTATTATTCGTTATTCTATGGTTTGTGTGAAGCCTGATTAAACCAGGTTTATTGCAACTTTATTTTTAACAATCAATCAATTTTAAAAAAAATATTAAATGGAAATTATTGTGCAATTTTTATTTTGCATGGCACACAAGCTAATAAAAATCCATACAAATATGAAATAAACACGCAATTATATTAAAACTTATTTATTAGGATGAGAAATACATACACATAGGGGTATTGAAAATCAGTAAAATAGAAAAAAAAATTAATAATAAAAGATTATTATAAGTAGTAGAAAAAAATACACAATTTTTTATGTTTACAAAATTTGTTTGTAGGAACATACATATTATTATGTATCTAAGTAATAATGCTAACACAATATTAAATAATTAGGTACATGATAAAACATGTATAATATTATGAATGATAATACATATATTATATTACAAATGATAATACATGTATAATAATATTATGAATGATAATACATATATAATATTATAAATGATAATACATGTATAATAATATGTATTATCATTCCTGGAAAGGCAAACATGCTTCTCGCAGTTTTTGAGCAAATTGTATTAAGTTGCCTATTTTTCCTTAAAAATAAGTGCATTATAATATTTTTCCACTTAATGCTCAGAGCACCAAACAAGCAACATATTTTGAATAAGATGTTGTCCATTTCCATCACTAATCTAAACTTTCTTGTCTTGTAAATTCTCTATTTACTATAAAAAATAATAATTATCAATACCACTCAAGTTAGATTACTTATCGGTACACAAAAAAAAATCTCATTTTTGCATTTGGTTAACATTGTTTGCAACTGTGAAAAGGCAAAATGGAATAACCCTCACTTTTGAAAAAAAAAACATTTTCCAGTAATAAATGACATATCTGTGGAAAAATAATATGTATAGACAATGGCAAAAGAGAATAAACCTCTTAGATTATAATGCAAAATGTACTTCGTTAACCTTTCCACTGCTGGTGTATCATATATGACCAGATCTGCTGCACCCACTGGGTGGCAGAATCACGATATGTTATCGTCAAACCCGTTACATATAAACAAATTTTTAAACATTTGGTATTGAGAAGCCTAGGTTTAAAGATAACTCTAACACAGAATATATTTTTAAATCCCATAATTACCACAACCATATTTATTTTTATAATATGTATATGTGAGCATTTAACTCTCGGTGCCGCCGAAATTTTTTTTCACCGTGTATCTGATTCCATTTTCATCGTAACTTTACTTGGTTTTTTGCAAAATTATGGGTTTGTAAGATGTACCGTCTTACCAGATAATGTGTTTATATATCTATAAAATGGTATGTAATCTACCATATGCAGTTTCCCAAAAATTGGTTGTTATTTTCAGAGAAATGATTTTTTAAACGTATCTGGATACGCTGGCGTTGTAACAAACCATAAAAAAGTAATTTAATTAAAAGGTTTTGTAAAACATTTTTGTGTGGGTTATTTTCTTCTGCCTTTACAGAATCGATACTAAAATGAAACCCGCTTTCAAGATTCCCGCGTAAGAAGTTTTAATGCGAGAAATTCAGTTGTTTTCAGTCCCTTGAAAACCGAAATTCAAAAATGGTCCAATTAATTTCACATTTTTTCCAGTCTCTTGGACATATGAGTTTCACGAGAAAGAACAGTTCAAATTGTATACAGTTGGACAGATTCACAAATCAACAGTAAACAGGTTTTAAAACATAAAATAATATCACATTATATTAAGATCTCCTCATGGTCAGCATTACATTAATCTCCCAAATGATAGTTCTTAGATTATTAATAACTTCTTTCAATTGGGCATTCTTGGTCATGACTTGGTCAGTTAGTTCTTTGTTCTCTTCGCACACAACTTTGTAGGCTTCCGAAGTCTTCTTCTCATCGATAGTTTTGTGTTCATATTCTTCCTTCAGGGGGATGAGGCTCTCAATGTGCGTGTACTCCATACCCTGAGGATAAAACAAAAACATCAAGAAAAAACCCCATTCAATTACAGGAGAGGTTGTACATTTCAGAGGAGAAAATACTCACGTATAGTCCTGGTGAAAGACCACCATTTCAGAATCGAAACATTGCTTGCAATGGCATTAGCAGTGTTTAGTGATCATAATCTATAATATTCATAAAATTTTCACTGTTTTATTTTTGCGGAAAAAATTAAGAAATAAATTATGATAATGGTGGCACTTTTACGTACATTTTATGTCAACAAATAAATGAAAGATGAGCAACAGCCGGCTGTCACAGACACATTCACAAATTCACTAACAAAATCCACATTTTGGCAGAAAAATCGAAAGTTGCTCATCTTTCACGCTGACCAGCTAGTAGTATTTTCTAGATCACAATGACGTTGTGGCCAGTTGGAACTGTTTCAGAAGGTGCGGTTTTAGATCATTTTAAAATCATGAATGAAATAATAAAATTACACATTTTTAATAAGACTATCAGAATCAAAAAATAAACTTTAAATATTCTACTTATTTTTTTATAGTTTGTGAAAATATCCTATTGGGGATGCCATAGTCCCACTGGCTCCATACAGTGGGGAGTTGGGACTCTTGTGTGGTTTTCACATAGAAATAAAAGCTGTCTACTAACTATTAAAGTACATATTACTAATAGTTCTGTGAACAGTAGACTTTGTATAAGATTGATTACTCTTGTGTAATGATTACTTGTGCGCCAGAACGCGCTCTTCTGGAATAAAAAGGTACTATCAAAGACGATAGTACCTTTTTACAGACAGACAAAATGAAAAGTTGTCGAGTTGAAACAGGACTTCACTACGCTCAGTCAATTAAATGTTCCCTGATAAGATTCACTTCATAATATGACAAACAATAAGGAAAAATTTATTTGTTGGTTATTATTTCATTAACACATTTTTGTGAAATGGCTAAATCAACCTTACTACAAAACACTGACAATATAATAGTTGGTTACCCTAAATATCATAAAAGGAAATAGCTAAAATTATTATGACAAAAGAATTATTACCGGAACTTGGCAGTTTTCATTACACTTTTCATAGATAAGTCGTAATCGTTTGAAAAGTAATCGAATAGTTCTCAACTGCTCTTGAACTTTGGCCTTCTTTTCATTACTAGTGTTGGCTCCCTGGGTGGTTCCATTGGGGGGCTGAAAAGGTTAATAATATGGATAAATATTAAGTTAATTAGAATAAAATAACTAGAATACCACATTATTTGAGCATAATATATAAACCAAGCGGTTTCGATTCGACCAGAACCTTCATCAGGGTTTCATAAAACATATTCCTATTCAAACATTCTAGTACAGAAGGTTCAGGTCGAATCGAAACCGGTTGGTTCATATATTATACATAAACAAAGTAGTATTCAAACTAAGTTATTTTTTTGTTTTATTCTAGATAAAAGAAAATTACATTTTCATTTATTTAACTAGAAATAACTAATACATTACACATAAATACATTACATAACGATATTATTCATTTGAGCATAAAAGTGAAATATATATATGTATATCTTTTTAACGTACCTAATGATATTAGGTACGTTAAATTTTTTTTATTATTATTCACTTTCATTGTTTTGTTGATTGAGCATAAAAGTGAACAATTTTTTTAAAATGTACCTACACATTTTTAATTAGCAATTATATATGTTACTCCCCTCGAAACCAATGGATTGCTTGCCATAATGAGTATGTATGGTGTTTAAATGTATTTTATCGCGTTGCCGTGTAAAGTGTGTGTGTACTTGGGACGTTTTAATGAGTTCTAGATTTGTATGTATGAGTTTATTATTTATTTATTTTGTGTATAAGGAGACATGTATTATATTCATATAATTTTCTTAATGTTAATAGTTTTGTTTCCATGTATAATTATTTTGTGAATGTTCTAGGTTTGAAGAGAAATAGCTTTTTGATTACTTTGTTTTGTGTTACCTGTAGTTCATTTATATATGTTTCATATGCATTTCCCCAGATCTCAATCAAGTAGTATGTCAATGTACAAGGCTATAATAGACCTTTTTTTAAATTTTATTTGGTAACAGATATGATATCCGGTTAAAAACGGTAATTGAGGGGTTGATTTTCTCTTGAATATGCTGTTTAAAAGTTAGGTGTTTATCAATGTACAGCCCAAGATATTTCTCCTGTATCAGGATTTGCAGGTTGTTATATTCAATTTTTAAGGGTACATGAGGAATGATTTTACGGGTTGAGCTTAAAATCATGTATCCTGTTTTTTTAACATTCATTGTTAGGATATTTGATTGGAGCCAACTGTTAATTTTTTGTATGTCTCTCTGCATTTTCTAGTAAGATGTTTAAATCTTTACCCCAGTAGAAAATTGCAGTATCATCTGCATATAAAAAAATGTCACCGTTTAAATCTAATTGGGAGATATCTTTTATACAGGGTGCGGCAGAGAGGACGGAAGTTTTTGAGATGGGTAGTACTCTCCCCCTCCGTCTACGAGAGAGGTGGGGGGGGTGCCGCTTGCTTGACTCGTTAGTTCCTAGCATTGTTTTACCAGTTGTCGTCATGGAGCCGTGGACGGTGGAGCACCGCGTTTTCGCCTATGATTGTTTCGTCCGAAATAATGAGTCAGTCACCGCCGTACAGCGTGAGTTTCGTCGCCAATTCAACATTCATCGGAATAGAGCTGTTCCCTCTCGAAACACCATCCTTCGCTGGGTTGAATCACTTCACAGGCGTGGTGAACTGATCAACAGAAGACCAAGAGGAGCTCCGGAACAGTTCGAACTCCTGAAAATGTTGAACGCGTTCGACAAGCCTTTCTTCGCAGTCCGACTCGATCTGCCCGGAAACATGCTGCTGCACTTCGCCTCAGTGATCGTTCGGTAAAGCGAATTTTGCATATGGATCTCCGCTTTCACCCCTATGATATAGAGCGATGTTGGAGAGTCTACGCGAACTTCCAAGAACGCCTCCAGCACTGCATCAACGATTTCGGCCACCACATGCCTGATGTGATTTTCCGCACTTGACTGTCTCAAATGCTATTTTCTCGCGAACCTGATTCCATCAATAAATTTGTTTTTGAGTAAAAATTAACTATTTTATGATTTTTTTAAAACGTCCGTCCTCTCTGCCGCACCCTGTATAAATTTGGAACAGTAGTGGTCCTAGTATGGATCCCTGCGGAACTCCGTAGTTTATTGGCAGGTGATTGCTATTTTTATTATTGATGCTAACGAATTGCGTTCTGTTGCTAAGATATGATTTGAATAGATTAAGAGCAGGACCAACTACACCAATTTCCTCGAGTTTCTTGAGAAAATGTCATGGCTTACTGTATCGAAGCCTTTTTGAAGGTCAATTAGTATAGATAAAATATAATTTCCACCATGAATGCTGCTTCTAAGTTTACTGATAAAGTCATTTATTGCCGCAAGTGTGTTTGATTTTTTTCCTAAAGCCATATTGTTTTTTTATATAAGAACGATTTTTTTTTGATAGAAAGTTGTTTAATCTTTCGTAGATTACACGTTCAAAGATTTTAGATAAGATTGGTAAGATAGAAATGGGTCTGTAATTTGGGTATTCGTTTTGGACCCACCTTTGTGAATTGGTATTACCTTAGCAATTTCACAACTATCTGGAAAAGTTCCCTCTTTAAGACACTGATTAATTAACTTTGATAAAATAAGAACCAATTCTCTGGAGAGACTTAGAACTGTGTTACATTTGAGTGTATCATAACCAGCATTTAGTTTAAAGATTGTTTTACTTATTTCTAATTCCGTGGTAGGGTGAAAATATAATGATTCCCTACTATCATGCACTAATGTTATTTCTTTGGCTAGATTGTGTGTGATTTTGTTATGTTGAGCTGAGCTGAGAAGCCAATGTTACAAAATAAATTGTTAAAGTGGTCGCATATCTCTACGTTGTTTGTGATTATTTCGTTGTTAATGATTAATTTATTACAAAAAGTATTCAATTGGTTCTGTATGATTAAGTATACCCACAAATAAAATGCTACATGTGAAAATTTATATATTATGTATAAACCAAATTCCGATTCCTATGTTTGATAATAAGTTGGAGAGTAAAAGGAGCGGATATCATTGATTTCTATTATTAGTAAATTAAATATGCATGTACCTGGATTTGTTTAAGCGTTTGAAACACTTCTTGTGTTCTACTAACAATATCTTGCACAGTTTCTTGTCCAAATCTGAAAATAAAAACATTTAAAATAGAGAATAATAAATAAATGAGAGTCAAGACTTCTTTCAGGGATTCCTTTCACAGGTTTTTAAGGTTGCAATAGCAGTAGAAAAAGCTCTTCCTTGACATGCGATAAATGATTAAATCATTTTTGTGAATTTTATTTATATATTACATTGATGGGTAAAACCTTCACTATCTAGGTTACAAACCAATTCATTAGAAAGTTGTGATCATTCAAAAAGGTAGCTGCCAAAAATATGTGAAAAAATTAAGTTGGAAGATAATATTGTTAATTCTGAATTTAAAATATGAGATTGCCAAATAATATGTTTGATAATTAGGTCTCAATGGTCGAGTGATTAAGGCGCTGACCCATTAAGACATAGCGGTGTGTAGGTTCAGTTCAACCACTCCCAGAGAACTCGGACCCGAATGCGTCTTTATATGCACCCGTGTCCCCCAGCATCCTCTCGTGTTCTCAGTGAGTGCTGACACATCAGCCTTTGCTTATATTATAGCAGTCTATTCTGTTTACGGTGCATGAAGGTTTTATATTTCAATAATATTAAGTTTATTGTTCAATAATATTGGAGTTATATGCGATTTGATTCGAAAATGTTAATTTTTGTTTGTTCAAAATCTTAAATCTCCGAAAGTTCTTCATCGATTGCTTTGAAATTTTGACACTATGTTGCATTTGAATAATACGCAAGTGTTTTTACATACCTATATTATATAGATGTCACCTGTGTCAGGTAAAAACATGTTTTTTTACAAAACAGTGCCATCTGTTGAACGTAAAAGCAACACGCTCTATTGTTTCTCTATCTGCACAGACTGAGCCACAGCATCGCGTGGCGGGGTACAGCTAGTTCGTTGCATAATAATATCAACTGACACAGACTTGGAAATCAATACTAGCAACAAATTATTTAAGTGATTGTAAAAAAAAACAATTTTCAGTCTTAGTTAAATTTTGAGTAAATGGGTTTCTTAACTCTTGGGAATGTAAGGCATTTAGCTATGTTTTATATACTTTTAAATTTTAATTTTAATTTTTAAAAATTAGGTGCGTAGGTCTGAGTCTTGGTGCGGGTCCGGACCCGCAGCAGGACTCACACCAGGGTTCGGGTGAGGGACCGAGTTCAAGGTCGGAACCGTGGGTCCCGATACTCGGCACAGCACTCATTACCCAGTTCATGCCCAAGAAATCGGAACCTACTCTTAGAACTCGAGTTCTTTTAAAAAGAAGCACTCATCAGAGGGCTACAGCAATATGCAGAATCTACTCATCTCTAGTAAGACAAGAGATCATGAGTTCGATTCCTTGTTGTGACTGTTATCTTTGTATTTTCTGTGTCTTGTTCTGTTTCATGTTTCGTTCAGATTTGTTAGTACTATCTTCAATGATAGATAAAAAAAAAAAAAAAAGTTTTACTGTGATGTTAACGCTTGTTTTAATGGTCTAGGAAAGTGTGGGTTTGTTTCCCACGTTACTAGGGAAGGTGTCAGTCCTATGTTTACATTAAATCATTACATAGTCAAGCTTTTGAACTCAACAAATCGTAGAAAAAAACCCATGGTCATATGACAAGTGTCAACTGTATAAATGTTCGGATTATTAATGACACTAGTTCCTTGGAGGATCTTCCAATGAAATACTGGTAGACAAGGACGGCACTACCCACCTGCTAAGCTATGAAGATTGCAGAGCGTTTCTGCAGAGAGCCAAGGGTTTTTTCAGGTATTTTAGGACACCAGCATAGGGTCAGCAGTTGTGTACTATTACGAATGAAGTGTCAATAAAATTTATCAAGTATTCAGAAAAGTGACCTGCACAGCGAAGCAGTATTAAACTCCTTATTCTGCTGCGGCTGGTTGGCCACCTGATTGGCCTGACTGATGTTAGCCTGGTTGATGGCAGCGTTGGCATTCACGCCGCCTACACCGGTGTTCATGTTACCGCCTAGGGCAGGGTTGCCCCCCTGCATGGAGGCGATGCCCATGGCGCCCCCCATGCCCTGGCCCCCCATGCCGCCTGCCATCACTGAACTGGCTCCTATGGAGGGGCCCATCCCCATCACACTCATTCCTTGGTTGGGGGAAGGTGTAGAACTCGCAATGGCCATGCTCTGTAATGTTTATAAAGAATTATTGTTAACCTCTAGTGTGCAAATTCTAGACATCTAATTTAATTTTCAAAAGTTATAGAACTGTATTCATTTACAGGAAAATCACAAATGATTTTTTTTGTGAAGACACTTCTAGCTGGAAAAAATTTCTTCATAATATTAAATTTTTTTAATGGAATTGGAGAGAAAAAACATTTCTTTGAGTACAATTAGCTAAAAAAAAAACTGCGTAGGATAGATGTATAAGATTTTTATAAATTTTATGAAAAACACATTATGTGACAGTACAATCTACAACAATATTATTACGCAAAAAAACAAGTAAGTTATTATTAAAAAAAATACAGTTTTTTTTAATTTTATTTATTATTTACTAACTAACTAACCATCATATCTTTTTTCGCAGTGGTCGGCAGAGAGGAAGAAGACAGAACCGCCACACAACTGTGTCTTGGCCTACACTCCTTGCCTGTTATTCTGATTCTTGACCTTGACGTGACCCAAGTATTAGATTCAAATCTTCCTCGGATGTCCCCAACTTCTGCTGCCATTAGCTTCCGCATCACATACTCTCCTTGCACTTCTTTGTTCATTCATCTGTCCTTTATACCCAAACCATCTAAGCGTCCCTTTTTTAAATCTAAACCATTACGTTTACATCAGCCTTGCATTGTTTCTGTATCTCCACATTTATTTTCTCTTAATAATAATAATCCAACTAAAACATTTTGGATAACTAAAACCAAGTATCAAAATATTTGAGGTACAATAAAATCTCCTAAAAACTGAGTTGGAGAACACAATATCTAACTAAGTTCGAATGTTACCTCAGTAAAAATGAGTTGGAGAACACAATATCTAACTGAGTTCTACTGTTACATCAGTAAAAATGAGTTGGAGAACACAATATCTAACTGAGTTCTACTGTTACATCAGTAAAAATGAGTTGGAGAACACAATATCTAACTGAGTTCTACTGTTACATCAGTAAAAATGAGCTGGAGAACACAATATCTAACTGAGTTCTACTGTTACATCAGTAAAAATGAGTTGGAGAACACAATATCTAACTGAGTTCTACTGTTACACATCAGTAAAAATGAGTTGGAGAACACAATATCTAACTGAGTTCTACTGTTACATCAGTAAAAATGAGTTGGAGAACACAATATCTAACTGAGTTCTACTGTTACATCAGTAAAAATGAGCTGGAGAACACAATATCTAACTGAGTTCTACTGTTACATCAGTAAAAATGAGTTGGAGAACACAATATCTAACTGTGTTTTACTGTTACATCAGTAAAAATTGAAAAAGAATTAGTAGAACTAGAATTATACCTGCGGAGGCATCCCAGGCATGTTGCCCATCTGCTGTTGCATGTTGGGGTTGTAGGACTGTCCCATTTGGGTTCCCATACCACCCATCCCTCCCACTGCATTCATCTGTCCCATAACTCCTGAAATTACATAAAGGAAACTTTGCAAATATAATTTACTTTACCTACACTAAAAACACTATTATTATTGGTAAATTTACAGAAAAGTTGGACAAGGTTATTAGGCACATTTTAAATTTAAAAACACTTTGTATCAATTAGATAACAATGAGAAACAACTATTTCAGTAACCGAAAATGAAAAACAGTGCATTAATAGCTATGTTATTAAAAACAACAACAAAAAAACTGATAGTTGGGTCTTTTCTTCAAACCTTGTTTTGACATAATAATAGTAAAACTAGCAGTTAAAAACCCGCTCCGCGGGTTTTTTTCTGCTAAGCCCTGCGGGCGGCTCTTGGTTGGGCTTCGCCCATTTTAAGTGATATTAACAACAGTTACATTTAATAGATAGATATTAGGACATTCACAGAGAGAGGGTGAGTATATATATTGTTAAAACACGGAACAGGAAGGAGTTAATTAATAATAACATGCTAAATTTACGCATAATAAGAATGACAGTTGTTTAAATAAATGAAATTTTACGTATTTGTGATGGATTATTTCAAATGAAACACTATTATTGACTACATGTCTACAACTGATATTAACTGTTATCGTACCTAATATAATTAGCTCACACCGTCAATGTCTATAAGTTTAATCAATATCGTTTAGTTTGTCACAATTAAAGATAGTTATAACAAAGTTGACTTAAATAATAGATTATTACATATTGATTAATTGTACCCGTGTTTATGAATAAAAGGAGGGTAATCATTTTCGGTAATCATTTGGTAATTCTTTACCTACAACTGTTACTGTATCTAATAAAGTTTAAAGTTAGATTATATATACACCTTCATCAGGAGAGTAAAAATCTATATATAAAGGTAGATTATTACAATATAGCGCCCCTGAGGTGATATCTCACAAAAGCGGCGCTATGCAAATTGTCCAATAAATAAATAAATATAATGTTTACATTTTATTGTGTATACACCGAAGTCAAAAATTAAATATAGATTGCAATTGGGAAAGAAGAAGTGGAAGGAGGGGGGAGGGGTAAGAGTAGGCTGGGTTTTTAATAATTAGGAATTACAATATCGTTAGACGGGAAAGACCAGTTAAGTGGGAAAATATTTAAAAGAGAGTTTATAAAAAAATTCTTGTTAATTATATCTGCTTTTATATTAACATGTTTCCTCATTTCTAAAATTTCTAAATTATTTATAGTGAAGTATTTTAAGACCTGAAAAAAACAAATAGAATATAACCATAAAACAATAAACTCATAAGACAAATAGCATTTAATAACGGTTATTCTAATAAATTGATAGTTGAAATACTAAATAAAAAAAATTAAACATATTCTCTTCAAACGGTCTTTCTAAAGATAGAAATAAACAATGGCGTAGAATTCTGCTTGTGGATAACGATACTTCTAAAATTATATATAAAAACAATTCTGGTACTATTCAACTGGCGTTTTACACTAATAACAATGAAGAAATATATTCTTAATAATAAAGATAGCAAAATTCAAACAAAAAAATCAGGAGTTTAAAAACTCAATTGGGATGATTGTAATTTCTTTTACAAAGGTAGAACCAATGGAAACTTTGAAGTCAGAACTAAAGAATATCGCAGGGCTCTAAATGGAAAAAGTGAATTTGAGTTTGCAAATCATCTTTTGCATAATGATCACACTTTCGATAAAAATTCAGGTCTTAAAATACTTCACTCAGGATATAAAGCATCGCAAATAAATAATTTTGAAATTTTACAAATTAGAAAACATGTCAATATAAAATCAGATATAATTAATAAGCAAAAAAAAAATATAAATAATAATGAAAAATGCCATTACAAAGTGATAAGCTTCCAGAAGAAATCTTCTTATTAGATGCTTGTTAATCGTAAGTAGTCAAATATTGTGAGCTGCATATTTAAATATTCGCGCCATTCATTTGGTTCGTTTTTAAACCGCCAGAGGCGCGCTCTGTCGGCCATCTATAGCCGTGCATATCCGCCATATTGAATAAGGAACGCGTGATTTTTTATAAACGTCAAACATAATCACGTAACTGTGGATAATTTTCATTGTAATGTAATTAATCCAATGGATTATGAACTTTCTAAAACATATTTTCTTCGATATTATCCAAAAATTAACAGAAACGATGCTTTTGAAGAAATCTCGTATTATTATGAGGCGATCCTATTTTAGTATGAAATCGTGTCTTAATTTTCAAGTTAGCTGAATTTACCCGAAACAGACAATTTTAATTCGACCAATCAGAGGGCCTAGATCGTCCAGACGCTGGCGTAATAATACTATCAGATAGTTTTTTTATGCAATTTTTATTTATTTCTTAAATAAATCCAAACTAACAACCTATTTTAGATTGTTTGGTTCACATTTTGGGTTAAAAAAGCTAACCTTAAAACATTCACATCGACAACAATGGCCGCCAAGTGAACAATCAATTATAATTTTATTGAAAAACTATTCAAATTGATTATTTTCCATTTCCTGAAACTAATATTTACTTCTCATTTTTATCTAAATGATACAAAGTGTTGTGTTTGTATGTAGAATTACTTTATGTTTGTGATTACTCTTATGTTTGCTTCACTATAATGTAAATTGTTAAACTCGATACAGGCTCAGTCCTAGTGAGGTTGATTTTTATGAGAAAAAAAAAGTGTTTTATGTATAGTGAGATGCAATAAATAAATCAATAAATAAAAAGTTTTTTAAAGTGCGTTCGTGTTCCACTTGTCTGTATATTTACCCTATTATCTCAATCAATATCTAGTTATGATGTTAACACACTTCCGGCGGGAAGGGTAGTTCTACCTTTTAAGCCGGCCCTACTTGAATGGTGGAAAAGGCATTGTTGTCCATCAATTGCCTCCATTGGTCACCGTGAAACAGGCAGCTGCCTAGTATGGTGCTCTAATGTATTTTCTCTAAATAAATGTATTAATCATGTAACATATACTTATAAAGGTCTCAACTATATGTATATGTATTTAAAAGGGTGAGGGAAGTCTTCCCCATCTTCAAAGTCTTGTCTTTTAATAAAATAATATTTTACCAAAAGGAAACTATATGTAAGCCCGTAGAACGCATAATACATCCTTACACTTATCTTAGGAAGTTTTCTGTTTGTTTTATAATATGTACGAAAATGAAAATAAAAAAAATTGTAATGTAAAAAAAGTACATATTTTAAAAAATATGTATTTTTTTTACAAATCAATGACCCAACACCGACTAACTTCAGTATATAGAGTCGTATTATAAAAATAGGCTTGAATTTCGGGTACTTAATAATTTTATTTTTTTTTTTTTTTTTTTTTTTTATAGTGAATAAATACCTCACAAGAGTCCCAACTGCTCCCGTCTGGAGCCAGTGAGACTATGGCATCCCCAATTGGGGGATGTTGTGAGGCTTAAGGTAAGTGGGGAAGGGAAAGAGGAAGGTGGGGAAGTACCTGGCTATTCAGATCTAGTCACTAAACACGGCTAAAGCCATTTGGAGCAACGTTTCAATTCTGAATGGTGGTCTTACACCAGGGCGATACTGGTAGTATCTTCCACTCTGGAACGTGCCGCAAATATACTATATATTATTTTAATTAATTAATTGTGAAATAACACAAATCAATCGAATAAAATTTATTTGCGCACGCCGGGTTCGAACCCGCGACCTTCGGAATGGCAGTCCAATGCGTTACCACTGGACTATGCCGGCCGTCAAATTAATAGTTGGGATGTGGTGAGTACAATGTTAAAAAAATTCATTAAAATATATGAATTATTTTCAAAGATATAGCTGTTTAAAACAAAATCAATTTTCTCAAATGCGACTCTTATTTTCGCCCGCATGGAGTGTGTTAACATCTACAATGTATAATGTACAAAGGAAAAATAAAATAATTAATGCTCAGGTTGACGGCCATGAAATATCGTTTCCGTTCGTAACAACTGGAACTGTTTTACTGATAAATTGGAAGCTGAAGATCTAAGCTATATTGTTAGACACGGCATTCCTATACAGGTTGCCCACGTTTTAAATAAAAGGTCATTAATGGAAATTACCCCAAAAGTAACAGTACTAGTTACATATATCTTCGACATACAAGTATTAAACATAATTATTGTAAATAATAACATGCTTTCGATGAATGAATAATAAATAAACTTACCTGATAGTTGATTGCCCATAGACCCCGGCATAGCAGGACCCATCGACCCCGCTACAAAATTATTCCTCATGGCCTGATTATTAGGGAATCCTCCAGGAAACTGATGTCCTTGTCCGGACATGATTGTTATTTTATATATATATATCAAAATTTTAAAACTTGTAATGAACTGTATACGTATACAACGCTTTTAGATCATTGTTGACAGTTTTTATTAGAGGTTTCCACAAGCGCAGATCCGACAAGCAAACACTGCCGTCGGCTGTCAAAAATGTGTTGTCTTTGTCCATAGATATAACACTTCTTTGTTCTTGCTTACCGGTGATGCCATAACCAAAAACTAAAAACCATGTTTGAGAGGTAAAAAAACATGTTTTACCATATTTTGAAGGACGCTTATTGTGATGGTAATAAGAGATTTACAAATATTGTCAAGTTATCTGTAACCTGGGAATGTTTGTCTTTCTTTTAAGAAAAAAGTAAAATATACTTAGTAATTTTCAGTGTTAAGAATAATTTATACCGTTTGAAAATAATTTAAATTGCACTTTGTTATATAGTGCATTGCTGATTGTTTTAAATGTAATAATTAATTATTGTTATGTTGGTATTTTTGTCATAAACTGCGTTATAAGTTTTATAAAATAATGCACCTGCCTTTTTTCGGAATTTTTTTACAGGCTCCTTAGTGAGCCAGGGACAGTACATTCATCAAAGTAATGTGATAAAAAATTGAATATATAAAAATTACGAGATATATTTCTTTACTTAAATGTATTCATAAATATTAACTATTGACAAAGACAATAATTTCATAAAGAAACATTAAAGTTCCAAAACTAATTGCTAAATTAGTGATTTTTCCAACGCCACCTATGCTAAAAAATCGCATCTCACTCAAAATACTTATTTTGGTGACCGGTAAAAAACAATGGAGAAATAAATTACAAAAAAAAACCGTGCATCTGGCAACACTGGGTTAACTCTAGTATTGCCAAGTCAAAAAATAGAAACTCCCTAGCAAAGACCTCAAAAATACCTAGATTAGACAATATCGCGTTTTGGTAAGTTTTGGAGTTTTCGACAGGGGGGAGAGTGGTTTATTTATGACAGGGGGCTTACTCGGTATATTCAGGGCCGCCGAGAGGGCACGTTAGCCAAGTCCGAAACTTGGGGCCCGGGCCTAAGGGGGCCCGGGACGGGGCCCGGATATTTTACTGAAAAATGCCAATGACACTAGGAACGGACGTGGGCCGGGCGCCCAGGCCCGCACGCTCCGTAGGCCCAACTGTCAGAGCGTGTTCACACACAGCACACAGCTATAATATGCGAGGGATAGCGTATTTCGGCATAACGTTCGCCGTACATTCCAAATTGGAATATATGGCGAGCGATATGCTGAATTACGTCATCCCACGCATGTGTGTGAACACGCTCTCAGAGCGTGCCACTCACAGCTCAAGCTACAAGCACGCCATGCCGGCCGGCCCGCTGTGGGAGGGGCGATGCAGCCGCCCGCCGCGCCCCGTCCATACTCACCCCCGGGCCCTACCGACCCGATCGGCAGACCGTCGCGTCGGCAATCCGTCGGCGACAGTCATAGCGGAATGGCTGCGCGCTGAGTTTGGTATGGTTTTATGGTTTAGTCAGGTTAAGTAGTGTTTCGTTTGAACTGTTTGAAGTAAAGTGATCGTTGTGGCGTTGTGTCATTGTGAAGTTTTAAGTGAAGAATGAAGCGACTCATTCATATAACACTAATAATGAGCTATCGCTATCAGCACAAGTCAGGGGCCTTGAAAAGAAAGGAGATGGAGAAACGAGAAACGTTGTCAAGAAAAGGTCAGAAAACATGTGATAGTTTTTTTATTAAAAGTTCTTCCTGTTCTAGTTCTAGCACAAGCCAATCGTTTACAAATTCTAACGCCCAGCTGGAGCCTGATAACATACTCAGTTGTGTTTCAGACGAAACTCTCCCATCTTCTTGCCATGAAAATTTAATTATTGATAAATCTGATGTAGATGAATTTGAACTGAATATCTCTCAAAACCCTGACAACGACAAGCCTTCGCCTCTATTGTATGATATTGGCGTAAACGAAAATTTGAATTTTCAAACACAAGATGTGAATGAAGCTATTCTCAATGGCACATTTTTTAAACTCCCAATCTGTTTTCCTACTGACTTTGATGGGAACTATTTCCCTCCCTCAGCTTTATATTGCACATTAAAGAATGGGGAACAAGTAAAAAGAGATTGGTTGGCTTGGAGTGAAATTAAAAATGCTTTGTATTGCTTTCCATGCCGTTTATTTAGTAAGTTGCCATTGGCAATGAGATCTGTATTGGCACGCCCTGAGGGATATAGTGGAGATAAATACTCTTGGAAGAGGGTTCATGACAAACTGAACCCCCACAAAAAAAGTGCAAATCACAAATCATGCTACATTCAGTGGCGAAACTTAGAAAATAGCTTACTTAAGAACAAACCAGATGTAAAAACTCACCTCACAGAAGCTATTGAAAAAGAAGCTGCCCGCTGGCGGGCTATTTTAAAAAGGATTCTGCATGTAATTTTATTTCTGGGCGAAAGAGGGCTGCCTTTAAGAGGAGACTCAAATTTGGTTGGTGACCCTAGAAATGGAAACTTTCTAGGAATATTAGAGCCTATCGCCCACTACGATTCTATTTTGCACGATCATTTGACAAAAGTATAACAATCGCAGGCAGAAAAAAAACGGCTCCAAGTTCATTACCTTTCAATGGAAATTCAAAATGAGTTTATTTTGAGCTGTGCAAACAAAGTTGTCCAGACAATTGTAAAGGAAATCAATGAGGCAAAATACTTCTCTGTCATAGTTGACTCAACTCCTGACTCGGCACATATTGAACAAACCGTGTTTATTTTCCGATATGTTACTCGTTACCTTGAAGGAGAAGAAAACGTTCACAAAATTAACGAGAGGTTTTTCAAGTTTGTCGACTGCAGTAAGAAGACAGGAGAAGCAATCGCAGATTTAATACAGTCTACACTTAAAGAGCACGATATTCTACTTAAGAACTGCAGGGGACTAGGATACGACAATGCGTCTAATATGAGTGGGATATACAAAGGTGTGCAGAGCAGAATCTTAGCTGA
The DNA here is from genome assembly GCA_026573805.1 of Hesperophylax magnus. NCBI lineage: Eukaryota > Metazoa > Arthropoda > Insecta > Trichoptera > Limnephilidae > Hesperophylax > Hesperophylax magnus. The sequence continues at coordinate 14,204,435 of JAIUSX010000049.1, forward strand.
TAACCCACTAGCATTATATTCGCCATGTGCTGCGCATAGTCTCAACTTATGCGGAGAAGAGGAGGCTCAATCTTGTGTAGAGGCTATCACGTTCTTCGGAATCGTCCAAAAGTGCTACAATGTATTCAGTTCAAGTCCACAAAGGTGGGAAATTCTCCAAGAAAACATTGGGTGTTCGCTTCATTCTCATTCTAAAACAAGATGGTCTGCAAGAGTTGATAGCGTGCGGCCTTTTGCTGCTCATATTCCTGGACTGAAAGTTGCTCTTAGTAAGATTAAAGAGCTTTATCTCACTCCTCAAACTTTGGCCGAAATTAAGGGCATTGAACAGTATATGAATACATTTGAATGTCTACTTATGTCTACGACATGGTTTAAAGTGTTGTCTGAAATAAACTCCTGGAGTGTAGTTTTGCAAGCGAGACAAGCAACTCTGGACGTGCAAGTTGTCAATTTGCAACACTTAGTTGAAAACCTATCTACCCTTCGTTCTAAGTGGACTAGAATATTAGAAGAGTGTAAACTTGTAGCTGAAAATATTGGAATTTCACAAGAACTCCCAAAAAAAAGAAAAAAGACAAAAGTTTTGGCTGATAAAAGTCATGAAAAACAGATTGATTGCCCAGAAGAGAACTTTAAAATTAATGTTTTTTATGTGTTGTTTGACAGTGTCATTGGAAACTTGACCCGAAGATACAAAGCTGTCAACAATATTAATGAATTGTTTAAGTTTCTTTGGCAATACCCAAGTATGACTCAAGAAGAACTAAAAGAAAGGGTGAAAAACTGGTGTGATCTCTATAAAACTGATGTATCTGAAGAAGAAACGCTTTTGGAAATTGAACACTTAAAAACTATTCAACCAGGAAACTTTTCAGAAAATTTAAATCCACTGCAGTTACTAAATACTCTTTCAAACCAAAAACTGTCAAATCTCTTCCCTAATGTAGTAAATGCCATTCGAATTTTCTGTACTCTGCCTGTAACAGTTGCGGAAGCAGAAAGATCTTTTAGTTTGTTGTCTAGAGTGAAAAACTTTTTGCGTTCCACAATGGGTCAAGAACGTTTAACAAGTTTGGGAATGTTATCTTTAGAAAATGGTCTGGCCAGAAACTTGGATTTTGATGATGTTATAACTAGCTTTGCAAACAAGAAAAGTAGAAAAGCAAAATTTTAGATGACAATTTTTATTTGCCTATATTATTTTTTACGTCTATATTAATAAATCCGGTAATTATTCGGAATCGCTGGACAAGGGTTATATGAAATATTTATATATAAAACCTTCTGATTTACCTTAATTTACTATAAAAGGAATCTGACTGCATTTGGGATATTTTTAATTTTAGCATTTTAATTTTTAATTACGTAAATCGAAAATTCACTCTCGTTGTATGGGATGACAGCTGGAATGGTTTCTGTTGATCCTGTTGATAAAATTTTCTTTTGTTTGTATTTCTGATACGAGTGGCTATATTTTTTACCATGTGCAAATACTAGGTAGGTACTATTTTAGCCAAACTCGAAAAATAAAATAAAGATATTTAGGTATGTTTTATAAAATAGAAAAATTAAAAAAGGTGATGTTATTATAGGTTAGGTTGGATAATTTTAGGTTAGGTTGGTTTATTATTAGGATTTAGGTTAGGATAGATTGGATATTATAGGTAAGGTTGGATTATTATAGGTTAGGTATGATTATTATTAGGATATAGGTTAGGTTGGATTATTATAGGTTAGGTTAGAATATTGTAGGTTAGGTTCGATTATTATAGGTTAGGTTGGATTATTATTAGGATATAGGTTAGGTTAGGTTAGGTTGGATTAGGTATACAAACCTAGCGTAGCCCACAAACTACTTGAAAACTGGGATATAACTCTAAAGGGGACGCGAGCAGGCGTTATTAAAGGGGCAAATTTTTGTTACAGGAAATAACATGGAAAATAGGTATTAGAATTAAATCACAAACCAGTCTATACAAACCTAGCGTAGCCCACAAACTACTTGAAAACTGGGATATAACTCTAAAGGGGACGCGAGCAGGCGTTATTAAAGGGGCAAATTTTTGTTACAGGAAATAACATGGAAAATAGGTATTAGAATTAAATCACAAACCAGTCTATACAAACCTAGCGTAGCCCACAAACTACTTGAAAACTGGGATATAACTCTAAAGGGGACGCGAGCAGGCGTTATTAAAGGTTCCCCAACATTTATAGGTTAAGTTAGGTTGGATAATAATAATAGGTTAGGTTAGGTTGGATTATTATAGGTTAGGTTAGGTTAGGTTGGATTATTATAGGTTAGGTTAGGTTGGATTATTATAGGTTAGGTTAGGTTGGATTATTATAGGTTAGGTTAGGTTGGATTATTATAGGTTAGGTCGGTTTATTATTAGGATTAAGGTTAGGTTAGGTTGGATAATTGTAGGTTAGGTTCGATTATTATAGGTTAGGTTCGATTATTATTAGGATATAGGTTAGGTTAGGTAAGGTTGGATTATTATAGGTTAGGTTAGGTTGGATTATTTTGGGTTAGGTTAGGATATAGGTTAGTTTAGTTTAGGTTTGATTATTATAGGTTAGGTTACTATAGTTTAGGTTAAATAAAACAATAATTATAATAATACCTAAATATAAATAATTTAAGTTTTAAAATAAAAACAAACAAAGTAACATAAAAATATTTTATTTTTCGAGTTTGGCCAAAACAGTACCTAACTAGAATTTGCATTCTGAAATGATTCAAATTCTAGCTACTCGTATCAGGAATACAAACAAAAGAAAATTTTATCAACAGAAACTATTCCAGCTGTCATTCCATACAACGAAAGTGAATTTTCGATTTACGTAATTAAAAATTAAAATGCTAAAATTAAAAATATCCCAAATGCAGTCAGATTCCTTTTATAGTAAATTAAGGTAAATCAGAAGGTTTTATATATAAATATTTCATATAACCCTTGTCCAGCGATTCCGAATATTTACCATAAATCCAATGTAATATACTTGTACTTGTAAATTATAATAATAATAAGAATATTAGAAAATTTGATTTTGATAAAATCAGCACCATAACCATTAAACCTCTAAAATACGTACCGACATCTAAATTGTACGGGGTTCTCTTCACATCTGTCAAAAATTCAAACCAAATGAAAAGTTCGCAGAGAACAAACAATAAATCTAGTGAACGAATTCAAAAATTCGCCTGAAATCAAAGTGATGCCATATAAAAAAATTAAATCGGTGTGGAATATTTCAAAATTAATAGGAACATTTTCAGTAGACGGGACATTTTCATGTAGTGACGACACGAGCCCAAATAATGGATTTATTTATTTAAAAATAAAAATAAATGTACATTTCTACAAAATTTTACTAACATTTTCGTAATCTTGGTAAAAAGATCTATCCACACGATTTTTTCCAAGTCGTTATGAAATCCATGCAATTGGCCTATTGAATTGTAAATGGTGATGGCGATTTTTCTGGAAATTTTAGGCCGGATTCTTCCCAAAAAAGATATCTTTTTGCCAATTTTCTTTTGGGTATATTCGGCATGTCTATTGAAGTTTAGTTTGGAATCTAATATAACTCCTAAGTATTTGATTTCAGTAACATTTTCAATAATTTCACCATCAATTTTAATTTTGCTTTCACTGAATGTCTTCTTATTTCCAATCACCATACATTTTGTTTTTAATTTAAGCTTATTTATTTTTAGCCATCTTGATACATCATCTAGTTCATTATTTAAAATATTTATTAGTTCTTTATAGTTATCTCCAATTAAGTATATAAGTGTATCATCGGCAAATAGTCGTACTTTGCATTTTGAAAATATTTTCACCATGTCATTAATATAGACTTATAGAGTATGAACAATAGGGGTCCAAGGATCGATCACTGCGGTACTCCTAATTTATTTTCCATTGGTTTTGAAAATTGATTATTTATTTTTGTTACCTGTTTTCTGTCTTTCAAATATAATAATTTAATTTAGCCTCAAGATATCTTGATTAACGAAGAATATGTAAGTACACACAAACAAGAAACACAAGTATTTTATTTTGAGTATTCACCATAACTTTTTAAACATTTCCATTGAATAATTATGCTAAATTCGAATGATTGGTATAATGGTATAAGAAAAGGTAATGAAGTAGTATTCCTAGCAGTAGCAGGTAAGCATGAACTTATTAATTGTTATCTCACCCCCCCCCCGGTAAGTTGTGGGGAGGGGGCCCGGTATAGTCTACTAGACTTGGGGCCCAGATTAGCTGTCGGCGGCCCTGGGTATATTTCGATTTCACAAACGAATACGTTTCTGTTTGGCCAAATTTATCACATTGGACTTAAGACAGTACTCTATAACTCCATGGATTAAGTTTGGTTTATTTTACCGTCGCACAGTGGACGGAATGAAGAAAAAACACGAATTAATTGTTTGATGGCTAAATATTAGTGCAATATATTTTTTTAATCTTATTAATGAATTATAACTATTTTTAAGTTAAAATATTAATATACTCTTATGTAGAAATTTCTCTTCATTAATTGTAGTGAAAAATTCTTAATATTTTTGTAAAATGTAGGGCTCAAAATGTTAGAACCTGCCGCTATGTGGTATTTTTGTGTTACGTAATTAATTAAAAACTCTTTTGATTTCACAGAAGTGGCATTTAATATACCCCGTTCTTTTAATGCCTCGAATAATTCTCTCCGGGGAATGCATATAGGCCTTCCTGAAAATAACAAAATTGTTCAAGGAAGGACACAAGATGATCACATTTTATATATGACATTAAAGGTGAGACTTCAGTCTACAATACTTATATATTCATAAATGGGAACAAACGATGTTTTGTTTCTAAATGCTAATTGAAATACGCATTTTAACAGCAAAAAAATTCAAAAATAGTGTAAAATTAGATGTTAGTTCAAATCTCACACACATGATATATAGTTTAGTAAATTAAATTAAGAATACCTTGAGGAATGTCAGCCATAACAAACTTTTGTAAATATATCTAAACGTCACTTATTAGTAATAAGTTATTACACAACCGTCTCTGCTCACGCGTAGGAGTGAACTGAAAAACGCGATGCCGAACATCCAACTTACGACACACTTTGCAGCGTTGCCAAACTTCCATCAAGCCCTATTGACATATTTAAATTAATACATAAAATGCAGAAACTATTGTACTACACTAAAAAAATAACATTTGCAAAAACCACTTAATTCGCATTTTTTTTCCATTCCGTCCAAAGTGCGTCGTCTGGCGTCGATACGTTTGCATCTCAAATATATACAATAACTATACAATACAATAACTCTATACAGAAATGCCAAAATTGTCTATTAATTGGCATATTTATTAGCGCGCTGAATTTTCACGTTTCCGCTGAATGTGTAATTTATATGTTTATATCACCCATTGACGCATTTGGACCAATTGATTCATTTATCGATCAATAAGCAAAAATGACCGTAAGTTGTACAATTATTTATAATTTTCATGATTATTCTGTATTTTTTTTACGTTGGTAAATGTATTTCGTAAGGTATCGTAACCTTTCCAAGAAGTAAAGGACTTTATAACCTCAAATTCGCTTTGAATTAACAGTGTTTTATACGTACAAATGACATTTATTTGTAGATTTCTTTTCACCTACACTACTCATTATGTTATTATATTATATTCACCAGGTAGTGTGTATTTTTGCCTTTGTCAGTTTTTTTATTTATTTATTTTTTTTTTTCCTTTATTTTTTCCCAATTTATATATTTCACATTACAAGTTTTATAATAATAGGAAAGGGAACCCACTAAGGCGCAGCCTGTGCGTGGGTAATATAAGTTAATACATTAGATTTTTGTACCTAAAAATATATAACAGTAAAAATAAAATAAGAACAGTAAGCATAATAAAGAAAAACTAAAGTCTAAAAGATTGTGCAAGAGGTGCATATTAAAAATAAATCAAAATAAAAATAAAGATTCTAAGATAATATGGGAGGAATGCAGATCACGCCAAACTCTGGGAATTGAATAAAAATGCACTTTCTAGATGAAAAAAGTGTGTAGAAATTCATTAAATAAAAAATTAAGGCGCGGAAGAATAAATTGAGGGAGATACAGCCGATCAAAGTTTAATAAATTGCACTTCGCGATCTGATATTATTACCACATTATGACAGACCGCCGCCATATTTGTCACTGTTGTGTTGGTAGACCTAATACTAGCATCAGCTACATGCGATTGTAGCCAACTTCGTGGGGTAAATTCATAAGGCGCGTAATTATGAAAAAATAGAATTAATAATATAATGTAATCAGGCACTGGAATGGAGAAAATCAAAATACTACCTTAAAATCGCTCACTCGTAATCGTCCTCTGAATCAGATGTCCGATCCTCAAGCGACGGCAGAGTGTTGGGTGGATGTTCCACAGTGGCGTCATACATACGGCCAGCCATGCACAAAAATTCGTCCATACGATCAACGTTCCGTTCCCGACAACGTTTTTGAAACATGTATTTGGCGAGATTGCCCGCGATACTTGTTTTTTTCCTGCCGGCACCTGACGATACAGCCTTAGCAGCACGCCACGTAGATTCGATAGAATTCGTGTGCGCCCCACTGTCTGGATCCTTGAAGGTGATGCTGTGATTGACCTTTAAATGCTGGAATCCTTCAGTTTCTAAGCAGTCGTAAGCGCGCCAACAGTCACTAATTATCGTGGTGCCGGGAGAAATCCACTGTTTGATTATAGGGACCAGCGTGTCACTTGAACGTTCTTGAACTGGTACCAAAAACACTCGACCTGTTCCGCGTTCGTATCCACCGAACACCCACTGGCCGTCGACGTACTTTCCTCGATTATATTTGCGTTTCCCGAATTTCGACTCGTCTATTTCGACAATTTTCCCCTCGCCGCCCAGCTGCTCCGCATTGTCCATTAAGCTGCACAAAACAACCTCGCGACAAAATGAAGCCCAATCAACAAGCGTGTGCTGACCACTAATCAAAAGTTCGTCGCCTATGAATGCTAATGGAAGGTTTAATACCCACATGTGGACAAATCCCAATATTTGGAAAATGCTGAGATTCGACAGGGCAAAAAATGTTCCACTTCGAAGTGACACTTGATTTCCGCAAATTTTCTTTTTTTGTTTTCGTTCACTAACATAATTTAGGCAGCGCCACTGCCAGCCGTCAATCGCCCGATCCCTTTTTCCCAACTTTAATGTTCCACCGCATTTCTTGCATAAATAATCAGGCTCACTCGGTATAATTTTCCATTCACGCAATTTACACAACAACAACTCCGTGTCTTTACACAACGCATCTATCTCTAAAAGACGCATATTATCAAACAAAAGGAAAAAATAATACGTATATGAATATACACAATGAAACGAATCGCGACGCACAGCACACTACCATAAAATGTACTCACCCGGAAAATCGGAAAACCGGAAAACCGTACTACTACGACAACAACAGGTCAGGTACACCAACCTGCCCGTTGTCACTGATATGTTTTTATATCATAGACAATGAAAAACATTTTTTTTAAATGATGTGTTAATTTATTTATACATAAAAAATCTTGTAAATAAAAAACCCGTTATTTATTAAAATTAACGTACTAAGGGAAGGTTTTTTGGTAAAGGTTACGAATTCCGCTTCACAGTAAATATGGAATGTTTACTTTGAATTAATACTTGAATTTAGTTAAATTATTAAATTATTACTAAAAGTTACTATAAATGTTGGGGAACCTTTAATAACGCCTGCACGCGTCCCCTTTAGAGTTATATCCCAGCTTTCAAGTAGTTTGTGGGCTACGCTAGGTTTGTATAGACTGGTTTGTGATTTAATTCTAATACCTATTTTCCATGTTATTTTCTGTAACAAAAAATTGACCCTTTAATAACGCCTGCTCGCGTCCCCTTTAGAGTTATATCCCAGTTTTCAAGTAGTTTGTGGGCTACGCTAGGTTTGTATAGACTGGTTTGTGATTTAATTCTAATACCTATTTTCCATGTTATTTTCTGTAACAAAAAATTGACCCTTTAATAACGCCTGCTCGCGTCCCCTTTAGAGTTATATCCCAGTTTTCAAGTAGTTTGTGGGCTACTCTAGGTTTGTATAGATTGGTTTGTGATTTAATTCTAATACCTATTTTCCATGTTATTTTCTGTAACAAAAAATTGACCCTTTAATAACGCCTGCTCGCGTCCCCTTTAGAGTTATATCCCAGTTTTCAAGTAGTTTGTGGGCTACGCTAGGTTTGTATAGACTGGTTTGTGATTTAATTCTAATACCTATTTTCCATGTTATTTTTTGTAACAAAAAATTGACCCTTTAATAACGCCTGCTCGCGTCCCCTTTAGAGTTATATCCCAGCTTTCAAGTACTTTGTGGGCTACGCTAGGTTTGTATAGACTGGTTTGTGATTTAATTCTAATACCTATTTTCCATGTTATTTTCTGTAACAAAAAATTGACCCTTTAATAACGCCTGCTCGCGTCCCCTTTAGAGTTATATCCCAGTTTTCAAGTAGTTTGTGGGCTACGCTAGGTTTGTATAGATTGGTTTGTGATTTAATTCTACCTAATCCAACCTAACCTATCCTATAATAATCCAACCTAAACTATTCTAAAATAACCCAACCTAACCTAACCTAACCTAATCTAACATATATATTAATCCAACCTAATCTATCCTAATCTAACATATAATAATCCAACCTAACCTAACCTATCCTAATCTAACATATAATAATCCAACCTAACCTATCCTAATCTAACCTATAATAATCCAACCTAACCTAACCTAATCTAACATATAATAATCCAACCTAACCTATCCTAATCTAACATATAATAATCCAACTTAACCTAATCTAACCTGTAATCACCTATAATAACCCAACCTTACCTAAAATGAAAACGTTTTATTTTAAAAAAATCGTAGTAAACCTTTAAATATTAAGAAACTAAATTCATCTGATGTTTGGTATCAATGTTGACCGCCTAACAATTAACGGGTGCGTGTCTAGCGATCTCGAAAAATTGTCTATTATACCGACAGGGCCGCCGAGAGGGCACGTTAGCCAAGTCCGAAACTTGGGGCCCGGGCCTAAGGGGGCCCGGGACGGGGCCCGGATATTTTACTGAAAAATGCCAATGACACTAGGAACGGACGTGGGCCGGGCGCCCAGGCCCGCACGCTCCGTAGGCCCAACTGTCAGAGCGTGTTCACACACAGCACACAGCTATAATATGCGAGGGATAGCGTATTTCGGCATAACGTTCGCCGTACATTCCAAATTGGAATATATGGCGAGCGATATGCTGAATTACGTCATCCCACGCATGTGTGTGAACACGCTCTCAGAGCGTGCCACTCACAGCTCAAGCTACAAGCACGCCATGCCGGCCGGCCCGCTGTGGGAGGGGCGATGCAGCCGCCCGCCGCGCCCCGTCCATACTCACCCCCGGGCCCTACCGACCCGATCGGCAGACCGTCGCGTCGGCAATCCGTCGGCGACAGTCATAGCGGAATGGCTGCGCGCTGAGTTTGGTATGGTTTTATGGTTTAGTCAGGTTAAGTAGTGTTTCGTTTGAACTGTTTGAAGTAAAGTGATCGTTGTGGCGTTGTGTCATTGTGAAGTTTTAAGTGAAGAATGAAGCGACTCATTCATATAACACTAATAATGAGCTATCGCTATCAGCACAAGTCAGGGGCCTTGAAAAGAAAGGAGATGGAGAAACGAGAAACGTTGTCAAGAAAAGGTCAGAAAACATGTGATAGTTTTTTTATTAAAAGTTCTTCCTGTTCTAGTTCTAGCACAAGCCAATCGTTTACAAATTCTAACGCCCAGCTGGAGCCTGATAACATACTCAGTTGTGTTTCAGACGAAACTCTCCCATCTTCTTGCCATGAAAATTTAATTATTGATAAATCTGATGTAGATGAATTTGAACTGAATATCTCTCAAAACCCTGACAACGACAAGCCTTCGCCTCTATTGTATGATATTGGCGTAAACGAAAATTTGAATTTTCAAACACAAGATGTGAATGAAGCTATTCTCAATGGCACATTTTTTAAACTCCCAATCTGTTTTCCTACTGACTTTGATGGGAACTATTTCCCTCCCTCAGCTTTATATTGCACATTAAAGAATGGGGAACAAGTAAAAAGAGATTGGTTGGCTTGGAGTGAAATTAAAAATGCTTTGTATTGCTTTCCATGCCGTTTATTTAGTAAGTTGCCATTGGCAATGAGATCTGTATTGGCACGCCCTGAGGGATATAGTGGAGATAAATACTCTTGGAAGAGGGTTCATGACAAACTGAACCCCCACAAAAAAAGTGCAAATCACAAATCATGCTTCATTCAGTGGCGAAACTTAGAAAATAGCTTACTTAAGAACAAACCAGATGTAAAAACTCACCTCACAGAAGCTATTGAAAAAGAAGCTGCCCGCTGGCGGGCTATTTTAAAAAGGATTCTGCATGTAATTTTATTTCTGGGCGAAAGAGGGCTGCCTTTAAGAGGAGACTCAAATTTGGTTGGTGACCCTAGAAATGGAAACTTTCTAGGAATATTAGAGCCTATCGCCCACTACGATTCTATTTTGCACGATCATTTGACAAAAGTATAACAATCGCAGGCAGAAAAAAAACGGCTCCAAGTTCATTACCTTTCAATGGAAATTCAAAATGAGTTTATTTTGAGCTGTGCAAACAAAGTTGTCCAGACAATTGTAAAGGAAATCAATGAGGCAAAATACTTCTCTGTCATAGTTGACTCAACTCCTGACTCGGCACATATTGAACAAACCGTGTTTATTTTCCGATATGTTACTCGTTACCTTGAAGGAGAAGAAAACGTTCACAAAATTAACGAGAGGTTTTTCAAGTTTGTCGACTGCAGTAAGAAGACAGGAGAAGCAATCGCAGATTTAATACAGTCTACACTTAAAGAGCACGATATTCTACTTAAGAACTGCAGGGGACTAGGATACGACAATGCGTCTAATATGAGTGGGATATACAAAGGTGTGCAGAGCAGAATCTTAGCTGATAACCCACTAGCATTATATTCGCCATGTGCTGCGCATAGTCTCAACTTATGCGGAGAAGAGGAGGCTCAATCTTGTGTAGAGGCTATCACGTTCTTCGGAATCGTCCAAAAGTGCTACAATGTATTCAGTTCAAGTCCACAAAGGTGGGAAATTCTCCAAGAAAACATTGGGTGTTCGCTTCATTCTCATTCTAAAACAAGATGGTCTGCAAGAGTTGATAGCGTGCGGCCTTTTGCTGCTCATATTCCTGGACTGAAAGTTGCTCTTAGTAAGATTAAAGAGCTTTATCTCACTCCTCAAACTTTGGCCGAAATTAAGGGCATTGAACAGTATATGAATACATTTGAATGTCTACTTATGTCTACGACATGGTTTAAAGTGTTGTCTGAAATAAACTCCTGGAGTGTAGTTTTGCAAGCGAGACAAGCAACTCTGGACGTGCAAGTTGTCAATTTGCAACACTTAGTTGAAAACCTATCTACCCTTCGTTCTAAGTGGACTAGAATATTAGAAGAGTGTAAACTTGTAGCTGAAAATATTGGAATTTCACAAGAACTCCCAAAAAAAAGAAAAAAGACAAAAGTTTTGGCTGATAAAAGTCATGAAAAACAGATTGATTGCCCAGAAGAGAACTTTAAAATTAATGTTTTTATGTGTTGTTTGACAGTGTCATTGGAAACTTGACCCGAAGATACAAAGCTGTCAACAATATTAATGAATTGTTTAAGTTTCTTTGGCAATACCCAAGTATGACTCAAGAAGAACTAAAAGAAAGGGTGAAAAACTGGTGTGATCTCTATAAAACTGATGTATCTGAAGAAGAAACGCTTTTGGAAATTGAACACTTAAAAACTATTCAACCAGGAAACTTTTCAGAAAATTTAAATCCACTGCAGTTACTAAATACTCTTTCAAACCAAAAACTGTCAAATCTCTTCCCTAATGTAGTAAATGCCATTCGAATTTTCTGTACTCTGCCTGTAACAGTTGCGGAAGCAGAAAGATCTTTTAGTTTGTTGTCTAGAGTGAAAAACTTTTTGCGTTCCACAATGGGTCAAGAACGTTTAACAAGTTTGGGAATGTTATCTTTAGAAAATGGTCTGGCCAGAAACTTGGATTTTGATGATGTTATAACTAGCTTTGCAAACAAGAAAAGTAGAAAAGCAAAATTTTAGATGACAATTTTTATTTGCCTATATTATTTTTTACGTCTATATTAATAAATCCGGTAATTATTCGGAATCGCTGGACAAGGGTTATATGAAATATTTATATATAAAACCTTCTGATTTACCTTAATTTACTATAAAAGGAATCTGACTGCATTTGGGATATTTTTAATTTTAGCATTTTAATTTTTAATTACGTAAATCGAAAATTCACTCTCGTTGTATGGGATGACAGCTGGAATGGTTTCTGTTGATCCTGTTGATAAAATTTTCTTTTGTTTGTATTTCTGATACGAGTGGCTATATTTTTTACCATGTGCAAATACTAGGTAGGTACTATTTTAGCCAAACTCGAAAAATAAAATAAAGATATTTAGGTATGTTTTATAAAATAGAAAAATTAAAAAAGGTGATGTTATTATAGGTTAGGTTGGATAATTTTAGGTTAGGTTGGTTTATTATTAGGATTTAGGTTAGGATAGATTGGATATTATAGGTAAGGTTGGATTATTATAGGTTAGGTATGATTATTATTAGGATATAGGTTAGGTTGGATTATTATAGGTTAGGTTAGAATATTGTAGGTTAGGTTCGATTATTATAGGTTAGGTTGGATTATTATTAGGATATAGGTTAGGTTAGGTTAGGTTGGATTAGGTATACAAACCTAGCGTAGCCCACAAACTACTTGAAAACTGGGATATAACTCTAAAGGGGACGCGAGCAGGCGTTATTAAAGGGGCAAATTTTTGTTACAGGAAATAACATGGAAAATAGGTATTAGAATTAAATCACAAACCAGTCTATACAAACCTAGCGTAGCCCACAAACTACTTGAAAACTGGGATATAACTCTAAAGGGGACGCGAGCAGGCGTTATTAAAGGTTCCCCAACATTTATAGGTTAAGTTAGGTTGGATAATAATAATAGGTTAGGTTAGGTTGGATTATTATAGGTTAGGTTAGGTTAGGTTGGATTATTATAGGTTAGGTTAGGTTGGATTATTATAGGTTAGGTTAGGTTGGATTATTATAGGTTAGGTTAGGTTGGATTATTATAGGTTAGGTCGGTTTATTATTAGGATTAAGGTTAGGTTAGGTTGGATAATTGTAGGTTAGGTTCGATTATTATAGGTTAGGTTCGATTATTATTAGGATATAGGTTAGGTTAGGTAAGGTTGGATTATTATAGGTTAGGTTAGGTTGGATTATTTTGGGTTAGGTTAGGATATAGGTTAGTTTAGTTTAGGTTTGATTATTATAGGTTAGGTTACTATAGTTTAGGTTAAATAAAACAATAATTATAATAATACCTAAATATAAATAATTTAAGTTTTAAAATAAAAACAAACAAAGTAACATAAAAATATTTTATTTTTCGAGTTTGGCCAAAACAGTACCTAACTAGAATTTGCATTCTGAAATGATTCAAATTCTAGCTACTCGTATCAGGAATACAAACAAAAGAAAATTTTATCAACAGAAACTATTCCAGCTGTCATTCCATACAACGAAAGTGAATTTTCGATTTACGTAATTAAAAATTAAAATGCTAAAATTAAAAATATCCCAAATGCAGTCAGATTCCTTTTATAGTAAATTAAGGTAAATCAGAAGGTTTTATATATAAATATTTCATATAACCCTTGTCCAGCGATTCCGAATATTTACCATAAATCCAATGTAATATACTTGTACTTGTAAATTAGGTAAAGGTTACGAATTCCGCCTCACGGTAAATACGCAATATTTCACTTTCAAATAAATGGATTTAGCTTTATTAATTCAAAAAATGATTTATTATGTCGGGGGAGACGGAAAAATACGCACTTTTAATTTTAATTTCGTTTATTAAGTCACTTACGCGATATGTCACACGAGATTTCAAAGAAACAAAATAATGTGACATTGTATTCTTGATACAACTAGTTATTTACCTAGCCAGTGCGCGGGTTAGGTACAGTACCTACCTACGAACTAATTCAGTTAAAGAAAATAAAATCTTGAAAATATTAAATTAATATATATATATATATAACCTAACCTAATCTAACTGTGATTTTCTATAGCAAAAAAATGCCCCTTTAATAACGCCTGCTCGCGTCCCCTTTAGAGTTACATCCCAGTTTTCAAATAGTATGTGGGCTACGCTAGGTTTGTATAGACTTGTTTGTGATTTAATTCTAATACCTATTTTCCATGTTCTAACCTAACCTAACCTAAACTACCTTAACGGAATACGTTTAATCACATTTTATTCTATTTGTTTGTCATTCGGGTTATTTTATTTAATTATATGTTGATTATTTGTTAGAAATAATATATTGACTTACATATAATATGGATTAATTATACACGATGATATTATTTATTTTATATGGCAATACTAATTTTTTTTTGGTTAGCAGCAGTGTCTATGAAATATTTTGTAGGTATGAATTACGATATTATGAATATAATCCAACTCTTGATATGAATATAGTCGCTTTCGGCGGCGCCGCATACTAATTGACATATCGCGTAAGTGACTTAATAAACGAAATTAAAATTAAAAGTGCGTATTTTTCCGTCTCCCCCGACATGATAAATCATGTTTTGAATTAATAAAGCTAAATCCATTTATTTGAAAGTGAAATATTGCGTATTAAGAGTGAGGCGGAATAGGAGAAAATTAATGTAAATTATAATAATAATAAGAATATTAGAAAATTTGATTTTGATAAAATCAGCACCATAACCATTAAACCTCTAAAATACGTACCGACATCTAAATTGTACGGGGTTCTCTTCACATCTGTCAAAAATTCAAACCAAATGAAAAGTTCGCAGAGAACAAACAATAAATCTAGTGAACGAATTCAAAAATTCGCCTGAAATCAAAGTGATGCCATATAAAAAAATTAAATCGGTGTGGAATATTTCAAAATTAATAGGAACATTTTCAGTAGACGGGACATTTTCATGTAGTGACGACACGAGCCCAAATAATGGATTTATTTATTTAAAAATAAAAATAAATGTACATTTCTACAAAATTTTACTAACATTTTCGTAATCTTGGTAAAAAGATCTATCCACACGATTTTTTCCAAGTCGTTATGAAATCCATGCAATTGGCCTATTGAATTGTAAATGGTGATGGCGATTTTTCTGGAAATTTTAGGCCGGATTCTTCCCAAAAAAGATATCTTTTTGCCAATTTTCTTTTGGGTATATTCGGCATGTCTATTGAAGTTTAGTTTGGAATCTAATATAACTCCTAAGTATTTGATTTCAGTAACATTTTCAATAATTTCACCATCAATTTTAATTTTGCTTTCACTGAATGTCTTCTTATTTCCAATCACCATACATTTTGTTTTTAATTTAAGCTTATTTATTTTTAGCCATCTTGATACATCATCTAGTTCATTATTTAAAATATTTATTAGTTCTTTATAGTTATCTCCAATTAAGTATATAAGTGTATCATCGGCAAATAGTCGTACTTTGCATTTTGAAAATATTTTCACCATGTCATTAATATAGACTTATAGAGTATGAACAATAGGGGTCCAAGGATCGATCACTGCGGTACTCCTAATTTATTTTCCATTGGTTTTGAAAATTGATTATTTATTTTTGTTACCTGTTTTCTGTCTTTCAAATATAATAATTTAATTTAGCCTCAAGATATCTTGATTAACGAAGAATATGTAAGTACACACAAACAAGAAACACAAGTATTTTATTTTGAGTATTCACCATAACTTTTTAAACATTTCCATTGAATAATTATGCTAAATTCGAATGATTGGTATAATGGTATAAGAAAAGGTAATGAAGTAGTATTCCTAGCAGTAGCAGGTAAGCATGAACTTATTAATTGTTATCTCACCCCCCCCCCGGTAAGTTGTGGGGAGGGGGCCCGGTATAGTCTACTAGACTTGGGGCCCAGATTAGCTGTCGGCGGCCCTGTATACCGATTATGCCTTTCATGTTTCCTACATTGCCACTACCCATAATTACGCGCCTTATGAATTTACCCCACGAAGTCGGCTACAATCGTATGTAGCTGATGTTAGTATTAGGTCTACCAACACAACAATGACAAATATGGCGGCGGACTGTCATAATGTGGTAATAATATCAAATCGCGAAGTGCAATTTATTAAACTTTGATCGGCTGTATCTCCCTCAATTTATTCTTCCGCGCCTTAATTCTTTTTTTAATGAATTTCTACACACTTTTCTCATCTAGAAAGTGCATTTTTATTCAATTCCCAGAGTTTGGCGTGATCTGCATTTCACCCGATAATATATATGAATTAAAAGAACACAAAATAAAATAATAATAACTATACAGAAACAAAATAGAAAAAAGTAAAAATTAAATGAATAATGCTTCAACATTTGCATTGTACAGCCACAACTTTAATTTTGTTTGGTATTGCGCTAGTTTAGTTGTTACTTGAATTTTTTTTGGTAGTAGATTAAAAGTGCGAGGTCCAATAAAGCTACTGTGAGTTTGCATTAGTTTGGTATTGGTTTGTGGGGTATAAAATACATGATTTCTTCTAAAGTTGATTTTGGGTTCATATTTTTGAAATTTATTTTGGTTTTTCATGACATATTTCAGGCTTTGAAGTAAAAATAGTTTACGGAGATTGAATAGTTGAGATTCCTTGTACAATTGATCAGTCGAAAATGTCCTCTTTTTATTATATATAACCTTGATAATATGATTTTGTACTATTTGTAGTGGTTTTATAAATGTATCTAGTGCGCCACCCCATCCTAATATACCGTACATAATTGAGGATTGCACTAGAGAAAAATAAATCATTTTCAATTTGTCAACATTGAGTACTTCCTTAAGTCTATAAAATATGTACGTCAGATATCTTAATTTAGAAACGGTGTTATTAATTTGTGGTTGCCAGTTTAAATTTGTGTCAATATATATACCCAAATATTTGATCTTTTCAATTTTTCCAATTTCAAAACAAGAGGTGCATGTTACTTTATTACAATTAGCATTATGTAGTCTAATTTTAAGGTTATTGGGAGGTTTGTTTTTACTGTTTTTATAAAAAGTTAAGTAAAATGTTTTACTAAAGTTTAAGAAAAGTCTATTACAAGTTAGCCATGATAAGACATATGAAATACATTTTGTTGCATTTAAAAAAGTTTCAGGCCAGGATTTTCCATTTACTATTATTGCTGTATCATCAGCGTAAGATACAATTTTACCAGGGATTACAACATTACATAAATCATTAATATATATTAGAAACAGAATTGGGCCAAGCACAGTCCCCTGTGGTACTCCATTTTTTATCACTGTTTCTGTGCTATAAAAGTTCCCTATTTTTGTTTTTTGTAATCTGTCTTTGAGATAGTGAGTGAGAATTTTTAGTGCATCTTTTTTGAAACCTATTTGATTAATTTTGTATATGAGTAGATTATGATTTACAGTATCAAACGCTTTTCTTAAGTCTAAAAATATAGCTAGACTTTTTTATTTTGATCAACAGATGTGTATAAATTTTTTGTCAGATCGAATATTGCATCTTCAGTGCTTAATTTACTTCTGAAGCCATATTGATTTTCGGACAGAATATTATTTTGTTCTAGGTATTTCATAACTCTATTTTTGATACATTTTTCAAATATTTTTGAAAGGTTTGAAACTAAGGAGATAGGTCTGTAATTGTCTAATATGTGCGTGTCACCCGATTTGTGAATTGGTATTATAGTGGAGATTTTAAATTGTTCTGGGAAATACCCTTCTTTTAGGGATATATTATAAATATGTTGCAAAGGAGTTAAAATATATTGTTTTATTTTTTTTAGTGTATTACCTGATAAATTATCAATTCCTGAAGAATTTGTTGGTTTTAGGCTGTCAATGTGTTTTTCAATTTCATTAGTTGTGATAGGTGTAAAATAATCTAATGAGTTAATTAAATTGTTTGTTGGTACCAAAAGCAGAGATGAGTCAACAGGCGCTGTATTAGCAATCTTACTGGATGATTCAAGTACTTGGTCTACTACATTTGTGAAGAAGTTGTTAAAGTTATTTGCAATGTCAGATTTGTCAGTTATAATATTGTTATTGATTTTAATCTCCTTAACCTCAGTTGATGCTATTCTTTTTTTATTCGTTATTTCGTTAATAATATTCCACGTTTTTTTGGTATCATTATTTGCATTATCAATTTGTTCACCATAGTATTTTTTTTTACAACTTCTTATTAACCTATTTAGTAAATTTCTATACAGTAAATATTTTGTTTTCATGAAGGACATTGTTCTGACATTGTTTTTTTGACAGGCTCTTTGATAATTTAGCATCTCTCTGTATAGTTTATCTCTTTGTTTAATGGAGACTATTATTCCTACAGTTATCCAAGGTTTAATTTTTTTATATTTTCTCTTAGATATAACAAATTTATTTGTACTTTTTGAAATATATTCTTGGAGAGTTTTATAAAACGATTCTAATGCTGAATATGGGTTTGAAATTGATAGAATTTGATCCCAATTTTCCAAAAGAAGTAGATTATTTAATGTGAGGTAATTAATATTATTTTTTTCAACTGTTTCACATTTTTCTTTTGAATTTGCAGTTAAGATGTTGTGTCCGTAAAATGTTGGGTAATGATCAGTAATGTTTGTTAATAGAGTTGAAGATGTTGTTTTAAAGTGTTTGTGTGATTTAACAAATATGTGATCTAGAGTCGTGGAGTTATTCAGATTTTCTCTAGTTGGTGAGTTTATGTAAGACTGATATCCAGCACACGACAAACAATCTAAGTACTCATTTATACAGTTTGTTCTTTTGTTATTTTCATTTATATTTATATTGATATCACCTGTTAATATTGCAAAGTTGAAGTTATTTCTGTTAGTCATTTTTAAAAGCGAATTAAGTTCGTTAGTGAAGAGAGATTCATTTAGTGAAGGTGATCTATAGATAGCTATTAGCAGATAATTATAATTGTTATGGTTAAATGTTAATTTAATAGCATTTGCTGTTTTAAAATCTAAAATCTCGAAAGCAGTTTTCATGAGACAATTATTCATAAATACCGTGACTCCATCGTGTCCAGTATGTTTGCATTTAGATGAAATGGTTATATATCCTGGCAGGTTATAGGGTATTACCTCTTTCATCTGTGTTTCTGTTAATATAATAATACTAGGAGAAAAATCTAGACTTTCGATTAGGACACAGAGTTCATCAAAGTGCTTTCTTAAACTCCGTATGTTCATATTTAGAACTGAAAAATTAACATTTTTAAAATGATTATTTAGTTCACTTGTGTTTTTACATATAAAGTTTTCATGCAAAAAATTTTCATCAGACATTTTGAACAATGATGAAGTATTTATACATGTATTATGGTCACTTGTTTATTTATTCGGAGGGAATGTCTTCCGGCTGCCTTATGTGGATGATTGGGGCTAATTCATCTTTTCTCATCATTATGTTACCATTTTTTGCCCAGATAAACTTGTAGCCTAGTCTTGATGATTTCGCCAGGAATAGGAGGTGTTTATTATTTTGTGACAATTGTTCATGTAAACAATGTTTTTATAATCTTCAGAAAAATTTATATTTTTTGGGTACAAAGTACCATATTTTCTTTTCTGGGTTATAATATTGTCCTTACTTTCTTTGTTTTGAAAAGAAACTACTATCCCTGGATTTTTACTTAATGGGTTTTTGTTTTTAATTCTATATGTGTTTGTTATTTTAGGTAATTCAGTTTCGCATTTTATTGTTTCCAATATATTGTGAACTATTTTAGGTAAGTTTTCATTCTCTTTGAAAGGAACACCTTGTATTTCAATATTATTTTGTTTTTGAAATTGTTCCATTTTGTTCAATTGCATTTTGATTTCCTTATTATCTGATTGTAATTGTTTAATTAAATTATCTTTGATTTTATTTTTTTCTTCGTATTCGTCAATTTTATTACAACAGAATTCCACAGACTTTTTAAGTTCTCTGAGTTCATTTTTCAGTTGTTCGTTAAAAGATTTCATTAACTGTTCTGATAAGTCCTCAAATTTTTTTTCCATAAATTTCATCATTTTGTTAGTGTGATAGTCTTCTTCCGAATCGCTAGATGGCGCCTTTTTTGTGGTTTTCTTTTGCCTGTTCATCTTAATGTGTTTTTGGTGAATTGCACCTAGATGGCGTTGTAATTTATGTAGAAGGTTGGTGTACTAAATCGACTTATTTTAAAATAAAAAAAGCCGTTAGGTTACGGCAGGGAGCGAACTCTGTTCCCTTGGGACTGCGCTTGCATGCAAGTGACGTTTGCCGCTCTAAACCGCTTAGCCACCACCGGTATAGCGAGAGCTGCGATTATACTGTTATATTAGTGCTGTGAGTCTTAGAAATGTTAGGTATTCTGATTTTGAGTGGTTATTACAGGCAACAACACTGTACAAGCTCACTTCACAGATTTTAAAATCACTTAAAAATGTATATAACGATGCCGTTATTATTTAAATAAAGTAAAGAAGTTCACTACTGTTACACAGTTATGCGATTATCAGTGTCTTTTTTATTAAATTCGATGTATAAACTATTAATTTTGAATATTATTTGCGGAGCGATTTTTGGCGTGCACACTGTGGGTATTAGGTACGTATATATATATTAGTCACCTCATTTGCGTGATGTTCATTTACTTATTGTGCCAAACTGGGGGAGGAGTGAGCAGAGTACCACCTCTCACCCCACTCGAGGAGAAAATTCTGGCCATTATTGGGGCAGAACTCATTGATGGAGTACCTGGAGAGGAGACTCCTTTCCAGTTTGTATGTTTCAGATCATATTCATGCACAGTTAAATTTGGTATATGCTGACTACGAGTGCCCAGTAAAATTTAACACTTTCCCGACATAATTACTAATTCCTGATGATCTCAAACTGTGCCCGTGGTATTGTTCTCAGGTGCAAAGCTTTCACTTAGAACAAATTTCACTTCGTTTCATTTTTACACTCAAAATAAATATGACATATTTATCAAAATATCCCACTGCGCGGCCATTTTACATCGTACTTTTTGCCGGGAACTTGATGGGAGTCGCTATATGCACAGCGACTAATCGACAGGGGGCGTGGCCAACATATCCGAGCATACCCGAAGTGAAGTATAGATATAAAAGGGACACTTTCTTTTGAATCACAAACCATGTTACACAAACCTAGCGTAGCCGCTAAACTAATTGAAAACTGGGATGTTTTTCTTGCCTGGACGCGAGCAGGCGGTATTAAGGGGACACTTTCTTTTGAATCACAAACCATGTTACACAAACCTAGCGTAGCCGCTAAACTAATTGAAAACTGGGATGTTTTTCTTGCCTTTTTTTTTTTTTTTTTTTTTTTTTTTATATTTACTCCACACAGGAGGCCCTGAAGAAAATAATTTCCCTCAGGGCCTATGTCATCTTTGGGGATGCTGTGTGGAGGGTCTTTTTGTGGAGAGGAAGGAGTGAACATGGGTCTTGAAGAGTCCCATGTTGTAGGAGGGAGGAAACACAGAGGCCGGCAGTTCGTTCCACAGCCGAGCTGTTGAACTTAAGAACGAATCGTAGAAGCGACCCGTTCTCATGTGACAAGTGTCAACTGTGTACAAATGTTGGGCGCGCGTTTGGCGTGTATCCCGACTACGCACCGGCGCCGAAGGGATCAATGACGCTAGTTCCTCAGAGCATCTTCCATTGTAATACCGATAGAACAAGGACAGCATACCTACCCGACGTCTGTGCTCTAAAGATTGCAGTCCGTTTGTTAAGATTGGGGAATCTATCAAACGAGACAGGAGCAGGACGCGAGCAGGCGGTATTAAGGGGACACTTTCTTTTGAATCACAAACCATGTTACACAAACCTAGCGTAGCCGCTAAACTAATTGAAAACTGGGATGTTTTTCTTGCCTTGACGCGAGCAGGCGGTATTAAGGGGACACTTTCTTTTGAATCACAAACCATGTTACACAAACCTAGCGTAGCTGCTAAACTACTTGAAAACTGGGATGTTTTTCTTGCTTTGACGCGAGCAGGCGCTATTAAGGGGGCACTTTCTTTTGAATCACAAACCATGTTACACAAACCTAGCGTAGTTCTAAAAAGGTTTTTTACATTATATTATTACAACGCCATTTCTGACGTTTCGTTTCACCGCCCACCGCGTTTCACTGATTTTGCAACTCGGAACACCTCGGGTATGCTCGGATATGTTGGCCACGCCCCCTGTCGACTAGTCGCTGTGGATATAGCGAAATCAACATGGCCGCTTATAATTTGTTAATAAATGTCGATCTCAAACTATTTTCTGTTTTTTTCCATGTTTTTCCTTTATTATTTCAACTAAAATGAAGCATAATACGTTTGCCCCAAGGTAAGTTCATAATTACTTCTCATACCGTCGAGATTTGGCTTAATTTGACAATTTTAGCGCAAAAACAGTGAGGGCACTGATAGACAGCAAGTTCCTTAAATTTTAATATGGATGGGAAAACTAAATAGGTAGTTTATTACTTTTTACAGATGGAAATTATTCCTAGCATAGAAATGGCACTCCCCGCGACGCCTGAGCCGTAGCCTGAGCCGGAGCCTGGGCCATCTGGCATCAGAAGAAAGGCCTCGCACGACATTTCAAAACGACTATGTAAGTACTTACACTGAAATATCTTGGGGTGTATAGGAATTATGCTATGAAAAAGAGTAAGAATCGTATGTAACAAATATATTTATATAAAAATAACATATAAATATTTTCACTTTCAGTTAAAAAGAGAAAAATGGAAGAATTCCTTCTGATCGAGCGGGAGAGGCTACTAATCGAGCGGGAGAAAACAGAACACCTAAAACAAATAAAAGAGATGATGGCTCTTATACTCGCAGAGGTGATGAAACGGAAGTGTAAGATATGATTTATTGTATATGTATTAGACATTATAATGGCAATATACTCGTACATATATTAATATTGTCATTTAAAAACAGATGAGACAAAAATTACAACATTCTGAGTCAGATTTCTCAATAATACACCTTATCATCTATTGTAGCAGTAATTAAACATAGTAGCAAAAGCAGGTACGGGATTTTTAAAGCAAGATAGCGCCATCTTCTATAACGTCTTGTGCTTCATTATACCCCAGTAATGGCAGTGAAGATAGTGAATGCATGCGCTGTTTTTCACAATATTGCCATTAAAGCTCAAATGCCAGAACCAGAGGATGTTATTATTGAAGATGATTTTAGAGAGCTGGTCAGAGATATTTAATTGTGGCGATTGAGAGTCTCAACAAGCTCACATTGAGTTAGCCGACCTTGCCTGAGGTTATTGTCGTGTCGATCGTTAATATCAAACACTTCTCTACAATCATTTTCAATAATAACATCCTCTGGTTCTGGTATTTGAGCTTCAATGGCAATATTGTGAAGAACAGCGCATGCATTCGTTATCTTCACTGCCATTACTGGGGTATAATGAAGCACACAATGTTTTAGAAGACAGCGCCATCTTGCTTTTAAAATCCCAAAACAGCGTTCTATACAATTTCTAACCCTGCGTTGCAATTTCGTGTAATGCTCTTCTGGTGATGCCGGTACCGCATTTAAAATGGGGGTCATCATGTATGGCCTAAGCGGAAATGCTGAATCTCCTGAAATATTATAATATTTGATATACACATTTAAACAAATATATTGAAAATAGCCCACTTTATTAAAAACATTAATGAAATTTACCTAAAAGCCAGAAAGCTTCTCGATTATTTGCTTCTTCCAAGTGTGGTTTTATTGACATCATTTCCCATACATGTGCATCATGTGATGCACCCCCATACCTCGCACATATACATATATTAATACTCAGTTTATTTGTTTTTTTTGCGCGGGGAAAATTAGGCGAAAAATGACCGCTCTCCCCCACAATTCGATACGACTCGAGGTTCGTTTTGGCGTGCCAGAAAAAAAGTCCCATTCAATTGTTTTTTTGCCGAATTCCTGGCGAGCGAAAATCGACCACCGCTCTCACGGAGCCGCTTCGACTCGAGGTTCACTATGGCGGGACGCGTTTTGGGCGAAATTCAACCAGAGTTTGTATGGAAATAATTACCGGAAACTCGAGAGGATTCGTTCGGGCATCAATGTCGTCAAAATCGTCCGGGAACTCTGGCGGCGGAAACTGGAAGCGCTCAAGGCGCGCCATACAAGAGCGCTGATTTTCTCGCTCTTCGGCGGCCGGGACGGCAACACTCCAATAAGTTAATTCGCGGCCGGTCAATCGGCAGAGCTTCCCGGCGACAAATCAACTTTTCCCCGCGAGTGTTGCAACACGCACGGTTTCGAAACGGCCAAATTTTGGTGCATTTTCTCAATGTTTCGTTTTCATCGATCGCCACCGAT
This sequence comes from Hesperophylax magnus, assembly GCA_026573805.1. Lineage (NCBI taxonomy): Eukaryota > Metazoa > Arthropoda > Insecta > Trichoptera > Limnephilidae > Hesperophylax > Hesperophylax magnus. The sequence continues at coordinate 14,229,134 of JAIUSX010000049.1, forward strand.
CTGTAAAACTTTTTCTCCTTCACCGTTTATATTTTTATTCAATTTCGAACGCACCCCGAACGCAAAATCATTAAAAAAAAAATTCCTGCGCCTTTTTGCTTGAAAATGTTTCGTTTTAAGCATTACTCTAACGCAAATTAAAAAGACGATTGATTTTGATCGAGCGTCGTGTCTGATTTAATCAGGTATCGCTGATTTTTTTTTTAAATTTCACGAAAAAAAAAATTTAATTTCACGATAAATATTACGAATTTCCTCATTTATCGGGAAAGATTTTTAATTTAAGTGGAATTGTTTTTCTTTGCATAATGGTATCATTGGACAAAAATTAGTCACGTGGTCAACACGAAACCACGTGGTATGCCTTTTTATAAAATCAACACGGTCAACCTAATGATAGAATTCCGTCAAAAAGGCACAGTCTACGATTAAAATTATCGAAAAAATTCATCCTCCGAAGGTTTAGGAACGTTAATCGGCCGTTCTACATATGGCGCTTGGTTCAAAATGTCTCACAATAACCGGCTAAAGTTTTGACATTTGCTATTTTAACAAAAAACAGTCGGGCTTTTGGTCAATCAGAAATCAGCCAATCATAGACAAGCACCGAAGAGATGTTTTATTACATAGTGATGTTACTTCAAAGAAACGATAAAATCTGTGTAGGTACTTACTTTGGTGGCTTATCTTTTGAAAATCGATAATGCTTTTGAACGAAATAAAATGTATTAATTATTAACGAAATAAAGTTGGGGAAAATAATTTAGCACGGGTACCGTCGCCCCGTAGTGAAAAACTACATCAATAGCGTCCCGCAATTTTATAATTTCTACCAGGAGCGCAGAAGTTATATAGGGTGAAGCGATGTTAATTGTTTTGTAAAATAAACATTTTTTTAATCAAAAGTTTTTCCAGTCTGAGTGTTTGTAATAAATTTGAGAGGCGGGCATGGGTACCGTCGCCCCGGGAGCCATTCATATTTTAAGTTTTTATCTCTTTATTTTTTAACGAGTAGGTACCTAATTGCGTTATGAAAATATTTTTTTGGTAATTTTTTTTTTTAAATATATTAAGTTTGAAGATTTTTTTTTTTATATAATTTTTTCCAATAAAAGTTTTTACATTTTACATGTTTGTAGAGCGATGTTTTTTTCCAAAATAAAACTCGCTGGGACTTTTGAAGAATATCGGTGACAAAAACCGTACATCGGATATGGGTATCAAATTACGCGTCTCGACTTACAGAATCCGAACGGCTCGGTGAAAAAATGATCAGTAAGCTCCTTGGCACTTTTTTTTCTCAAAATATTCGTTTCTCTCTAAAAAACATATATTTTAATACATTTGTGGTCACACATTCATTGCTTCATTCACATGCAAACATACATATTACAATTTTAAAATTTTTAAAATTTTGCGTTTTAATTGATCAATTCTTTTTTCAAAATTACAACTTTTGAAGAATGTCGGTGACAAAATCCGTATACACGATATGGGTATCAAATTACGCGTCTTGACCTTTTCAACCCGAACGGCTCGGTGAAAAAATGATCAGTAAGCTCCTTGGCTCTTTTTTTTCTCAAAATATTAATTTCTTTTTTAAAATTTTGTAGTACCACACTCCTGGCTTTATTCACATTCAAACATTACATCACGCACCAAATATTTACCCATTAGTTTCGGGCAAAAAGCAAAATTGTCGAAACACACTCTTTGCTTCATCCACATTCAACACCAAAAAAATATTATTTTTTATTTTTTACATCCGCTTACTCGAATAATTTTTACCCATTAGTTGCCTGCAACGGGCAAAAAGCTAGTACATATATTAATACTCAGTTTCTTTGTTTTTTTTCGGGGGCATTTAGGCGAAAAGCGACCGCACTCCCCTCAATTCGATACAACTCGAAGTTCGTTTTGTCAGAAAAAAGTTGCCTTTCATTTGTTTCAGCGTAGGCGAAAAGCGACCGAGACGCCTCTCTGTCGGTATAGAACCCGAGGTTCGATTCGGCCTGCCAAAATTTCGACTTAATTAAGGTAAAATCCGGTACAAAAGCGAGTCAGTTGGAGTTTGTATGGAAATTATTCCCCGACCAACTCGACCGGATTCGTTCGGGGCTCGATGTCGACAAAAATTTGAGGGAACTCTGGCGGCGGAAACTGGAAGAGCTCGAGGCGCGCCATACAAAAGCGAAGCAGTACGCTTTTCGCCCGCTGGGATGGCCACATTCGCGAAACGTTAATTTTTCGCCGTTTAATCGGAACAGCTTCTCGGCGACAAATCGACAAAGTGTTGCCACACTCACGGATTCGAAACGGCTAAATTTCGATGCATTTTCTCAATGTTCTGTTTTATTCGATCGCCATCGATCTGCAAAACTTTTTCTCCTTCACCGTTTATATTTTTATTCAATTTCAAACGCACCCCGAACGCGAAATGATTAAATTTTTTTTTCGTGTGCCTCTTTCGCTCGAAAATGTTTCATTTTTCGCATTACTCTAACGTAAATTAAAAAAAAGATTGATTTTGATCGAGCGTCGGGTCTGATTTAATCAGGTATCGTTGTTTTTTTTTTTAAATTTCACAAAAAGTTTTACGAAATTTCCCCATTTTTAGGCAAAGTGGTTTAATTTAAGTGGAAATGTTTTTCTTTGCATAATGGTATCATTGGCTCAAGTGAGTTGTCACGTGATCACCAAACCACGTGGTACGCTTTGTTTATCAAAATCTACATGGTCAACCTGATGATTGAATTCCGTCTTAAACGCGTAGTCTGCTGTTAAAATTTTCGCAAAAAATCGTCCTCCGAAGCTTTAGGAACGTTAATCGGCCGTCCTACATATGGCGCTCGGTTCAAAATGTCTCACAATAACCGGCTAAACTTTTGACATTAGCTATTTTCTTCAATAATGCCAATTTATTAAAGAAAACAGTCGGGCTTTTGGCCAATCGGAAATCAGCCAATCATATACTAGCACCGTAGGGTTGTGATATAATTTTAATGTTGTGAATTCAAAAAACGATAAAATCTGTGTAGGTACTTACTTTGGCAGTTTATCTTTTTAAAATCGATAATGCTTTTGAACAAAATAAAATGAAGTTTTTTAAAAACAATTTGGCACGGGTACCGTCACCCCGTAGTGTAAAACTACTAATTTTTAACGAGTAGGTACCTAATTGCGTTATGAAAATATTTTTTCGGTAATTATTTTTTTTTTTTAATTAATAAAGTTTGAAATGACAAATTTTTTCCTCCATAATGATAATTCTTATAAAGCCATTTCTGCCAAAAATTACCTCGAGGACGCTGTAATCTACCAGGAGCACAGAAGTTTGGGAAAGTTATTTACTATTAAAAACAGATTATTGAATTTTTTTTTTTTAATATAATTTTTTCCAATAAAAGTTTTTACATTTTGCGTGTTTATAGAGCAATGTTTTTTTCCAAAATAAAACTTGCTGGGACTTTTTAAGAGTGTCGCTGACAAAAACCGTACTTACGATATGGGTATCAAATTACGCGTCTCGACTTACAGAATCCGAATGGCTCGGTGAAAAAATGATCAGTAACCTCCTTGGCACTTTTTTTTCTCAAAATATCCATTTCTTTCTAAACATACATATATTTTAATACATTTGTGGTCACACACTCATTGTTTCATTTATATGCAAACACACATATTACATTTTTAAAAGTTTTTAAATTTTGGGTGAATTGAGCAATTCTTTTTCCAAAATAAAACTCGCTGGGACTTTTGAAGAATGTCGGTGACAAAAACCGTACATACGATATGGGTATCAAATTACGCGTCTCGACTTACAGAATCCGAATGGCTCGGTGAAAAATGATCAGTAAGCTCCTTGGCACCATTTTTTCTCCAAATATACATTTCTTTTTTAAAATTTTGTAGTACCACACTCCTGGCTTTATTCACATTCAAACATTACACCACGCACCAAATATTTACCCATTAGTTTCGGGCAAAAAGCAAAAGTGTCGAAACACACTCTTTGCTTCATCCACATTCAACACCAAAATACATAAAATTTTTATTTTTTACATCCACTTACTCGAATAATTTTTACCCATTAGTTGCCTGCAACGGGAAAAAAGCTAGTAGCTATTATTTTTAGGTTTGAGTCGCATATCTACAGGTGAAAAATAGCATGATATATTTTATATGATAGGTGTATCAGCTAGTTTGTACATATTTAAAAAAAAAATATATTTATTTACCATGAAAGCATTCATCGAATGGAAACCTTTTCGGTTGAAATATGCCTCTTCGTGGACTTTGGGTTTTATTATTGCTATATGGGTTCCGTCTATGCATCCAATTATACCCGGAAATTGATATTTCTCATAAAATCTGAAACATATATAGAGTTTTATGATTAAAATCGATACAGATACTGAACTATCAATACAGTTTTTATAATTTAGTTGTTTTTATGGTTTCAGGACAACAAGCTGAGAGCTGTGCTTGCAGCACTACTATGTATTGGAGACGCAACAATGCGACGCCTTATTGAAATATGACTAATTAACAGCCGATTCTGGCACATGCACCATCACTTTTTACCATTTAGTACCCATTGTAGCAAAGGTACTTTTATAACTCTTACTTATTTCCTATCAACCTTTTCTAGTTGTACCAACTTATCGCTATTAGTTTTATGATCTACTTTTTTGATCTCGCATCTGAAAAAGTATGTTTCTGATTTTGTTTTATTTAATAAATCAAAACCAAATTTTTTTCTGAAGTCATAAGATTTGTACTTAAATACTTCCCTACTTAATTGTAAACCATAAATTTAGTGTAACATTTTGTTTTATTTCAAATGACAAATTACACAATTTTTCTAAAGTAACATCACTATCCATATTGAGTTATATTAAATGTTCAATATACCGTAGATGATATGAATAGAGTGTAGATACGTTACTGGGACAAACGTGCTTTGACTAAGTGGCAATACTTTAGCGGTCCGTTCACATAACTATTTCATTAACGTCACTATCCATATTGAGTTATATTAAATGTTCAATATACTGTAGATGATATGAATAGAGTGTAGATACGTTACTGAGACAAACGTGCTTTGACTAAGTGGCAATACTTTAGCGGGCCGTTCACATAACTATTTCATTTGTACACACATTCTTTGAATGGCTTTACTTTTCGTAAGCGGTGCAACATTTTAGTTGGATTAGTATCAATATAATGATTCGTTTAGTTGGATTAGTATGTAATAATATACACATGTACTTACTGTATCATGCATTTGTTATTGCTATTACTTGTTTATCTAAATATGTTTTTACCATTTCTCATTTACTGTACGTGTTCTAAATGCATAATCTTTTCTGTAATACATTGGTAACTGTATGGAGGCTGTAAAAAGATGAATATCTGTTGTTTTCTTATAAATCTACAAATATAAAATATTACACCACATACGTAATTTAGTTGTTTTTTGTAATTCTTATTGTTCCTTCCTTCAACCTCGATACAGACAACATGTTATAAAATTAATATTACTTTAATCGTTAAGACGGACCGTTCTTTGCTTAAATTTCAAAAACAAACTGTTTCATCATTATGAAATTCAAGTGAAAGAAAGATAGAGCATGTGCTAAATGAGTTAGAACCAAAAGGGACCAAGTCAGTGGCGATATTGGTTTCCATTCAAATCTACATGGAAGGCATTTTTACAGTTCTTCTATTCTATGACGATAATGATATATTATTTATTTAAATTGGCCTTAGACTACGCTTGTATGCCAATATAATATTCATGTTGATGCATTCATTCCTCATTAGTGGAGACGTTATAGTCTGTCATCTGAATATGCCACAATCCTCGGGTAAACAAGATAAGTAACAATAAAATATAATAGATCAAAACAAACCCTTGTTTGACCGAATTCCTTTCTTGTTGTGTTCCTGGGATGTGCCGGTGCATTATACTGTTTAATGCCGACACAATCTTGTTCAAGTGTCGGCTCACTGTTGCGAAAGGCTTGAATGAAAATCGTTCCCTACAATTTTTTGGTATGACCCTGTCGCAAGAAATGAGAGTGTCGTTAGAACCTTAAAAATAAATAATGTATTATGAGTACGGCAATAGAAGATAAGATAGGCAGAAAGAAACAATACAAACTGTATAAATGAAAGAGTACCTAGGTACAGGTAATGGACTAAAAAGAATTTAAAAAAAAAAAAAAATTTAATTTCTAAATGTAATTTCCACCGGAAAGTGCTGTTAAGTTTTGGGATTGGGGATTTGCAGATATTGTAAGAAAAAAATGATAAATTAAATAATGTTGTATTCACCTTAAGTTCCAAGGGCACTCCGTTGTTCGCCTACGTACAGGGAGTATCGGCCTCAGTTCCTCACACAAAGTGTCCTGCGACAGCCGATAATGAATAATGTATATTCAACGGATTGGAGAGATCCCTCAACTCACTCTCTCTTCCTGGAGCTCTTCCGCGAGCAAAGCTCTATTTATAAATAGCAGGCGGATATAACCTCCCATTGTGGCTAATGTAGGTACACAAAAAAACATAAATTATTAATAAGATTGAAAAAGCCATGTACCTATTGGGCATATAAGATAAAATATTCAGCTAACTACAAGAAACAACTATTTACATCGGTATATATGGTAAAAGATGCATTAAAATTCTATTTTATTCAACATCAAAATTTTCCTTATAAAACTATCCCTTTGCAGCGTTTGACGTTTGCGAAAGTTTCCTTCCAATCTAAATTACGCACAAATTACTTAAATAACCCAAATTAAGAACCTAATAATCTATTTTGTTTACGTAAATAGTTTTTTCTTGTAGTAATTGTTGAAACGAAGTGTAATTTCCATAATCTGTGCCTAAAAGTGCATCGTTTAGGTATATATTTATCAATTCGGTTGAGGTATTGTTTAATTCGAAATAAATCAAATTACTTACCTTTTCAAACTAGTAAATTCGATTTTATCAACTTCGAAAAATATGTCGTTCGGCGATACAGAGAGCGGTCAGGAGTTCCAAGTTCCGCGTTCGGCGTTCATTAGAATGTACTGATACTATAACAACAACGCACACAGCGGACAGTCAGACCTAGATAGTTGATTTATGGTCAGACCGCGGCGGTCAAAACGGAACGTCGCGTTCTAAGAGTTCTTTTCCCGCCGAGGCAGAGAACGCCAGAACGCCGCGATGTCTGAGGTTACAAACACGGAAAAGTTAATTGAATTGGTTAGGGAAAGGAGTTTATTATACGATTTAAGTGATGTAAATTATAAAAACCAAGACAAAAAAGCTGAAGCTTGGTTTGAAATTGCTACAGAAATGGGATTTGGAGATAGTAAGTAAAACAACACATTGTAATCATAGTTTTATATTAATCATTTGGATGTAAGTATTTGTATTAATTAAAAAAATATAACAAATATTTATTTACCAATTGGTATATATAGCTACCTATTGATTAAAATAAGCGATATATTCGTCCCGAATTTCATACGCCGTACAGTTGGTTCTGTTCATATTTGTTCGCTGAAAAGGTTGAAAGGCGGTACTGCGTTGATCATTGTTTGTGTCTGGAACATCATCATAGATGTTAGAATCTCCTTTTACTCTAAGGTAATTGTGTAAACAGCACGCTGCTTTTACAACATCAACGACAGTGTCTACATTGATTTCCAATGGCTTAAAAAATACCTGCCAATTTTGAACCAAAATGCCAAATGTGCTCTCTACTATGCGTCTTGCACTACTCAGTCTCTTATTATATGTCCTTTTTCTTTCATCCTCTATGGTTACATTAGTTGGGAAAGGTCTCATCAAAAATGTTTCTAATTTGAAACCGCCATCTCCAATAAAATCGTGAGGCACTGGCTTTTCTCGACCTGGTAACGGCTTTGACCCGGGAATGTTCAGCTGATTGTTAACAATTTTTTGATAGAATGACATCCTTTGAAAAACCGTACTGTCACTATCTTATCCATAGCTGCCAACATCAATCAAAATAAATTTGTAATCTGGATCCACCACTGCAAGCAACACAAAAGAGAACCTTTGTTTATAGCAAAAATGAAATGTTCCCGTATTAGGTCGGCATTTTATAAAAACATGTTTTCCATCGATACTGCCAATACAATTTGGAAATCTCCACTTCTCATTGAAACCAGCTTCTGCCTCCTTCCATGTTTTTTCAGTTGGCTCTGCCATATATAGTGGTTGTAATGTTTTCCATATTACTTTACTTACTTCCTTCACTATTTTACCAACAGTTGTAAATCCCATACGGTATGAATGGCCAATTGTTTTAAACATATATCCTGTAGCAAGGTACCTGAAACATTTTTTTTTTGTTTTAGGTAAAGTATGGATAGCCAAGTGGAAGAGTCTGAGGGATAACTACAACAGGTACAAGAAAAATAATGAATCTTCTACAGGCCAGGCTTTTAAAAAGTATAAGTCTTGGCCATGGTCTTCGCAATTGATGTTTTTAGACAATTTTAATTTTAGAAGACAAACACCAAGTAATATCAGCGTTCTCCAGCCAACGATCATACCACCGTTACAGCCGACACAGAGAACTCTAAGATGAATGAAACACAAAATACTACATATTCTGAGGTTTCTGTATATGCTACTGGACCAAGCAAGCAAATTACGAGAAAACGAATAAAAACGAGCGCAGACCCCAGTGATAGTGATAAAATACTAGATTTAAAAAATAAATATATGAAAAAAAAGCCAAAATGGATGGAGTCGATCATTTTTTTTTAAGTTATGCGCAAACTTTTAAGACATTCCCACCTAGAATGCAAAGTATGGTAAAGCTAGAAATGGCTACTCTATTTGCCCAGTACGAGCTACGAGTGGCAGAAGGGAGTGAGGCAAGTGCTTCTCGAGTTGCACAGCAATCAGTCAATCAAATGTCTTGAAGTTCTACACAAAATTCGGAGTCGGTTCCAAGTCCCTATGATCAGAGTTCAAGTTCGTGAGCCGTTCCTAGCCCTGTTTCTCAACAGTTTCCGGAACTGCTAATGCATCTAATCAAGAAAATAGGGTGGTTTACGTCCTTTCACCACAATCAACTCCAACATTTCAAACAAGTAGTACACCGCAGCCGACTGAAAACCTAACAAAATATTTCGAAAACATATCGTATTCGTTACATAATTCGATTAACAAAAAATAAACCTTTCGTATATTTTGTTATTATTTCTAAATATTCTAATGTCTTTTCTTATCCTTAATAAATAAATAGGTACATACCTTAAAAATACAGCCAGCCTTTCTTTTGATGAAATACAGTTCATCCAGTTATAGTATTTTGTTTTTCGATATCGGGTTGTATGATGTTATGCAATTCATTAAAACTATTAATCGATATTCGAAAATAAATATAGAATCGTTGTTCATCTTTAAGTAAATCCTGAAAAATACTAGTAAATTCGCCTTGTTCTTCTCGCGTTGTGTTGATTGGGTGCACCCAATACTTCCTTTTCTTTTTAGAAGCTGCTAAGCTCCACAAGAGCAATAATTCTTCATCGGATGATGAACTTTCTAGTGACATATTGCATATGCAAAGACCCAAACGAAACTAGAACGCGAGAATTTGAACGCCGCTTGTGTGCTTTGGAACTCTTGAGCGGTCAACGGTCACTAGAACGCAGAACTCTGACCGCTCTCTTGGCTCTCTGTGTGCTCCCGCTCTAAACGGGAGTTGCTATATGCACAGCGACTAGTCGACAGGGGGCGTGGCCAACATATCCGAGCATACCCGAGCTGTTCCGAGTTGCAAAATCAGTGAAACGCGGTGGGCGGTGAAACGAAACGTCAGAAATGGCGTTGTAAAAATATAATGTAAACAAACCTTTTTAGAACTACGCTAGGTTTGTGTAACATGGTTTGTGATACAAAAGAAAGTGCCCCCTTTATAGCGCCTGCTCGCGTCAAGGCAAGAAAAACATCCCAGTTTTCAAGTAGTTTAGCGGCTACGCTAGGTTTGTGTAACATGGTTTGTGATTCAAAAGAAAGTGTCGCCTTAATACCGCCTGCTCGCGTCAAGGCAAGAAAAACATCCCAGTTTTCAATTAGTTTAGCGGCTACGCTAGGTTTGTGATTCAAAAGAAAGTGTCCCTTTTATACCTATACTTCACTTCGGGTATGCTCGGATATGTTGGCCACGCCCCTTGTCGATTAGTCGCTGTGCATATAGCGACTCCCGCTCTAAACGGTCCCAAACCAGAGGTAGTCAGTGTTGCCAACTCGAATTTTAAAGTAAAGCTAGGCGAAACCCAAAAAAGAGCCAAAAAGGAGCTAAAATTTTGAAAGTGACATAAAGCATGGGGGGGGGGGGGTTGTTAGAGAATTTCAGAGAAGAAAAATTCGGGGGCGGACTGCAGAATTTTTGACAAAAAAAAACTTACCTTTTGTCCTTCTTGTTGGCTGCTAACAACTCATAACAAACACGCAACAAAACACTTGTTTGTTTTTATAATTTTCAAAACACAATTATTTTTGATAATATCGAAGTCTTCAGGATATGTTTAATGTTTTTTTTTATATTTTTTTTTTTGTTAGGCAGCGACTAGTCCTCTAAAAATCTAAGCAGTCATCCGGTTCCAGTTCCTGTACCATCGCACTGCTAGGACCGGCTTCATCAGGATTTTTTTCATATACAGCCATCGTTCTAATTTTTTTTTGAACTTCTGGGGGAAGTTCATAATCCTCGCAACATTTGTTGTGTCGCCTGAGCCCCGAACGAATTGTTAAAATCGAATTAACCATGTCATTGCCAAGTCTATTTCTAGTTTTATTTTTGATTATATTTAACTGGCTAAAAACTCGTTCCACTTCTCCGTTTGACCACGGCAGAGCAAGTACCGAAACTGCGAAAGAGCTGATTTCGTGGAAAGGATTTTCATCAGCGGCATCACGAAGTGTTTCAGGTGAATAATTATTGCTTGTAAAATAATCATTACCCTTTGTGCTATGCATAAAAAATCTTGTCTTAAACATTAGTTTACCAAAAAAATAATAATTAATATTTGACAAGTTCTAGTATTTCACCTAAAAATGTAGACAATTTGTCTCGACGCCATCTAGTGAGAGAGTTAGCACTTACAATGCCTTTCTCATATAAAATAAAGTTGGTTGTTTTCAGGTGGAAAAATGTAACAAGCAGTAATTGTTGAATGAAACACTAGTATATATTGAATTATTTCGCGGATAAGAGATAAGCCGCCATAGCTCAGTGGTCAGAGCTGTCGACCGGAAATCAAAGGGACACGGGTTCGAGTCCCGTTGGTGTCATGTATCTTTTATCAGGAGATTTTTCAATGTGGATGAGTGTTTCAGGCGAATAATTATTGCTTGTAAAATAATAATGTTAATTTATTTTTTGTTTATTGAGTTTCTCATCAGAGGGACCGATCTTCTCAAGCACATAGTTTTCTTTCCTTTAATTCTGTTAGAAAGAATCGCTTTATGGTTAGACATAATAATTATAATTTGAATAAAAAAATACAACAAAGAATTACATTTGTTTTTAACCACTTTAATTTATTACACTCAACCTCTTTCTTAAGAACCCTTCCTTCATCAGGAGAATTTTAAAACTAACATGGTACAAATACTGACAGGTAATAAAATTAAACTGGTCAAAAACAAATTTATGTGTTTATATTGTAAATTATGGCGAGCCACAAAGTTAATTCTTTTCTCAAATACATGAATAAAAACTTCTTAAGTATTTTATTTTGACAGCACGAATAGTTTGCAATTTTTTTTTCTCATTGGGAATGTATTGCGAGCAATGAGGTGATATAGGCCAAACCAGCATACATTATGAGAGTATAGCTTTCGTGTGGGGCTAGCATAAAGAATAAAATACAAGTTATGTGATGAGATGAAAAATTTGACGATAAATCGACCCTCCCGAAGAACAATGTTGGGAATACTTTAAAAATGTTTACTTTACTCTTATTTGAATGCTTTTAAAATGACATTATTATGCAGGCAACTGAAGTTATACACCGATAACAATGGTCTGTAAGCCCGTAAGCTTAATTTAAAATGACATTATTATTTATTATTTATTTATTTATTTATTTATTTATTTACGGACAAATAGTCCATTATGCAGGCAACTGAAGTTATACACCGATAACGGTGGTCTGTAAGCCTGTAAGCTGAATTTTTTTCTTACTTCTGGTTAAATTGATTATACTTTTACAGATATCTGAATACTTTCCTAAATTGACAATTAATTTCATTGGCCTATGTGGCTCCTAGGAGTCGAAAGTTCTTTAGCAAATTCAACTTGAACATGAAATCCATTCCCGTCCCCCTTCCCCCCATATGTAGATTCTTCGGCTTATGATTTATCTGCGCTTGTGAGGACGAATTTCCTTTTTTTCCCATTTTCCTTGACTGACATTTGACTTGACTGACAGGGCACGGGGCGTTCAAGTCATCTCCTACACATATCTCAATATTATTTGATTCTTCTACTTACAATGAGTCTTCATTTATGCTGACTAATGTTTGTTTTTTGTTGCAGATGTAGCAAATTCTCTTTTTTGTAGACTGGGTAAGCACAAGACCTGCATGCATAGTCTTTATTCTATGCCTGCATGGCTTTTCTCCTGGTACTCCTTTCTCTGTGTACCTTCTCTACATGTAATACTGATATTATTATTTGTGAGATTTAGGGATGAAACAAAATTTAAACAAAAACATATTTAAAATTGGACCAAACATCGTCCAGCGTTGGCCCAGATGCCTGGAGTTGATGGTATAAGTATTAGGTACCTGGAAAATAAATAAAAACACTAGTTTTATTATAGATCACATATATTCTGAGATGTGTATTAAGTACATGTACATTAGACCAATCTACATACCATAACTTTATCAAAGATAAATGCCAAATACGTTTCCATATTATTTCATTGGTAATTCAATAATACACTATTTGTGATCTTATAAAATAATCGTAATTGAGTACTAGTAAATAACTGAATAGAATAATAATTTTGAAATAACAAGATATCCTACTTAGACTAAATACATTCTAGAGGCCATGTTATAATAATTTATAAATAGGTATTGCTATAAATAAGTGAATTAACATACAATTTTATAATTAAACAATTAAGTAATATATTAAAATTATTTCCGTACATAAGCATAAGAAATTACAATAAGTTAGTTATGTATTTCATTGGTACAGCTGTCCTTTTACTTTGAAATACAATCTGGTCAATAAGGGCATGACACAAGACTCTTATTCCTACTGAACTAACTTGCGGGAAGTGCAATACAGATGGTACGCATTCACTATAACGCAAATTATTCATACCTAATATACATTTTTTATAAATACACATTATGTATTATACTTTTAGGTGTTTTTTTACGGACATCAATTTAAAAATTTAAAATTTATATCGCAAAGGGATATTAAAATAAGTTTTGATTAATATTGAAATTTAAATAATTAATAATGTTTGGATTTTAAACATAGGAAGAATTTTTTTTTTAAATCAAAAATTGCGGCGATCAAAAAGCATTTAGGTAATTGTTAACAAAATGTGCGAGTTTCTCAAACTGAGAAGAATAAGCCTGACAAATAATATATTGAAGGCACATTTTGGACGGATTTTTTGATATACCGCATAAATGGACGCAATGGTCGAAGTGAGGAAGATAAGGCTTCAGGATAAATGATTAAGTTATCTATCTTTTCAGTTTCTAAGCTAATCTTTAGGTTTCTAAGGGTTTTTGATTTCCTAGTTTTACATATTCATCTAATCTACTTATAACCGAGATTTATAATATTTTCCTAAGCCTATCATCTGCACACACATATTTACTTAGGTTATTACAGGTGCAAGTACATATTGACAATATCATTATTATTATTATATGTATCAACATACTGCAAAAGTTACATCATTTCATTGTAAAAGATTATAAAATACACAATAATAGCAACTTAGAGTTTTGCTTTGTGCATTTGTATAAATGAAGATTGCAATAATTAGGATTGATTTGGAACTAACAACAAACACTTTATTAATTTATGAATGGTTTGGTATTTTTAAAAGAACACGGATATATTATCATAATGACATTACAGATAGGTAAGTACATTTCAACATAGAAGCTGGTAAATTGTGTGTGGACGATGAATATTCAATAATAACTTTTATTATCAACTAAATGAGAGTTTAAGAAGTTATTCTTATTCTAAAAGGACTAGTTAATCATATTAATATAATGTAAGAGAAATAAGTAACTTATCTAAAGAGAGAGATATATTATATGGGTTTATTAGTATTATTGTTTCAGTGAATTTACCGCTTTATTGAACTTTGTGCTAAAAACATCTACTATTGTTTATGGCTTCTACTTATAATTTTTAGTAGAAACATCAAGACACGGCACATGAAAACCAATAGTAAAATATTATCAATGGAACAATACATTGATTACACGTAAGTAAATATTTAAAGATTTAACTGAAATGTGTATCATTTGGAGGATACCATTTGTTATAATATTTATTTACATCCTAAAATCTTTGAAATTAGAACATCTTGATTGAACGGCAACATTTTTCTATCCTTATTGGATTGAAGAAAGACCATAGAGAATGACATAGAAAATGAATAGTTATTGATATAGTTTGGAAGATATTTGATAGTATAGAATTAAAAATGTAATATGGCAAGATTGATCTTTGGGTTATTAATTTGGTTGGAATTTTGAATTTAGCCTAAATAGGTTTTTTTTATTAAACATAGGTACTACCTACTTAAAATTATTTAGTCATGCAACAATATCAATGACAAATTAGCTGCTGAGTCAAATGAGAGGCACATTGAATTGGGGACTTTAATGAAACATTAACAAAACGAAAGCATTAAATCAGGTAATTTTACCAGAACATGGAATCGCTTCATCACTAATTATATCACCTTAAAGGTGATCTATGAAACATTTATTTCATTAGGACTAAATACTAGGTTTTAAGTATCTAACTGATTGATATCCGACGCTTCGGAGATATTATGGCAATGCAATGTTGAACGTGTTGTAAATACTCTTTGACTCTTGTACTTCTATATTTAATTAAATTAATAGCCTAGTTAAGTCACATTCCTTTTCCATTTAAACGATACATCATATACATTAACTTCCCGGCAGTCGCCTCAATGAGAAGGTATAACTTTAAAGGTAATTAGTTATTAAATAATATTGTAAACCATCATCATCCTTGCGATACGCCAATAAAAATGTCTTTGGCACTCGCACCCAATTAATGAGAAGTGCCTAGAATCAGCAATATGGAAATACCAAGACTTACAAACATATTAGAATTACTTTACAATTTTGAAACTGATATTGGTGGGTATATAAATCTGTTTATTAGGGATGCTGAGAAGGAATATATTTCGTAATGCATTCTTCAACGACAAGTGCGAAACACCTGAGTGTTTATTAAGTACATTCCTGCGCCGTGGGAGTGTCCAGTATCCAGCAGAATAAGTTCATCTGGCCCTGTGGGGAGGAGGTAGCTACTGCATGCGGGCCTCCTGGAGGGAAGGCTGCTGGGGCGGGTAGGGGGACAGGCCGGGGAGCACTCCCCCCGCGGGCAGGGCGGCCTGGGGGAGGGTAGCGTAAGCGGCATACGGGGGCATGTAGCTGGCTGCTGCTCCGGCAGCTGCTGGAAACAAGGAAAACAAAGTGTTAACTTACTGGGGGATAGAGAAAGTAACATGATTTGTCACTGATAATGCCTATCATTGTAAAATACAGCTCCGTTGAAATCTCTATTTCTGTTATATATTATTCATTGTTCATGAGAAAGGGGATGCCTCTTTTGTTATTTCTCTCAACTTCCTAACGTAGAAGATTAAGTAAGTTGTTGCATTCAGCCACTAAGCTTAGGCTTCCCAAAACTCCTTCTTCCTGCAGAATCACTGAATAAAGCTTCTTTGGTGGTTCACATACTTCCCAGTTTATAAACCTTGTTTTCTACAACTCTTCTATGGATTGCTATAACAGTGGCACCTAAGCATCATTATAGCTAACATTAAAACAATGGAATGTTTACTTACAATAACTTCCAGCCGTGCTTGTATATGGATAGGCATCAAAGCCGTTGGCATAGGCAGCCTGGCTGGGATAGGCGGCAGCGGTAGCAGCTGCGGCCGCTGCACTCTGGTACTCATAGAACTGGGAGGCAGCAGCAGCTAGGGCGGCGTGGGACAACTGCGCCGAGGGCAGCTGGACTAGCCCGCTCGGAGCCAAGTACTGCGGCTGGTACATGTAGCCCGGAGGACATCCCACCCTAAATTATAACACATTGTTAGTACCCATCTCTACGTAAACTGTATTACCAATACTCACAATAAGAACTCAATTCAAAATTATCAAAGGTACGGTCAAAAGGTGGTCATTTAGCCACTATTATTATTAGTATCGGTTGTACAAGTGTATGAAGCGTCCTTGAGATAATTTTTCACAACAACTGCATTAGTGCAGTTAATGATTAATTAATTAATTAATTAATTAATTAATTAATTAATTAACTTGATTAGTCAAGTTAACCAATTATTATTACTATTATTTTATTGTTTAACGCTCGCACCACGATGAAAGATACCCTACCGTCAGGCATTTGGTGACACTGGTTAATATTATTGACGTGTGAAACCTCATTGAGTAAAAAGTAAAGCCCACACAGTGAGATAAAAAATAAATTAAATTGCCTTGTTTGAAAAAAATTATTAGAATGGTTTTCTTTTATTAGGAATATTCTCCGGTGAAGTTTCGCAAAATGAGCATGTATTTGAAACAATAAATGTTTTTGAATTGGCGCCAAAACCACCACTTTGTTGTTGAATTGTGTTCTCTAGTGTAAGTAGTATATTGACTGTGGTTTTGTAAAACCCATCAAGTCACGAAATGAAAGCTTTACAGGAGACGACAACATAATTGAATATTTACAAATTCGTAAAACTAATTAAAAATCTTGAAATTTACATGAAAGTGGTTATTTGTTATCAAAATTTTTATGTAAAATATTGCAAATATCTTTATAATTAAGAGAGATTTGAGGATTGAATAATTTTCTCAATATAACCAAAAAAAAAATCGCATATTTTTTATATTAAAAATGGCTTAATTATGAATAATTATTTTACCATGTTGTACTTTAAAGACTATTCTATTATAAACCATTGAAAAGTAACATTTACAAAAAATCTGGCTTGGAGGGTTTTACGAAAACACAGTCGATATTAATTCAACCTTTTTCATATATTTAATCAATACACAAAGACTACACTTGCAGCAAAACGATGTTATTTTAAGAAGACATATTTATTGCTGCCTTTTTAATGTTTTAAACAGTTGATATATCTAGTATTATGGGTAGGTAATCATCAGGGGTGCCTAAACTTTTTTTCTAATTTCCTCGTTTTCCACAATAAAAAGTTTGTGATTTGATTTTAAAAAATATTTTTGTAAGAAGAACTTTTTGTTCTGGAAAATCGACAAAATCGCAAGAAAAGTCACTGAACGCCGGTAGGCTTCCATTCTAAAAGTAGATTGGTCAGATATTTCCCAATATTTTATATAAATTTCATTTTGGGAAAGTATTATTTAATGATTTTATTATAAAAACATAACTAAAGTAGGTTGATGTTGATATAAAGGCCTAAGCACACAAGATTCCAATGAAAGTCAAGCATAATAGAATAATTTTACTAGCCCAATATTGAAGGCATGGTATAGTTTAAACCTAGAAAAAATAGGCTTGAAAGTTAAGATCCTATGTAAATAAAACTGCAAAAGAAATGATTAGATAGAAATGAATGCATTATAAAAGGTGCAAAATAATTCATATTAAAAATTGATACAAAACTATGGGAAATATCAGTTTTTTAATATTTTAAGAAGGACATTCTAGATAAAATATTTAGCGAAATTTATTTAATATTACAAAAGTGAATTGAAAACAATATAAAGTTCATCTTATTGCTATGTATCTTTTATTTTGAATGTCCTCAAGTTGAAACAAAAAACAAATCGAACAGAAACACTACATCAATCCTTATATTATTGAAATAATTCACTTCGTGTTATTTCGAAAATAAAAAGCCACATGTAGCGGTTAACCTCGAGGGCATGCTTTAAAGTAAATGGAGACGAGTGCAGTCAGCACCTAAAGGCCTAAAGGAACGAACCTTTGCCAGCAAATTGACAGGCAAATCAACCCAGTCGCTGAATCTACCAGGTCAAATTACTCGGTAACAGTTTGACCATAAATAATATACCCTTAAAAGAATGTATTGATGTATATGAATAACTGCCGTTTGGAATCTATGGTATTCATTTATCAGCCAAATAATAGGTATATTATGTAGGTACATATTTCAAAACCAAACAGCCAAATCGACCCCATACGGTGGAAAGATTCCCCCTGACACAGCAATATTATGCAAAAATGGACCCAAAAGAAAACTACTTTAGAGATCATTATGTCATAAGGTGCCAAAATGTTATCAAATATTCACCTAATGTTGTTTTTCACCCTACAGGAGTTTAGTACCCTATGATCTATTTGTCGATTCGATTCGAGTGACTTTTGTTGTTTAATAATAATATTTTATTTATAATTTTATACTAAATAAATAATATTTTATTATCTTCATTAGTTAGCCTAAATTAGGTATCTACTCCAAATATTGTGTGCCAAAAGATTACGACGCTCTAAGCCAGAGTATGTTATAAAATGAAGGATGTAATTATATATTATCATATACCTAAGCAAAAATCTGGCTGCTAATGATCTGGTAAAATTCGGGATTTATTTATTATTTGGCAGGCGGCAATACACGTGACGTCACGGCGGGAAAAATGTCAAATGTCGGCTGTTATTGGGTGCCAAAAATATTGTCATGCGTTCCTCTGCCAACAAGGCGACCGTAAACAGAAGAGATCCAGAAGATTCTTACTAATATAATACTAAATACAAGAGCGGTATCTTTATTTAATACGCTGAAATAAATTGAAAGAATTTTCACGCCATGGTGACAGAAGACTCGACCAATCATAATATTAAACTTTACTGGTAGGTATCTAAAATAGAAAGTTAACAGTTTAAAAATAACTGAAAAATCAAGGCTGAATTAATTTCTCGAAGTTATGAAATTATTATTTTGTTATTGATGTGTTATTGCCATGTTAATCAAAGAGCTGCCATCCTTTAAGTAGGTGCGTGATAGGAAAGTCAGGGGATAAAATCACTTGGAATGTTTTATAGTGCCACTCGAGGCGGGACGATTGCCTCTTTCCAGGAGATTTAACACATCTGGGAATACATTTTGGATTCACGGGGGCCATTCCAGAATAGTTAATTATCTTGGAGACACGACGGCACGCAGCACGCAGCACGCGCTGGGTGTAGTGTAGAGCCACTCAGGGGTTGACAAACCTCGGCTTAACAGGACGAAAATAGAGTCCAGACTCTTGTGTTCGTTCCCTTGTTTTATTTTGGAAATACCGACGCCTACGCCTGGCCTCAAGTGACGTCACAGCCTGGCTAGGAGACTTGACTGCAAAGCGCAACAAACTGGAATGAAAGTCCAGGGCCCGAGGTAGGGGGTATTTTTATCTATCGCAAGATCATCCGGCGTTACGACAATTTTTCAAGACCTACTGAACAGTCAGAGTTGTTTTTAAATAAACTTTAAAATTTTACGGCTGTCGGAAACGTCTAGCTAAAATATATCGTAGACATGATATTATCTGCGGAGTAGAATTTTGTAAGGTTTTTGTCAACCATGTCGACATAGTTAGGATTATTGCATAATCTACAAACAACAGAGTCATCAGAAGTTATGCTGTTGGACTTTTGGGTATTGAACCTTGTTTCGGTAGCTCCCACTTGAGACAATGTTTCATACAGCCTTGCAGAGACCATCATCAGATCAAATGTAGAAACTGCAAGGCAATGCGAAAAGTTAGCTAAAGAGGGAGGTGAAAATGTAACACGATTCAATATCTAAAAGTCTATATCAACGTCACGACACTTTTGGCCGTGATAATCTTAAATCATTCCACCAGAATTCGAAATTTCTTGTTCTTCAAAACTATTTTCTCAATGCTAATAGGTACCTAATAACGTTACATATCGTTATTAGGTTCTAGGCTCTACGTAATCTACCTAATTGTAAAAAGGCATAAGTAAATAAATGTGCAATAAAATTTAAATTACTCGCATCGTGTTGTTTGCAGTCACTCGTATTTGCAAGAGGTTTGGTTTGCAAGCGATGAATCAATAAAATATTATGTTTGTTTATATTTTATTGTTCCTTAATAAAATTGGCAACCTAGCTCCTCGCTGTGAATATGTTTATGTTACTGCTCATCCAAAATAAATAAGACGTAGTAAATAAAACACTTTATCGCAAATTGTTTGTTTCGTAGTTCAAGAAAGCAAACTAAGCAATTTAGTAAGAACTGTAAAATGTTTCTACGTTAGTGAATAGTGTATTTGAGCGTATTATATTACTGTGCTTATGTTGACTTTTAAATAAGGATTTCTTTCGTCCCGGTTTAAGCGTTTTGTACTTGAGGCTTATCTACCTAAAGAAAAGAAAAGGCACTCTTATCCAACGAGTAAAAAAGTAAAACAGTTTTTTAAAGCTGTTGGATTTGACGTGTTATTATCTTTGGTTGAATCTACCAAGTGTCTCTTCTATTTACGCGATTTGCCGGCGCCGAGACGCCGCATTAGGCTGTGCGGCGCGCAAGCGGAAAGACGTCGGCCAATCAGAAGCCGGCGTCAGCTGGATCATCCAATGGGAGGTGGCTAACGGATTAATCCAGCCACAGTTGGCCAACATATAAAGAAGGCTTCGCGGCTGCGATTTGCCGTGGGGAATCCCCCTCACACAAGGGTGTATATTAGTACATAACTGGTAGCTACTACCTACTACCCTCTAGCCACTGCTGACTGCTATTACAACTGCCTACCGCCTACAGGCCGCGATGGACCGGATGTGGGGGTGAAACAACTGGGCGGTGTTTGGCTGAAAGGGTTGCTTAGATTTATATCGGTTCCGCTAATTGAAGTAAGGGTGTGATACATTATCTACAAATTGAATAAATAATAATAAAATAATTGAATACAATTGAAGAATAAAGAGGTTCCTGTTTGGTATATTGTAATGATTTTCACTGAAATACATTTTTTAATGACATTTTACTATTCTACACTTTTTTACGATAGAAGTTCCTTCCGTACAAATTTGAATGGAAACCAATGTTCCATATAGTCCAGCGCTCCGTTTCCCTTCTGTTCGCCTGACATCGCTGATTTCCATCTTATTTCGATTTCAGAAACACAGTTTTGTGTTGGAAATTAAAGCCTGGATTAGAAAAAAAAAATGGTTCAGGTTCACGGAACACGCCCACAAGTCACTTCTTGTGTTATTCTTTATTCTATGCGATAGCATTATATCAAAATGTCTCACGTACATGAATATTAGGTAGATTCTAACCCCGATCAAAGTGGTCCAGAAGCTAATCCTCAAAATAATCCTCAAGAAACCCTTCACGTATCCAACAGAAACGCTATTTGCAGATTTCGGGGCACCCCGAGTAGAGGATATCTTCAAGAAAAATGCAATTATTCAAATTTATAAAGATAATATAATCAAAAAATTTGAAACCCACCTATCAAAAAGATATCAATACAATATCAAAATTCTGAAATGTAATACCAAATAAATGCAAAATAACTATACCTATTTAGGAATAAAGTATTTCGACAACCTTCCGATTGAAATAAAGAAATTAAAGGATATTAACACACTTAAACTTAAACTATATATATACTTTCCTATAGCATAATGGTATTCTATTTTTCTTATAATTAGTGTATGTAACTCGCTCACCAAGCACTAGAACCAGTTTCTTCATTGGTGAGATTGCGAATATAAATATATTTTGTAATCATATGTACTTATATAACATCCTGTACTCACTTATATATATTAAATTTAAAAAAAAAAAATCATATCATATATGCAAAACTATTTCAAATCGGAAAAAGCTCTTCTAAAAAGTAATATTTTGTGCTCTAGAAAAGTACATATAAATTTAGAAAGAAAGTACGGTAGCATGGTAGGTACCCAAACTTATCAATTTATTGCGAGTCACAATTTAAACATACACCACCTCAAAGTAATGTTATTTTCTGTAATGGAAGTTATTTAGATGATTGCCTTTCGGGAATGCAGAAAGCAGTACGCAGTCATTACGAAAATGGAAGGCCAAGGAACAAATGTCCGATAGCGGCCGATGACCAATTATATCAAATAACAGGTCGCTGATGAGGATTGGGCGTCAGCTGGACAGGTGGCCTGGGCTTGAGAGGCCTCCCACTGTCATTTAGAAAATAACACACTCATTACAGCCCCACTCACAATACTCACGGGAACTCCGCAATTGACGACCGTAATGTAGGTAATATCTAGTAATGATAATTGCACAGTAGAGCAAATATTGGATGGAACGGATTGGAAAATCGATGTCAAGGATCCTATCAGAAGAATGAGCAATGATAACATGTCAGACAATTTCCTTCATTTTTAAAAATTATTTTCAACATTTTTGAATGACATATTTAACTTTTTTTATACATTGTACTCGTATTCCAACATTTCCAAGTAACATCATTTTAATACTACTGACGCAATTGTTACTACGCCACCTCCATGTCATAACTCGCTGGCGCTTAATTTGTGATAATTAGCTAGGTGAAGTTTCATTGTTTAACATTGTAAATAATGCAGACAAATGTAACCTACCTACGGGATTCCGATTATCCCGAATATGTTTGAAATTTTAAAGCTGATATTATTGCTTGTGCAATGATGGAGGACTTGGCTAATTGAGGATTGAACCCGTGAGACCTGGATGCGATCTTTGGACCATTCCGCAACAATTCCTAACAAGGTATTAATTTATACATGTTTCCAAGTATTTTTAAGCGGAATTCGCGATTTTCGGCAAATATCCCGACTTTTCGTATTTTTCAAGCGATTTTATGGTATTTTAAAATAAGAAAGTAATTCAATATTCTAAACATTTGTTTGCCTATGGTTTTGACAAATTTGAATAGCGATGAAAATTAACGCAACTTTACGTTAAAAACGTCCCGTACCCATTACATGTAGACTATAGGTAGGTACTACTGTCATTCATTTTTCAACTTTGTAAAAAAAAAAGAAAATGGAAAAACAAAAAAAAAATCTTTCCGCTATTTTTTTGTTGCAAAATACCAAAAAGTTAACAGAACATCACATTTGTTACAAAAATAGCACCGCTTTTCCCAAAAACTTCACTACAAAATAACGCGAATTTGTCAGGTTTTTGCCTATGGTATAGTCATTTTCTGTTTTTGTATTTTTAACAAAGTAATGTTTTAAATCTCATGATGGAAGATATAAATATCAAAACCCTTATAGTATAGTTATTTATTCACAAGTACATTCAGAGAAGGATGAAGCTCGCACGAATGGTGCACTAGTTTGTTTAATTAGTCCGGACATCGATTTATTTTACTATCGCTAATGTATGTTCAGACCAGTTTGTTGGGAAATGGGTGCCGTAAATAAGGCACAAACATTCATAATTGAAACTTTTACATGGACACGAATGTGCTTTCAACATGCACTAACCTTTGCAAAAAGGCAATATATTTAGGAGAATCTACACACCAAACTAAAACAACACAAAAATGGAAAACTGAAAACAATAAAAGTATAACTGGATATGATAAAAAATACCATAATATTTAGGTAAATATCGTAAAGTTCATTTTGCTATTTATTTAAGACATGTTAGGGTACGTATACATATTTGCGCACCGAAATGCGAACCGTACAACGAATTACGGGAAAGGAACGAATCAACTGCAAGCGGCGTTTCGAGCCATTTGCGGTTGCTTCGTTTCTTTCCCATAAGTTGAGGTTCAGTTTAGTTCAGTTCGGCAGTTCACCAGTTCGGCAGTTCGGCTCGCGGATGTATACGTAGCATTAGGTGGTTTGGTTTGCTTTATTATATTTGATGATAAATAATCTATATACGTTTTAGGCATATAATAATGAAGCAGCAATCTAATTCCATTTAGCAAACTAAAACTCTCAAACTGTTCATTTCACGATATTCGTACAGTTTTTTGCTGTACATAATTTCTATGAAAAGACTATTTTCAGATGAAAATCGTAAATTCCATTGTAAGAACTGTGGAGTTTCGAAATGTTTTATTTGAAGTGTTAAAAATACAACAGTAACTCATAATTTTTGCTCCTTGTTCTTCTATTGTTGTACAATAAGAATAAATATTTCCAAAAAAGTAAAGTTGAAATTGAGTTTTAAATTGATAAACAATTGTAGAGGATAAGTTTTTGTTTTTAGAAGAAAGCCACGATTAGTACCCACTAATGGCACTAACTCGGCACTAATGTATACATGACGAGTTAATCTGAAACCCCTAAGATTTCCTCATTGTGAGTATTACCGGTAATTGAAACCAGTGAACCACCCCATTTACCCCACGCTACCTGCTTCGTGCTTCCCCTGCTTCCGGAAGGAAGTGAGTCTTAACACAAAGTGGGGTAATTAAACACCCCCGAACTACTACAGTCGGGAGGTGAACTTCAACATGAACAGTGGTTGGTCTTCCGAATACTGTTTTCATATTATATTAAATTTCAGCTAAGCATACGGAGAAAACTTACTGATTGGTCAAATTATACCTTTTCCTGTTAAAAATGTGACTATAACGAATGATTTGACAAATTGCAAAACGAACTGTCAGTAGAACAAGAATATATACCGAGAAAGTCGGAAAGTTCTTAAAAATATTCATATTTTGCATCTCTTGTCTCGTCTATTACATTTATTCGGACAAGGCCACCTGCATGAATATGTGTTCACATATATTCTGAATAACTAATATTTTACTAGGAAATGGTCATGCAGTCACATGTATCACAGTATCTTGATACTTGTACTCATTTTTCTTCGTGCAACATATTTCAATTGGGGATGTCAAAGTTGGGACTTTTAAGCGGTAATCACAGAAAAAACTACCATCCGTAAATTAAAATATTTTAATGAATTTATTTTTTAATGCATTTTTTATTTCAATAGTACCGGCTAAGTAATTATTCGAAATTATAATATTCACCCGATGAAAACCTAAAACAAATATTTTTTGACAGGAAGAGATATTTTTTGTAAGTAAAGACTCGTAAGTAGGACACTAATAAAATGTGTAATAATACCCTTTTACTTAGTCTATATAGATACCAACTAACATTTTACAATCAACCTGATTAGTAAGACAATATTTTGAAAAAAAAAAATTTCCAGTTAGTACTTTGCGATTTTTAACCCTTTACATATGAAAGGTGCATGCGTAAGTAATTGCAATTAGAGCACCCTTCAACTACAAAAAAGTTGTGTCGAGTATTTCCGGTTACTTCCGGGTGCTTCCGGCACGGCGTGCAAGGGTGGGAAAACTAATATTTTTATTCTATTAAAATATCTAGCCGATAAGTTTAAAAAAATACAGGGCAACGGTTTATGGATCTTGATTAAAAACAAAGCACAATTCAAAAATGTCCAATGATAATCAGCTTTTCAAGACAGTGAAAATTGCATTGTTTTGGTTAGATAATGAGACATGAATCTTAATTAAAAAGCAGATAAACTGTTAATTTTTCTTTAGGAAAATTCTCTATCGGTGAGCTCGTCAAGTAACTCATGTTAAGTTAATCGTTCAACCCTTTTTCATCTGAAATCTCTATTTAATCCGGCAACAGAATAAAATTAAGATTAGAAATATCAATTTTTCTGTCAAAAATGAAGACAATTTGCCATTTTTCGTTTCCATATTTAGAATAAGAGAAACGATTTTGTAAAAAATAAAATTAATTTGCCAAGTCGGGTTGTAAGTAATAATATTAGTTATATCCATAAAACTACGCATATTAATTTATGTACCAAAACTTTACAACGAAGCGTCCACCGTTGGTCACACAGACTGGGGCAAAATCGATAAGTGCGTTAGCTTGATAAAGCATTCAAGGTTTTTTAGATACAATAATGCCTCCACTTTTTACGGGCGCTTATTTCCGATTTGATTTATTTATCGGACGCGTAGCACCGCCCGCTAGAGCCGCCCGGTGCCACGTAAAAGTACACGTACCTAGTAAATAGGTACTACTTTCACGTAGAAAATAGGCAGACACAGTCTGTCAACAAATTTTAGACAAAATAGAGGACGCTGCGAATGGTTGAAAGAACAAATAATGTAGTATGTTTATACTATATTTATTATACATTTTCTATATTTTCGATTCGCGATTCAACGATTTAAAGATTAATTGTTAGTTATAATTCAGTTTTCGAACCTATGAATAGTGGCTATATAATATCGGATAAGTTAGCCTAATTTTCTACAATATAAGTATTTTTCACTATAATGGATAGTTATCGAGATGATGGTGAAATACCCCCGAAATCTGTCGGATTCCGATGTTAAACATAACTTCACAAATACAATCTAGCTTAAATCTGTTCCAAGTTCGGTGATGACGTATATTTATTTTTGTTCCATTTAATTAAATTCTGGAATTTGTTGATAGACTGTACTAAATTTTCACGTTGTAGTATGGGTAATCCCCTACGCGGACTTAGACTATACTGTGACATTCACGTGTTCCGTATTAATATTTTTTAGATGTTTTCGTGAATTCTACACCTTCTTTTGTGATGTTTCCATTAACAGTCATTTATAGACAGTCGGTCAATAACACCCACAGCCATCGCGAAATAATATTAGTTAAAACAAAAGATAAAAACCCGTCAAAAAACATAATTTTTAAAAACCTTACGCCCAGCGAAAATAGCCGAGCTTTACATAAAGTTATGTTTCATTCTTTGTAGACAATAATATTGATGTCTGCATCTGATGCTTTAGAGTTGGGTAATGTGTATATAATTCTTGGAAATATCGAAATATTTGTTACAAAATGCAACCGTATAATTCTGAAATTTGAGAGAGTTGTTTTATATCTCTCCAATAAATTTTCGTAAGCAAATTTGAAGGAATTGAGTAATTCGTTAGTTTCCATTACGTGTGAATTTGATTAAAATGGGATATTACGTTTTAGAACAGGTTTTATCCTAGTCATGAATAATTTAGACATGTTTAACTCTAATTATTTTAGATTGGGGTTATTTTGACCTTTTTACAATAATATTGCCACGGTACCAAATCAAAACATATTTATCAGATATGATAAATTGATTTTTCACTTCTGTAACGTCAAAAAAGGAAAACCCTATGAAATTTACACAGTGAATTATTCATGATGTTAGATTTAAGAAAATGAAAGTCAAGGAAAAGTAAATATTTTGAAAATAAAATTAGGGTATGAACCTACAAACTCAAGATAACTGTACATATTTTTTAAATTGATAGATGGTAAATAAAATAAATGTTGAAATCATCGGTTTGTACGAAGAAAGCTAAGCTTTATGCAGTAAAATCAAACAAGGGAATACAAAGAAGTGTTCTGAAAACACGTCAATTCTGTGGTTCTATATTTGTGAGCAGCAATATTGCAGGTGCAGATATAAGATTAGTTTAACTATTGCTAATTTTTTAGACTTTATGGTTTGAGGTCAAAATAATTGACAAAGCAGATTTTGTTTTCATCAAAAGGAATAGCAAATATCTATTACGGATATGTACCACTTTATTTATTTGTGTTTCGGAAATTAAAATATAGAATATAAGCCATTAAAGAAATACATTTTTCACGATTTTAGAGGTAACTTTGGCAATTATTTGTGAGTTAGTAATAATTATTAAAAAAATACAATTTTACCTAAACTACTATGCAAATATAATGAAAAGTAAAATAAAAATTTCTAATTATCAAGGAGCTTTTTGATGGGCTCAAATTTAAATTACTAATGATTGATTTACGTTGAAACAGAAATTTTATTTTATATTTCATTATATTTGCATGGTACTTTCGATAAAAATATATTTTTTTAATAATTATTACTAACTCAGTCGTCAGTAATTTAAATTAGTAATAGACAAATTTAAATTACTAACGACTGATTTACGTTGAAACAGAAATGTGTCTATTGTATTTTTTTTATATTTGCACGTTGTACGTTGGGCAAAGTTACTTTTTTGATAATTACCATCAACTCACAAACATTGCCAAAGTTGCCACTAAAATCTAGAAAAAAATGATTTTTTAATGCCCTTAAAAACTTTCGATTTAAAAAATAACTATTCAGTTTAGTTTTTTGGACCTCGAATCCAAATTTATGTTTTGTATGGAAAAGCCAGACAACCGTTACTTTTAAAATTGATAAAATGTTACATAATGTCATATTTAAATTGGAATTATTATTATATTTAAATTGGTGGTTTGTAAAGTAGCCACGAAGTGCGATGACAAAATAGAAACCTAATTAATGTACCAAATTTAATAGTGATGAAACGGTTTAAATAGTTGTATTATTTAAAAAAGGTTATTGCAAATCAATAATCCATGCTCCACTACGGAAAAAACTTATATCCTTAAATATATTCATCGCAATTGAAGACCAGCGCGTGTTCGACATGCCTGCAAGCTGCAGGGAGTGCGGGGATATTTATTCCCAGACTCTGTCATACTAAGAAAATCAAACTGCACACACATCTTAAAATTATTACAGAAAGATTATATTATTTTATTCAACAAATAAGCTTTAACACCTTGTTTCGGAAAATGATCGAGAGAGAATGCATCGGGCAACGGCCGGTGGCAGAAACAAGCCACGACTTGCAGGCACTTGCCTGTTGCACTGTCTTCCCCTGCGCTACTTCAAATACAACATCAGCTAACAGCACTGCACAAAAACATAACACGCTATGTTTAAAATATTAATCAAAAACGGCCACACCCCGCCACCACAACAAGAAAACCAAAAGAAAATCGTCACAAAGTTTCATGACAAGATGTAGGTACTAGGTAGGTATGTAGTATGCACTGAAGTCGGATGTCACTTCACAGTAGTCACTATCCACTGTACTGTCATTTAGCCCTTGCCACGAATGTTTGTTCATTTGCAGTCACGAATGAGATAATCACTGCGTGCTTTATTTCTAAGCGGATTTCGCGTCACTTAATACTTCCCAAATCCGTACCTACTCAGTGCTTTCTTTTACTCTGGTTTACCTTTACTTTTGTCTTTGTCTCTATTGCGCACTGTATGTGAGCCAACAAGTCTGTCTTGATAAAGTATTTTAAAAATTAATAATTTTATTGTACATATTTTTACGACACCAAAAGCATTTATACAAACTCACTCTTAATCATCGTATTAATAGTATGCTTGTTAGTTAACCAAATTGAACGTATCTTAATTTATTGAATTTGTAATTAACAAAGGCGGGCAAGTGAGCAAAACGTAGGCGATGCTTTCTTTATGTATAATGATATACAGGAATACTGAAATAGAAGTCTCAGTTCTCTTCTTCGCGAGTGAGAATGAATCATCAGACCGTCGTCAT
The DNA here is from genome assembly GCA_026573805.1 of Hesperophylax magnus. Classification (NCBI taxonomy): domain Eukaryota; kingdom Metazoa; phylum Arthropoda; class Insecta; order Trichoptera; family Limnephilidae; genus Hesperophylax; species Hesperophylax magnus. The sequence goes on from JAIUSX010000049.1 coordinate 14,258,832, forward strand.
CATCTGCAGAATGCTGACTGATGCTGGCTTTAGTGAGGTGAGTGGAAAAGTGATGATCCGCCACCGGATGAAAGCATAGTCAGTGTCCTGAGGCGGACGCGGACGGGGAGGGACGGTGAGGGTAGGTAGTGACGTGGAATGAGCCTAAGGGCGCGTACAGAACCACACTTGAGTGATGTTAAACAAATGAAGCACTGGGACAAGAGCGAATGTCGAATGCAAAAACTACGGGCGATATACTTCTAGGTTGGATTTAGCTAGGAAAAGAAAACAATTCTAAAGCGAATAGAATGGAGAGATTCAGATTCATTACTCGAGTGATTAACAATTATTATTTCTAGTTGTTTGTGTTTTTACCAATTTTGTTTATCATCAAACAAAATTGAATCAGAAGAGTAATGAGGCATCTCCATACTGTACTGTAATAATATCGCCCATAACATTGCTCAAGGTTTTAATATAACAATATTCACGGTAAAACACGTCAATCGTCAAAAAATTAAAACAACTAAATAGAAACAAAACAAACACATCAATCCCACTCTCACGCAGTTTACTTTTCATAGAAAATCTTATTTATTTTACATTTTTCGTACGAGCTTGTAGCTTCGTTCCTTAGCGGGCCATTTGTCAGCCGATAGATATTCTGCAAGGAAATATAAAGAAAATGGCTCTGAATAATCCTGATCTGAATATTTAACATTTTGTAATATTAGTGCAAGCACCAAGTCCCAAGGTCTGCCTGTCAGCCTGCCGAAAGAAAGTAACCAATTTCACAGTGTTTCCGCCATTCTGTAAACTGATTATTTCTTTAGTTTATCGGCGTTTTCTTCAAGTAAACAATCTAAATAGGAACATTAACTGTGTACATTTTACTACACAGACTAATGCACTTTATTGCCGCATCGATACGTGGAAAATGTATCCCCGTATGTGACTTAAACAGTCGCAATTATACTTCAAAACACTTGTTTGACAGCGAACTGCAGAATGGCGCACGAAGTATTGAATAAATTCAAACATCGTGTTATATTAATTTCTCATTTTTATGAAACGCGATATTCAGAAATTGCAGTGTCATAAATCTGTCAGTATTTGGTCACGTGGCGTTATGAGTTATTATTACGATGCGGCTAAAAGTGCACGTGTCGTGTCCTGGTCTAGACTAGAATTATATTCTGGTTCAGTATTTGTCTAACATGCCACCAGTCCCGGGGGTTGGTAGTACTCCTGAAGCCTCAGTAGTACCTCCATTCCAAGGGTTAAGTCACTCCAAGGGGTGACTTATGGTCAGTGATGGTATATTCTTTGTGTTCGGTACCTGGCGGCATGTATAAAATACTTCTTTTAAACCGGACAGCCTTCCGCCGGTGTACTTGGGCGATAATGTTTGTTGCGCGCGCACACACACACAAGGGCTTATCTCCGCCCACGTGACCTCGTTCCGTGGAACTCCACGAATGGCCTGACGTGCATATCATTTCGCGAGCGGAAAAATTTTAATGCAATAAAATGGAAAAACGAAGCAATGCAGACTCGTGTGTGCGTGCGCGCCATTTCAGGGACAAGCGCCATTTTGTTCAGTACGTCCGTAAGGAAACGCCGGCGACCAGCGATGAAAATATACACCAAACTGAAAGTGACCAATTTGATTCAAACATCAGATTTTTTCGCTTTCAACCTGTCGCACATTTTCCCCGCTTCAACATTGACAAGACAACAATATCACGGTGCAGATTAGAACTAAGAAACGACATATCAAAGCAAAACTTGTACTAACCCATATTGACTCGGGAGCACAGTCGGATAGCCCGCCGCTCGGATGCCGGCTGTAAAGGGGAAACCTGAAATAAAACACACTAATTAATTCATATCTAAGGGAAAACATTCTGGGCAATATAAAATTGACACGATTAAATCAAGCCCTGTTGCACGTTTTTAAAAAGCTGTGCCAAGTGTTAGATGACTTCCGATGCTGACAGTTGTGAGATCAGAAAGATTGACGAGAGACGAATGTTTCAGCAGGTTGGGTTTCCAGATCACACATTATTCTGTTTATTTGTTTTGGTGTGTACCAACAATTATAAAATATTTAAATAATTGTGATTAATAGGATGATGAGTTAAGACATACATGTTTACAGTTCATTTGTTGGCAAATATGTTTTTATAAATAAAAACAAGTTCTATTAAAATAATAATTTAAGTCATGTGGAAAATGTCAACCGTTTACAAATCTTGAACACGCGTTTGGCGTGTATCCTGTAGTCAATTTTGCTAGTTTTTCAGATAAAATATTAGTCATTCAGAATATATAGAGAATACGTCTACTTTTCCTAATAAACATCATGACGGAATGCGAAAATATCAGTATTTCAATATCCATATTAGTATTTGAATGAACACGTGTTCCGCCATCCTCATAAGACATTCACTTTTGACTGAAAATTTGTTAGGATCTCTTTCATTTCATTCGTTTTAGGCCTGCAGTCCCATTTTTAACAGGAAAACGAATATTTTGACCAGATTTTTAATAAATTAACAGTAACAGTTAGTTATCTCCGTGCACCTTTTTGAATATAACAGTAGAAAATCACACGATTTCTGTATCTAAAGAAGTAGCTAAAGAATGAGAAAAGCTTTCTGTAGCTAAAGAATGTAGTCTATCCACTACAGTTCGGAAATCTGCCAAACGGATTGCGAGTTTTCAGGTGGTTACCATGTTCAAGTATGGTGCATTTGATATGTATGTATTGGGCCAGCAGTGGAGTATAAGTTGATTCTTGTGAGTAGATTTTTCAAAAGGTTTTGTAGCTTCATATTATGATGTGGTATGTAGAAATTAATTAAGATTCTTTTGTAGATATCTACTTAAGATGTTATCTTTACATCACCAATGTGGCAACATGTTCTTTTATGAGACTAGTTCTAGTTAGACTCATATAGAATGTAGATCTCGAGACGGTGATATATTTTATCTAATGGAGGAATTTTTGTGTCCTATTTCCGTAAGGAGACGTGGAACGAAAATAGTTTCTACCAGGAAGACAGAATACAAAATAGGTACGGCAGCTGGCCCAGCTCAGAATATACATAATATCCTGACTAGAGATATATTATATTAGATTGAAACAATATTAAACTCGCGTACAAAGCTATTCTGGTGCTGAAATCGTCTGCGAGCCCGCGACACTTTTGTTCTTTCGACTAATATTTGAATTGGAACATCACGTAATGGAAAATTGTAAATCCTTCGATTTGAAAAACTCAGAGGAAATACTGAAGAGATATTCTGATTTTCTTTCAGACGTGTAATATTACTGAACTTTTACAAAAGTCTGGCTTTTATAGTGACATGTGTTGTGCATTGCAAACTATGAATTATAAAATCATCGCTGGTGGTACTAATTTGGTTTCATTTATTGGACGTTTGAGTTACTTTTTAAAGTTGGTTCCCGTTCGCTGGTAATTAAATAAATAAAGAGGTAGGGCATTATTTAATATGGCTCTGTTGAAATTAATGAGCCACTTCCAGTCAAACTTACGAACACTGTTTGCTATTCGAGTTCGCTCTTGTCAAATTATTTGAATGACAATAATATTGCCATTCCCTATAGTAATACTAGAGTATTATAGGGACACGTGTTTATAGGTAGGTACATACAATCATTTCGACTAATACGAAAAAGCTCTCCAGAAAATATTAAAAAAAAACTAGGAAAGGGCAATCGACGCCGTTAGAACCAGAAGGTTGCATCTCGATTTAATTTACGTAGCGAAGGAAATGGATAAAAGTTTCAAATACCTTCTTAAATAATTTTTATTTTGCTTGTTGTTCGAACTTCAATTAGTAGTGCAATTTTGACTTAATGTGTGACATAGGTTGGTCTGAGTACCTATATTTTCTAATACGTAGGTACCCGTTCAAACATCCAAGGATAATATTATACAATATGTAGACCACTGTTTAGTAATAAAATCATAAATATTTGCAGAAATATCTTGCATCCATAACATTTTAGAAATGAATACTTCAACAGGGAAACGCAAATGAGATGCAGACAGGACCAGCATGCCTAATGATTCTCTAAAAAGACACCGTTCCACATTGGGACATGTACCCGAGTGTTTTCTTTTCGTGATTATTTCACGGGATAGACATGCCACTAATTCAAGCAGAGTTGCGATAGACTCTCGGTTTGATCAGGTGCCAACTGAACATGGCGGACCCGAAGTGACAATGCTATATATATTATTACCGCCATTACCACCGTTGCGTGGCACTTTACAGAATGCTTTATACAAATAATGAAATGTGTTAAGCATTGCTTGTTCGATTGGACAATACATAACTGGCAAACGAAATAATTCATATACAGCTAATATCTCTGTTGTCATCTCTCCTTCTTTCTTAAAAACGACACATTTAAAAAAAACTCACCATATTGCTGTTTGCAAAGTAAGTACAAATAATGCAAGACATGTGGAATTTTAACGTAAGAATGCAATCGGATTAGTGTGATTGATAAGAAAATTACACATTTTTTCCGGACTACAGTGATGATACTGTTCCCAAAACTACGCCAAATATTAAAAAAATATTTTTTGTCGGCGTCATGTTGTATTCATAAATATTTTAATTATCAGCAGATTGCTTCCTAACGTAGAAACAATTCAACAGATCTGCTAATCGGGAGTCCAATACAGACAAGTTATTATTATGTATTTATTTCCCCGAAAACCGCTCGGCAATCTCGTAAAATTAACTTCAAAGCTTGCATTGAACGCGTAGGTACAACTTTCAGACGAATTCCAACCACTGAAATTGTAAGGGCGGAGTTACGAATTCCTAAGAGCTATTAAGAATTATTTATAAACCGACTTGTCGCGTGGAGTTATCGCGAGATATAGCCATTTTGAAGATGTTCGTGTTCTCATCTACCATACGTTTTTTGTGCGTTTTCTGCGCACTTTTACGTTTTCCAAGCGGTATTATTACCTGCTTTCTCCGTAGTTTGACTGGGAGCGACTTCCATAGACGAAGTTTAAACAAAATTGCTCTAAATTTCTCAAATGTTTATTTGAACACAACATGGAGAACCGGTTACTATTAATAATTGTCATGTTAATGAATGCCTTCACCGTGACCGCGGAACTTCTAGCTTCATTGTGTTTTTCATTTGCATGCATAAAAAATATTTGTCAAATCTTCTGTTTACACAATCGGCCGGTAGAGGCGCATTTCTAAGCACATACAATACGTTTGCTCGTAATGTCTGTTTGTGACCTAAAACTAGTAAAGTGTTGAATCAGCTTGCACTGTATCGCCACGTGGCACATTGACATAGGTGCTGGTAATTAATCATTTGACTTATTTTTTTTTTATTCTTCCACGCGTAAACTGCAATTTATTGTTCGTTCAACTCACAGCTTTAATAAAACACAAAAAATCTTTTAGTGAGTATCTCAAATCTCTAACGGAGAGCTATAACGTCACCGAAATGTCAAGTAAACTCTACTCCGTTACTCTTGAAGTCATCAGGAGTTATGAGCTTTAAATATATCGATTTACACACAGTCAGAAAAAGGATAAGACGCCAAATATGTTATTTTTTTCTATCGTTCGATAAGCTAATAAGTTTTCAAAAAAGATTGTTTAAATCCACTCAGATACAAAATGTTTTTGTTGACTTTTTAATTTTTTTTTATCATTTTAATCACCCTTGTCTTGTGTAGTGGTGTACTGGATGGACCACAATATTAATTTATTTGGTAAAAGTTTTATATGTCGCTAAGCACCCAGTACCTTTAAGCATTTAAGACGGGACTACGGGCGGGTGTTTTAAAAACTAAAACTTTTTCGAAAGTTTCGATACTATGGTATTGCACGAATAAATTCAAACATGTCCTCTTTATAACGATTTTTCTGTACTGATTTGTAGAAAATATTTATATGGGATTTGGGTGAATGTTCCCTGGACGTTTTGAAAACGTTTCAAAACACAATATAAAGAAGCAACATCGTTAGCTGAGAGTTTTAATTTGGTCACTTCCCTGACAATACGACACTTAGCGCTAGTTCCATCAGCGTTGTATAAACAATTGGACAGGAGCCAGAATCAAAGAGCGCCTCAGCATTATCCCATGTGATTTTCTTATTGGTTTCCGTCACAAAACGACTGGAAAAAGACTGGGAGATAGTCGCCGCTATTTTTTTTTTCAGAAAGTTAAATGACACTGTCTCGCCCTGGTGGCTATTCTCGTACCTTCCTGGCTGTAAGTAGGGACTTCCACGAGACAAATAACACGTCAGAGTTCAATACCACTTCGCCAAAGTGTGCGTGCTTTCACTCTCATCTAAACCACTTCCAAAGGAATGCTTTGTTCTTTGCTACGGGGAGTCTTTCATTTCCGCAAGTCGCCCTGGATTTTAACACAACTTAATGCGTACAGTCTTACGGCAATACACGCAATCGAGAAGCTGAGGACCCAGTAAACAGGAAACAACTGAATATAATTAATTTCCTTGTTTTTTAACAAAGTTCAAAAGAAATCTTTGTAAGAAGTGACAATTTCACGTTATTGAGAGGAATTTGGTCTAAGACATAACGCAAGGAAACAATGCTGGTTTCAATAGTGAGAATTGTGAAAATACGAGGTTAATGATCACGGTAACGTGCTCTAAAAGAAATTTAAAAAACTTTTCTCTCAAGCAAAATAAAAACAAAAACGGTATTGTGACATTATAGTTTTCTTAATAAATTACACTTGACTATTTTTTATTGCGCCATGTTTGTCAAATACCACCTCAAACTATAAACTATGGTCACACTTTGCTAATTTACGTATATTTTACGAGGGCTGAAACGATTTTTTTTTGCATAGTATCTTGATTTGTGAAATAAGGTGAAAAGATAGAAAATTACGAATTTTCTACAATTTTTGACGTTTTTTTCTTCTTCAACATTTTTCATATTACAAATTAAAATATTCTAATTCATAAATATTAAAGTATATTTCAAACACAATCATCAAAAATTTGGTTTCTAAAAATGGTATTTGTTATTACGACCTTTTCAAAAAGAAGAACTAAATATATAACACATTTAAAATATTCCCCAATTCGATGAGAAATTTCAAGGTCATACAACAGATAAACAACCCACTTTGGCTATTTTCATTAACTATTTTATGGCCGTTAAATGTCATTTTCTATTAGTATGGATTTTACATGAAACACGGTTTATATCCATTGTATAAAATATTCATCACGTTTATTAGTAAGGCTTTAGATTATAAAGTATGCGTAACTGCGACATAATGCATTCCGAACTAAAAACAAAATAAAACGCATGTTTTCCCTCCGATTACCTACTTACCGATAATTAGTTTCCCGGTTGTCGGAAAATTCGGGGTAAAACGTGATCGCATTTGTGATTTCGGAAGGGCGCAAGTAAATATTTCAGTAGTGCGTGTGCCCTGTTCTCCTCATATCTCTCTTCGATATCTCCCAATCAATTATTCACAAATTTTACTGAGGGAAAATCTCTTTTTCGAATAACATTTTTAACATAAAAGAAGGCCGAAGCTAATCGATAATAAAATATAAGCTATGTTCACTTCCAAATTAATAACAAAATCAATAGTTCCAGTGCATCTAAACTGATACATGGCAAACACTCGTCATAAAACTGAATTCAATTGTAATTTATTACACTATACTATGTAATATTTTAACAACCTACACTGCGTGCAAGGTAATTTTACTAATATCGAAATAATTATCTTGCAAAACACAGCGATACTGTTCATTATTTTTTTCCCGATTTGATCATTTATAGAATAAAGTCCATTCATGATAATCATTGAATACATCCCAATGAATCAAATTGATTCATCTGCTAACAATGGATGGCCTCCAGAATGCGCTTACAATATTATATTTTAGTAGCGCAGATCTGTTAAAAATTACGGGATATTATTATTTATTGTAGGATGTATGAAGCTAAAAGTATGTATAAAAAAATCAACCTGTCAAAAACAAGGTTTTTTTATCTGGTTCAAATTTTGAATTAAAACTTTAATGTAATTTTAGTACCTACTTTATCACTTGCCTCGTGTGATACGTGGTAAAAAATCCTGTAAAAAATTGAAATTTAATGATTTTTTTACCACTTATCACATGAGACAAGTGATAAAGTAGGTACTAAAATTAAATTCAAATTCATTAAAGTTTTAATTCAAAATTTGAAGCAGATAAAAAAACTTTGTTTTTGACGGTTGATTTTTTTATACATACTTTCAGCTTCATACATCCTATTTATTGTATGTTTAAGGCGATGCACCGTGTAACTTTCGGAATCGGGCCGCTAACAATAACATTCCTTATGTAGATGGCGATAAGGTTTAAATTACCGCTAGCCGCCTGTTTTGAATTAACTCACAAAAATCACCAAAAACGTGTTTTATTTTATATTGCGATGTTCATACACAAATATTGAAATATTTTAAGATCATTTTCTAACGAACTTTATTTGTCATATTGCATAATAGAATCATAACCGAAAAGGGGTTCGTAAGTAGAAGATTTTGCACTTTAAAGCAGTTTTTATAATTCTGATACTTGATTTTTTTCAGGGATTATGAAAAGATTTATCAATATTTGTGTGTAAAATAACAGTGATGAAGTGATAACAAGTTCGAATCGAGGAGTAGAAACGTATTGTTTTCCCCTGATTGATATGAAATTTTGCGGTGGATACGTCTGTCTCGACACAGGTGTACCCTAGTGAGACAGATGTCCATAAATACACGTAAAAAACTTTATTTTGATAGATAAATAAATAAATAAAAATAAACCTAATTTGTACGTTGTATGCAGGGAACATTGCCAATGCGCATTTTATATACGATCGCTCACTCCAGTGCTTATCTAACGAAGCTTTTGTGGACATTGAGTTTTTATGGAGGTCCGTGAGCGCAGACACGCAAATAAGGGAATTGGAGGCATTGGGCTCTTTAGTCTAGTGAGGGGAGACAAGGACATACGTGGTGAATTCGTTCTGAACAATGGCTATTATGATAACGGAATAGAATAATACACATAATATTATATTCATTTTTGCGTGCATCTCAGTTTGTAGGTATTAAGTAATATTTTTGAAAATTCTGATGGTTTTGGTGTTGATTTTAACCACATAGAAATAGTGTCAAAAAACACGAAAAAAATGTTCATTGGACATAAAGACATTATGAGTGCAGAAAAATAATCGCAACATCATTCATAATCGACACAATGTCGATTATGAATGATGCTGAGAATCTCCAAAACGTTTTATAGATTAATTTATTTTTTCGTTATAGTAAAAATGTATTTTTTTAAATATGAATACCGCGAAAGAGTTCCAACTGCTCTCAACCGTCTGGAGCCAGTGAGACTATGGAATCCCCAATTGGGGTATGTGGTGAAGCTGAGGAGGGGAAGAGGATGGTGGGAGATTACCTGGCTATTCAGATGTCGTCACTAAACAAAATACTAAATACTAAACGAAATATCATAAATTAATGTAATAAAATTTACTTGCGCACGCCGGGATTTGAACCCGCGACCTTCGGCTTGCTAGTCGAGAGCCTTACCCCTCGACCACGGAGGCCGTCTACATACATAAATAGGTTTAGGAACTACTTTCTTCCTATCGACACTATTATTGACAATTTATGTTTTGCTTGCATTCCTTCTAATTTATTGTACGGCCCAGTAGTTCCCAATTAGTGATATTCCCAATTGGACACTCGAAGGGGTACACGGAGAAAAATGAGTGTTGCTAATGAATTAAAACTGTCTTCAAATTATGGGATTCCAGGCCTTAACAAAAGAATCAACAGGTTTCCTGATAAACTTTTAGTAAATGAAGAATATATTATCAAGATGTCGGAACACGTGTTCATGATAATCCTGATATTTTTGTCATCAATATACATTATCAAGGGAAATTCATATTTATATATTATATTAGTTTAATAATAATAACTTTTTATTCCAGAATGTATGCAGGGGTAGTGCAATGCAATACATTCCATATTTTGAAATAATATATATAATTAGAGAAAGAAAAATAATAATACATAGGCGATTTCGATTGGCACAAATAAAACGGAATTTAAGTGAAAAAAAAGAAAAAGATAAACACCCAAATGAGTGTAAGCAGCCGTTTATGGAGGATATTTGGACATTTCCCGTCTCCAGAGGGCCATCAGGGGGGATTCCATCCAGGCAACCATTGATTGCAGTGATGATTTTGTTACTTGATTGGAGTAGTCTGCCCCATAAGCTTCCCATGTGATGGCGGAGAAGCGCTCTGAAAACGTGTACTCGTCCCTCCAGGAACATTTCTGTGGCGCTGCAGTATCTCGGTAGGCAGAATAGTTGGCGATATGCATTAGCCATTTTAGTTTAGCCATTTGATTCAACATTCTGCTTAGATTCTAGTACCTACGTTCCATACATACTGACATATAAAAATTATGTTTAAATGTCTAAAATAACAGTTTATCTTAATTAAGGAATTTCCGTTGACCATCATTTTTTAATGATTAAATTCTAGGTAACTTCGTCCATCTATTCCAAATACTACGATGTTGTTGATATATTTAGTACATCAATTTCAATATATGTATAAGCATACCCTTTTGAAGTTTTTTTCATCAAGTAGTAATAACAGTAACATAATAATTTTGTCAACTGAAACAGAAAAAAATATTTTGGATTTTTTATGTTTTGTGCCTACATACTGTGTGGATCAAGTTCAGTGATATTTTGACTTTATATTTATTTTTCTGCAATTGTTTTAAATAGTCGTTTCCTGCACTATTTTCGTGTATAATTTCGTAAATATTTTTTATATATATGTATGTAAAAGCCTTAATAGGCGTGAAATAAATAAATAAATAATCAAATGCATCTAGAATACAAAACTATAAACAGCCCTAGTCATTTTGTACCTCGTAAAACTGGCCAGCGCCAATTATTATTAATATTGGCAAACGCTTACAGCCTAATAACTTTTCCTACAATACAGAGCATAATTACAGTGATAAAATTACACCTGCATACAATTTTTATTACTTTTGTAGGTCGGAATTTTTTATATTCTAGCTACCTACATAAATATTTTTATGTCACTGATACAATTTTATCAATAAAGATATCTATTTATTTTCATTATTAGCTTGCCCGTGTGATAAGCTCGCGCAAATAGATATGGCGGTAAAACGTACATGTAAACTACAATATTATAATATTCCTCGTTTTTTTTTAAGACATGGTTGAAATATAAAGGAAACTATATTCGCATTTAGCTTTGCGATGAATGACTTGGTTGTTATTCCACTTACAGCCTCATTAATAACACATCTAATATGCATCAAATTTATATTTTACGTAAAAAGATAATTTTAAAATCACGGCTCAATATAAATAATGCTGAGGTATAATTTAAATCCGATTTATCGAAGATACAATCTAAAAATTACACGAGAGATAATATCGCGGGAAACCAAAGGGGAATAGGAAATAATCCATACATCGGACCATAATAGACAAAGCATTTCGTTTTGCTCATTAAACATCGGACGCAAAGTGCTGGCATATTTATTTTATTATTTCTACCTGTCATTTTATGATTGCGGGTCACGATAGCGGGGAGAGGCATGCGAAGGATTGACCCAGAATTGATTTAGTGATGTTTTATGAGTGTGTGGGTGTATCTGCAGCACCATTAGGGTGGACACACACACACTCAACGACAAGACCACTAGTGATCGGTGTCCACTGACCGCTGACTGAGTGTTCACTGGAAACCGGCTCGCAGTGACCTTACGGCGCCCCGTGTCCTGAGCTAGATGGGCATATCGATTGTGGAAACCACACAATATTCGGAGTATGACCCTTTGGCTTCTATCCCTCTAATACCCCAATATGCATTAATTTGTAGTGAATATATTCAGGCAATAAATCACACAAAATGTTGCCGTTGAAATTTTGGTTGAGAAGCCAGTGGCTCACAAATATGACTAGGAAATACATAAATCCATGACTGAATTGTAATGATCCCTATGTCGCTAAAAATCGTATCTAATCATAACCATAAAGTAACCATATTGTCACAGGTGAAAATCTGCTTAGGGGCACACTAAAACTCACGAACGGTGTGACGAAATCTGTAGTCTGAAAATTCTAGGTCAACGTAAAATTTTCAGCCCTTAACGTCATTTCCACCATGAATCTTGAATTTGCCTTGATAATATATAATGACGAAATGCGAAAATATTAAGATTATCGTGAACACGTGTTCCGACATCGTGATAATATATAATGACGAAATGTGAAAATATTAAGATTATCATGAACACGTGTTCCGACATCGTGATAATATATAATGACGAAATGCGAAAATATTAAGATTTTTATGAACACATACATTGGTATGTATCTAAAAGTTTATCAGGAAACCTATCAATTCATTCGTTAAGGGCTTGCAATCTCATTTTAACAGATTACGAATAATTTGAAGAGATGCATGATAAATTAGCAATGCTTCCTTTGTAATATTTTCTTTGATAATGAATTGCAAGCATCGACAAAATACCGAAAATTGCAATAAAACTAATCTGGTTCGAACGTTGATTTGACAATTTATTTCTAATGCTAATTTATTCATAATAATAATAATAATAATTGGAAAATTTGTAGAGCGCCGTTTTTGTGAAAAATCACCTCAAGGGCGCTGTACAATTTATTTCCTAGGATCTACATTTGTTATTTAGAAAAGATACCAAAACATACTTACCTGGCAAGTCACTTCCGACAAACACACTTATATTAAAAAGTTTATGCTTATAAAAGATAAAACTGCACGCAGAGGACACTATATCAAAAAACCCTGGTCATCGCATAAGTTTGCTATAGTTTTTATTTTAATTTAACTGTATTTTAACTGTCTTAAAAAGCCTACAAATTGTTAGTTGTTATCATTTTTATTTATTTATTTTTAATTATTATTTTTCTTTATTTTATTTTATTTTTAGTATTTTTTTACATTTTGTTAATTTAAATTGCCGTCGACTGTGAAAGTGGAGGTTTCTGAAATTATGGATACGACTGTCTGAAAAGGTGCGTTTTAAGTCTAGACCTAAATTCTGTCGAGTCTGTGATCATTCTCAAATCATGTGGCAGTCCATTCCAGGCTTTAGGTCCTGACACGGCGAAAGCACGCTCACCGAACTTAGTATCCGGTGTGCGCCTTGGTTCCTTCAACCTTCCGATAGCTGATGACGTTGCTGACCTAAGGGTTAACTGTCGGGAATTGGAATCTTCTGGAATACACAATTCTGATAAGTAAGCCGGAGCCATTCCGTTAAGTGACTTAAATACCATCCAGCATACCTTGAACTTGATTCTTTCAGGACATTTGAGCCAGTGCAGATTTTTGAGATGCTCTGAAATGTGGGAGTATTTAGATACTCCGGTGATAAGCCTTGCCGCGGCGTTGAAAACGGATTGTAATTTGTTGATTTGACATTTGGGGAGACTTGCATATATTCCGTTGCAATAATCTAGACGTGAAACAACATAGGAATTGACTAGCAATTTAGTCACCTCTGTTGGCAGGTTTCTCCGCACTGCTTTAATTTGCCTTAATTGAAAAAACCCCGTGCTTACAGTTCTGTTCACCTGAGTTTTAAGGGAAAAATTAGCGTCCAGATTGACACCCAGTAATTTGATGCACGTTTTTGGAGTGATGTCACTTCCTGAAATGGTTATTGGGAAGTTTTCAATGTTATGCTGACGTCTGCTTGTAGCAGTCCACAGAAACTCAGTCTTTGTGGGATTCAGTTTCATATTTATGTATCAGAGCTAGAATTCATAACGTAGGTACTATCATTTTCCATATCGTTTTATATGATATTGTAATTGGACCATAGTCCATACAAATATAGAAGGTTATGAACGAATATCATATTACGACTTTAAAACTATACACGTGTAGAGAAACTTTTTCTCTCAATTGTAATAAAATCCACCAATAGGTGAAAGATGACTATTTTACTTGACACATTATTTGAACTACCGCTAGCGGCCAGAAACAGTAATAGCAGTGTGAAAAACGTACGCAGATCCCAAATGATGGAACCGCCGTTTTAAAACAATTAAACCGTTTGGGCAGTCTAAATGTTTCGGCACATCTGTAAATAAAGCCAGATGTAGTGAGATCGTTAGTGGTCAACTCCACAGCCAACTCCCTGGAGGCTGGGGCCAGATTTACAGCGGTGATACGAGCGCAAGATGAGCCATTGGACCACTGCCAGACCTGGAGACGATGGAGGAGGAAGGGAAACTATTACGCGTTTGTGATTTTATAAGATAGTTGAATTACTGAATTGAAATTCTGAATTTAAGGAAACCTGTTACTAGATTCCACAACCTTTTCCTATTTATATTATTATCAAATCACGCTAATAGTTCTATCAACAGTTATGTAGTAGACCTCGTATCCAAAAAAGATTTGTAAGTAGGTACTGAAACATATTTAAAAAAAATATTTATAATTTTTTAAAATTTCAAATAAGGAATCACACAATGTCACCATATAAATGAAAATTCATTTTTGAAGCTTTATTCAAGCAGGTAGGTACCATAATTTAATTAAATTAAATCAAAGTTAGCAATCTAATCAAAGGCTTGCTAAAATAATAAAGTGGATTCAGCAGTTTTTTACGAAACGCACGCACAATGCAAGAACAATGGGTTCCTGGTGTGATCGGGATTTTAGATCTGGGAATCTCAGTTACTATTTGGACTTATGCATGAACTGAGCTTTTGCGTTAATATTCAGACTTGCGTATTTCCACGAAACGTGATAATACTATGGTGTTTTTGAAATTATGAAAATTCTGACGAGTTTTTTTTCGCAAATAAATCTGTATTTGAATACAAGTGTTGTGATTTTATAACTAAATCATATATATACGTCAAAAAATTCACGAAGGGATAATTTCCATAGCGTCGTTTTAGTGAAAAAAATCAGCTCAAGGGCGCTTTTAAACTTAAAAGAATTGAAAATTTAGTCGAAAAGATTTCATGTATATCTTTTTATTAAATTATACACGTTCGATCTAACTTATTGGACTATATTCTATGAATTAGTTGTAACTGTAAAACTTTGGCTGTTCCTATTGGAAATAATTAGATGAGTGACTCAATGTGGGTGACGATAGAAAATTAATTGCATTGCAATATGCACCATATCATTGATTGCATTGCACTTGTCGCTGTCGTCCAAATGAACCAAAAAATCTGCCAAATTATTATCACATCGGATACCGATTGGCAGGTGATGTCACTAGTTCACACGTATGAACGTTATAAATAGAAGATAGGCAACTGTGCCATTATTATTTCTGCTCAACACTGAGAGATATCTCGCCGAGACATTCAGCGAGACTTTTACCACGGCGAGAGAGTGCGAGTGCTGTCTCTTTACGTTTGTGTCCCGACGTGGCTTGGTGCCTTTGTTCACTGCGGAACAAAAATGGGATCTCAAACTAGGCAAAATGTCTATCCCGCAGCCACGACTAAAATATTCATCGAATAGGTATTATAAAAAAAGCTTTCGAAGAGTACACGAGTATTTCGGGGTAAAATCTTTGGACTAAAACTAAGGAAACTCTTTTCAATTTGACATAACATCTACTGGTTTTCTCGCATTATAATTATTTTAGATCTGGCAACTATAAACGACATTTTTCATACGTGCATAAATTGCAAGGAATTAAAAAAGACCCCCAGGACGACGGTAATGGTTGAATTTGGTGTCAGGGGAGTGGGGAAAGACAGAAAAGTTTTTTATTTACCACCGTAACACATTTTATATTATACCTAGCAAGTAGGTACTCATAAAAATACAAACATAGAAATCGCAACACGTGGATGACATGTTTGTTGAGGTTCCATGATAACTCAACACAGTAACAATTCAACACACTCTTAAAAAGTGATATAAAGTCATTAGAAAGATGAAAAAAAAATTAAACTTAACCTTACCTACTTAACTCAGTTAATAAAGTTTTTGTTTCATCACTTTCCATGACTTTATATAACTTTTTAAAGAGTGATGAATTATCATTGTGATGATTTATACGGTCACCGTTTGTTGATTATTGCTTTTCAAAAAAAGGTAAAACAATTTCAACATAATATCACTATTATAATCCTTCATTATTTTAAAATGGTTGTGAAATATAATGCAGTTTACGTCATGTAAACCACATCATTTGACTTCCAGCAGTAAAACGCTTTCAATATTCGATTATGACCATTTATGTATCGAACGAATTAAGTATTCTAGAACAATGGAAAAGGCAATTAGTTGTTTTGTTGCGTGTAAGGGGAAATCATAATCATTATATATAAGCTCGTGTTGATGGATGTAAATTAATCGCAATTCCCGGTGATGGCTAAAAACTGTCCATTAATAATTATTTCAGCTGGAAATGACACGTACCTACATATTGAACAACAACAAAAAGCACACATTCAGAACACTTGTCAGTTATAAACGAAAGAAAAAAGCCTCACTCCACAAGTAGCCAATGTCATTACTTTGAACGCTGATTGATGAGAATTGACTTTATTGACGATTAAAGTAAATAATTAATCAAGCGCTCGTTTCATAAAAAAAAAATAAAGAAAATATTTATTTGACATTCTAGTTGAATTAATTGAGTGGAGTAAGAACAAGACAGCTGTATTGGTATTAAGCAATGACGTTACAATATGTCGTATTGCGTATATACTAAGAGTTACGGAAACATAACAGGTACATCACAAAACATCCCGTTTAATAATTACATTGGTAATTCTGGTGTAGAACAGCAATTTGTTTCTAATGCAGCTTTAATACTTACAACCGGTGGCATGGTTAATAAGTATACTTGTCAAACGCTTGGCAGTCAAAAGTGTTCACTCACTTATCATTGCAATATCATAAGGATATATTGGAATTTAATGAAAAATGTGCAATGAGTGAGAGCAGTGAGCAAGCAAACATTAATTGATCGTGTTTTTATTTTAATTTTTGTAAAAAAGTCTAATACGAGTAGAAATTTACTGACAGCGTTACAGGGTCCAGGGCAGAAAATGGCTAAAGAAGGTGGAAGCACAACACGGCATAATAACCCAAAAATAAATACGATAAAAAGTGCGATAACTGTACAGAAAATAGGGACACGCTTGGTAAGCACATAAAAAAATCACTTTGTATGAGTTAGATAATAATGAGAAGTAAGCATTTTAGTTTCTGGAAATGGAAAGTAAAGCATTTTAATAGTGATTTCATTGACATTAAAATCGATTTTTCACTTGGCGGTCACTGTTATTGTTTTAAGGCTATTTTTTTTTTCATCTCATATTTATTTCAAAATATGAACCCATAATTCAAGGACTAAGAAATGAGTAAAAAAAACTAACCTAAATTCAAAAAAAAATATTGTGTCAAAACATGATGTGAAGAAAAGATGTCAAATTAACCATTTTTACAAAATGCATTATTTTGCATTTCCGGAAATTGAAATACGTTCTTCTCATTATTTTCTAAAGTGTTTTTAAAATGAAAAGTGCGTATTTTGTGTATATTTACCATAAGTGGATATAATGTTCCTAACTGGAGAAATTGTGACTAAACCTAAGCTAAATGCAATTTTCCAAAATCTAATGGCATAGATGACAGCGGAGTCTAGCAGAATGTAATCAATAATAAAATATTTCAATTTGTAAATGTTAAACAAGCAATGACCTTTTTACCGTGAACTTTACATTTCAGGATTCGGATTTTCAGCGAGGCGTTTTCAGGATCGTGTGATTTGAACATTCAGCAATAAACACTCTCGTATTAGCATGGCTTTGCCAAAGCTCTCGTAAATAAATTGAGTACAAGAATTTGTTAAGCTCTTAGCGAAGCATAGTTCACAGCTAACTTAACAGAATGCAAATAAATACATTTATTTACCGGAAAATAAACTTTAATACATTGCAAACGCACCACAATTATGCCATTATGAAGAAGGAAG
This sequence comes from Hesperophylax magnus, assembly GCA_026573805.1. Lineage (NCBI taxonomy): Eukaryota > Metazoa > Arthropoda > Insecta > Trichoptera > Limnephilidae > Hesperophylax > Hesperophylax magnus. The sequence continues at coordinate 14,276,957 of JAIUSX010000049.1, forward strand.
AATTCAAATTTATCTGATAAACTTTAATTGATTGAGGTATTAAATCATATAACAATTATCACTACAATGTTATGATTTTCTGATCTGAGAATCTAGCACTAATTAATTTTAGTGTTATATTACACAATTTATAAACAGTACCTGTAAATAGTATGTGTGTTTTGCCGACGCACAATTAAACTGAATAATTTCGGTTGTCGGTGCATGGGTGCATGAGTAATTTGAGATAGTATTCCTGCGTAATGCGTAAAATTATTCAAGTTCAACATCGAACTTTTCATTTTCACACTCGGAACTGAGAAGTATAAATCATTTCATGCGATAAAGTAGGTTCCAAAATTATTTTATTAATTGATAATTCTTTTTTTTAAATGTATAGGTACTTATTTTGTTTAAATATTTGACAAGTGCGATAAATGTCGTAATTTTGCATATATATGCTAACATTCGAAAGGTAAATTTCTTCCTTTAAATAGCAAGAATCCTGAGGCAATTTTTTTAAATAAATATGTGCATTATAACATTCCGTGATTTTTCACAGGTTTGGTAATGGTAATGTAAAAATATATTGTATATCGTCGTTTCACAATAGGAACATATAAAAATGTGTAATACAACAATATCGACGTAAGATATCATATGATTATACCTACCCACTATTAGGTATGTCTTAATATGATGATGAGGTTGAGATTCCCGTAGCACCTGTCACAGTCACAAGGAATCAGAGAAAGGGAGTGTAAAAACAAGAGTTCAAATGACCCGACCAAATGTTCGCTAAAGTTCGGCGGCCGCCGGAAATCACCAAGAAAACGAGAAGATTATCAAAAAGCGCCTTGTCCCGTGCGGAGTTTCGCCTAAATGTGCATTATGCAGTCTCATCGAAAGCTCCGAAATGGAATATTGGCCGCTGGCGAGTAAATCCTTCTAGCGAGATGGTGATATAAATATTTACGTCTGTCCGACCAAGGCGCGTGCTAAATATAAACAAACTACAGCAAACAATAATGATTCAGCGCGTTTTCCTACAATTTCAATGGGAAGAATGAAAAGTAACTTGAAACTTGCTGGAACAAAGAACTCCTTCTTAGATAACAAGCCACGATCTTCTCCGGTGTTCTTTCGGCGACAAAATGCGATGCCGTGATTGTTAAAAACTCTAGACTCTCATATCCTTAAATTAAATATATCTACCTGAGATTAACATTCTATTATTGCCTATAATATATTCTAATTTACATCTAAATCTATGATTCGTTCCTCGGTAAGAGCATGTAGGAAAATAAATTCTTATCAAATCCTTGTACCGCCCATCATAAAATTTGTCTTTACTTCCTAGACACGTTATATATTATTAAAATAACTGCAAGAATTAAAATAATAGCATTTCCAATAACACGTTTTCAAAATTTTGTCCTCTGCGTGCGAACAATATATATGTTTCTCTAATAAATGGTTTTATATATATAATCTGCTTGCATAGAATATAAATACATAATAATATATGAACATTTTAACGCACCATCACGTTCCAAATGCATTGTACATATAGATTTGTATTAGTGATCGAAGAATCGGTGGATGCAATCATCTGTTAAAATAGTTTGTCTAGTCTAGTTAGTAATAAGATTAGCATTATTTAAAATTGTTTGTCTAGTCTAGTTAGTAATAAGATTAGCATTATTTAAATATAAAATTGTTTGTCTAGTATAGTTAGTAATAAGATTAGCATTATTTAAATATAAAATAGTTTGTCTAGTCTAGTTAGTAATAAGATTAGCATTATTTAAATATAAAATAGTTTGTCTAGTCTAGTTAGTAATAAGATTAGCATTATTTAAATATAAAATAGTTTGTCTAGTCTAGTTAGTAATAAGATTAGCATTATTTAAATATAAAATAGTTTGTCTAGTCTAGTTAGTAATAAGATTAGCATTATTTAAATATAAAATAGTTTGTCTAGTCTAGTTAGTAATAAGATTAGCATTATTTAAATAGTAAAATAGTTTGTCTAGTCTAGTTAGTAATAAGATTAGCATTATTTAAATTTAAAATAGTTTGTCTAGTCTAGTTAGTAATAAAATTAGCATTATTTAAATATATTATATGTTTGTACAGCGCCATTGAGGTGATTTTTGATAAAAATGGCATGAATTATTCCAAATATTAGTATTTTTGATTACTTTTTTCGAGAAAAATTGATGAACATCAGTTAAAATATTATCTTTAAGATGAGAGAAGGACACTATACACTGCACAGTGTACAGCAACCATGATTACCTTTCGGCGGTAATGATTTAAGAGGCTCAATGGTTACGTTTATCGACGCTAAGTGTTGTAGAGCTTCACGGAGCAGTTTTATTTTCAACACCCACTTAAGGTTACTTAAAGCGGAGTATGGCAATATTATAACGAAAGAATAAAAATACATCGCGTTCCACATCATATATACACCAGTGGTGTGCTCTACCACGCCGGGAAGACAAAATAGTACGTACAACACTGCTTTCGTTATTGTTTCTGGGGTTGACAAATAATGCGAGGCGTTTGTAACGCCGATAAAAATGACGTTTAGAGTAATGTAAGTGTTGTTGTTTGGAAGGGGAGAGAGTATCAATCGGATATTTCACTCGACTTCTCGATAAGGGTGAGAATAACACTGAAACATTTAAAATAGTTCACGTAAGCTTTAATGCGTTAGATAATGTAGACATTTTACACGTTAGTAATTTACTAATCTATATAATTATCATTCAGCGTAAGTGGCTAGCGCCTATTCCGTTATATATTATTTAGATTGTCTATTTCATTACGGCATGCTTTTACAATAATTTGAGTCATTCACATTACCTACATTACTTACCATTTCCATTGATTGGGAAGAGCGATAAAGATGATTAACGAATATGCGAGAACTTGTTATTACAATCGATCAACGCTAGAAAATAATACATTCACACTACGTCCATTTGGCAGATTAATTCAATAATTGTACTGTGCATAAAAAATCTAATTAAATCGAAGGTGAGTGAGACATACTTCTAAACTATGTATAATATACATCATAATATTTATATATGAAAGCACATTGTTTAGCAGCAACATAATAATATATGCCCTTTTAACAAAATAATTCATACTTGTTTCAAATAAATACATACTTGTGATTACATAATAATAATAAGTAGAAAGCGAACCAATGACACCAATAACAATAATGTATGAATTTGTCTTACTTTGTTCTAGAACGTCAGATTGCCTTGAGGATGGTCTGGACAGAGAAACCGGACACCAGACTATAAAAATAGAAACAACCTATTATAAAGAATTGCTTCTTTTATCTTATTTTTGGAAAAAATCACAATAAGATGCTTTAAAATCAGAGGCATGACGACAAACAACCGGACCCCGGAGCAATTTTGTGAAACGGGGCTTCTCGTTTTACAAACAATGTTTTACAAATATTTCTTTCAGAATTACATATATTATGAATGTTTATTTAAAAAAAATGGTATAAGGGATAGCTGCGCTATAGGCAAACAATTCGTTACTCTTTAAATAGTAATTCCATTAAGTATTGTAAACTAGAACCGTTAAAGAATGTAGATTGTAGGGTATCTATTTAAAAACGAGATACCTATTCGAAACGATTTTGTACGATAAATTCTATTTAATAAGCCTCGTCCAAAATAAAATAAAAAGGGATATATTTTTGTGGTGTAATAGACGTCAGCAACACTGAACCTGACTTAAAAATGTGTAGACTGTCGACCATTACACTACGTTATCAGTTTTCGTGATATATTCCTAGCTTTTATATTATATGTTTGACCTGTGACGCCACAGGTCCCGAGAGTGTCTGTGCCCCGGGGCAGTGGCCCATTTGGTTGCTAAGCTACTGCATTTTCCAAAATACCGTAGACGAATTTCAGATTAATTTATAATTTCTCGGAATCTGAAGAGCTTCGCTTCGCTTTGAGGACAATTAACCCCTTTCTCATAAACTAAATAGATACAACAGGCTTTATTCAATATTGGAATATAATATAAAAAAATAGTACGAGTGTGTTCCAGGTTCCAGTTGTGTGAGTAAGTTGTAGTACAGGTAAGGGAGGGGAGAGTGGGTAAAGTGGCCCAATGGGAATGTGCTGCCCTGTTGGGGTAAGCCCTTCAACATAAACAGACAGTCTAATCACTTAAATGAAAGTGCTGTCAATAACTGATGAGCTTGCCCCGCATTACCCCATTCTCAATCCACCACTTTTATTTTTCTATACAATAAAAGAAGCAAGTTTGTGAAAAGAGAGGTGGTTTTGTTTTTATACCGTCAGCTATTGAAGTGTTATTTGTAAACAATTAAGCTAAAACTGAAGGTTATTTAGGGTGAAAATGAGGGTAAATGTTTTTTTTTATGTCAAGATTATTATTCCTGTTGGAAAACAATATTAGGTTTGTGCCACGCAAGCCAAAGCATACCGATACGTCGGGAGCACCGAGTTTTTAGAACTTTCGAGGATGGGAAGGAGGTTGGGTCAACTGGTATTCGCAGAAACCTGTAGGAATCAAGGAATTTAAGAGAAAAAGGATTCAGCGAAGGAGTGAGAATTTAAGAAAAGTTATTTCTGTTCTTGATGTGAATATTCGGGGAGTAAAGAATTGTTCGTTTAAAAATTCCACACATACAAATTGACTTTTAAAAGCTTTTGAAGGGTATAGCCATCAATGTATAACGTATAATTGAAGAATGTGTCTTGTTCTATTTCATGTTTCGTTTGGATTTATTAGAATAATCTTCTTCTTCAATGCTACATATTCTTCAGATTCTTCTCCTAATAGTATAAGAGTCTCTCGGTTTAAAGATTATGTATCAAACGTTGCCGATTGTTAAAGGTATTTTTTCGAAAATTTTAAGACGTTGAAAGCGGAACAGAAAGCTTCTGTTAGTTTGCGTTCAAATCGGCATTTGAAATATTTTTTTTACACGGTGAAGAACGAGAGCGGAAAATAACGTCCATAATGTCCAAACGATCAGTCGACATCCCAGTATGTCTACCAATAAAATTTGTGGTCGATATTGAAATGTGTGAAATTTGCGCTATAAGACCGCCCTTTAACCACGATAATTTTTATTAATACGAGTATGAACCACTTGACATAATTACCAATCATGAGAGCTCCGCCCTGTGTTATCGTCTCATTATCATCAAGCCATGTCATTTAATAATTTCATAGGTCTGTTTATACAACTGTCATGTCTCAACTTGAGGTCTAGCTTTTAATCGGCTTCGCTTAATTAGGACAAAAAACCGCCCTTTTTCTTTACAACGCGTACTATAATATTATCACGAGACGTCTTTGATTCAATCTATTGAATTCACATTATTTTGACCGGCCCTAGGGGGACTTTGGCATCTACAATTTGAGGAATGTTGTGTGGCTGAAGGAGGTGGAGAAGGGAAGGAGTTGGGAAAGAGAATGTTTGGACCAAAGATATTAGAAGAACGAGATGTGCTATGAGCAGTTCATACTGTGTGGAATTGTTTTGCCCAGTGTCGCCGGTTTTGTTCACCAATACTACTGCACACCTTCGATTGCGCTAAGGTATCCGTACTAATACATAGAACAGATTTCTGTGCGTACACGTCCCGACAGTATTCAAAGTACCCTAATTAGGTAGTACTCCGCCTACGGTCCGGCGGCCAACATAGCATATCTCGTTTTTCTAATATCTTTGGTTTGGACAGTACCTGGTTGTATAAAGTCACTACACGCCACTGGTTGGATTGTTAGAATACTTTACTGGAAACATTCACTGATGGTTACGTAAATGTCAGGGTAATTGAAGGTTACTAAAAATATCGGCGATTTAAGTAAAAATAACTAACTAACGAAAGTATATACTCGCGACGCGTCATGAATTTCTCATATCACCCTCGATTTCATTTATTTAAATAGACAGGCTGTGTTGCGTTTTCATTTTGAAAACACGCATTTAAAAAAGTTAACGGTTTAAAAAATAGTGTTTTAGAAAACAGCGTGCTTAGCAATATAACCACGTAGTAACGAAGATCAAGTAATATTAGAAAAAAAAAACCATGCGTGGATAGGTGATTACTTTAATCAAGTAACTCTATATAATGTCGTCGCTGTGTTGTGTGTGTTTAGAGATTGCGAAATCAATTCGATTTTTGAATTTTATGAAGAATAAAATTAATTCAGGATTTTAAAAAATTCTTTCAGGATTCAGATTTGAACGGCTTTTAGAAATGCCTACGGCTATCTTTTGTGACCAGAAACTATCAACCGCACGAAGAAAACTTATCGATTTGAAATATTGTTGTTTTATTAAAAATCTGGTCAAATTATTCGTTTCCTGTTGTAAATGGGACTGGAGGCCTATAATTTCATAACAAACTCTCAAACATGAATATCTTAAGGGAAAGTCGGAACTCATTATTTTCGAAATAAAAATAGTTTCGCATCTCGTCTATTATATTTTTTCGGATAAGGCCACCTGCGTGAACACGTGTTCAGATGTATTCTGAATGACTAATATTTTTTTGGGAAATGATCATGCAGTCACATTTTTAATAGTATCTTTATAAAATAAATCTGTACTCAGTTTTCACCGTTCAGCCAGGCTCCTGTCAGAATCAAAATTTCCTACATTTTAAAAATTTCTTACAAGATTTACCACGAGGTGGCATAGTTCCACTGACTCCGAGCACTCTGAACACTGCTGAAGTATTCACCAGTGGCGACTCGTGACTTTTGAGTTTGAAAAAAAAATATCATTTTCGATGTCGTTTAGCCCAAAGGGGTTTTTTTTTCGAATATTTTATTTTTTGTATAAAAATTTTCAGGAAATATCAGTTTGGCCGTGATTTCCCGAAAATCTTTATACAAAAAAAACACATTTTAGAAAAAAAAATAAGAAAACGTTTTCGGCTTCAACAACATCTATTATGCCATTTTTTGTAATATTAGCATTGTAGTACACCCAAAAGTCACGAGCCGCCACTGATTCATACACCTCTATGTGGTAAAATAGTTTCTAGTAAAATGTACGAAAATTTTGACTTGAATATCACAATAACCATCAACAAAAATTTCCACGCTATATTTTCCACTAGCTACCATGTGCAGGGTATTTAAGCGATCGCTGGAATTAATTATGAGAATTTACTCACGTTTTTAGGAAACAGGGTTAGACTTCCTTAGACTATGTTCTTATATTTTTTACGACAAAAAGAGACCAGAAATTTGTTAAATTAGACGTACTAAAAACATACCATATAAAATGTACCTTTTCATTGAAAGCATATTAATGCATTGTGGTGTTACAATTGAAAACAACAATTTTCTTCTAAAACCACTATTTATTTTCATTTTAGCCGCTGATAAACTTTGGAAGATAATATTACTACTTATTATAAACATAATATCATTAAACTCTAACTTCGACTGTTGCGAACTTCTTCAACTCATAAACTTACGAATACCTTCAATAACAACACGACATAATACACTATTCCACTGCAACACACATAAGCGCAATTACATAGCGAACTCGGTTTATACAACGGTTTCTCACTATGGGAAACCAATACTTAAAAGATGTCGATATATTTAATATTAACTTTGCGAATTTTGTGGATTACGTAAAAGACTTATTTCAACACTATTCCTAAATGGAAGTTATATTTTTGTAAACCAGTCAAATCGCTGTATTTTTTAATTTATGTTCTTGTTATTTTTAATTTTGTTTCTTGCATATATTATTTTTTAATATAATTTTTTTATTTTTTATTTCTTTCTCATGTTTCAAAATGTCATTAAAATTGTACCACCTACATATAAAAGCCCTCTGGGCGTTAAATAAATAAATAAATAAATTATAGAGCTTATGAAGCTTGGGTACCAGCAAAACTAGTCGTCATCTAAAATATTAACTAAACAACAGCGGTGTTTAACAACTGTATCAAACGATTTTATTTATGTGAACGGTATCTTAATTTTTTTGAGTACCGCATAAAAGTCCCAACTTCAGTCAACTGAGTCAGTGAGACCACGGCATCCCCAATTAGGGCATTTTGCGAGGCTGAAGAAAGTGGAGAGGGGAATGAGATAGAGATAATGAAGGTAACGGAGTACCTGGCTGTTCAGGTCTAGTCACCAAACATAGTTAAAGCCATTTCAAGCAACTTTTCGGTTCTGAATAGTGGTCTTTCACCAGAGTGTAATGAAAGTTTATAGTACTCTGGAACGTGCCGCAAATATACTACACATTATTTTGAATGAATAAATTGTATAATAATACGAAATAAATAAATGTAATTTGAACCCGCGATCTCCAGATTTGTAGCCAAGCATCGTAACGACCACGGAGGCCGTCGTCTACATCATTTTAGAGAATTCTTATTGTGACGACTCTACCACGGAGGCCTACATCATTTTAGATAGATCTCATCATGACGACTCGACCAAGGAGGCCGTCGTCTACATCATTTTAGAGAATACTCATACTTAAGGGCTCTATTGTCAAATGTATCTCATTTCTCAATGTTATTTACTAATTAGGTACCTACTTTACTGTTTCTATTTAAACAATAGTGGCACATTAGTAAGCCGCCTTAGTTTAAAAATTTATAATCTACGATCCTTCTACATAAACACATGATCCTTCTTCCATAGTTATAAACTGGGCGAAATGTTTTATTTTTAAAAAGGAAAATAATTGTTATAACAATGGTAAAAAATACAGCAGGTTAGCATTAAATTGGTAGACTGGTGAAAAGTCTGTTACCATAAGATAATGATAATACGAATAATCGCAAGGAAATTAAAACATTTGTGTCACTGAAGTTGTTCGCATGACAACCCTGTTTGCGATGGTGACACTCTAAACATGGTGACGCGAGGATACTAAATACTTTACAGGGGTGAAATATGGTGAGGGGTGGGTAGGCGGGGACAAGGGGAGGAGGCAGTGGGGTGGTTAGGCCAGGGGCAGTAAGCCGAGGGGAGGTGGTCGTCATCCCCCATCCCCCATCCCCTACCCGGGAGGGGGGCAATGTGCACTGGCAAAAGGGGGCTGTTCCTCTGTTCTGTTCAAAACTGACTTGTAAATATAATAATCTCGTACTAGGGTTCCAAACTCTAAACTTTCAGAGGGGTGGTTTTGGATTTTATGCAAGTTTTTTCTAGATTGCAATGGGGTGGCTTAATACACTGGTTATATCGTTTACGCTCCGTTGCAGACTCTTTAATCCCTTGTCTGTTTCAGGGTCATCGAGATCAAAACTCACGCAATGCGTATAATATTTACAATGAAAATATTTCAAATGTTACCGATGTAATTAATATATATTAATATTTAACTTATGTTATTTTCTACTCGGTCTTTACATCAATGAGAGAATAAGCAATATCTATTTGAATAAGCACATGGTTTAGATAAGGAATGATGCTGTCTTGCATATGGCATGTATAAACGGAAAAAAATATTTCTTCAATTTTGAATATGATTGTACAATTAATTTCTTAGGATATTTCAGTGGACGATTCAACGCCGACAGCCGACAGTCTTTGGAACTGAAGGCGAGAAAAACACGCTGCGTATTTACCGCAAGTCTATGTAGTGTGAAGTGTGAACAGCTGGTTGAAAATTCCTGTAAACATTTCAGTGTATTTCGATAAATATTCATGTGAATAAAGCGGACGAGCACCTTTGCTGAAGAATATAATCTATATTATTATCGTTAACATTTGTACATTACATTACAAACATGCACGGGACAAACACACACAGGCGCAGAGCCTGACGTACACGGCGTATATTTATGTGTAGGGAACCAAACCACCACCGACACATGTAACATGGAAACATTCACACAGGTATGATGTATTGTGTGTCATGTCATAACATCGATGCTCGTATGAGACGGTTCCGATATGATTTTTACTTTGCTTCTCGATGGCTTAATGGCAAAACATTAAATTAAAGTTTTGTATGTAAATCACCGGCGCCAGAGTGATTTAAGAGTGATTTAACCCCAATCTGCACATTGGAAGTAAATGCTATTGCAAATTTGGAAATATTTTCCGGCTACGATAATACATTATTTTTCTATGAGTGAGGATCTAATTTGGAGGTTAACCATGTTTGTTTAGTGAATTTCATTACAATAGTGTTTGTTTAAGGCGTTGGTGCATATTTTTCAAGTTTAAGTATTTATTTTTTTATGTTTAAAACAGTATTCAATCCGCATTTAAATGAGATTTTTCAGTTCTAGTGTTTTTTCTCTGGTTTAACTCCATTTGAATTTGAATTCTAACACCATTTGGCAATTCATTTCTTTGCAAATTTGTTTGTTATGTTCCGGTTTCGGTTTAAAATGGTGGCCATATTGAATACCACCTATTTATTCAGAGTTCGCATGATCGTGATTCCTACTACGAGCTGCCAAAGAGGAATAATCAAAATTATGGTTCCTACTGGCCTGAAGAAAGTTTGAAAAGAGTTGCAGCTGAGAAGGTGACATTTTTTTAGACAAATTATATAATTCCTTATTTGAAATTTAAAAAAAAGTTACGTAAGATGTGTATGTTTTATAAATAAGTGGGTAGGTATTTAAGTAGCTACTTACAAGTATTCATGATTTCAGAGGAAATTTTGGTTATGATTTACATAAGAGAAAAGATAAGAAAAAGATTTTTACATAAGAGAAAATTATAAACATACTTTTTTGGACGCGAGGTCTACTACTGTTTACAGAACTAACAGTAGTAGGTACGTATATTACAAACAAATGTAAATTAGATGGATTTCATGAATACCTTGATTTCTTAAAAAGAGTGAGTTGGACCACTCTTGCACTAATGGCTTCAAATAGCTTTTTATGGAGTATTGACGTGTCCGTCGGCTTTTAACTACGGATATATGTATTGTGTACAAATACTTTAGTTACAATTAATTGTATTTAACCATTATCTTCTGAATTATTATCAGAAGTGGATTCAGCGTTTAATTCCACGGGTTAAGGAACTCTTGTCAGTTTGTTTGCAATCATTTCATGAACAATGCGCCGCGACACCGTTAGGCGAGCTACGAACTTCCTTTGGGGCGGACATTTGATTATCGCCAGTGAAATAACACGATGTAATGTGGCGTGGTATTTGCCAATGCCGACCGGTGCGCTATCCGAGTTCAATTTGCATTTTAACCGTCACCTGCCGAAGTAACCCCCGTTTACACGGGAGATCCTGTCGGTAATGAAGACTGGAAGAGATAGGATAAAAACGAGTTGCCAAGAGTAGGTACTGTGAAATGATAAATTACATTCAAAGGTGACCTCTCAAAACCTCAACAAAGAGATGACTGGGCGAGCTTCGTTCACGATAAAAATAACATTGAAAAGCAAAAAAATATGTTGCCCGTGTTTCATTAATTTGTTAAATAAATGTTATTTGACGAGTAATTTTAAATGCGTTTTTTGCTTGGTTTTATTAATTTATTTTGTAGTATTTTAAATAGATGCATCTATGTCTTAATACAATCCTTTAACATATTCTTAAGACTCGGCGATGTGAGAATGTGGTGCCGTGCAGACCACCGAACATGCCCGCTCCACTCATTCCCCGGCGGGATTGATGTGGTTCACATGGCGACGCCTAGAATGGCTCGCCGACCTAGATGTCCCCCTCTGACCCCCCCCCCCCGACATACGAAAGAAGAAGAACATGTACTGTTAAGAAAAAAACATTTTTTAGAATAAATAAATGACTTATTTTTATAATTAAGATATGAATTGGTTTATGTTTTCTTCTAATTCTATTTCTTAATCTTATTTAATCTTAATATCGAAATTATTTTATTTATAATTTTTTTTTACATATTACATTTTTTGTGATGTTCCTAACCACCGTTTTAAGCTCATGCCCGTATTATGGTAGTCGTACGTGATTTAAATGATAATGTAAGAGCTAAGAAAATAATATTTTGTAGAGACAAATAATAAAATATAAGGAAAAAATACACATATAAACCTACACTAGAAATAAAAATAAAGATTAAACAGAATGATAAAAAAGGTATTTTAAAGAAAAAATCTAAATTTTATAAAGTGAAATTAAGATACATGTAAAATTATACCAATTATTTTACATTTTTTTTAAACGCAGGTTATCATCGTAGGTACCTATCTAGAAGAGTTCAAGTTAATGGTCATATTATTATCATGTTTGAATTTAGTGATATGAAAATAATTTTGAAAAAAGATACAGTATGAACGATACAACGACTTTCGACTGTGCGTTTAATTATGATATTTTTAACCAAATGGAGTTTTTATTATTGAAGTTTTTCTTCTTCATATGTTTAACATTAACTCTTCACAGGAAGCCCTAAGGAAAATAATTTTCCTTTTGGCCTATGTCATTTTTGGGGATGCTGTGGGGAGGGTATTTTAGAGGAGAGGATGGAGTAAACATGGGTCTTGAAGAGATGCTATGGCACTAGTTCCTCGGAGCATCTTCCAATAAGGACAACAATCTCACCTGACCCCTGTGCTCTCAAGATTACAATGAGTTTCTTGAGATAGAGGGATCTATCAAACAGACCGTTCGTTTTTAAATGGAATGACTAAACGCAAAGTTTGATGGATTTTTAGCTATCCCAAGAAACATAAATAGATACATGAGTGAAAAGTTTTTTTCCAATTTATGAATTTTTTTATTTTTTATTTTAAATTTTTATTTTTTAATTTTATTATAATATTGATATACACTAATCGTTTTCTTTCTTTTAATATATTGTTGTTTCATTTGGTTTTACTTTCTCTCTCCCTCTGTATGTATATATAATGACACATTTTGTATTATTGATTAGTTTAATTTTGTACCCTGACGATGCTCGAGTGAAGCGAAACCGGTCGGTCTTAAAATTAATTAAAATTCGTGGTTTTAAACAAAAAAATATTGTTTCATTTTCATTATTATGAATATTTATTTAATAAGCTTAATTTTGGTTAATTTTACAGTAAACTAGCTTGCACTTGACGTTGCTCTACTTTCTATAAATAAAATATGCATATATTACAAATATTTATAAACCTTCTGGGAGAAATTCTCGAAATGATAGTGAAAACCCTATCAAAATCCGTTGCGTAGTTTAGAAGAACTAAGCGCTCAAACAGACAGACGCGGATAGCGACTTTATTTTAGTATAATAGAGAAGAGATAAAATGTTTTTCATTTAGTGAAATGTGCAAACTTTGACCAGATACCCGGAGTGGAATAGAGCTTATTAGAGCTGGTGGCGAAGTAGTGATCGATTGATGTAACGAGATCCGCCGTAGCCCCACAAGTGGGGGGAGTGGTGAGGGGGGGAGAGTTTGGCGTTGGGGTCCCGGAGAGGGGTCCACCCCGACCCCACAACCACCCCCACCTCCAGACACCCCATCAGTACTACATGGTCGTGTGTGTGCGCGATGTGAACACGTGTGTTCAATATATGTACACGTCAAAAATATCGTTATTAATTCTAACTTTAGTTCAAAAAAATTGACTTTTTCAATAACAAAATGTATTTTACACTTTCTCGAATGCACTTGTATTAATAATTAGTAGCGGAAAAAACCCGCTGCCGCGGTTTAAAAACTTCAACGCTTCTTTTTGAAAATATCAGAGGGCGCCACTTCTGTTTACAACAATCTCAAACTGTACATTAAGATTATAATAATACTATCGGATCGAATGCAGAATTGGTTTCGAAAATAGAATTGATATCAAAAACTTTTAAGAGTAAGCCAAAATAAATACAAATAAAAAAAGTATTTTTAGTTTATATGACCTTATCTAACAAAATTAATTTATATATGTCTGATCGTTCGACCATATAATGTACATGTTATGCATGTTTTTTTTTTTAAATTATGAAATTATGAAAAAATTATATTCCATGGAAATTTTTGCTTACATTGTTTGCGTTAATGCGAAGCACATCAAATTTTGTGGTCTGGGGAAATTAAACGATATATTGAAAACTGTGAATATAATTTTAAGGTAATGAAAGGTCCTGTCTCTGATTGAATAATCTATAAAACTCTCCCTGTTAACAAGGTGAAAACTCTGTGAACGTTATCTATATTGTAACATAATTTATTGAATAATGTCGGTAATTTTTATTGCCGTATTCGAAGTAATGAATAATATTGATTTTTATTCCATCTGCCGCTTCCCCCTTGTAATACAGAGTAACCCCTATATGAAGTTGTTATCGATTCGTATACAAATCGATAGCGTACTAAAATAATCGCTTGGACCTTACTAGATATTGTGGTTATTCAAAAAAGAACTTTCCACTTGCGAAACTTAACAAAATCAAAGAATGCGTAAAATATCTCCGATAAGTGTGTGGCTATATTTTGGTTACGTGAGGAGAAAAAATATTGACAGGATATTTAATAATGTAGATTTCATTAAATTAGGAAATTCATAAAAAAATAAATCTGCTCTTTACTGGGGATAATATTTTTATGTGTTTATTCGGTTAGTAGGTAATTATTTATCTGACGACACTTAAATTTGATGTCAGATCAAGGCTAAAAGTCTACGAAAAATTATTGCAAAAATATCAGAAATTTTTGCAATGGAGAAGAATAGAGGTGACTTGGAGATGCATCCAGCATTCATTAGCTGACAATGGCGACACTTTTAATGAATCCATAAATTTTAAACGCCATAATCTTAGTTTTTAGGTTAATTCTGAAGTAGAAGTACAAAAGTAAATACAAAATACCCACATCATATTAATTTATGACCTTATCAATAGGAACATAGGATTATCCTAATCCTAATTCTATCTTTCCCTCAACAAACTTTGTAACTGAAAAATTCACTTGTATTCTCACACTTTTTATTGTATTATTTTTTTTTTTAAAGAAAGACAAACATTCTCGGGTTACGAATAACCCAACAATATTTAAAAAATCTCCTACTACCACCACAGTAAGCGGAAAATGTTGCTTGTGTTGTGGTGGAGGACTTAGCCAGCCGAGGAATTGAACACACAACACCTGGGTGGGACCCAAACGCGATGTCAACGCAGCCACCGACCGGTCTTACTAATATCATTTGCTGTCAGCAGCGGAAAATTAATAATTGGCATATCTACCCAATTTACTATTTTTATTTATATAATATAGTATAGTATGTTAATTATAAGATTATGCTGTTTACTCAAAAAAATATATATTCATGTAAATTTTGTGTGGATTTTGATTATCCAAAGAAATCTAAGTAAAATGCCAAATGATAATAAAAATAGTTACTTAAATGCGTGTACTTCCTTCAGTAAATACTTCGATTACGTAATATTAACCCATCAAAGGTCATCAGCACGTGTGTGTAGTCAGTAGGCAAGTATTGATTCGTTGGGTGTGTGTGTAAGGCTTCCTCAATACGTTTTCGTTCAAATTATTGAAATTTCGTGTCAACTTCAACATTTCCATAAACAAGACATGAAGCGTGTCAGTATTTCGAATTAGGTCGAAAATGACCACCATTGAAATCACATGACGGCTCGTTTGAACTTTTACAGTGAAAACAGAGGTTTTAGTATTTTAAAAATACAATCATTATGAGCTCGGCGGTAAGTAGATTAAGTTCTAACCATCAAATGTCACCCATTGAACTTCAAATATCGATGTTACGCTTATTACTGGTGTTACCAATTGAATTCCAAACGCTGAAATCACCTAGCGAATGCCAAACATCGACGCATAATGATCGCTTTCCATTGATGTTACCTTTTGAATTCGTACTTCTGATGTTGTTACCCATTGAATATTATCCACGCAAATTAACTGATAAAGTATTTATCACCAATGATTTAAATCTCTTATTTAATGTTTTTATGTCAAAGGCTGTAAATCATGTCCTATGAACATTAAATGAATTCATATCTTAAAGAACGGAAATTAGCGACAAGATATGATTTTGTGACTTAATGTTTTACATTTACATGACTATCAAAATTAAAGTGTTATGACTTTGTGGAAAATACCATTCGAACCTGAGAGTACCTGCTTACTTAAGCGCAAGGAAAAGCTTGCGATTGCATGAAGACAATCACTATATTATGAGGTACATCCTACATGCAAATTACGTAAGTAATAATAGATAATAATGCTGAATTTTCACCTAAGCCATGCTTAGGGCGGAAACCTGTCTGAAAATATAGAATTTAGTGTAGGAAATGTTAGGGAATTTAACAAAACAAAATTTTAAATTACGATACAGTAGTAATAACTTGTTCACATAGTCAAATATGACGTAAATAATATCATTTGGATGATTTGCATCTATAAATATTACCGTAAAAGCTATGTTTATTCATATGATTTTTTTGTTGTTCCATGTTTCCACCACTGAAAAAACTTACTGATAAAAAATATTATTAATTTTAAAAAAATAATCTGATCAAAATATTCGTATTCCTGTTACAAACAGTACTAAAGGCCTTTAATGAATGAATTGACAGATTTCCTAACAAAATATCAGTAAAACGCGAATGTGTTATCAAGACTGCGGAACACGTGTTGATAAAAATACTAATATTTCGTACATCATCATTATATTTTTATACACTTGCATGAACACGAGTTCCGATATACATTCTGAATGGACTCATATTTTATCAGGAAATGGATTGCATTCACGTTTTTAACAGGATAAATAAATAAATCAGCCATACTCGTATTTCTTCGTGTAACATTATGTGAACGGTCGAATTTTCAGTTGAAACCGTTATACTTTTATTTTATTTTTCAGCGTTTTATTCTGTTTCATATTTCATTCAGATTTATTAGTATGTATTATCTTCTTTTTGAGTGAATTTCCAATAATTTAAAAACATTACAGACTTTTGACCTAGGTTTAATATTATGAGATCTTTCCTTATGTTCTCAAACTCCCGATATTACAATTGCTACATTTGTACAAGGTTAGGAAAATAAATTAATTTTGCTAAGACTGCATATTTTAGTGAATTTCAACAAAGAACTCTCAACAAAAGAGTCGTATTGCCGTAGAAAAATATGCATCCACTACACTCTTGCACAAATTTGCATAATACAGTCATATAAACTAAGGAATATTTTCGAAAAATGTTGCACAAGTTTTAACCATTTATGGTTGTTTACGAGGTCTTGCTCCGTACAATTTTTTGGGCCAAGCGAAAGATGTTGAACAAACGTTTTCATTTTGGGCGTTTGTTGACATTGAATACATTGTTTAGGACAGTCTACGGTTCTTACTGGCTGCACGTTTACCTGCAAGACTAACAATTATACAATTCATTCGCTGATTATATATTTTTTTATCTGGATAGTGACGTTTCTTCGTTATGACTGTGAATCAAGAAAAAAGAAGATGCCCCGTGCTGTATCTGTGGTATATTTTATTTTTTTTTCATTCTATGTCCTTTTTTATTTTATCAGCAACCTGACAATTTATATCGAAACTTCGATGCTCGCGTTTCGAAATGTATTCGTACCAAACTAACTGAACAATGATGCCATATCCCAAAAAAAATATTCACATACAAACCTAGCTAAATTATGATGAAACATCTTATGTATAAAATTAGGTGAAATTATTACTACATTTTCTGTAAATTATGTAACATTATTTTTTTATTTAAAAAAATAATAATATACATTTTTCGTAAGCTTTTAATTTTGCACTTAATTAAGAAGAAAACGGTGATAATAATAATACATTATTTATAATGCTTCATGAAAAACAATCATTGTTTAACTTTCCTTTGAATAATAGAAAAAAATAATGTTTCAGATAAAAAAAAACAACACGCAAATAAAGTCAGTTTCATAAAAAAGTTTAATAAAAATCATAATGTTTTTTTGTTGTTACTATTAATCATGTTTAATTTGTAGACCTCCATTTTAAATTAAATAGTAACACAATAATATTTTTTTAAATGTAGGTCTTAAAGTTAGATGATATATTAATTTAATTTTTATGTTGACAAATATAATAATTGTGAACCCATAATAAAGTTCAAGAACTACATTTCTAGATTAGGGATTTCCCCCACGTGACCTATGCTAAAAAAATGGTATCTCACTGAAAATACATACAACTTTGGTGACTGGTAAAAAACTATTTCGACGTGGTTTTTAAAAAAAACCATGGAGGTATAAATGACCCTAAAATCCATGTAAACATGGTAAAAACCATGCATCTGGCAATACTGTTACTAGGTAAGACAAAAATAGTATAGTTTTTTTTTTATTACAACACATGCAAAAGTTTGCAAAAACACTAACGCGTTGCTTGAAAACTTGCGGTGTAGTAAGTCAGATACAGGGAAGATCAAACTATAAATTTAACCTGCAATTACATGCTTCATAGTCTTCACAATATTACCAACTTATGACAGTAAATTCACGATTTACGCTTTCATAATGAGTGTGATGACCTCATTTTAATTACGTTTAGTAAATATTTCTGATACTTAAATTCTAGATTATGCGTGGTTAGAGTGATTGATGTTCCGCTGACTTCCGTCGGCTTCCGGTCCCCGGTTGAGGATTCATGGCGGGAACGTAATCGACAGCATCCGAAAGCGTTAACGGACTCAAAACTAAAAATAGCGCCATAAAACACGTGATGGATCTCGAGCGAAGAAAGAAATATCATTCGGGAGTGGGAGGGAGTAAGAGAGAAGGGGGCAACACACGGTGATGGCGCGGAGGAACTATTTTGGCGGGAAATAATAATTTGGTCCGAAGAATGAAGGCCAAGTTGGGATATAAATATTTTCAAGGGAGGTTTAAATAATAATTAATTTAATTAGATTAAATGCTTCTCATGGGCGAAACCGAATTTAAAATTTCTCGAGGAACTAAAACGCGGCCACATAATCTCAAAGACTCTTCGCGAATACATAGTTATTGTTTAGGTGCGATCAGAAGGTCTAGCACGGACGATCAATAAAGCCCTATATCAATAAGATACTGACGAAATACGTCATCTATGGTCAGCTAGCGATATTTGCGAGCACTATCAGAACATGATTCTGACAGTCGGTTGACAAAAGCCGCTATTTTTAGCATTGAGTGGGGTGAACTAACTAAGCTCTTAGAACTGAAAGAATTCGTATACACGATCCGTAGACTTTCTTCATTCAACCAAGACGTGATTAATTGATTCCGATTCAGTTTCGAGAAACAAAAGTTCTTAGTTTTGGCTAATAACCCCATGAACGAATTAACTTCCTTTTCAGTTTCAAAAGTACACGCGGACTGCCAATATGTATTAAAGATAATATTTCAATTCGACATAGTCAATTTATTAGTATTGTTTACTTTTACGTAGCCGTCTGACGTTAAGGAATGTCAATTTATAGGGAGATGCACCAATGTTGCAAGTGTATGTCGATTCTGATTTATTGTAGTACCAACATCGGTATGGATATCAATCATCGCGACCATGTTCGGGAAATCTATATAAAATCATCGGCAGATACAGACTCAACCCCCCGATTGGCCCAAAAAGCCATCGACTGCCATTGCTTGCAAGTTTGCGAAAGATTTGTCAAAGTTTGTGAAAGGTTCTAGTAAAAGAAGTTCTCTTGTTCTTATTTTTTTTTATTTTTTATTATTATTTTTTTTTTTTTAAAAGAAAGACAAACATTCCCAGGTTACGAAAAACCTGACAATATTTGAAAACCTCCTACTACCACCACAGTAAGCTGAAAATGTTGCTTGTGTTGTGATGGAGGACTTAGCCAGCCGAGGAATTGAACACACTACGCCCGAGTGGGACCCAAGCGCGATGTCAACTCGGCCACCGACCGGTGTTTATATTCTTTACATTTACCTAAAACATTGTGACGAGTTTAAAAACATTATTTCAACAATTTCAAAGCCAACGATGGGAATTATCATGGAATACAAACTTTTGTTGAACTCATTTAAATAACTGACCACAATAATCATCAAAATACAAAAAGCCCCTACCAAGGCCACAAAAAAAACTATATTTAAAACCTAATGTGAATCTGCCGTTGAAGAGTCACATTTTATCTTCGGGGAAAAGGCAATTCACGCCACTGAGTTTTAACTAATAAAACATAAGCACTTTGCAAATTTACTGTTTTGAGATAAGGGTGAATTTATTCGCAGTCATTATCCAGTAAATATGATCCTGTGTACTGTCTACTAACTAACAACTATCTATCAACAAGAATTAGATAATGAATAATGATGTATGATGTGCCGTGTAATCATCCATAGGTGAACTTCCGTTGTAACGAGTACACAGTTCCTGTTCTCACACATCATAATATTTTACAATGTTCCACTACTCAGGTATTCATTGAAACTACATAACGCTGATATTATTTTATTATAAATTCCAACATAAATTATGTAATAGTTAACAGGTAATAGCCCAACCACAGTGATAAATATTTTATCCGAATTAAACTAGGTGATGAATACAAATATGCCGTTCGTGTGAACGACTAAAATCAATTTGAATCAACTTGAATTAAGTTCTTAGAAACATTTTCATAATTGTAGAACTTATCATTAACAGTTGGGTCATAGACATTGGTCTCCGCTCTGGACCTAATGTACACTTAAGAGGTTAGTGTTATAGGATCTCGTTATGCTTTATTCATGTTTTATTAACTTTCCATTTGCACATTTTGTTAATCTAGGAAAGTTGCAAAATAATATTTAATCTAAATATTATGTTATTTCTCACCCGTCCCGAAATTACTCTGGGAATCAACTCTCTAGTCTTTAGCTCGTGATCAACGTTTTCGATGTCGCTCTAGCTAAGGGCATAGACGATGCTCAGTAAAGATTTGGTTAAACATTTACAGACTAAATCAGTATTAACATTCAATTTCATTAGGGATAACTTTTTGAAGCTTAAACCTCGTTTTAATATTTAATCATCGACGAAGATAATATCAACAACTCTCAATAAAAATATGAAATAGACAGACACGGAAATTAAAAAGGTAACGGTCGCAACTCGGACTCGAACTCAAGATTAAATAATAACAAATTGAAAACAGTATTACGACGTATTTGAGATCTTCGTATCGCCACTAAGGTTCACAGAATTTCAGAAGAATTATATGTACAGGTGAATACAGGATACATCTGTGTCCACATTAAGTAAGAACACAGAAGTATGACTGCAAATTCGTGTAGTTTTTTTCTCTCATCCGATACTTACGAAAATAATGGATTACACAAATTTACAACGTGGTTGGCTCTGTATTATCTTTTCGTTTGGTTCCATCAATCATCATACCTACCACCGTGGCCAGCAATAATGTTCCTCGTAATAATGTTTCCTGTCAAAATGTCCTCAGTAAAAATATTTACAGTTAATATGTTCCTTACCAAGATTTCCCCTGTCAAAACGCACACTGCCAACATATTCCTAGTTAATATTCGCACAGTCGGTTACGTTAGGTTAGGTTAGGTAAAGTTGAGTTAAGTAAGGTTAGGTTAGGACATACTGAGTGTGCTGACTGACTGCGCCAATATAATGATGTTTAAAATGTTTCTAATTGGGAACATTTCGGCAAAAACATTATTAATGGGAACATTTTGACAGGGAACATTTTAACCAGGGACATATATTTTTACTGGGAACATTTTGACAGGGAACATTTTAACGAGGGACATATATTTTTACTGGGAACATTTTTACTGTGAACATTTCGATAGGGAAAATTATTAACTATGTATTAACCTAACACGTATCTGATTTAAAATTCTGATGAAAATTATACGAATTTGTAACTACTTGACATTTATTTAACAAATTATTTTGTGTTGACAATGAATAGCTGAAGTTTTATATACAATATGGTTACAATATTGTGGATTGAAAACCCACAACTATGTGGTAAAATATAATTATATGACATATTACGAAGCCACGAGTTTGAGTGGTAATGTGACCACAGTATTGTTTATTTAACGCCCAATTCCCGGGAGATTAGAACTTAATTTCTCAGGGTGAAAGAAGGTGTCGGAGATAAGAAATTTCGATAAGGACGAGATATGTTGATATCTCCAACTGTGCAACTGATAGTAATATGATGGTAAAGGATTATTTACGGTATTACTGGTTGTTGAATAACTAGCTTGAAATGATATCGATTCATTTTATGATTTTTGAGATGTGAATATAAGTAAATTTAAAACCTAATTACAAAACTAACAGTAGTTAGAATGTACAATCAAAGCAATTAGTAAAAACACGACAAATAACTGTGGTACTACACAGGTCCAGACAATAGACGATTATCATTCTCATAAATCGTTATTTTCATTATCACGTTATTATTACATAGACAACCTGCAAAAATAACACCTTGAGAGCGTTTCAGAACGAGTTGTCATATGTAAACCTAAACATGATTGGCCGAAATGCCGAATTGGAAGCGAAGCATAGAGCGTTCACGAAGTAGGTAATAACAGTAATAACATATATATTTCCTTGTGATCATTTCACCAAGGTATTTAGTTCTCACTTAAGTGATTCCTTTAGACAACGGTTATTTTGGGAACACTCGAGGGATACACAAAAACACATTTAAAAAATATATTATTATAACATTTTGTTAACTACTTTTACTACTATGGCCTATGAGTATTCCTCGATCTTAAAAAAAAATCACATATCGAAAAATTGGCTGTGAACCGCACGTACCAACGAGCAGCCAGCTTTGGGCGACAGATATGAAGTACGTTAGCAGTTACCAGATACTAGCATTGTTCGCCGGTGAGAAGTACCTACACATCCACAGTAATTACCGCGGCTTGGTTCATATTGTGCAGTACCAGAAGCCTATATTATATGGACTGTGCCGCAGGACGTATGACGGTGTGACGTCACGCGTCACGGCTCAGCGCTGCAGACACCTGGCTTCTCTCTTGTACTGGCTAGCTCTGTACGTTCCGGTACGGAGGGAGAAGGCGCCCAGTACGGACAAACTGAGCCAATTTTTTAAAAAAGGGGTTAATGATTATGTCCGATTTAAAATATTTGATACAAGGTGTTATATCAATAAAGAAACCAATATCAATTTTTATTCGGTTTTTTTCTTCTTCCGGTGACCTCTTCTATCGGAGGTCAGCTATCACCAGAGCAATCTTCACCGTGCAGACTGCAGACCGAAACGATTTTTTAAAAAGAGCTTCCAAGAAACAAGAACAATTTATGCACGAAAGAAATTTCGCAAACGTACTTTTGACTTTATCTCACTTTACAATGATTTTTATTTGTTATTGAATCCAAAAATAATGTGATACAGAAGAAACCGTGGATTTTTCACAAAAAACTTAACTTCATAATTTTTAGGTGTGTATTTTTATCGGACAGGTGTAGATGACGATTGAAGACGGATTGAAAGATCCGGGTCTGAGAGAGTGGCTATAGGATCCCGAGTCAATCGAAAACATTTTTGGATGAGGACAAATCCCTCTATGGGATGTAGCGCAATAATGATGATAATGTAAGGAAAAGTTTACTGTAACCAATATGCTTTTTATGTGTATTTTTTAAAATTAGAGAATATTTACTGGAAAAGTGTTGATTTTTGTGAACACGTTATGTGCGTTTCCCGGTACACCGACCCTAGAGCCTACTCTCTCCACACAATTCATTCGGACTTTGTGTACCGAAATATAACGCTTGGGTAGTGACGAAAAGGATCCCAAACAATAGGCCCGCTACTGGCGCTGTCACCGAGCCCCGGGCTACGGGCGATGGGCCCATTCTGGCGCAAGCGTAGGTACTCCACTTAACATACGTAATACGAAACAATAGACGCTAAACAGGAATAGACGCAATATTTTTAAAAATTCGTCAAACTTCAAACACATTTTATGAACATTATTAGTAAAAAGGCTGTTGAATGTCCGATATACTGATAATGAACATATAGCTATTTGGAGTGTTCGAGTTCAAATTATACCAAAGTACGCCAAGGTCAAACTGACATGAAATTATTCAAAAATAATAATTCATGAATAAGCAATTGATTTTGTGGGAACACACGACTCACACGAATCTATTAGGTTAATAGTCCCATTAATACAGGGAATTCTTTTGAAAAATGCAATACATACTGATATAACACACTTCATGATTTGTTAAAATGGTAGTAAGACAATTAACGAAATGGCGTCGCCTTGCTAATATAAACTGTGCATACATGATAATCTTTAATTCACGACAGTCAATTCTTAGATCAGAAGCAAGCAATGCGAACTCGTGTTCTAGAAATCACACAAATTATTACATTATTACAAATGTGAAGTTCTTTATAGCCCGCAACTCCTGTTTTATACAATTAATCGTTTATTTTGCGCTGCCTCGCCTAATCAGCTAGAATTTCAAATGTTCTTTTAATCATGGTTGCAGGTTATTTGCTAGTTTTGTAAAGTGATCGCTATATCACTAAAATGACCCTCTAATAAATAGCAAGATGGCATTCAAGTGAAAACATAAATCATTTCACAATAATTTTTTTACGATTTATGATAATTTGCCACACGTTTCACGACCTCTAATTATTAATGTCCTTCTCCCCTCACTACCCTTATTCAATTTCAGTATCAACCCGGAAAGAACCCGGAACAGTTTATTGAGTCTGATTGAAGACGTGGCGGGGACGCACCGCCACGACACGGTACATTGCGCCGTGGTCTACCGTGAAGTAGATCGCGGGTTCAGTACCCGAGGATAGAGCCGAGGAGAGCCAGAGGAGAGCCGAGGAGAGAGAATTTATGACTAGTCTGTATTTTCTGGTGGTTTGGCAAGTTTGGTTCCACGGCGGATTGGGACACTGTCAGCACAGAAAATAGACCAAGTTGAAAGGAAGATTTGTAAGGTGGCAAAAACCGACGCTATTTGGTGCCGCAAGGCGCCCGAGGCAATCGGTCTAGCCGACTTTCAAGTCGGCCCAAAGGACCTAACTGAGACTTGCGATTTCTTGCGAACATTTTCAAATATTTGCGATTAGCCTGATTCTCTGGCGGCTTAACAAGATCGGTTCCACGGCGGATTGGGACACTGTTAACACAGAGAATAGGCAAAATCTAAAGGAAGACCTGAATGGTGACAAACCGACGCTAACTGGAGCCGCAAGGCGCTAGGTGCAATCGGTCACTGCCAACATTCAGATCGGCCCAAATAACTAATCTTACTGCAGTTTATTTCAGAATTCCCCCCTACCCCTCCCACGTACGGCAAAATACTTCAAACATCGAATAATGAAAGGACACGCGAAGAGAGCCTTCCTGGACGCCTCAATCAAGGAGCGCAGGAGTAAATGCACCAAAATACTACCGACGACATTCCCGGAGGGTGCCACAGGCTATCGCATTAACATTCTGACAAACAGACCGGAGTTTACTTTCGCAACGTCGGTGGCCAGTAGCGCCGGACCACGTTCTCCGTTGAGCCACGGCACCAGCGCCGCTTCAAGATCACCATCGAGGCCCGGCACCAGCGCCGCTTCAAGACCGCCGTCGAGGCCCGGCACCAGCACCGGATCTCAATCACCTAGACCGACGTCACCAATGGAGGTGCAATGGACCAGGGCTACGGCCTCTAAGCGCCCTCATTCCCCTCCAAAGCCCGTATTTAGGCTGGTGCACCCTAACAAATACGAGACGCTACACGAGGTAAGCGAGCCATCCCATGAGACAGCGCCGCCAGCCCAGAAGAGACGCCCGACGCCACCAGGACCAGTGGCATCCACCAGAAGAGGACCAGTGGCATCCACCAGCCGAGAGCAAGCGACTACGAGCACACTCAGGAAGAGTACAAGAGTGCCTCCAATTATAATGACCATAGGATCCATGACACATGGACAAATCACTGAAGAAGTTCAGAGGCATATAGGAAATGCCAGCTTCAACTTCCGCTACAATAAAGGTGGCAAAATTAGCGTCGTGGTGAGCTCCGTAGAAGCCCACAAACAACTATCAACAGCTCTACGAGGCGAGGAAAGGCCCTTCCACACCTTCACCACCGAAGCTGACAAAGTCAAGAAGACCGTCATCAGGGGACTGCCGGACATGACACCGGAAGAAATTATGGAAGACTTGGAGGCCCAAGGCTTCCCTGCAAGGACTGTCGTCAGGATGACCACCCCGGGATTGGAATACCCGCTTTACCTGGCCCACTTTGGCCAGGAAACAAATATGGGCCACTTGAGAGCCGCAGTGGTCTACCTGTGCCATTGCAGGATCTCAATGCGCAAATACCGAAGTAACCACCTCCAATACGGCACGCAGTGCCACAGGTGCCAAAATTTCGGACATGGGTCCAGAAATTGCGCCCACGTAGCCCGCTGCGTAAAATGCGAAGGAGCTCACGCCACACCGGAGTGCCCCAAAACAAATAGAGAAGAGCCGGCCGTCTGCTGCAATTGCGGCGGAGCACACCCCGCTAACTACAGCGAATGCCCCAATAGGGTGGCATATGTAGCTGCTCTCCAACGCAGACAAGAGTACACCAACGCCCAGAGGCGCAAAGAGGCAGAGCCTCGTGTACAGAAACCTGCGGCCCGAGTAGATGGCCGGTCCTGGGCAGACGTAGCGGGCCGAAGCAACCAACAGCAACAGGCTCCTGAAACTCAAGAACCACGCAGGGCCCCACCGCCCTCACCGGAATATCGCCAAGCGCCAAACACGCAACGCCAAGCGCCAAACAGCGGAAACTCCTCTGATGACGAGGACATAATGTCATTGCTCCGCAACCTCATCAGAGTACGCGGAAGACTGGCCTCCTGCTCATCCAAAGAAGAGAAGCTGATCATTCTCATGGAACTTCTCACCGACACCATCAATGGATAAAGAAGGCCCAGTGGTAAAAATCCTAATGTGGAATGCTTGTAGCATCCGAGCCAAGATAGAGGAATTAACAGAGCTCACTAGCAGCTTACAGACTGACATCGTTTTACTTTGCGAAACATGCCTCAAAGAAGAAGACCGACTCAGAGTGCCAGGATTCGACGTACACAGAAATGACAGATCCTCTACAACATCGACTCGTAGAGCAGGCGGAACTGCTATACTCACTCGCCAGGGTCTCCGGACAACGAGGATACCCACGCCAGTACTAGAGAATATGGAAGCCACCGTAATCAGGATGGAGATAAATAGCCAGATGCACACCATTGTCTCGGCGTACTGCCCTTCGAACAAAAACAACATCACGAGAGGCGATCTTAACAAACTACTGGCACTAGGTACGAGAGTACTCATAGCAGGTGATCTAAACTCCAAACATAGGTACTGGAATAATTTCAGAGCCAATAAGAACGGCAATATCCTATATAAACATATGGAAAATCACGAATATAGATTACTCGCACCGGACAGGCCGACTCGTTACGATACAAAAAGCAAATTTCCTGCAACTCTTGACATTGCACTGGCGAAAAATATTACTACAACTTCTCCCCTGATTACACAGGATAAACTACCTTCCGACCACCTACCTGTGAGCTTCTCGATAGGCGGAATACACGAGAGAATAACAAGGACTCAACTCGACTACAAAAACGCCGATTGGGAGGGTTTCAAGAAATTTATTAATGAAAAAATTTATCTAACATCCGAGACACTATCAACTACGGAGGGCATAGAAAAAGCCGTGTCAATCCTCACTCAAAGTATTCAAGAAGCTCGAGATAAATTCATCAAGAATAAGAAAATTAAACCCTTCCAAGTAGAGCTCACACCTCACATAAAATTCTTGATCACAGAAAAAAATAGACTACGCAGGATTTACCACAGTACCCGAGAGGCATGCTTCAAAGTAGCAGTAAATTCCCTCGGAAGGGAAATAAAGGAAGAAATTGCTACGTTGAAAAATACTCTGTGGTCAAAGAAAGTCGAATCTCTCAGTACTCAAGACAACTCAATATGGCGAATGTCCAAGGCCCTGCGACATCAAGACAACAGCATTCCGCCCCTGAAATGGCCAAACTCTCCGATCCTGGCACTCTCAAACGAGGAAAAAGCAAATTTATTGGCAGACGGATTCGAAAAAGCATTCTCGACAACAGACGGGATGGAAGACCCGGAAACAAACATCATGGTGGCAGAAACGGTGGAAGAACTGAACCAAAAAACGCAGACCGAAACGGAGGACATAAAACTTTGCACCCCGAGAGAAGTGGCCCTTATCATAAAGTGCCTCAAACCAAATAAGGCCCCAGGCGAAGATCAAATAAATAATATACTGCTAAAACACCTACCGCAGAGAGCAATAATTTATATTGTAAAAATATTCAACGCCTGCCTTCTACTTGGCCACTTCCCGACATCATGGAAAAATGCGTCAGTACTACCGTTTCACAAGCCAAACAAAGATCGATCGAATCCGTCAAATTATCGCCCTATCAGCTTATTACCAACATTGAGCAAAGTCCTTGAACAAGTCGTCCTAAACAGGTACCTACCTCACCACGAGCAAAATAAGACCCTTCCTGACGAACAATTCGGTTTTCGAAAAAAGCATTCAACGACCCACCAACTTACACGTGTCGCAGAACAAATTATTAGAGGATTTAATAATAAACGTTTCACCGTAATGGCACTATTGGACCTCGAAAAAGCCTTTGACACAGTGTGGATGGAAGGTCTCATATACAAAATGTACATTACCAACACGCCAATATACATCATAAGAATTGCGCAGTCGTACTTAGAAAACCGAACCTTCACAGTCAAAGTGGGCGATGCTACATCAACAAGAAGAAAAATACCTAAAGGAGTCCCGCAGGGAAGTTTACTCGGACCGCACTTTTTCAATCTATATACCCACGATATACCCCCGCTAAATGAGAAATGCAACAAAGCAATTTACGCCGACGATGTAGCAGTCTACGCTACCTCAAGAAAGCCCAAAATGGCAGTGAAATACGTACAGCGAGGCCTCGACACGCTCACCGAATACTACAAAAAATGGCGGCTGAAGCTAAACGAGACCAAAACTGAAGCGATAACCTTCACACGAAAATGCAAAAATAACATCCCGCAAGACAAAATTCTCATGGGCGGAAAGCATCTAGATTGGAAATCCGAAGTTAAGTACCTGGGACTCACAATGGACACAAAATTGAATTGGAAAACTCACATCGCCGTAGCAACGGCAAAAACTCAAAAAGCGATAGGTTCGATAAGCCCAATATTCAACAGAAAGAGCTCGCTAGCTAAAAGGAAAAAAATACATCTGTACCTCAGCCTAATTCGCCCGGCGCTAACGTACGCTTTACCGGTTTGGAGTAATATTGCATACACAACATATAACAAACTTCAAGTTACTCAAAACAAATGCATTAAAATAGCCTACAACACCCCACGATACACAAACCTTAAAAAAATACACGAACGAGAAGATATACCTACATTACAGGAGCACGCATACCAACTCACATCACGTTTTTACAACACTCTGAACCCGGATAATCCGTTAATTAAAGCGCTGGGTAATTATAACTCGCCAGCGGATCTCGCATTCAACTACAAACACAGGATGCCCAAACACCTAATCATGAAGTTCCATGAGAATGTCGACAGCGCCAATGAAGAATTAGAAGACGAAGATTATTAGCGCAAAGTATCCTTTTTAACATAATAAAATGTTTTTATCCCACACGTTTTTCTTCCAAATGCCTTTTTCTCACCACAGGTAGATGTAACAGACCTCCGAAGCGAAAAGGACGCAGCCAAAGTATGAAAAAATGAAATATTTACATTCAGTAAATCATAATGGTAAAAACAGAGTAAAAAGTTCAGAACTTATTGTTTTTCTTTTTCTTGTCATTTGTATGAGGTTTTTTATCCAGTTAAGAATTTTTCCTCATAAAACTCATTAATGTAACATAAAATCAGTCAAGTAAATACAACCATCAGATGGTAATAGTAATAAGGCCAAATGAGCCGCAGTACTAGTCAGCTAGAAACATGAAGGGTATTGTTATAAGCCCTAGCTAGTTAGAGGATTACGAAAGAATCCATAAAATCAAAAAAAAAAAAAAAAAAAAGGGTTCAGTACCCAGGAAGTGCCCTCGGATATCCGGTAACGTGCGGCAGGAATGGGAAGGGGTGAACCAACACCTGGTGGGCCACGCGACCCACACTTTGGCCGGACGGATCGGTGACCAGGGGCATATGGCATATTCGTTATGATTTACTATTCCCCACTGTTGTTTTTGTAAAGAATTTATTCACCTTTGACGGTAATTTCCTAATCTAAAACCTGGCTTAATCTTATCTACGATAAACAAGTGTTGTGTTATTTTCTTAACCCTTTTGGAAATGTATAACAATTTTATAACTTTTACAAATGCGTTTATTTGCATGGCAAGGGGTTAATGATGCGAATGCGAATGGTAGCAGATTTCGGGCACGCCCGAGGAAGACATGGCACGATCAAGTGAATCAGATACTCGAGTCGGGCCACGTCAAGAGTCATAATAATAGAAGCGTATGTATGAGACGATGTAAGAATGTGAATGAGGCAAGAAGTGTGTGGCGTCCTCTCTGCCTACCCCTTCAGCGAAACGGCATAATGGTTATTTAGTTAGCTAGTTTTTAGTAAAGGGTTACGTTCATGAGAGATCTTATTTTTTCACGATGTAGCCAAAGTCATCGGCTTTATAAGGACTATAATATAAAAGACAAGTGTCTTGCAAATAAACGCTTGTTCAATTTTAGAAAACTGATAAATAACTGTTTAACATACATAATTGATTGTCTATCAATTGCATAAAATTTATGGCAGATTTATTATAAGGGGGGTTTGGGTTTTAGGGATTTACTAATAAACGAGTTTTAAATTTTATAAAATTGATAAACAACAATTAATGAATCTTAAATGTGTGTTAAATTTAAGAAAGGGTTTTTCCGACATTGTCTAATGATTACTTGTACATGTTACTAATCTACCCTTCCTGGGCGCATCAATATTTTCGGGAACATATCTGCCATGTGAATTTAAATAATATAAAAATTTGAATTAGAACTTCGCTCATAGAATAGATCAAGTCGTAGAAGAAGAAAAGATCAATCAACATCTTTACAGCTGTTAGATTTCCAGCTTCCGGATCAACACGATGTAGGTAATTTTGATATTTTTCTTGGAATAAATAGCCTTCTTTAAGCTCCTTGTTGTTCTTTCTATTTGAAGCAACAGCTGATCGCGATTTGTCATTGTTCGAGTGATTCGTAAGAATATTCTGCAGC
This sequence comes from Hesperophylax magnus, assembly GCA_026573805.1. Lineage (NCBI taxonomy): Eukaryota > Metazoa > Arthropoda > Insecta > Trichoptera > Limnephilidae > Hesperophylax > Hesperophylax magnus. Next base: position 14,308,285 of record JAIUSX010000049.1, read on the forward strand.
CCTGTCGCTTCTCTCCTTTGTTGGGATTTAGCAGCTGCCATCGATCCAGGTATATTTTATTAGATTCGAAACGAAATAAGGAAAAATCGGATCCGTATTAAAATATAAAAAAAATAATAGAACATCATATTAATATTTGTGAATCTACCATATGTATTCTTATTTGCCCAGAAACAATTATACAAAGTCAGTTGACATCTTCAAATTATCTTTAAACAAACATAAAATGTTGTTAATGAAGCAATTCAGTTATGTACAATAGATAGTGTATATTTCTTAATATTCATATGTAAAAGCCCCAAAAGGGGCGTTAATTAATAAATAAATAATCTTCAAAACCTTGCTATTTTGAATTCACCATATTTTTATATCTTTCTACTAATGAGAAATGTGTTTTTGATAAAATGAAATAGTCCGTCCAAAAGCCTTTAAAATTTCTTGCAATAAAATATTAGAATTACTTATTATAAAGATGGGTGAAATATTCTATCTTCGATTTTTTTTATATAATATCCCTAAAACATATTTTTTAAACGCGTACGGCATTCAACATAATGCATTGTTGTTCTGTATGTAGAATGAGTCGCTAAAAAGTTTATTAACCTTTCCATGCTGAGTGTAGTTGTTCCAGAGTCCAGATTTAACCGCTCGGTATTATTAGTGTCGCGGTCGCGTCGGAATAGTTCCCCGGTGGTTGGTATCGCCAAGTTTGATTGATTAATTAACCATTTGAAGTTAACATCCGTTAGTTTCGTAAGAGCTTTGAAGAAAACTCTAACGGGATTCGACATGTCTAGTTGTGAACTTTGCGGTGGAACTATGAGGAAGTGTTACATTGATTTTTAAATATTTACAAATTTTTGCTGACTTGGTTTCTTTCCGGCGATTTATTATGATTTATCTCTAACCGAAGATATTTACTCGATTATCAAACTTTGAAAGCTTTTGAAAATCCGTAGTCAAAGTTCGTAAATTTTACTTCTTACGCAGTGGCTTCTATAGTATGATGAAAAATTTATGACTGGAAATATTTACCTAATCTCGGCTGAAACAATGTTTTTGAATTTACGAATCCTCTCCCGCATTACGCCTTTACGAAATTATTGTTTTCTATTCATTTAAAATTGTTATTATTTTAATGATGCCCGATTTTTTTTATGCTTTAGTTATTATTATTTTCTTTAATGTGAATACTCACAATAGTCCCAGCCGTCTGGAGCCACTGAGACTATGGCATCCCTAATTGGGGTATGCTGTGAGGCTGAAGGTAGTGGAAAGGGGAAGGATATGGGAAGAGGTATGTGGGAAAGTACCTGGCAATTCAGATCTGGTCCCCAAACACGGCCAAAGCCATGCCAAGCAACGTTTCAATTCTGAATAGTGGTCTTGCAACAGGGCAATACTGAGAGTATCTTCCACTCTGGAACGTGCCGCAAATATACTGATCGTTATTTTAAATGAGTAATTTGTGAAATCGCACAAATTAATCAAATAAAATAAACTTCCACCTCCAGCTTATCCCTCAACCACATAGACCGTCGTGAAGAAACATTTCTACCATTACGTACTTATCGTTATTGTAAATTACCTAAACAGGCTAGACTTCAATTTCTTTTTGTTTTAAATAAAAACATTAAAAAATCAGTGGGTATTGAACAGTTAAGGTCGGGGTGAGGGGTTGGGCAGTTTCTCGACTGTGTGACAGGTAGAAAAGTTGTTTTCGAGGAATAAATTATCAAAAAAGTAACCGGAGATCAAAATTGAATTAACTATTTTTTCTCCAAATAATGTCAGAAATCACTGGTTAAAGTAAATCAAGCACGTCCTTTATCCCAATGTTTACTTTTTATAAGTCTAAAATATCAGCAAATGAAACCATAATCATATTTACGAGTACCTACATGTATTTTTACCATTAGCATTATTTACACAACGGTCTCAAGTTTTTTTTGCACCCGGTGTAGTAAGTCATGCACCACAAGAATGGGGAAGATGCCTAACAGGGTGCTCAACCCAAAGCACGTGACCGGATAACAGCTGTTGCGAACAAGAACCGTATCGCACCAATTATTACACACAATGCAATAGTTGCTGGCCGAGTCTAAACTTTAATATCCTTTCTAGGTAACAAACACAACCCAAAGCTGTCACGCTTTGGGAAATGCCAGACTACTGTTGTAATATTTCGCGTAGGTACTGTTTACGTCCTTCATGCGTCAATATAAATACATTCAACATCGATATTGGAAGAAAGCCAAACAAGAGGTCTTTTGTCAGAAGACATGGTGCAAACTGGATTGATTGACTGACGTTAGTTTAAAGGTTAAAATGGTGAATAAAAAATTATACTTCAAATTTTTCCGATTCGATCCAAAGAAGGCGAAGAAAAAAAGTCGTATTCAAGCAAAAGATTATGTGGTCAAAGATATGCCGAGTTTGATACTCTCAGAACAGAATTCTTTGAATAAGACAACGAAAAAATTGTTCAAAAACCTCTTCAAGTATACGGAAAAGTTGTACAATTTTATGGGGGGTGTGTTGGCAATCTAACTTACCAGGTGTAAGATTACCCCGTGGCTTGGCTCCGAGGATGGCGAGATTAACATTAGCCTTCCTTCCGTCTATAATGGGGTTCGGGTCCTTGCACGCTCTTTCTGCTGAGGCTCGATCGCCCATTATCACCTGTAAAAAAAAACAAATATTTAGAGTCTAGAATTTTCGTAAATTTAATGGGTATTTTTGCAGACACAATCTTGTTGTTTATTAAAAAGAATCTAAAAGTATTCATTGAAAAAATGGGTACGGCAAGATTGAAAAATGTATGTCGAATTGATACCACCTGGTAAACGAAAATTACCAGTAAAATTCCGGTTGCACATAAAATATTGTTATAAATGTTTAAATTTTTGTTTGTTGGTCATTTTTTTAATTGCTTAAAAGAATTGTATTTAATTTTTTGGAATAACTTAATGAGCGGAACCTCAAAATGTAATATTTAATTACTGAATACAATATTAGCGATTCCTAAACGAAAATTTGAAACAGAAAAAGATAGGTCATATCTAGGACATGAACCCAAGACCCTTGCCTTGTTTAGGAATCGTTAATATTGTCTTCAATAATTAAATTATATTTGGGGTAGCCACATCCTTATTGCCTTGTGACCGGTGTGCTTGGAAAAAGCAGTATTCTTAGATTGATTGAACCAATTAAATTCGGCGAGCACGAGATCAGGATGTGTTTAGTTATTTATTTTAAAGTATTTTCATCGCGCATTAACCGGCGGCATTAAAAGTTTCATCTTCTAATGGCGACTAGCTGTTAACAATGCAATGTCTTGCACTAGAGGTACGTCCAGTAAATGTCAGTAAAAATAAGGCGACGGGTGAAGAAATTGTCGAATAATTAAATTGTAACAAAAATAACGTTGGAATTTCCATATGCTTTTTTAAAAATTATTATAACGTTGCCATGACCGATTGAAGGTTTTTGCATTCCCATATTGCAGAGCAAACTATGGTGGTTGCACATTCCCCCTCTGCTTCAATGTAGCTCATCACTATAATAAGGGTTGTTTAAATCAACTTTTCACTAAAGGAGTGAAGCAATATTTCAATTAAATATCTGTTGTATGGCTAGTTAGTACACGGAGAAAAATGAGCACGGCTAATTTCTAATCCGGTTATAAACGGGATTACAGGCCGTTTCTAGAAAAACTTTTAGTAAATTTCTAATGTATCGGAACACGTGTACATGCAACTACATTTGCCTTGATAATATATAGTGACGAAATGCGAAAATATTAATATTTTTATGAAGACGTGTTCCAACATCGTGATAATACATTCAAATTTTACTAAAAGTTTATCGACCTGAAGGTTTTAAGGGCCTGAAATCCCCTATTTAACCTGATTACGTATAATTTGAAGAGATTCTTAATAAATTTGCAATACTCAATTTTTTTCGTGTATTTTCAATTTCGTGATCAACGTAACTTTTTTCTGATTTAGCGATTGATATAGAACTTTGAAATATGTACCTTAGTCATTTAGACGTCAAAAAATAAGATATTTCTTGTAGGATAAAAAGAACGGAAAGCAACGAAGTACCTAATCGTACGTTCTATGCGTAGGAAATCCTATTCAGATCGGTGATCCTGATGTTATTAATATAAAGTATATTGTTTACTAAACGCCCATATTATTGAATAAATATTTTGTAAGAATGTGAGGTGAAACATAATAAAACCGAAGACATAAAATGCCCCTTGTGGTTTTCTAGCGACCGTTACAGATTAAGTGCGCGACGAGTCACCTTTGTGAAGTTGCACATGAAACTGCCGAAAGGCGTAAAAATAGATTACTGTTTCGCAGTCTGTTCGGTGGAAAAAACGTAAACAATGGACGAAAACAGCGGCTGACGAAGGATTGCGGGGACTCGAAATGGGATTCAATGGGTGTCAGAGGCCGGAGCTTTTTCGATTCAGTCCATTGGTCCGTGCATATTGGCCTACGGCTCTATATGCACGACTCCTGTCTGGAACGCGACGTCTCTTCACGCTGGGGGAGGATTGACCTGCACACTCGCGTATATACCTTTCAGTGTTTCAGTCCATCAAACATGTCGATCGGTTAGCTGGTCGAGCAGTCCAAAGCGTCGGTTTCTATCCCATGCTACCGACGTAAGTCTTTCACCATTGCACAAGCAACCTTTGACGATGGTATGAGGAGTTCAAATATGTTTAGGTTTGTAGAAATCTGAAAGTATGTGTGTTTTAAAAAAAATCTGTGTCCTATTGTGTTGTAATCACACTCTAGTGTTAACTATTTAAGAAATATATTTGTACAGCGCCCTTGAGGTGATTACTCACGAAAACGGCGCTATATAAATTAGCCAAATATTATTATTATACGGTGAAACTTTAGGGTGTAAATAAACATGTTACCACTCGGGCACATCTTTGTGGCGTCGAATTATCCAGATTAAATAATTAATAATAAACTGCTACTTGCTACTTAGGTACGTACTTGATACTTGCATCGTTAAATCGTAAACAAAGTAATTTACGTACTACGGTACCTACCTGTCTACCAGGTGACAAAACGTCACGGGCCGTCTTACACATTACGAGAACTCGCCGGAAGGTTCGAGTCTACGGCCTATGCATAATCGCCGCACTATCGAAGGTTCCTGAAACGTACAGTCTGTGCGAGTGCCTAGAATTTAGTTGCCATCCAACTACCCACTGCTACCGTCGGCCGTCTTGTATAAATAAGCCCGACGCAGCGAGTCAGTCAGTCAGACATAATTTCGCCGCCAGTCTACAAGGAACAACGAGTGTTAACCCGCGCTAATCTTACTAGCGCGAGGGACACGTACCCGGCTTCGCCCCTATCATCATGGACTCAATCGGGACATCATCATAGCGCCTCGGCCACGTCCGCGGCCAGCGCTACTCGGATTACAAGCGCCCTGGTTCCAGCGTCTCTGACCAGCGCTTCTTCCACGCTACCATGACCACCACGAGGACACGCAGCATCCTCACTGGTCTACATCGTTCCCGTTCAACTGCCCACAAGGTCCGTCGCACCTTCGGCCGTCTCCTCAGCACTGGAGTGCCTGAAGACCAACGTTCTTCGCCAGTGCCTGACCTCCATCGAGTCCCGGTCATCAGCGCCCGGCGTCGACTCACTGACCCGCGCTTGACCAGTACATCATCAGCCAGCATCCGGTGTATTCTTCTGTCCTACGTCATCTCCTTGTCACGGCTACTGACTCACCAATAAACACATGTGACCTTCACAACCTTCTTTCATTTCGTGCCTCACCATCGATCCCCAAAGTGGTGACCCCGACGTGATCTGCAGCCCGACGTGATCTGCAGCCCGATGTGATAGTGTTACCTCGACTCACCGGTAACCCCGTCTCAAAATGGGTGATCAGTAAAGGCATCACGGAGCATCACGCACCAGACCATCTCCGCACAAGCGCGGATAGTAGTGCCACCATGGTTATCTGAGTGAATCATTAGCCTGTGTTGTGAACATGTGTTTTGCAAAATTTTTTTTTTTTATGAAGTGTCACAGTTAAAAAGACATTCGTCTCCGAGCTATTTCTTCTATCGCAGCCCTCAGCAAAGCTGCTGGGAAGGGGGTGTCTGTGGCGTCGAATTATCCAGATTAAATAATTAATAATAAACTGCTACTTGCTACTTAGGTACGTACTTGATACTTGCATCGTTAAATCGTAAACAAAGTAATTTACGTACTACGGTACCTACCTGTCTACCAGGTGACAAAACGTCACGGGCCGTCTTACACATTACGAGAACTCGCCGGAAGGTTCGAGTCTACGGCCTATGCATAATCGCCGCACTATCGAAGGTTCCTGAAACGTACAGTCTGTGCGAGTGCCTAGAATTTAGTTGCCATCCAACTACCCACTGCTACCGTCGGCCGTCTTGTATAAATAAGCCCGACGCAGCGAGTCAGTCAGTCAGACATAATTTCGCCGCCAGTCTACAAGGAACAACGAGTGTTAACCCGCGCTAATCTTACTAGCGCGAGGGACACGTACCCGGCTTCGCCCCTATCATCATGGACTCAATCGGGACATCATCATAGCGCCTCGGCCACGTCCGCGGCCAGCGCTACTCGGATTACAAGCGCCCTGGTTCCAGCGTCTCTGACCAGCGCTTCTTCCACGCTACCATGACCACCACGAGGACACGCAGCATCCTCACTGGTCTACATCGTTCCCGTTCAACTGCCCACAAGGTCCGTCGCACCTTCGGCCGTCTCCTCAGCACTGGAGTGCCTGAAGACCAACGTTCTTCGCCAGTGCCTGACCTCCATCGAGTCCCGGTCATCAGCGCCCGGCGTCGACTCACTGACCCGCGCTTGACCAGTACATCATCAGCCAGCATCCGGTGTATTCTTCTGTCCTACGTCATCTCCTTGTCACGGCTACTGACTCACCAATAAACACATGTGACCTTCACAACCTTCTTTCATTTCGTGCCTCACCATCGATCCCCAAATCTTCATAAAACTCGTTCTTCCATTATTGAAAATATAATATAGATTTAGAAAGAAATTTACAGATTAAGAAAGAGAGAACACATAGCTTTTGCTTTACATTTAAAAGTTTACCGTAGACGTTCCGTACAATTTGAAAATATATATGTATAAAGCAGAAATCCTTTTAAGGTCCATCCGTTCTCCCGGTCAAAATTTGACAATTAGTTTAATAAAAGCTTTAATTATGATTACGATATTTTTTTAATATTTATATTTTTTATTGCATATTATGTTTATTTGTAAAATCATAATCTGAATAGTATTTCATCTATTTTCAAAACAGAATTTCATTCTGGGATATGTTTAAAAACAGCGAATCTATTTGAAAAAGATTGTCAAGCTGGAATATTTGATTTATATTGTCTAGGCCCGAGGAGGCAAAAAATACGGACGGTAAAGTTTTCAAAGACATTTTTCTTATTTAGTAGTATATATGTTTTATCTCCTTCTTCCGTCCTTCCTCTCTGCCTACCCCTGCGGTGAAACGGCGTGATGGTTAGTTAGTTAGTTTATTTTTTGTCTAACCCTTATTTCAGTGAATCATTAAAGAAATATTTTAATTTAGTTAATTGTTATTATTGATGAAAATAAGCAGTTATAAAGGGTGTGTTGTGAGGTTGAAGGGAGTTAGAAGGGAAACATATAGAGGAGAGAAATGCCGAGAAAGTACCTGGTTATTCAGATGCACGACTAAAGCCATTTCAGGCAAAGTTTAGATTCTGAATGATGGTCTTTTACTACCCTGACCTTAAAATACTATGTATCTATAACAAATAATAAGTGTCGAGAACCTAAATGCATAATCGCTTCAGAGCGTGCAACTAGATTACTACTTTGAGTCAACTGTGTATCATCTATTCAGGACAATAATAAATTAAAAAAACCAGAGGTTTTACCATTGAGCTGAGAGCAGATTTTCCTTCTATGGTTGATCTAAGATACAAATACGCCGACATTTGTAAATTATAATCTACCCTTAAAATTTTCTTTAAAGATGTTCCGTGCTTCAGATTCCCCGCGAATAAGGGCTGCCACAAGGGCACTCGAGACTCCTACCGTCCCTTCAGTCTGTGCAGAAGTACCTTCCTCCGCCGCTCCTACCTTCCACCCCTAGTTCCTCCACTGTGGCGAGAGAACCTCATTAAATTAGAATATCGAACTCCGTAGTCGACTTTATCATTCTCTGACAGAATTTCGAGAATCGTTGTTCTATGAACTGTTAAGAAACTTTCAATATACGTAAAAGTAATAAAGTCAAACTAGTCATGAGTTTAAAGTCCTCATGCTTAATGGATAAATGTATGCATGAATTAAAAGATTAAGGTAGATATGGGCGCGGAATTCAATCTGAAAGAATATTATCTGTCGTATGCTTATTCATTTGCATGGAAGATGTACGGATTACAAGATTTTAATAAACGCGACTACCGTGATACGTGCATCGAGAGAACTCAAGTAAATTGTAATATCTTCCATGTAATGCAAAAAACGTATCTGCATTTCTCGTGTATTGAGAAAATGGTGTATGAAGAATATTTGAAGATTTTTCAAAAATCCTTCAACTGCAATATACAGATATTTCATTCTGTAATCAGTATGATAGAGGTTGTTATTATTAAAAAAATACTTTACTGTTTTAAATATAAAATAAATTATATTTTTTTTACAATTGCAAAGAAACAATAACGATGATATTAGATAAATAGCATAGGTGATCTTTTTACACAACACAGTTGGTGATTTTGTTGTTGGTGTTTCTGCATTTTTTACTCAAAATCGCGTTTTGCGCACATGTGGTTATTTTGAATTGCATGAGCTGTGTGTAAGTTCTACTATAAAATAAATAAGATCTGCCTACCTATATATTCACAACGCTTTTTTAATTGAATACTGCACAGGAGTCCAAACTATCTGGAGTCAGTGGGATTATGACTTCCTCAATGAGGGGTACGCTGAAAGGCTGAAGTGATTTGGAGGGGAAATAGAAGAAGGTGGGAATTACCTGAATATTCAGATCTGACCACTTAATACGGATAATTCCATTTCAAACAAATCAACCTTTCTATTTTGATTTGTGGTCTTTCAACAGGGCGATAATAAGTGTACGTAACTAGCGTATGCAATACAAGAAAGTTCAAAGTTGTTGTAATACAGGGTGCAGCAAGAGAGATAGTGAAGTTTCGAAGGGTCGGTACATCCCGTGTGGTGGGGGTAAGAACCTGGTAGAGGTCTCATTGTGTCGGGAGTGTCGTGCCGTTTACCATGGTTTGGTCCGGACAGCACCAGGGCTTCGCCATCCTTACGTTTCTTGAAAATGGCCGTTCGTTCGTTGCCGCCCAGCGGGCCTTGTGGCTATAATTTGCGACTTCTTCCTGCGGAGCTACCTGAAGGAAAACGTTTACATCGGCCTTACACTTTAGAAGAACTCAAGGATCGAATTCTAACCGTAGAGATGTGCCAAAATGCAGCCGTAAACTTCAGAAATGGCCTTCATCTTTCTGATGGCATCTTCATGATTTGATCCATAAAACGGCATGATTAGGGTTGCCATATTCGGCTAGGGTCTCGTCGGGACGTTTCAGGATGGAGAAAATAAAATTTTTGTAATACTTAAACAATTTCTTTATTTTATAATAAGTAAGTAAATATGTTTGTTTTTTCGTAGGAAGCAATCACTTTGTGGTTAGACATTTATATATTAAATCAAATAAAACACTTTGTTTATTAAAAGTCGTGGTTAATAAACAAAGTGTTTTATTTGATTTAATAAATATGTTTGTTTTATAGGTTACTTTAATTGGTACTAGCAGAAGTACTTGGCTGGCCATACTTTTCAGAAGATTTCGCTTTTCTCAACAATTCTGGGTACCTTTTAACATAATTGTAGAACTCTGTACAAGTCATGTTATAATTGACTTGACACTGTAAAATCGACTCCACAGTCTCTGGGAGCAGGCGATTTCGTTCATGAGTCCACTGGGCCGACATTAATGAAAAAACTCTTTCTACTGTGGCGTTGTGAGCAGGAATAGAAAATAAATACTCGCATAATTTCAAAAGTTCAATCAATTTAAAAATAATTTCAATCGGGACATTTAAGGTTTTGTCGGGACGTCGGGACAGATAGCTCAATAAAGGTGACAGTCCCGATATATCGGGACGGATGGCAACCCTAGGCATGATGTACAGGAAAAAATAAAAAGGAACGTTCTGTTTTTGCACTGTCTGTTTTGCCGCACCCTGTATTTTTCGTCATTTTATTGATTTTAATAAAGGTCCTTTACGGGTTTAGCAGAGAAACGTTCAACAATAACACGACCGTTTTAAGAGGAATTAATTGTATAAACTGGTCAAATTATTAAAGTTCTCACTTCAAAGATAAGAATAATCATTTAATATAAATTTAATAGCAGCTAACTTCCTTTTTCGTGTTAATTCGTATAAAATCAGAACGTTATCGGGACATACGTTCTAAAGATATCAGCTTCGATACGATTAAAGTTATCAGGTGAATAAACATAAATTATCGAATCTTGTCAAATAATTTAGTTCGTATTAAATAATGTATTATTATTACAACAAACTCTAACTTTAGTTCGTATAATATAATGTATTATTATATCAACAAACTATAACTTTAATTGGTATTCTATAATGTATTATAATATTTTTACAAAATAACCTTAATTCGTATTTTATAATGTATTATTATATGAAACACTATTACTTTAATTCGTATTCTATGATGTATTATTATATCAACAAACTTTAATTTTAATTCGTATTCTATAATGTATTATTATATAAACAAAATATAACTTTAATTCGTATTATATCAACAAATTATACTTTAATTTGTATTCTATAATGTATTATTATATAAACAAACTATAAATTTAATTCGTATTCTATAATGTATTATTATATCAACAAACTATAACTTTAATTGGTATTCTATAATGTATTATAATATTTTTAAAAAATAACCTTAATTCGTATTTTATAATGTATTATTATATGAAACACTATTACTTTAATTCGTATTCTATGATGTATTATTATATCGACAAACTTTAACTTTAATTCGTATTCTATAATGTATTATTATATTTTTTTTTTTTTTTTAATTTCTTTATTTAATATTAAATTTACAATACATGTTATTACATTACATTAAGTTTATTTTATTTTTTATTATAGTACATCGTGATACACCTTTTTTAGAGCAAATGCTCGTGTTAAAAAGGCGGAGAAACGCGTGTAATTAATGATTTCACATATTTTTTCAAAGAGTGTAAAGATAATGAAAGAATTTTTATTTTTTAATATAACAAAATAATTTTTTTAAATGTAACAAAATTTTATCAAATAGAAAAGAGAAAAGGATGTAAAAGAAGGAAAGAGATAAGAAATAAGAAATAAGAGAGAAGGATTTCAATATAATAATAATTGAAAGATTATATTGTATTTTAAAAGTATAAACGATTTTAATATGCTATTGATATAGTGTTTTTATTGAGCTTTTGAATTTTTTATAATTCGTTTCCAATCTTAAGTTAAGAGGTAATTGGTTAAACCATTTGACACCAAAATATTTATAAAATTGTTGGGCTGTGGTGGTGTTACAGCGCGGGATAGTTATAGAGCCAAGAATACTTTGTCTATTGCTGTTCGAAAAAGTTATTAAGTTGTCATTGTTGAAACAATCTTTATGTATTTGAAAAAGAGTTATTTTTTTATAAATAATATGAAGTGAAGGGACTTTAAATTCTTGAAATAATCTAATTGTGGGGTAATCATACGGTTTTTTCAAAATTATTTTTACTAATATTCTTTGGATGATTTCTAAAGGTAACAGAGAAGTTTTGAATGCTCCACCCCAACCAACAATTCAAACTAACAAACAAACCAAATAAACAAACTATAAATTTAATTCGGATTCTATAATGTATTATTATATCAACAAACTTTAACTTTAATTCGTATTCTATAATGTATTATTATATCAACAAACTGAGACCTACCTATTCACTTTTTCTAAAAGTCTAAATGAATTAAAAAATTTGTAATGGAACAACTCTTAAGAAAAATAAAAAAAAGATAACGGTCTCAACTGGGAATGGAACCCAGGATCTTTCTCTTACCAGGACACATTGGGACCTAATTATTATAGAATTCAGAATTAACAATATTATCTTGTAAATCTAGTATTACGCCGTAGTTGTAAGTAATATTATAGCAGTATTGTACCTACTGTAATACCTACTTGGTCTTAAAATTATGTACAGTTTCAAGTTACTACTTATAAGTCTTACTTTGTAAGTCAGTGGTTATTAATCTTTGCTATAAGCCACTAGTTATAAGTCATTGTTGTAAGTCACTAGTTATTAATCTTAGTTATTAGCCACGAGTTATAGTTGTAAGTCACTAATCTTAGTTATAAGCCACTAACAATAAATCGAAGTTAAGTTAAGTCTAAGTGATAGGAAATATGCTAAATGTATAAATTAAGTTCTTAAGCGCCCTTGAGGTGATGTTCTCTCGACAACGGCTCTATAGAAATGATCTAATCATTATTATTATTACTCTTGCTTGTAACGAAAACCCATACAATATAGTAGTGTAACATGTTCAGCCCGTTATGGGGTGAGTATGGTATGGGATAATACGAAAATTGATTAAAAAAAATAAAACCATTGTTTTGTTCTGTGAACATGAAAACATCGTAAAAATTGTATTAATGACCAAAAAACTAAGCTCGTCCGTCTGTAAATAGAAAGCACAACACCCGACGACCGACCATTCTCCATTCACCGTTCATCCCATCCCCTGCCCCTTCCCCATACATCCTTCTTCCGAACAGCTGAGCTTTTGTCGTGCGTTTAATAGCCTCCGTCCACATCTGCTACAAGCTACGCGTGGCTAGGCACAAGGGTAGAAACAGACACGTTGTAAAAAAAACATTTCATTCATATTCGTGTGAAAAATCAATCTTTGTAACTGAACTCCCTTTTCGTGCTAGCGTCTAAATGCAGCTAACATTGCGAGTACATACATTTATTTTTGATGTTTGGCAATGGTAAAAAAGTGGCTTAGTGCAAAAGTTATTTATGATTTTGGTTGGTTTTCAAAGATCACTTTGGAATGGTTTACTCTTTTTACTTGCGACATTGAACAGCTCGAGTGTTTTTGAATGAATTTTCAAGCTTGACTAGTCGAGGGGATCGTAAATCTTTCTACTCCGTGCCTGCTGAGTTTGGGTTCTACAGAATGCAGTCTACGCCGAACACCTGGTTAGGGTCTTCAACCTCTGGCTTCAAAGCCCAAAGGGATCCTATTGAATTACTAGTAAGTTGATGATGATTTATGGCACTACTTATATGTCGAATAATATTACTACATTCTATCATAGAGCATAATATACTTGCATGGCATTGTCTTAAGACCATTAGGGTGGATTTCATATAAATTACAAAATTCCTGCTACTGAGAACTCGATCGTAACCTCTATCTTTTACTTGGTCGATGGTAACAATTATAATTTGCAAGAAAGATTTATTTATAGGTTAGAAGGATTTCTCTTAAGAGGATCGACTGTGAGACCTTTTTCATACAGAAGTTAAATTTTGGATTCGAGGCCAAAATACCCGACCAAACTGAATAATTATTAGTAACAAATATCAAATCCAAATTTAAGTTTTTTATGAAAATGGCCGCACAACGGCTCCTCTTAATATATGGCAATAAATTCCTAGCAAGGGAAAAATAAGTCAGACACAGTAATATTTACGCTGGGAACTTGTTTTTTTACGGGTAATAAATATTTTATTGCTTTGTACATTCACGGAAAATCTAGCATGGTGTCGAAACAATTATCCAGCAACTCGTGAAAACAAATGAAAATAATTTTCAACTGGAATAAATGAACCTACCTGCGTAATGTTGAAAACCCATTATATTCTGTAGAAAAGCGGAAATTTTGAGCGTATAGAAAGTATTTTTATAAAGGCAACCATTTTAAACAAACAAAAAAACTAAATATTTTTTTACGACAAACGCTCACAATACCCGAAATAATTCAATATCACTGCAGTTTTATAAAATAATGAGCAGTACCGACCCAGTGTAAAGCTTTTGACAAATAATAATATCATATTAAATCGTTTTCATTCCTTTAGCACGAAAACCGGTCAAATCATTTTTCATAATAATGCACGTGAGATTTAACCATGTGAAAAGTGTTACTGTAAACAAAATTAAAATAAAATAGAAAAGTATAGTAAAAATAATTATACAAAACAAAATTTAGAACATTATATGATGATCAACTGAATATAAAATATGTAACAGTAACATAAAACAATATAGAAACTAGAACAATACTTTATATAAGACAAATCACTAAAACTACATTACCAACGCTACTCTAATTTGTAGGATTCAACAAAGTACTTGTATAGATTACGCTTACTTCTATAAATGGAGTCAATAAATATATCAATAGAACTCCCAAACTTGTTTCCCAGATCATGCATCTTATTGGTTAGTGAGTGTGTCTGATAGTTGGTTGTGTATGTATTTCAGAAGAATGTTATATTTTGGCTTTTATTCCTAGTAGGCACGTGGAATTTAATAGTGGCAACGATGGCAGGACTGCCAATTAAGATTTTTATGACTCTATGTAACACAACTAGGTCTGACATAATTCTCCTATCAGACAGTGTTATTAGATGCAATTGATCCATCAATCCGACACAATTAAAGTATTCGATTAGAATTCTGAGCTTAAAATTTACGTGCCTTGGAAATTTGTGCTGAACTCTTTCTATATTGTTAGAGTGAACTTTATACAAAAGGGACCAAATAGGTGAATTATATTCCACTTGACTTCTGACTAACGGGTGACTAAAACAATAGTGGCTAAAAACGAAAATTGTTACTTCAAACAAAAGTCAAATAAAAAAACGATTAACTACAGCAAAAGTGGCTTAAAACGAAAAGTTGTTACGGCAAACAAAATTAAAATAAAATAACTGTTAAATAAAACAAGAGTGGATGAAAACGAAAAATGCTCAAAGCGAAAGGAAATTTTCACAAAGTAGATTAAAGTTTTTATAATAAAAAAACAAATGGTTTTGAATTTAAGGCTAAAATTCATTAATAATCTGAATGACTTTAAAATAAAATTAAAAGCACTGGTATGCATCTAGTATCTAGTAGGTAGGTGCGTAGTTTTGGCGAGATGACTATGAAAGATCCAAAACATTAACAATAATTACTTTGTGTATAACCACGAATTTATTTGTTTTCGTTTAACACAGGCATTATAAGGGTACACAATGCAACCAATTAAAAAATACAGTGTGCTAATATAATATTCAAATAGAGTGAGACAAAATATAACATAGAAAAAAGGAACAGTAAAACGTAATTAAAATAATTAAAACGTAACCTGGTAACAGAAAGAAAGAGACAGCTAGTAATGCCAATAATCTAATTGACAAAGATCATACCTTTAATCAAAGCACATCGGTGCTAATATTCTCCACAAAAATGGTCATGGCAATAGATTAAGGACGGGTTGTTTCGGAGAATTTAAACAATTCATCACATTTCAACGTTCATTTTCGGGTTCTGTGAAAGTCCTATTCAAGTTCTGTTATTGTATCATTATGGGCTATTTGCTTGATAGAACTGAAATAAAAACAGAATTTGAAAAAATCTTTCACATAACTTGAAAATGAACATTGAAATTTGATGAATTATTCAAATCCTCCGAAACAACCCGTCCTGAGTAATTTAGAAGCACTTGAAATAAAGAAAGCTGTCAGAACTAAAAGTCATATTCTTAATCAATTAATTGTGTCCAATATCACAAAATTAGATATATTTCCCATAAACTCATAAAATTATCCAATTATCCCTTAATCACCTCATCCGTTGAAGCTTTATCTCTTGCGATAAACTCCATTATGTATACATTATCTGTCTCTTTCTTTCTGTTAACCTGGTTTTTTTTTTAATTTCATCCTATATCACTGTTATTCGGTGTTATATTTTTTCTCACTCTATTTGTACATACATAAGCACACACTTTGTATTTTTTATTAGTTTAATTTTGTAACCTGACGTTGCTAGTGTTAAGCGATACCGTTCAGTCATAATAAATCAAATAAATTTATGGTTGTATACAAAGTTATTACATTTTTTTTTTCATTAATATGCTCAATAATAAACTGACTGCTTTCTACAAAATAAATCCAAAACATGTTTTACTAAACAGCAACTACTTGTGTTTTGTGTTCCTCTTAAGACTGAAACAATTAAAATATTTCCAACTAGCACTGTTGTAAAGTGAAATAAGAAGTTTTATTATATTGTTCATAAAAGTATGATTTTATTTTTAAAAATACTTGTGTGTAAATTTTAATCAAAACTGTATGCATTAAAACTGACCAGCGATAAAGTTCGACGTGTTCTGGGCTACGATTGAAGTTTACTAGTTTCGATTTTGAACAAATCCTACATAAATCTTTGCTTTTAATGGCTGTGCAATGCACAATAATGCATTTATTATTATAAAACATTTTCGAGTTTCGTTAGTTTTATGGCATTTTCTATGGATTTTATAGTACGAATGTGATTTAGATAAGCCAAGAAACAATACATCTGGCCTCAGTCAAACCGGCGATAAGGAATTTTACTGTTTACTTAGCAATCAATATCGCCAATCGTATGCCGACCTACCTGCCAATCTACTGACTTGAGGCTACTCAAAATCGATTTATTCGACATATAAATTTATTTGTGTGTTTTTTGCTTCCTCCGCACAATATCGGTAATATAAAGCAAAATTCTGCTCTTTAATTTGTACAACATGACTTAAAAAATACGCATCAATAAAAATTGTCCGTTCGTCTCAGCAAAAACTCTCGAATGATTCAAAATTAACTCAGTTTTCGGTTTTGATTTTCCAGATCAATAACTGTTTACCGTTTACGCCATTTTCATCATGAACTATGGTGAATATCTATTGAACTTTAAAAAAAACTAAACACCGCTTCATATTTATTGTTTTATTATTTTAAAAAATACGTTTTATCTGGAAGAGTAAGAACGGTGAAGTCCAGTAGCAGCACGTTTTAAAAATATGCGTTTTATATATGAACTTGGGATATTTCAAGTCGGTAAGCAATATATATCAATTGTAAACAAAATCATAATATTCAATTCACTGAGCATATAGACGAAGGAGTAGCGACGTTTTCGAACACAGCAGTTTATTAAATATTTTTTTTATGCAGTTTAAGATAGCGCCACAGGCTAAATTTTAAGAATCGTTCGCATGTCAAATAAAGTATCCACCGAGCTAAAAAAACGGCGTGAAATGGGTTTGACACGTGAGACAATGTTAATCAGCACGCTTCAAAAATGAACCCATTTGTGCATTTATTTGGCCATTGCATATGAATAGTAAAATTTATATTTTATTTATTAAAAATAACTAAACAGCTTCAGTAACAATCTTTTGTATTAATTTAGTGTTAAATTGAAGATATCCACTGACTCGGTATTAATATTTCCCGCCATTGAAATGGGCAATACATAATACATATGCTAGTTAGTCACAGAATTACTGCACTGATATAAATTTCGACTTCTAGTATTACGTAGTGGAATCTGAAAGCTTGTTAATGCAAGCAATTCTGGATTACATATTTATATAGAAATACCAAGTCATTGAAAATCCTTCTGTCCGACAATTTAAGCATATTCACAAAATTAAAAAAAAGTGTTGTAGTTAAAAAATTAAAAACTTAGAAAACATAGGAATGTATTTTGTATTATTTCAATAACTTGTACATGAATATTGTAAAGTGGGTTCCAAACCAGAGAATTGTAATCATGTTAAGTTTTAACAAAGACAAAATATAACAATAATAATTAAAATAAAATAACTTTGTTTGAATACCACTTTATTGTATATATTTATAACCAACCGGTTTCAGTTCAACCCGAACCTTCATCAGGGTTAATAAAGTATCATTCACATAATATTGAAATATAAACGATTTCACTACCAAACTCACTCGATATCATCCACTTTCATTCGCCATCTCAATTCATACTCTTCTGTTGTACTTGACATATATTCTCTTGATCTTGCCATATCCTGAGGTAAGCTGACATTTCATTTTTAATTGATTTAATTTGAAGGCATTTAATAAAAGCTCTTCACTAAACTAATGAAGTAGTCTATGTAAATGTAAATATTAGAATGAAATCATTAAGCCCAGCCATAAAGCAGTTGCCACGACATAAACACGCTCCTATGATGCGTATCAGACACGTGTCTGGAAATAAACACCTAATACCGTTTCACTCAATCAAAATAAACACATAAATTATTAAGATTGGTCCGCATGGAATATGGACCACACCTGACCTGGAATCCGTCCCAGCCACTGCATCAAATCACCTCAAACCAGGCCAGGACATTGAATCAAATAAACCTCATATTTCCGTATTATTTAAAAAATACATATGTTAGTTTATTAGGAAAAATTTTAAGTTTATCACATTTAAATTTGACTGAGAAATGACCCAGTGCATTGACCAAAATGAAGTAAATTTTATGCTCTTTTGTACAGAAACTTGATGAAATCTCACGTTTTAGCGTTTTTTATATGTTTCCCTCTATTTCCATGCAAAATTAGGTTGGCTATGCGAAAATTAAAGCGAACCCCCAAGACGTAATATAGCAACTAGAATATATATGCAACTTTTTCAATCCAGGCTTAGGCTAGAAGATACAGATGTAGTTATGACTTACGACCCCGTGTGGGCGGGTAGCTTAATTTTTGTTCGGTGTTTTAATGGACTAAACATATTTGGGAGTGCGTTGCACAAGTGCACTTATAACGGGTCGTCCCCGATCCTGGCCTGGCTTACGGTGGTTTTAGGCTGAACTCAGACGGCCGACAGATATACACTGAGGAAAGGAAAGGAATCCCTGCACGAGAACAGATCAAAGAAAACCTAGACACAAACTAAAGAAAATGCTATTTTTCCATACTGGTGTCAAATAAGCCGGTTTCAAGTAGGCACCGCCACGTGTTAAATAATTATTGCAACCTATTTTGATGCGAGTGATATTTTTGTTATTATAGGTCGCGCAATTAGAGTTGACCACCCACTTTTGGATAATGAGTGTTGACAAGGTGTTGTTCAAAAATGAATGTTTGAAAAGTTTTTGCAGTTATTCCAAAATTTTACATTTATTTTCTAAAAAATTATATATTTTAAAATTATACTGAAATTTTCCCATCTAAATAATAATATTTGGATGATTTGTATAGCGCCATTTTTGTGCAAAATCACCTCAAGGGCGCTGTACAAATGTATAATACATTTCTACAATGATCTATGTTATTACTAACTACATATGGAGATAACATACAGTACCATACTTACCTGGTAGGTCACTTCAGATTAACACTTAATTACCATTAGCTAATTGTTTATCAGCGAAATTTAGATACAGGATTTAGGACATAATTGGAAAATTGTATGTAATTGGACTTTCTCTCAGGAATGGTTTAATTTAAGGGTATGATGGCTTAAAAAGGTAAACAATTATTTTATAAGCAATAATTATTAGCTTGAAACCCTCATCCACATTGAAAAATCTCCTGATAAAAGATACATGACGCCAACGGGACTTGAACCCGTGTCCTTTCGATTTCCGGTCGACAGCTCTGACCACTGAGCTATGGCGGCTTATCTCTTATCCGCGAAATAATTCAATATATACTAGTGTTTCATTCAACAATTACTGCTTGTTACATTTTTTTCACCTGAAACAACCAACTTTTTTTTATATGAGAAAGGCATTGTAAGTGCTAACTCTCTCACTAGATGGCGTCGAGACAAATTGTCTAAATTTTTTGGTGAAGATACTAGAACTTGTCAAATATTATTTTTTTTTTTTTTGTAAAATAATGTTTAAGACAAGATTTTTTATGCATAGCACAAAGGGTAACAATTATTTTATAAGCAATAATTATTAGCCCGAAACACTCATCCACATTGAAAAATCTCCTGATAAAAGATACATGACGCCAACGGGACTTGAACCCGTGTCCTTTCGATTTCCGGTCGACAGCTCTGGCCACTGAGCTATGGCGGCTTATCTCTTATGAGTGTTTCAGGCTAATAATTATTGCTTGTAAAATAATTGTTACCCTTTGTGCTATGCATAAAAAATCTTGTCTTAAACATTAGTTTACCAAAAAAATAATAATTAAAAAGGTAAAGGCTAAAATCTAAAAACAAGCTTGAAATATTCTGTATGTATCTTTGTGCGCACTGTATTCTCCGGCTACGATACCAATAACTATTTTATGCTATCACAATTTAAAAAATAATAATAATATAAACTTCTTTATTATCACCATACATCATGCAGGTATGAGTGAATTTTCGTGATGTTATAAAATCCATATTCAAGTGACGTTGTCATATTTAAGTGCATACTCCGTGTTCAAATATTTAATTTGGGAAAGCATTGTAAAAAAGCACAATATGTAATTAACATCTCAAGCAAATTTTTATGTTTTTGTAAACATGTCGAATTTTATTATGTGGTTAAAGTTTTATTTTATTCTCGCTTACGGCCAATGAAAAAATCGCATAAAGTTATAGAAAGTATCTACATTAAACGTTTTTACATTAAATTTTAAAATGTCGATTGCATGTTTTAGCCGGTTAGATAACCGGTTAGCGTAGCATCCCTTCTACCACAGGGATCTCTTCAAAATCAAAACATACGACTCCTTTTCTCTTGGGGATTCCATAGCTACACTGGCTTCAGATGGTTGGGAGCGGATGAAAAAAACCCTCCGCACAGCTTTACCAAATATGTCACAAGTAAGCACTTGGAAGACCTCAGGTCTCCTGTGTGGAGTTAATAATAAAAATATGTACGATAATCTGAACTAGCAACGCAAAGATAAGTATTTCAATCTGTGTGTGTTTTATTTTTATTTAAAATCACATTACGCAACAATTTTTCTTTGCATTACAGTTTTTTTTCTACATTAACTCCATACAGGACTCACAGGAGGACCTGAGAAAAATATTTTCCGTCAGAGCCTATGTCATCTTTGGAGATGCTGTGTGGACGGTCTTTTAAAGGAAAGAAAGGAGAGGAAGTTCTGGAAAGGAAAAGGGTGTGAGGAGTGGGTATCCGAGAGTCGGTTAGAGACGTAAAAGAGGCCTCCAAGACCTGCACAAACCTCCCCGCCATGAAAGCCAGATGCCCTTGCTAAGTCACCATACGTAGTGAACCACTTGGGGTGACCTATGGCAGTGGTGTTGGTTATCCAATGAATGGTTCCCGGGGCGGCGGTACCCATACCGGCCTCCCAAATTAAAATTATATTGTTGGTACTAGCTTTGAAATTTTCAATTACTTTGCAACCATCAAAGGGAAAAAAATTATTTGGGAAAACACACTCTAAACACGCGATATCCGTCATAATTTGCAAATACACCATAAATAGAAAACCCACTATCCAAAAATATTGATTAACTTCGGATAATACGTCACACATGTCATTTTAAGCGCAGTGGGAGACTGCAATGATTCACAGCGAACTCGTGTTATTAACACGACAGGTCTGTGCGTATTTAACTAACCACTTGTTTGTTAAAACTGCAGTAATAATAACAGGAATCCCAAACCACAGTACCAAAGCATTCCCTGAAATCCCCTACCCACATGGAGATATCGAACGGGGATTATTTCAATTGAATTGGAACCGAGATCGGGCCGTCGCCGTGGCAACGGCTTACTCCCATCTACACCTGGCCAAATATTTAAACAATAAAAAAACATTAACAAAAATGGTTCTAACATCTCAAACATGCTAGAAAAACGCTTTTTGTTAGTTCGAGCTTTACTGTCCCGAACACGCGAATTACACGCTTTTAATGGTCTATGTAGTTCTATGTTGGTACGATTCTTTTGTCTGGTGCAGCTGTTTGTCGATATACTTTTTTTCAATAAACACGCATACAAAAAGAGATGCATTTAACGCAGATTGCGTATACGTACATGCGTAGCATGAGTTACGAATGCAGGCTGCATGCATTATTGAATTGAAAATTTAATAATAATAATGTCTGCAGCGTACGTGGGATTAGTGTTGGGAATGAATCCGAAAACTAATTAGCAAGACGAAAATTGGGGAACGGGTGGTTTCGATGGCAATATAACAAGTAATAAGGGATGATTTTAAATAACATTTGTTTGACTTTTGAAATTTTGTGCCCAGCTTATCTATCATAATGAGCTTTTAAAAAATAGTCAACTAAAATAATATGACAAAAGGGTACAGTTTTAAAAATTTATGTACATACTTACCAACTAAAATAACTATTTTATCGCCAAGAGTTCTAGTTGCCTTAGATGACATGACCTTCGTTACTTCAGGAGTCTGAAGGAAGTGGATAAGAGGAAAGAGAAGTTGGGGAGTATCCGGCTATTGAAAACTTGTCACTAAATATAGATAAAGCCATTATACCCCAGTAAAGATGATAGTATCTTCTATATGTATATGATCAGATTGATAGAACATAAAAAAAGTAAGTTCAATAGGTTGTTTGAAGTAATTCGCATTTTAGATACATTCACCATAATTGACTGTGCGTAGCGAACTTCAGTTTTAAAGCCTACCGTTTTGCGTTTCGTCTATCTATAAATTTATTTGAACGTTTGTAGCCGTGTTGGATACTTCCTTTTTATCCCGCCAGATTTCGCATAAGCGTGGATCCTTCTACGAGCTGTTAAAACGGAATAATCAGTTTTATGGTATCTACCTACCTGAAGAAAGTTTAAAAAAAGAATCATCGAGATAGTAATGTTTCTTAGGACAAATCGTAGAATTCCTTATTTGAAATTTTAAATAAATGTTACACAAAATATATTGATTGCAAGTATGTACCCAGGTAGGTATTTAAGTACCTACTTATAAATCTTATGGTATCAGAAGAAATTTTGGTTTTGATTCACTAAATAAGGGTAAATTGGAAACATACCTTTTTTAACACGAGGTGTAATGTTCACTAGTTTATTACAGAATATATCTTGCTTTAATTCATTTCCGACGATGATCAAGCAGTCTTGGGAAAAGTGAAGGACGTATGTCGTACATTTCCCGAAGTCCGGGCGGACGGGGGTCCCGACTCCCAGTGGCGCAGCACTCAGAATGCCCCGGGGGATCGTCATTATTTTACGGGGCTACCAGGAAAGGCTTTTCGGAAATGGAAAATAACAAAGGCAAACGAATTAACGCACTGTACTCAGTAAAACGTTATGATTTTCTCGATACAAATGCTACAAACGGTTCGTATTCCAGTGAATATCTTACTGATATTATGAGATAATATTTTCTGATTTCCTACATTTTATTGTTGTATTTAACGCATGACTGTTTTATGCGACTATTTGTATTAGCACTTGGACAGATTTTTCTTGGAAGAATTATATGTTTTTAATGTATGTAATCGGTTGGTATTTTTGCAAATCACGGAAATCAAATCAATAAAAAATCGTTAGATACATTGTCTTATTTGCTGCAATTCCTAATTATATTATTAATTTATTTGATTGTTCGTCTTAATTAATATTTGTCTAATTTTTTTATACTTTGTTAATTTATTAAGAATCTCTTCAGATTATTGGTAATCCGGTTAAAACCGGGATTGCAGGACGTTATCTGATAAACTTTTAGTAAATTAGTAATATATTGGAACACGTGTTCATGAGCCTGCGTTTGCCTTGATAATATATAATATTTTTTACTAGATTTCTACAAATATTAGGATTTTTATGTTCCGACCTCCTGATAATAAATTCATATTTTACTAAACTTTTAACAAAAAAACTGTCAATTCATTCGTTAAGGGCCTGCAATCCCGTTTTTAACTTTATTATCAATAATTTGAAGAGTTTCTTAATAAATCAGCAATACACATTTTTCTCCGTATGGATACCTCTCCTCATTCATTATGCTCTTTTCGACAAACTACTGGTTAAGTTAGCTGGTAGAATATTGTGTGAAGTTATAAATAAAGGTAGGTATTAAAAAATATTTTCAGAGTAATAAATTTAATCAACCATCTACCTATTCATTTCGGTTATCGGTGCATGCATGAAGTGGTATGAATTATTCCTGCTTATTCGTATTCCTGCGAGAAATTATTCACGTTCAATGAACTTTTAATTGGAACACAGACAAGCAATTAAATAGAAAGCAATTTAATTTAATTTTAAATAATTATGTTAATTTATATTTCTTTTGTTTTAATTTTTGAAAGATTTATTAATTTTTCTTACTAATAGTGTTCATTCGAAAGGAAAATTTCTGTCATCTCTCAAAAAATGTCGATGTATTAACATTTTATAAATACTTTCAGCTTTTCAAAAAACCAAGAATTAAAATATCCCTTCATTTCCACGGATCTGCGATAGTAATTTTGTTACTAAATTCAAATGGAAACACATTATCCCTTTCGGTATATATTTGAAATAAATAGAATTCATTCCTGTCTACAGCGAATAAAAATTCACGGTTTTCTTTTTCCAATCGCTGGTATAACTGGTTTACGCGATATTTAATTATTGGAAATTAGATAATTTTTATACGCATGTATCCATTTATACATTTCGAAATGGATTTTTGTGTTCAATTTAAATCGAATTTGTAAAAATGTTTTGACTGTATTTTTTCAATGTTTAATTTTTTAATTTTATAAAATATTATGTTTTTTTGTACACAGTGCATGATTGGTCATTTACGTGAAACACATCCTCTGAGACCTAATGGTAATCTATAAGACGAAATTAGCAATAACTTCTAAACTATTGAAGTTTGAAAGGGTAAAACGTTACTGATTCACATATACAATTTCACTATCACCTACGAGAACATAAAATTGTGAATATTACTTACGTTGATTTTAACAACCTAAATAAGAACATTATCAAAGTATCTATCGGGTCATGTGGATTATAAGGTAAGGATAGGCACTGATTAGGTTAGTCAAATAATAATTTCCATGGTGTATCTATTCTCGAATTTTTATCTGTCCGTCATCGAATTATCGCCCTCGCTGATAAAGGAATGTACCTACAAACACTTTGATTTTTTTAATATAAAAATAAACCATACATTCAATATTTTATCTATGATTTGTAACGATTTGCTCGGGAGAGTCAAGGCCCCGATTACAAGACTATGAAATATTTTGATGGGACAAGTTTTCAAAAATATAATATTAAGCCATTAAGATTGGTTTGGTATTTTAATATCTACCTAATTGTCTGTCTCTTCTATTATACAGAATTTTTACATGATTCAATTCAAGTAGTATATTATTCACTTCATACCTTGAGAGTGTTTTATCTTTCTCGCCGAATACTTTTTCAAACTAATTCTCAAAGTAAGCACGCATCTACACATGGTGTAAAGTGCACTAACTTCGGGGAGTGATTCTACATAATTTTATATGACGAAAAGGTTGAGAACTTTTTTATAAATTCTGTAGTATTTTCGTAATGTAGTTTTTAGGTTAAAAAGTTGATTTGTTTGTATGGAAAAATATTTTAGTATGGGAAAAAAATTGTAATTATGAAAAAAGTTTTTTTATGTTTTTTACTTCACCATCATGTAGAATCACCTCCCGAAGTTAGTTCACTTTACCCCCGGACACTATGTATTTGACAGTCACTATAATTAAGATAACAAGTGCAGCAAAGAAAAATACTCCTTACTGATTTTAAGTGCGATCTAAATGAAAATCTTATTTGATTATCGAGTAAGTACTTTGCTTGGAGATAATTAATGTACCCATCTCACTAACTTTTCGACTACCTACTAATTGCCTACCAATTCAAATGGTGAACTACAATTTTATTACATTATTTATGCATTTCTTTTGTTTTAATTTTAATTCATTTATTCATTCAAACGCCATATAATGGCATTTACAATATATTGATAATCGTATTACAAGCGTACAGTGATAAATAGGATAATAATGGCAATAAATTAAAGAACAATTAATGTGTAAACAAGTACCTACATAAGTAATTTTGACAGATTTCTTGACTTTCAAGTTTACTAACAGTGTTCATTCGAAAGGAAAATTTGGGACATATCTCTAATTTGTCAACAAAAAATACCGTTGTATTAAAAAGAAAATATAAACTATTATGGTGATTTATTTTTGGGGTATTATGCAAATTGTGTAATTACACATCTGCCCTGATGATGGACACTGCAATACTGTCCGAAACGTTGGCTAAAGACGGAGGTAGCGCAACACTGCATAATACCCCAAAAATAAATCTCTTTAATACTTTTGGGCGTGAAAATCTCAAATCATTCAAAATATAAAGTGTTTTGAATGATTTGAGTGTTAATGTTTTTTTTTTTTTGAACGGCAATGATCCTGATGCAAACATTTTATAAATCTAACAAACTAATTCAGATTACATGAGCACCTATCATATTTGAACGGAAGTTTAAATAATATTCATAATGGATAGTGTAGGTTACCAGCTGACAGTTTTCCATCAATATTCAATAATTATTGCTAAAATCTGTGAAGCTAGCGTCCGACGTGCGTTTATCAAACTCGCCATAAATAAACACGCCATCTATGAATAAAACATTGTAAGACAGGTCGGTTGGGTTACAGTTAAACAATAAATAAATGCTATATTAATTGTTAAATTAGTAACCGCTTCGGTAAAGAACGAAGAAGGTTACCGGTAATTCTAATTTTCAACGCGTGGTTTACAGTAAACGCATGCCGCTGATAGATCAGCTGGAATTTGTTACAGCAACAAATAAATTGATGCATTGTAAAAGAAGTCTCCCTTGACTACCTTGAGGCACGAGGCATAGAGTTATTAGTGTTACAATCCTTGAGGTGACATTTTACAAAAATCATACTACATAAAAACAAGGTATTGTTTAGATTGAGAAAGATTCAAAAATAATTTCTTCAGCAAGGCATGTCACATATATCTTATTCATAAACAAAATAGACATTCGAGTTGAAAACATATATTTTATAGTATATTTTCAATTATATTATATTTTCTTTGGACACTAAAAGTTAGTGCCTGTACAAATTTGGATAGATTTTTTTTACAATTATTTTATTTTATTTATGTCGGTACGAATCTCCTCAGTTAGTTTCTAAATATGATATTTAATAAAAATGGTAATACAAAAATTAACTCTGAAGTTGATTTGCAAAGGTCACGAGACTAAAAAAAAAATACATTGTTTCATTGAAGTATTTGTAGAGATGAAGATCGATGGAGACATTAAGGGAACAATGGGCAGTATTGTCACCTGATGAGACTAGCGGGATGTTGGCAAGCATAGCGACCATTAGTACCGTTCGGTTAATTATTGTCTGAAGGGACAGAAATACATCGGGACTCGACTTGTGAGCTTGAAATTCTCATCGCGTGAGCATCCGAGATGTCGCCCTCTTAATTAAATGCCGTGCAAAAGTTTAGAATTATTTAAAATTAGTTGAAGTAATATTAAAAAAGGTCACAAATTCAAAATGTAAGGAAAGCAAGCCATTAGCGCCATTAAAAAATGTTTTTAAAATATTTGGCAAGTAACACCAACACTTCATTTTGCTAGTGTTTTTTAAACTTATACTATCGGGTTCGATTATAAAGCCCGATTCAATAACTTTACGATGTTATTTCCTTTAAATTATAAATTTTGAAAAGAAAGCTATGCGTTGTACTTGGAAGTCAGGAAGCTTTTAATACGAATATTTTAGGTGATTTAGACGGTATCGAAACTCTTGAAAATAAGTTCGGAAGATGCCCAGCCCCAAGATAATAATAATAATCCTTGGATGATTTGTGCAGCGTTGTTTTTGTGAAAAAAACTCGATTAAAGTATATTTTTTTTAATGCTCTATCTTCTTACTAACTACAATCTATTATAAAAAAATGTATGGTTAACAGATTGCATTCACCATATATAAAATGTACATATTCGACCGGTCGGTGGCTGAGTTAACATTGCGTTTGGGTCCTACCCAGGCGTAGTATTTTCAATTCCTCGGTTTCGTCAATCACAACACAAGCAACATTTTCCGTGGTGCAACTGGTTCAGCAACTGTGGTTTGTAGTAGGAGATTTTCAAATATTGTCAGGTTATTCGTTGCCCGGGAATGTTTGTCTTTTTTAAATAAATATAAAAAAATAAAATACATTATGTACCGGAAGAATCCACTGTTACAGTACCTAAGAAATATAAACTACTCTTTCATACAGAACGTATAGCAGATTAATTCCAGTAACGCAAATGATTCAATAAACAATAGACGCCGATTACGAATACTCTACAGCCAAAAATGAAATGGAAATGTTATACTCGAACAGCTCGTATAACGATATTGTTTTAACTTGAAAGAAGCAACTAAATTAAAAATAGGTCAACTTCTTCTACTGCGTATTTTCCAACCCATTGTCACACTAAGTATCCTGTTATGGGGAATTGGAGACGGGGGATTGTGTTCGCGAGAAGATAAGGAATTCTTGTGTACGTTGGAACTCTAAAGGAGGTCCGATGAGAAAATAAGAAAACATCTCGATAAACAAATAAATACATCTTGGTATCAACTGCAAAGGAATGCCAGCGGATTTAAATTGAAATGCGCTTGCGAACTGATGCAGCTTGATAACGCATACATTAAAACAGCAGTGATTAGAAATGCTATTATGATAATAATGATATTATTTTATTCAATCTTTTCGGATTTTGTTTTTAAATTTTTGTTTTTAACTGATTTTTTAACACCTAATCAACTGCACTAACGATTAGTTCAACTGCACCAACGGATTAGAATTAAATTCAATAACTCTGGAGTAGCGCAATGATCTTCGAATTTGATCTTAAATTCGGAAAGAAATGCATTGTGTAATACAGTTGGAGAGTTAACATTTTTTTTTGATACATTCTTAAGGAAACTGTGTAAAACTTACAAATCCATATCCTCTGCTTTTGCTGGTCTGCCTGTCGGTGATGACGACTGCCTCTTCAATCTCTCCATAGACAGCGAAGTGTTCCCTCAAGCTCTTGTCGGTGGTGTGATAGGGCAGGCCCCCCACGAACAGCTTGGTCCACGTGGTGTCCTTCTGGTGTCCCAGCGAGCCCAGCGTGGCCAGTGCCAGCTCGGGCTCGGCCTGTCCCAGGGTGGGCATCAGCATCCTTAGCGCCTCTGCCCCGCCAGTCGGCAGGGAGCGCTCTGCGGGGAGCTGCGCGAGAATCTTGGCGGTCGCTTCCAACCGCTGCCACTCGCTCTCCAGCTCCGTGCTGTAACCCTGGCTGCCCTAGAATCAACGAGCTCCGCTTATCGCTTTTGGATTGGATGTAGCAGGAAGCTCGACAGCCAGCCTTTCAGTTAGGTCGGACGTAAGAGGAGCGACTACTTGGATTGTTGCTGATGACGCTTTAAACTTATCAGTTTCTTTAATGAGTAAATAATTTAACTTTACAGACCGAAAGGGAAAGATCTCGTGGACTCTTGTTAATTCTTCACAGTCAGCTAATTATAATTACCGCGAACGTGAGATACTCGAGAAGTCCTTCAGTTTTCAGTTCGTCAACAGCGGGGATCGCAGAATGCTCGCTCGGCGAATTTTCCCGATCGCTTCTAGTGGCTCTTGAAAATTTTCGGCTGTCCCTCCAACACACAGGTTTAACCGTATACCTAATAGGAATATTTTTATTTGAGCAAATTATTATATGAGAGCGGAAAGCTTACAAACTGGAACGGACTAGAATCATTAAACTATTGGCGTATTGTCATATTGTGCTGCGTAATTATGGCAAATGTTGCGGCACTCAAAACGGTCGTGGTGGCCAAACACAAAAATAACAGCCCAATTTTGTGATGTTGACACGTTTGCTTATCCCCAAGGACTAATATTGTCTGTATGACGCACACGCTACTGTCTGCTACAACATCAACTGAACGAAATGCTAGACTTCCAGACTTTTCGTGCAGTCGCGCTGAAAACTTGGCTTTTCCGCTGAAAGTTTTTACGTGGAGCTGCACTTTCCGCGGGATCTTCTTTACGCGGTAAACCGGAGTTAAACTGACTTAAACTTGGCAACTGTCGAAGGCGACGGTTGTGATTTCTACCCGATTGGTCGGTGGATGTTTAGCAAGTAATGCAATGGCCGTGGGGTTCTTTCGAGAGATTTGAGCGCGTGTTAGTTCCACCACGTGACAGCCGCTGCGACGTGAGCAGCGTGTAGGACGTTGTTCCGCAACGGAGGACAGAATGCAACTGGCGGCGGTCGTGATGGGTGCTCTGCGCTCTGCTCCTGCTACTCCCCCCCACGGGGCCCTAGCTAATATTAGCCCCCTAGCGCGTGCAGTGGCGGACCGAGCTTTCTACATTCTACTTTACCCGCTGTAAGCTCACCTCAACGTAAGCTCGCCGCTGCGTCCGTTGCGTCCGTGGCACTCGTTGTGATCGGGAACAGGAGTTACCAAGGAACGAAGTCACACTTTATACATGATTTATCACTTCATGGCAACAGTATGAAGACACTACGCATTTACAGAAATACATTATTTGGAATATGAAAACGATTAAGAACTCTGTAACATACTCAAAAAAAAATTCATGAAATAAATTTGCGTAGGTTTATTAAAAAACTGTGTGGGTATCTTATAACGATGAAAATTGTATATGAAAAACCAAAATTTTGTATTGTTATGTAGTTAAACGTGTTTAATATTTCAAAATACCTTAAAGATTTTCCCACTATACATTCAAACAGAGATTAGGTAATATAAAATCTTTTTTTTTTGCTTTTCTGTTTCGGCGTTCAAAGCTAGTTTCAAAATGTCAAAAAAGTATGTGTGGCTTTGTCTTAGAAATTAATCGAATATGCATACAGGCATTTATTTTTATTTCTTGAAATTAATGTAAGTAAATTATCCCCGTCACTGTCCGCGAATAGGTTATAATATGCCTCACACAGCTGTCGCACGATATACTTCACACATGTTCTATTCGTCACATGTGGAGAACTCTCACCGGGCAATTCAACTGAAAAACCGAACATTCAACCATGTATTCTTTCAACTATCTTATTTACTTTCGTTGGGTGTAATAATTTTCGATAAAAACGTCAAAGATGTTATTGGAATCTGAGAAGAAATTGAAAAAACGAAGAAACGAATTGAAAAAAAAAGTTAAATTACTTGTTTCCAAGAATTTTAATTTTATTGGAAATATATTAATGCCAATGAATGCAAACGTGCTTCCAATATATTTATTATTATGTATCAATGAAAGAAAATGTTAAAATATGGATAACAGTTTGAATATTACGAATGGAAAAAATTGTATCACCGCATAATTATTACAATATTTAATTTAACATTTCAAAGACTGTGAAACAGAAGACAGAAGTGTTAATTTATTTTCAATATGAGGGTGAAGTTTCAATTTCACTTTTAATATTACGATATTCATGGTAACTTTACCGTGTAATGAATGTTGGAACATTATATGTTTCTTAAATCTAAAGCAAGAGCATTAATGATAAAAAATCAGAAATATTAATGAAAAATTACAAATATTGAACTCTTTTAAAAAATTTTTTAGAGAAATTATTAACAAAAAAACTGCTTCCCTTATTCACCTGAAAATCGTACAAACAGTCCTGTAATATTCAATTTATTCTGCACGGTAAATTAATTTTCTTTCTAAATACATTTCCAAGATTTGTTTTATTTTTTTTTTATTTTAATAATCATGATTACAGCATATTTAATGCTATAATATTAGATCTGGATTACTGAATCACCTTTCTTAAGTTTGTTGTAGTTATTATTATTAATATTATTATTATTTACCATAACTAAATATTCTTATAAAAAAATTCTTAATTCGAACATAAATTTTCACCAAATGTATAATATTTCACAAAATTATGCTTGTACCATAATATATTATTAAATTAATATTTTTTTTACAAATGTACACTCCTCTTCCATTCACAAGCAAATGCTTTTAATGGAAAAGCATTATAAACCGTATGATACAAAATAACCCATTGTGTAACCTAATTATGATGTTATGTACAAAAGTTTTATAAATAAAAAAATGGTAAAGCTAATATGGATCTCGAATGAAGGGCGAAAGTAATTAGATTTAGTTAAAGTAGTTCAATTAGTGGAACGCCAAACACTGATCGTAATTGAAAGCGCTTGCCAAATAATGCTAAATTTGGATTTCGCGTTTCCGGAGTATCTGGGCATCAGACCTGGAATAAACTCCCTCCGGAACTATTACGCATAAAAGGTGTAACAGAATTTCAGTTCAAACTAAAAATCTTTTTTAAACTCTCATACCCTTTCAATATACCCACCTGATAGAACCATTATCGTATTGCCTATATACATAATTACACTTTTAATTAATGAATTAACATTATTCGAAGCCTTTCGACGATCAATTTTAATCAAATCCCTGTACTGTAAATTTAAAAAAATTGTTTTGTTTAAATAATAACATATCTAATAACAATTCTAATTATGTCTTCTGCGTGCGAATAAACAGTATTAATCTCAAGTGACTTGCCAAGTAAGTATGGTCCTGTATATTATCAGACTGTACATAATGTAAATAAATAATAATTAAGTTTTAGCAAGGCTATACGTTCATCGGTCAAATGCATTGTACATACATACAGTTTTGCAATATCAATTGATAAACTGGTGGATGCATTATGTTAGCCATAATATGTTAAAATAAATTGTCTAGCTTTTAGTTAATAACAAGATCATTAAAAATACACATTTCTGTGCAGCGGTTCCATGCTAACTCAACAGAGTGACTATTCAACACACCTTCAAAAAGTGATATAAAGTCATTAAAAACGATGAAATTTTTTTTTTAACCTAACTTAACATAACCCTATTAATAAAGTTTTTGTTTCATCGCTTTCCATGACTTTATATAACTTTTTAAAGATGTGATGAATTATCATTTTGATGATTTATCCGGTCACCTGTACAGCGCCCTAGTAGCGATTTTTCACACAAACGGCGCTACATAAATTATTTTTAGCATTAATTACAGTCGTGCAACAGTGCGATGTAATTGCCATAGAATACCAAATGTTAGCAGCGGTATTCTAATACCAGCCCAAGTAAGAATAGAAAGGAGAACGTTTGTAGAAAAAATTGTCACTAGTAATAAATTGAAGAATCCCAACTAGAGGAGACCTGGGCAAAACGAGTAGGTAAAAGTTAGATTACTGAAAATTACACAGTATAGATTCCCATATTATTACTAAATTATACCACGTTATGGCGAGCTCTTGCGACTCGGCTTAGAAGTTATTTCTATTACTATTACCATTTCCCCATATCCCCCAAGAGTTATTTAGCTTTGAAATTTTGATTAAACCATAAAAAAATAAGAATTGAAGCCAAAACCGGGTAGTAATTACTAGTGTTTTAATTCATGTGAGGAAGACATGGCACGATCAAGTGAATCAGATACTAGTCGGGTTATGTCAAAAGTCAGAATAATAGAAGAGTATGCATATATGAGACGATGTATGAATGTGAATATGAAGGTACGATTGAGGTAACAAAAAAGTTTTTTTTCTTGCGTTTATAATTATTTCAGTTTTATTTGTAAATACTGAACCAACATTTTTAATGAGAGATATTAGTTTTTAAGTATTTTTTTACAGCTTAGTAATTTATCACTACTTATTTTGAAGTACTTGTCAGACCTTCATTTATAATGAACTGCTATCACTCGCTCCCCTACTATCTGTCCCTGCCCCACATTCGCATATTCACACGCGATAGAGGGGGACGGTCACGTATCCAAAAAAACACCTATCGATTTCCCATCTCGCTCACCTGCGACAGGCGGAGCAGGGTGCGAGAGGGGGACAACCGTGGTTTGCACATGGCCGTGTTTTGGGATGCATATGTCACAGCGGTGGTGAGATATTCGAGAATAGGTTCGCGGACAGACGTCTAGTTAGCAGGGGTGGTCAAAACTTTTACCGGTTTTCACGTTTTTACCGATAATTAATTATAGGGCGGGTTAATTATTTTTTTACCGTTTGCAAATTGTGCAAGCTTTGAAAAACCAGTTAACGTTTTGTTGATGCAATATTTTAATGCGTTTCAAAGTATTTTATTGACAGAACCATTTATTTGGGTTTATTATTGCCTATGGTCTATATGGTCTAGTAGTTTATTCAGTCCTTCTCCTAGACGGAATACAGGTAGTTGTATTGGTGTTCTATCATGATTTCCTCATCTTCAAGTTTGTTGATTTCTTCATCTATTTGTTTATTTATTATGTTTGTTGATTTCCTCATCATGTTTGTTGACTGTAGGTTGTGTTGGTGTTATTTTGTATTTTTTTATGATTTCCTCATCCTTGTGTTTACTTAGTCATATTTCGATTGTGTTTTTAAACCTTTTTATCTCAATGGAGTTTTTTAAATTTTATTTGGAAGGCATTATACAATTTTGTACCATGGAATTAATGTTATTTTCTGGCCAAAAGATGTATTTAATTGTAAAAAAAAATTTTAGAGAAAAATTATGATAGTTATCAATATGATTCTTCTATTTTCTGTTTTGCAATTTCTCGTTATTTGTATTTATGCTTTAGAATTTTTATTATTATTGAAAGATTAACCTGCTGACAAGTTTAACGAGTTTTATAATAAATAATAAAAAACGTATCATTTTCTTTACAATATTAAAGATAACTCTTCATTATTCTATTTGAAAAATGCTTCACCTTCTTTATCCACTTTTTTTTCCCAGTCGTGAATCTGCAGCGAATCATTCATAAAGTACATTTACGTCAAAATAAAGAACTTAGGTAATACTAGGAAATGTAGAAGTTTTTTGAATTTTTGAAATACGCTTTGAAGTAATTTTGCAGCTTGGGAATAAATGATTTATAATAAGACGAGTATTTAAAAAAAAAAATATATATATATATATATATTTGTGTGATATCTGTACGTTATTATTTATTTCAGGAAATTGAATGATGAAGAACAATTCAAATTAAAAAAAATAAAAACCTCGAAATTGTTTAGCAAGGAACAAATGATTTTAAGGCTTTGCTAATGATGTATTTATTTATTGTATTCATTTTCGTTCAACAAAAATTCGTTCGAACAAAAATGAAGGGAAAAAGGGACAAGGAAGAAACTGTGATCCTCGTTGATATTTTCTCAGCATTGTCTCCATGTTAATTATATTGTGTAATGTTTACGTTTACCTGTTGTCTATAGTATTAATTTATTTATTTTCTGTACGTTTTTATAGTTTCTACGAAACTGAAAAGGTAGGTTTACTTACCTTACATTATTTTATGACAACCCTGTTGCAAGCCCCTAACGAATAATGCTAACTAAATTGAAGATGTTTGAGTTCTTTCAGAAGTTAGCCATTAAATCCTTGACCGATAACAACAACCAACAACCACTGATTCATCAAATTACGTAAAAAATCAAACACAGTACACGTGCTAAACAAAATGCCTAATCAATTTTCAATAATCCACCATGATTATTGTCCGTGTGTGGATTTCCACACGCAGGTAATAATATAAATAATATAATAATACTGCGCACTTGAGCCATCTATCGGTGTACGGTGAAAGCGATGGCTTACTATTTTTACGCCCAGAGGTCGCCGAGGCAGTCTGACCTCCCGTATATTGTATTCCTTCCTTCAAAAGCCTTTATTTCCTGTCATACAAATGTCATAATTAAGCAT
Source organism: Hesperophylax magnus (assembly GCA_026573805.1). Lineage (NCBI taxonomy): Eukaryota > Metazoa > Arthropoda > Insecta > Trichoptera > Limnephilidae > Hesperophylax > Hesperophylax magnus. The sequence continues at coordinate 14,344,269 of JAIUSX010000049.1, forward strand.
TGGAACCATCACATATTTATAATTATTATTAGTCTCGCGGAAATGCACTCAAATATTGGTAATTGTTGTTAATTTATTGTTCAAACCATTTCAGCTAGCAGAACTCGGAACAGGATAATGTTTCAATCATTGCGAATTGATAGATTATACGTTTGTTCGCAAAATCTTGTCCCATTACAAATTATTATTAACAGGACCTTAAGAATATGGCTAAGACCTTCAATTATAGATATAATAAAAAAGGTGACCGGATAAATCATCAAAATGATAATTCATCTTTAAAAAGTTATATAAAGTCATGGAAAGTGATGAAACAAAAACTTTATTAACTGGGTTAAGTAGGTTAGGTTAGGTTTAAATTTTTTTTCTCCGTTTTTAATGACTTTACTTCTCACTTTTTAAAGGTGTGTTGAATAGTCACTGTGTTGAGTTATCATGGAACCAATAAAAAATACTTTTAAAAATTGGCCATTTTAAAAATTGGAATTGGTTGTATGAATAATTCTGATAAGCGTTAAAGTTAGAATAAAATTATTTAAATGTGTGATTTCAAAAATTGGAACTGATTTGTCAAGAATTCAACTGTCCCGTGATTTTTCACGGCTCTGTGCTAGTAACTAATATAATAATCAAACAATACAATTTTGGTTATGTTTTCGTGACATTATAAAATTCAAAAATATATAATTTTTATATTTTCAAAAGTGTATATTATAATACATAAATGAAGGACTGCTATCGGAAATAAATAAATAAATTATAAAACATTATGAGCAAATTTTCGGTCTACGTAATAACGTGGTGTGTTGAAAATCTATCTATCTTGTTAATGAAATTTGGCACACTTGACCTCCAAAATAAGAGGAAAGTCACTCTCCGCATTTGATTTCTAAAACCTTTGCGTGAAGCCCGGGCAACAGTGGGGACTTCGTTCGTTAGTTTCCGAGATCGAAAAGATTGAGACCTTCAAAGTAAAAGATGTTATAATGCATCATTTATCTGTTTACGTGTTTACCGAAACAATTTTTCTCACGTAACGCAAAGTTGTAACCTTGTGACGGTTATCACAAATCTTATAATAATGAACAATTTGTTTTGTAATGGTTTTGAATTACACCGTAGGCAGTTGTCACACCATATTATAGCAACTTTGTGCAATTATTTCGATGGTTGGATAAACATTTAGGATATTCTTCTTATAGCTCGATATAAATTATAAACCCAAGCATTGACACGGTTGATGTACACGGTGTCCGGAAACTCGGAGTAAAAGCGAGAAACTGGCGAATCTACCTCAAATAGAGACTATAAATAACAAACAAAAAATCGATTTTAGCACGTCGTAACATAATTTAAAACTAACATAAACGCTGATTTTAACATCCAAGCGACCGACTTCACTTAAAATTTCACAAACAAAATTTTCAACTTTAGATCGATTTACTCGAAAAGGAAAGCTCAAATCAAAAAGTTATACCACAAAATCGACTCCAAATGTGACGTACATAGATTCACTTGTTTCCACATGTACTATGCGTTTCTTTAGAAGAATATAAATCTTTATTTACGCCCTTAGAGCTAACAATAATGAAAAAAAAAAATATTTATCAATAATTATTACAGTAGCTAAATATTGTATTGGAAATACAAAGCTATTAGCATGCAACATTTGTGAATATTTAAAATCCTTAAATACTGGCTTTTGTAATATGATATACAAGTCAGCATGTAAGTATAACGATGACATGCTGAGTTGTATAATATATTATGAATGCACAGTACGTACTTATTGACTACCGAAAAGTTGTTTTCCTCAGTTGCGGTCTGCGGGGTGATGCGCCATAACCATAATAAAATTATCCTTTGATAAGAAATGGTAAGGATATAATTAATAAAATAATCGGGTACCTAATTAGAGAGTCAATTAAACCGATTTTACTACATGGTGAATAATTTCCCCCGGAGTCAATGTCATCTTTGGGTATACTGAGTGCCAGCGTCTTTTTAAAGATAGAAAGGAAAGAAAGTTCTGGCAAGGAAAAATGTCTGATGGGTGCGTAACAAACTGGGGTTCAGTATATCCAGGAGTGACGGATGTATGAATCCATCCATCCCACTGCGGTGTAAGACTATAGTCGAGAATCCGGCTGGAGAAGTCAAATGGTCTCCCTCAACCAGCCTGGTTGGCAGACGCATCCACCTTCAAGACCTGGACAAACCTCACCCTATAAACCTCGACATACAAGCTAAGTCATCAAATCAGTTTATTTATTAAAAAAATGGTTCCGGGTCGGCGGTACCCATATTTGATATTGAACTTGTCCCCGGGAAGGAAGGTTCAATCCTCAGGCAAACCAAACAAAAGTGTTAAAAGACGTTTTTAAAATAGATGTATCATATTATAAATACCGATTGTAGGTAATTACAATAAGACCTCCAAAAAATTAGAATAAAAAACAAGTCGTTACAAAACTGGAAGTAACATAAACAATAATGCAAAATCTGGTGTCTAAAGTCCAAACTATTGTGTCAATACAACGCATTACTAAGATAGCTGTAATTACTTTCACAATCGCCACACTTAAGTGGGACTATGCTGGGCATGTGAAAAATAAGAGGTGCTCACAACCTGAAGACAGCTGCTGGCATTGAAGGAGTATTCACTGCCCAAATTCAAACGTGGCATCATGTCAATAATTTAAAGAATTCAATGCGCATACATACAGACACATACACACACACACACACACACACACACACACACACACACCCTCACACACACAAACACTCACACATACATAACACACGTCACACACACACCTATAAACTACACAAGTCACCTGGTAAGGAATAAACATACCACTTAGCAGACATTACAAGGAAACATATCATAGGTACACAACATGAAGTATCTTATTCCTGTATATTGTTTTATATCTGTAAATCATGTACTGTTTGTTTCTATAATATAAAATAAAAATAAAAAAAAGTCGCCAAGAGATCTAACAAGAGGAAGGCCTCCGATCAAACATGAAGTCTAGAGGCTGTTGAAGAAAAAATCCACTCAGAAAATCAGTACGGTGTCAGTGCAACCTCAGCGTGACGTCTTGTATCCAATTTAAATATTTTTTAATAAATCTAGATGTCAGCAGAAAAAGAGCTCATATCTTGTGAAAAAAAAAATACAACTGTATTCTTGGATTATTTTTCATCCACATAATACTTCATAGAAATAAGAAAAGCTAAAATATCTGAAAAAAATAGCTTAGAAACTAAACTCGATTTAGAGCTAAATCTAGCTCTTAAAGAGCTGAGTTGGCAACATTTACCATTACTTTTTACTTTCCGTGTTTTCAGCGTTTTTACGGGCTTCCCCTTTTTGCTAACCTATTTATTAGTTATGGTATGCTTCTGCAATCTGTCAAATGAGAAACTAATCATAATCCCGATATCTTATCGTTTAATTAGCGATTCCTTATTTTACGTAGAAAATGTTCCAGAAATTACTCAGTTATTTAGTTATTTTTTTCGTGTTTAGATTCGTGGCAGTAGTAATAGTAGTTAACCCATTTATGAGGTTTTTGACGTGTGCAGTCACTGCAGTCACGGCTCACGGCGTTACGTCATATTAACAACAACAATGGCACACTAGAAATAATTATAATCATAATTTGGTTCGCGCGAAGGCTCAAAGGGCATTTAACAAAAATGGCTTCGCGATAATCATAAAAAGATGAGCGAATGCAGCTAGTGTAATCTGTGTAGATGAGTCACCCAGCCTAGGTCACTTATCAGTTCATATCAACAGGGCGAACAGTTTATCAGTGGGCCTTACGATAACAAAGGCATGAACATTTTTATTTTCCTCCTCTTGAAGTCCGGGTCTAGAGCCACGGCAAACGTCAATTTCAATAGAGGCTCCATATTGGTCGGTTGAACAGTTGTCCCAATACTTCCCCGGTGGACATACGTATTACCTACGTATCCAAATCTGATTACTCACCATTATCATTATTACTAATAGTGCTGTGTTCTTAATCAGCAGTAATATAATTGCTTTGCCATCGACCGCGGTGCTCGTGTCTCTGAGAGACTTGTGACAGTTAACGCAGTGCGCGTACAGTGATATTTTCGGATCTCGCAAACAAATCTAAACATGGAGAATAAAATGGCACCACCCCCATACAACCAAGGTTTGTTGATTAACACTACTATAAACATTGTGTTTAGTGCATCATTCATACTGTTGAAATCATTATTTAATGTGCCAATAAATATTGTCCTGTCTTTGTCAGTTCTGTAGGATGAAACTAAAGGTTTTGTGTAGTTATAATCACACCAGTATGGTGCTCATCATACTCTGTAAAATGTTATGAAGAAGATGGGCTTTCCTAAGCGTAAATTACATGAACAAATAAAAGTGTGATAGTCAGCCATTTTTCGCTCAAATCAATACTTTTCCATCGCTGGGAAATTACTGGATATTGTTAGTTGTTATTATGGCGTTTTCACGAAGGCCGCACCTCAATAGTGAATTGACTTGACTTTATATGTATAAAATAACCAACGCAAAACTTAGCTTTAACATATTTTCAACTTTATAAAAATATTTTAGAACTCTGTCGTTTGGAATTAAGATTTGCCGGTTGTTTTCGGAAGTTTTGTTTCCTTCATTTTGAGCCAATGTTTTCGTACAGTTTGTACGTTTTGATAACGTTTGTTAATCGCTACGGATTAATGAATTTTTCGTATCCAGTTAATATTTTTCCCATGCCCCGTTCTGACAGAGCGATTTTAGTTGAACGACTTTTATTGAACGACAAAAATTGAACAAGATGTCGTTCAGACGTTTCAATTTAACTCGAACCGATTTTGTTAATCAAGATGGCGTCAAGTGAAGTTATCGCTGCATGCGTCCCTATGATTTCGGACCTTTTACGGAACGAACTTTAGAATATGAAAAAGCACAAAAAACTTCGTATGTGGGCTAAAAATGGATCATAAGAATAAAATTATAAGGTGTTAGAAGAAACCGAAGGCTATCGCAATCATTTTCGAATTTCGGAAGAACAGTTTGACGTAGGTACAACAGTCTAAGGGCGGGTTGTTTCGGAGAATTTGGACAATTCTTCAAATTTCAAAGAAGTTTTTCAAGTTATGTGACGGATTTTTTCAAGTTCTGTTATTATTTCAGTTCTATCAAGCTACTAGCCTATAATTATATAATAACAGAACTTGAATAGGACTTTCACAGAACCTGAAAATGAACGTTGAAAATTGATGAATTGTTCAAATTCTGTGAAACAACCCATCCTAACAGTCTAAGATTCAAGAAAAAATCCAAAAACAGGACTCGGTTATGCGCGCGGCTTTCCCGGCAAAACTAAGTTACAAATTACGCTAAGATACCTGGCAACGGGGGATTCTTTTTCAAGTCTGGCTTATATGCACACAGTTCCAAAAATACGATATCATTGTTTATAAAAGAAGTGTTCGTTTCAATAGTTGATGCCCTAAAATATGTTATGAAGATAAAAAAATAATTATTTTTTGAAAAATTCAGAGAAGTGTTATTTAATAATAATAACTACCAAGTTACAATTTATAAACATCACTCAGTAGAGACGTCTAACCGCAGGGAACTGAAAATCGCAAGCGACTTGAAACATAATATATGTTCACACGTTTCGATTCGGCGGGAAAATCGAACGATGACTCATACTTGAACAACAAAAGTAGACGGGCTTTCAACTTTCGTCGTTCAACTAAAAACTTGATCAACTCTGTTGAAAGGCTGTTCACACTTGTCGATTAGCTTTCAAGTGTCATTCAACTCCGACTTGATCAACTAAAACGCCCTGTGAGAACGGGGTATAACATAATTCTTTTGCCGGTCAATTAACCAACTAGGAAGTCAGTTTAGTATGTAATTTATTTTATTTCTATTCTTGACAATTCTCGTACACACATTTAACAGGCGATTACAGTTTACATGGATAATAAGTTTCAGTAATACAGAAAATGTTAATAGATCAGTAAGTGTATGTAAATATGTTAGGAGTAGTATTTTGTAAACTCACTAGGGGAACCTGTGCTGAGGTGTTCGCAATAAGTAAAAAACTATCCTCTTTGAGACTCGAGGATGACGCTGTGGTGTGACTTCTACCCGTGGCGTTCTATACTCTCATGTTATGCATGTACATTAATTATCATTGCTTACACTCCTTATTTCTTTGATAAATCTTCAAATGCTGTTACTTCGATAATTTCAATATTGAATTCCTCAGTGCATAAAATTGCATGAACCGGTTTTATATATTAAGTGAGAGATAAACACGTAGATTTTTCCTTGAAGGAAAACTTCAGAATTTACATATCTCGTTCCAGGACATTGAATCTCATGAAAATAGCTAATTTTAATATTAAATTCCTTCCCTTCATACTGACATCATACCATTGTTTACGTGTGTGTAAAATAATATACATTGTTTTTATTATGTTGGTATGTATCGTAAATTATGTTCCATGTAATATACTGGTGAGTCTACAGTTATATTGTCAATTGTCACATCAGAATCAGAAAATGATCTCATTTTATTTTTAAAATGATCTAGTTTATGTGAGTCAAGAAAGTACTTTTTTCCGCACAGATAACTTGGTATGCGTTGTGTAGGTTTATAGATATTATGTAGCGTTGTAGGACGTGTCTGCAACGCTTCATCTGATAAAATATATTTTATTTAACTAAATAACTCAAGGCTATCGATTTAGCTTTCAAATAAACCAGTATACTAGTTACAATTTTTCAAAACGGAACAGTTTTTCTCCTTTTTTTATTACTACCAATTGGTAATATCGCCTAGTATCATTATTAAACTTGTCCCAAATTCGGCATTTACTTGACCTTGTGAACGCTTGATTTTAATTTATTTATATGCATTCAAATGTCTTTAAAATGATCATTATTAAAAAAAGTTGGCGAATAGCTGCTATCCGTGAATAACTATCATGACAGGATGATTTTGTCGGTTTCCGGAAAAACCTCGAGCGATAATAACAATGATCGACTAGTCCACTACATATTATAGTATAGGTACTCAGGTTCATTGGTGATCAGGAAATCGATAGAACAAATATTATGACGACAATATTTGCTGGTAAACGGTAGTAAATATGGGTCAAATCCAATGGAAAGAGATACTTCATTCTCAGCCCTAGAACAAACTTTAAAAATGTCGAATTCAAAACATTTGATTTCACACCAATATTTATTGGATAATATTATCTTGGATACAAAAAACAACTGTATTTCAATTGCATAAGATGTTCATAAGATTAAGAGTTAGCTGTCCATGTAAACATTACGTTTTTTTTTTTTTTTTTTTTTTTTTTTTTTTTTTTTTTTTTTTTTTTTTTTTTATGTGACACCTCACAAGAGTGTCCCTGCCCGTGCAGTGCACAGACAGGGGAACTATGTCACCACCCGATTGGGCGGCGTTGTGAGGCGGAGCAAGGCAGGGGCTGTAGGAAGGGACTTGTTAATGCGGGCCTTGAAGAGGCTCGGATTATAGGAGGGAGGAAAAACAGACGCCGGTAGCCCGTTCCACATACGAGCCGACTTACACAAAAACGAGTCGTAAAAACGGCCCGTTCTCATGAAGCCAACGTCAACCGTGAACGGGTGTTCAGCTCGTGTCCGTCGAGTTTCGCGCACGTGCACCGATGCATCAGGAATCAATGCTGCTAGCTCCTTGGAGCAGGCTCCATTGAAATACCTGTAGAACAGACACAGCATGCCTACATTGCGTCTATTCATCAGAGAAGGCAATCGGTCTGTTAACAACGGATTGTCAATCAGACGGATCGCTCTCCTTTGCACAGACTCAAGCAGGTTTATCAAGTATTTTGGGGCACCAGCCCAAAGGTGGCTCCCAAATTCAATAGTTGGGCGGACTTGAGACTTGTACAGGGTCAGCAGCTGGTCACTGTTGAAGAATCTCCTAGCCCTGTACAGGACGCCCAACTTTTTGGAGGCCTGATTTACTCGGGCTTCTATGGATCCCCGATACTTGAGCTGGTCTGATATAGTAACTCCAAGCATTTCAATGGAGTCTTTATTGGGGAGAGTGCTCCCATCAAATTGCACCAGACAGTCATTGATCTCCCTCTTTGCCGAAATCAGACACGCTTGGGTTTTTGAGACGTTGAAACTGACCAAGTTGGCCTTACCCCAGGCACGAACCATCTCTAGGTGGTGGTCAATTTTTCGCTTCAAAACTTCCCGAGCTGTTCGGACATCAGGCTATCTTAAAAAAACTCATGAATAAAGCGCGAACTTTTCCCCTGTTGTGATTGATAGCTTTTGACTGCATTGTTTACACAATGTGTTTATTATTGATATGTTATAAAACATATATGTGTTGCTAAGTTATGGATAAACCGGGAATCGAACCTGGTTATTAAATTGGCTAAGCTCAGATAAAATGGTAGAGCAGGCGACTCGTGTACAATCAGGGGTGGGCAGTTCTTTGATCAGCAGCTCGTCCATCGGTCAGGAGGTTGGAAAAGGACATCACAATAATAACACATAAGTAAGGGCACAAGGTATATTAAATGTCTCGAGAAATACAGGTTAACATAGATCTCCCTACTAACTCTCTCTACTAATTTATGACGACCAGATAAAGCGTGGATTCTACATGAAATTTACGAGAATTGAACACAAGAAAAGGGGGAAGGTTGAAAGCTTACGAATCGTCTCGATGTGGTATGGGGCATCATGTTGAGCCAGAGGTACCCGCGCTCACAGGCGGCGGGTCAGTTGAGGCGGTGAAGTGCACTCGGGATTTTACACGGGAACGGGACTCCATTGAGTTAGCCCGAACCGTAATAATAAACATGATTGTAAATTCGATAGTGATTAATTAAGAAACTGGCACGAGATTCCGTCTGTTCGCGTAATTATGCAAGTCATTGCGAGTGTTTGCGGTCCGTATACAAGAGAACCTGTTGCCACCGCGGAGGCCGGAGCTAGACTGGCGAGGCGCCGCGAAGCAAGCGCGGGTCGGGGAACGGGGGGGGCGCGCTGCTTGCTGCCGACGGTCTGCTATTGTGCACGTGATTTTGACCATCTGGCGGCGTGTTTGACACACGTGGTGAGGGGAAGTTGGGGCAACCATGCCCTATTCAACAATAGGGAGACTGTATTACGTAACACATTCCCCCTCCGCCAGTAAAAGGCGACGTGGTAATGAAGCTTTAGGCGCTAAAAATCCTCTTCATCTTGTCGTGAGGTAAGTAGAGAGAGAAGAAAACAGTGTTGATTTACAAAAAAAGAAAAAATACATGGTTATGCAATGATGAAAAGACAACATACAAGGTTATGCAGTGATGAAAAGAACAACATGCAAGGTTATGCAGTGATGAAAAGAACAACATACAAGGTTATGCAGTGATGAAAAGAACAAAAAGGACTCTAAAATTTCATTGGTCTGTAAGCTAAGTTTGAAGAGCGTAGTGTTTTCGTAGAGTACCAAGTAGACGTAATTTCACTGAAGTTATAAAGTTACATTTTCACTGTAACTTGACCCATTTGAGATTGCACTCAAGTATCACTAGGGCCATAGAAATTGAACTGTGCTTCTTGGTTGTGGTTGAGAGATGGTGATGCGGGGGGCCAGAAGTATCCGGGTTTTGTTGTTGTACCAGCGTGAATTCCATTATGCTGATGCGGTGGAGCAGTGGTTGTCAAGGTGAAATGGAGTTGGTAATAACATGGAGTAATACCAATAAGTTGATTGATGGTTGATGCGTGTAATGGTTATTATGTTGAGTTTGCGCATCGGCAAGTGGTTGGTTTGTACAAATGGCAAGTGGTTGATTTGTACGACTGCCAGTAGTTGATTTGCACAAACGGCAAGTGGTTGATTGCACAACGGCAAGTGGTTGATTTGCACAACGGCAAGTGGTTGATTTGCACAACGGCAAGTGGTTGATTTGCACAAACGGCAAGTGGTTGATTTGCACAAACGGCAAGTGGTTGATTTGCACAACGGCAAGTGGTTGATTTGCACAACCGGCAAGTGGTTGATTGCAGGAACATAATTAACCTTGAGCTGGCATGCTCTGAGGTTGGTTCTTTTGGATGTGGTTTGAATGATGAGACAACTTGATTTGCAACTGCACGCACGACTCACACCTAATTTGGGTGCGGTCGGGTGTTTTTGGTACGCAGAGATTGGAGAGATGTGAGTGATGGAAGTGGAGGCGGCAAAGAAGAGAAGCTCAGCTTGCAGGTGATGAGAAGGGCTGCTGGTCTTCTTTTTAATCCAGGGACAGGTTATTATTAGAGCCAAAATTCTTGAAGTTTACCTGCCTAGTAGACCAATGATGCAAAACGTTTGGAGAGAAACAAATTGTGTTCAAGAGAAAAGACAAAAAGACAAAAAAAAACGTCGTTGGTTAGAGAGAGTAGAGAGAGAGTAGAGAGAGATCCAATATGCTGACTATACCATGAGTATCCCGAGATTGGGGAGACAAAAAAACTATCACGACTGGCGTGAGGTTACCTATTTGATATACAAGGTATAGGTAGGTGGTTGTACAGTAGTAACACCAAGTTTCTGAAAGAAGTTGGCCTTCCATGGCCGGTGTTAGCGCTTGAGCGATAACAACTTACGACTTTCAAAATTACAAGAAATGTGTTGATTACCTAGGTATGGGGTGAAAAGGAGAGATTTGAAGCAAATTTCATGGATAAAGATTGTCTTATAGACAGACGATACGCTATGTGCGTAGGGTACACCTTCCAGATTCATGAAATTAACCTCAAGGATAATGAGGGATGAGAAAAAAAATGGCGATGAGCGAGAAGGTCTGCTGGTGATGGAGCTGATTCTCCGTTCGATCTCTTTCAGAGAACGAAATGTGGTCAACCAGCAGATTTCCTAACTTTTACAAATGTACAAGAGTTTGATGGAAGGGTGAAGGATGGAGGATTGAGTAGCGAAAATTGATAGTGACTGAGCTAATTCCCAATTCGATCTCTATGTGAGGACGAAATATATCAATCAGCAAATTTCCTAACTCTTTACACAAATATACATGAGTTTGATGAAAAGGTGAAGGAGAATACACAGTAATAACAATCTAATCTTTCACGTGTATTTGGTGAAAGATTAGGGGTCGTATTTAATCTTCTACAGTTTGTGAGAACAAGACAGACCCTTGCTCAAGTTTCACAAACCTGGGAGTTTTTCTTATTCGTCTCCCAGACAACGAGTTAGGTGGTTTTGTGTCACTGTCTCAATTAACTCCCACGACACGATACCTCATAACCAACAGTGAAGCTGATGGCTAGTCCACGGTCAATGGATAGTGGATGGTTCTTGGGTCCGCTGACAAGAAGTCCACAGGTATCAGTTAGCGTAAAAAATTGCTGAATGCACAGCTTCATGTTTGTTTGAAGAGAACAAAAAAATTCTCACTACAGTGAAGGACATTTCCCTCAGTGTCATGAGTAATACAAAAGGGTCCCAATTAAGGGCGACAAGTCAGGGTAAAATGATCTACGTCCGGTAGAACAAGTACAAAGTGTCAACTTATTTAAAGAAGACAACAACAAGATATTGTATCGTTCGCACGAATCATGGTTAGTATTATAACGTCTTCACGTCTCATGTAGAACAAGTATATATTGTCAACTTATTTAAAGAAGACAACAACAAGATATTGTATCGTTCGCACGAATCATGGTAAGTATTATAACGTCTTCACGTCTCATGTAGAAATTGAACGAATTACGAAAGAACCCTAGTATTGAAAGGAAAGGTACAACATAGATATTTATAACCATTTAATGGGACAAATTATCTCTTTGGCCACAGTGTATGTAAGCCAGTAAAAAAAGTAATTATAACGAACTTCTCGTATCATGGTAGATATTATAACATTCTCATGTATAGTGTTAGATTTTATAACGATCCCTCGTCTCATGGTGGATATTGTAACATTCTCATGTATCATGAAAATAACATATCAACGTTCAATAATAAAAAAAGTACCATTTCAATACCGGAAAAAGATACATACACAATGTCAAAACAATCTTGTAGTGGCTATTGGTATTATCAAAAAATGACGATGGCATAACCTTTGGTTGGGTTTATGCGTTAAGTTGGCAATAATACAAGACATATGCCAACAAGGATGTCTTAAACAAGACACACATATAGCGAAAGAGACCTTATCGGTTTTACTTACTCTTTGCTTACAAAAAAGGTTTGTAGTGGTTTATTTAAGACCTTTTAGGGTTTTACTTACTTAAAATGACCAAACAAAACAAGGAAACACACTTGGTGTTGCCAAAATTGCCACAAACACGAATGTTGTGAATTTTATGTTACAAATTTGATACAAAAGGCACCTAGAGACACAGGATGACTTAATATGAGTGACCTGGCTCGGTGTATTTGACAAGGCAAATTAATGCTTATTTAAGTCAAAATATAGTACATAATATAACAAATTGGGGTCAGGAAGTTGAGATCTTAAGATTTTACAAACTCAATGTGACCGAAAGGTGTTATGTATGTAACATTGTTATTGATGAGGAGGACAAATCGGTGTTTGTTCTCCTTTACAACAACCTTTTTCAGAATTGACGTGTCAATATCAAATTCTGAAAAAACAACCAATTAGAGCAAATGGGAATGTTGAGCGCCATTCAATTTTTTTTAGAAAAAACTGAAAAAACTTTAAAACAAAGTAATTGTAACTTTTTATTTGTTACACCTATGTAAACTTGAATCAAATGACGATACCAAACTGGAATTTACACACGCATTATGATTACAAGTTACAGGGGGTAGAATATTCACCTCAATTGGGTGTATGTTGCAAAGGGGCCATTGTTTTATGTACGATGGAACCCATTGGAACAAATGTGAAGAACAAATGTGAAAGAACAATGTAAAGAACAATGTGAAGAACAAAGTGAAAGAACAATGTGAAGAACAAAAGAGAAAAAAAATATTTACAAAACAATGTTGTACGTGACTTTTGTGGTATTTATGACAAAAAATAGTTATGTATTTAGTGTCGTAAGTGTCAGAATGGTGACGACTAACAAATGATGTCCAGGGTCATGACTCCGGGAGCATAAATTGTTCGGGAAGTGGAAAAAGTCTCTTGACTGGAATGATATCAGTTCCAGAGAAGATACGTACAAAATATTAGTACAATTTATAAACATTACACGGTGAGGTGTGACAAAGAAACAAAAATAACAAAGGGTTTATACAAAAGAGCATAATAGTACAAGTATTGGTGAGAAATGATTTAAAACCACAGTTGACACTTCTGTGTTTTAGAAAAAAAGGTTACCTTGCAGAGGTCGAAAATGCGAGTTTTTATATGAAACTAACGCATTAAGACATGCTATTTGTCTGCACGAGGGCCAAGTCTCGTGGGACAAAGGTAGAGCCAAAAGTTTGTTAGTTGTGTGAGTGTGACCTAGTGAAGGTGGTGTCTGTTGTGTCCACACTTCCTAGTTTGACAATATCTTTCACGTGATAGTTGCCGATGTGTTTCCCAGAGGCATCCGATAGGGTGTACACTACATCGGAGATTTTTCTCAGGACTTTTGCTTTAACAAAGCGAGGAGCTAGTTTTGCAGAGAAATACAGAGCACCTTGTGAGAGTGTGTTGTTGCGTCTCCAAACTATGTCGTTTTCCTTAAAGGTAACATGTTTCCTGCGTAAATTATGTCTGTTTGTGACAGAGATTATACTGCCGGGTTGAAATTGCAGCCCTTTTATGTATTTCCTGTTGTAAAATGTTGCGTGTTTGATCAGGACGTTTATGGTTTTGTTGAAAGGAGAAATATTCCTGTCTTTCAATTCCTTTTCTAAACTTTGCGTACTTCGAGAGCAGATGTTGGCTATTATGCCTAAGGTGTTGTTTCGAGGATTCATTTTGTGGCTAGTTGAGTTAGACATTGTGAAAAGAAAAAAGAATTGTCAGAGTGTTGTGGCTGGTTGTTTTTCAAAAAAAACCAGGGGTTTACTTGTGATGGTAGGTGAAGAATTTTGTGAAATTTTTGAAGTCCCAGTATGGAAAAAAAAATGGCCAGCGGTCTCCTTGTGTTTTTAATGGGAAGGTCCCTGAGATTGTGCGTTTTGAAAAAAGAATTTCGAAAAATTTCAAAGTCCTAGATGAGTGAAGGAAATTTTTTGAAAAATTTCCAAGTCTTTGATTTGAGAAAAAAAAACGGCCAGGGGTCTCCTTGCAATTTTAGTGGAAAAGTCCCTGAGATTGTGCGTTTTGAAAAAAATTTTCGAAAAATTTCAAAGTCCTAGATGAGTGAAGGAAATTTTTTGAAAAATTTCCAAGTCTTTGATTTGAAAAAAAAAACGGCCAGGGGTCTCCTTGCAATTTTAGTGGAAAAGTCCCTGAGATTGTGCGTTTTGAAAAAAATTTTCGAAAAATTTCAAAGTCCTAGATGAGTGAAGGAAATTTTTGAAAAATTTCCAAGTCTTTGATTTGAAAAAAAAAAAAAAAAAAAAAAACGGCCAGGGGTCTCCTTGCAATTTTAGTGGAAAAGTCCCTGAGATTGTGCGTTTTGAAAAAAATTTTCGAAAAATTTCAAAGTCCTAGATGAGTGAAGGAAATTTTGAAAAATTTCCAAGTCTTTGATTCGAAAAAAAAAAAAACGGCCAGGGATTACCCTGGGATTTTGATGGAAAAGTCCCTGAGATGTGCGTTTTGAAAAAAAATTTCCAAAAAACAGATTTCCGAAAAAATTAAAATTTCCGAAAAAATTTCAAAGTCCTTGATTTTTGAAAAAAAACGGCCAGGGGTTGTCCTGGGATTTTGATGGAAAAGTCCCTGAGATGTGCGTTTTGAAAAAAAAAATTTCCAAAAAACAGATTTCCGAAAAAATTAAAATTTCCGAAAAAATTTCAAAGTCCTTGATTTTTGAAAAAAAAAAAACGGCCAGGGGTTGTCCTGGGATTTTGATGGAAAAGTCCCTGAGATTGTGCGTTTTTGAAAAATTTCCGAAAAAACCAAATTTCCGAAAAAAAATTTCAAAATTCCGAAAAATTTCCGAATACAGATTTCGAGGAAGTATTGTTTTTTCTATCAACAATTAATGGAGGGTTGTTTGTGATTCGTGACCAATTGTCTGAATTTAGGCAGAACCAGCTTTTGGTTATTTATACGCAAGCATCCCTTTCCCTGGACACGACAGGCTCGAGGCGGAGAAGGGCCGAGAGTCGGGGATTTACGTCAATCGCGAATCTCAATTATATGTAAAGGGTAAGTCGGCTTTCAAGACTTTTCTTTCAAAAAGGATACTCTACCCACCTTTATTACATATAAAGCGAAATTATCAGATGACAGAAGGGCGTTAGTTTTCCTTGTCTATGAATTTTGCAGAACGATGCTGGCTTATGGCTCCACTAACAAGGAATTTATTTTGTATCATGTACAAGATTTGAAATTGTTGAATTGTAGTTTAATGTAGCTCGTTTCCTCTAATAGTTGTACTCGGAAAGTAAACCTTCATGGTTAAAGATCACTATGTGATGTTTGAGATGTCCGAAAAGAAGTAAATGTTGGTTGCGCACCTTGTGATAGAATACCGGTAATTAAATTTTGTCGAGTGACGATTCGTAGAACTTGTAATTTAACACAGAATAGTTTTAATGTGACACGGTTGTTTTAGATTTGACGCGATGGTTTGTAGAACAGCTATGATTTATTGGAAGAAAACATAGTTATTCAATTGTTAATACAAAGCAAGACATAAAACACAGTGAAAGAGTTCAAGATTATTTCCAATTTGACCTCCCGATGGGCTACTAATAACCAAAGAAAAAATCCACGTTGAAGGGGCCAGTGCTAACATATAACAGTGCTAACATATAACACAATACATAACACAATAAAGGCACAAGGTATATTAAATGTCTCGAGAAATACAGGTTAACATAGATCTCCCTACTAACTCTCTCTACTAATTTATGACGACCAGATAAAGCGTGGATTCTACATGAAATTTACGAGAATTGAACACAAGAAAAGGGGGAAGGTTGAAAGCTTACGAATCGTCTCGATGTGGTATGGGGCATCATGTTGAGCCAGAGGTACCCGCGCTCACAGGCGGCGGGTCAGTTGAGGCGGTGAAGTGCACTCGGGATTTTACACGGGAACGGGACTCCATTGAGTTAGCCCGAACCGTAATAATAAACATGATTGTAAATTCGATAGTGATTAATTAAGAAACTGGCACGAGATTCCGTCTGTTCGCGTAATTATGCAAGTCATTGCGAGTGTTTGCGGTCCGTATACAAGAGAACCTGTTGCCACCGCGGAGGCCGGAGCTAGACTGGCGAGGCGCCGCGAAGCAAGCGCGGGTCGGGGAACGGGGGGGGCGCGCTGCTTGCTGCCGACGGTCTGCTATTGTGCACGTGATTTTGACCATCTGGCGGCGTGTTTGACACACGTGGTGAGGGGAAGTTGGGGCAACCATGCCCTATTCAACAATAGGGAGACTGTATTACGTAACAGTGTATATAAATAGCTACGCAGTGTTATGCTTCAAGTATTTTTTTGGCTTGGTATGACAAATTTTACTGGTAGTCTGGAAGCCATGTTCCTAGACATGTTTGAATATTTCCTCCAAGAAATTTTCTAAATGATAGTACATAGTCAAAATCCGTTACGTAGTTTAAGAACTAAGCGCACAAACAGACAGCTGCGGATAGCGTCTTTATTTTAGAATAATAAAGATAAGAAAATGATGTTTTTCATAACAAAACACTTTACAAACAACCTGTATCATAAGAAATGTTTCATTGTACATCCATGAACTACTTCTTCTAAGT
This sequence comes from Hesperophylax magnus, assembly GCA_026573805.1. Taxonomy (NCBI): domain Eukaryota; kingdom Metazoa; phylum Arthropoda; class Insecta; order Trichoptera; family Limnephilidae; genus Hesperophylax; species Hesperophylax magnus. Next base: position 14,361,158 of record JAIUSX010000049.1, read on the forward strand.
TTTTGCTAGGCTTACGCTTATTTTTCATGGTGCCCATTCTCTGCGGTGTTTTTTTTTTTAACAATGCCCGAATAAGACATAAACAAAATGTTTTTACAGTGTCACTTTTGTAAGTTGTTTTGTAAGATCTTGTTGCAAACATTGTTAACTTATGAAATCTTACACTTAATTTACATCGTCAAACCAATAAGATTTCAGAAAAGCATCCAAGTTTTAACAACAATCTTAGGTAATGGAATTCTTGCACTTATAATTTCTCCTATATTTTGAATCTTCTTTCACTTTTTCGCTGACGCATTCTAATAATGATATTATCAACATATTTGCTTTTAGTCTTCTAAGAATCCTTCTATGCCACCAGACACCTTTTACGAGTAACAAAGTATTAAATAACTTCTCATGAAATACGAATATATATATTTTTTTTTATTCGAGTGCATCAAGAAGATGTGTTTTTTCACATAGATATGCCCTCTCGTACTTCGTATCGTATTCTGGTTTATCTTGAACTTGTAGAAGACATTACTTATTATCTTACCGAATTCGTTGAAAAATGCTACAAAACAAATACGAAGACTTAGTGATATCTATACGACTTCCTTCGAATCTTCTGTGAGTCAATAATGACTAATGATCTAAAACAGAATCTTCTGGGAGTCAATAATGACTAATGATCTAAAACAGAATCTTCTGGGAGTCAATAATGACTAATGATCTAAAACAGAATCTTATGGGAGTCAATAAAGACTAATGATCTAAAACAGAATCTTTTGCGTAATAAAATATGCGCAAAAATTCACCGCCAAATGCTGTTTAAAAGTAAAAAAATATAATATACCGCAGATTGTTTATCCATTAACAATATAATATTTCTTATTTTAAATATCTTAAAATTTAAGAAGGTAGTTGGTAGGTTTCCCTCAGGGCCTATGTCATTTTTCAGGGGTGCTGTGGGTTTTTTAAAGGGAAATAATGAGATAAATTTCTGAAGTTAGGAGGCGGGTAGGTATTATAGGTAAGTGTGGCCAGGAGCGACGTATGAGTCTATCCCTCTTTCTTCAGTGCAAGACGTTAAGTCGTGAGAGTCCGGATGGCGAGTTCAAAGGGTCTCCCTTAACCGGTCTCTCCCTATCAACGCAGTTGGTGGGCAGACACATCCGCCACCACAACCTACACAAACCTCACCCCATGAAACCGGGCACCCCTGCTAAGTCACCAAACGTAGCGAGCCACTTAGGGTGATCTATGGCAGAGGTGTTGGCTATCCGATATATGGTTCTGGCGGCGGCGGTACCCGTACCTCTTCCCAAATTTCCACTGGTTTAGAAATTTCGTTCAATAGCACCATTACTTTCGTCATGCTATGGTATCAGGGGGCCTACTCTGTATCTTTCGAAACTTTCCTGATGCCGGTTTCGCCACGTCACAAACCCGTATTAACCCTTCCCTTACGGTGTTAAAAAAATCCACGTCCTCCGGTGTTATACACTCCGTCGCTCTAGTTCGTTTTTGTCCAACAGACCATTTTTGGCGAAATTGAGTTAAATATGCAGTTGTTCTCCGAAAGCATTTATTTATACGATACAAGTGAAAAAAACATATTTTTAATTTATTTTCAAGGCGCAGTTTGTCTTAAGTCCACCAAAATTAAACAACATTCTGAGCGTGTTTAACCAACACTTTCTCCCACATCCAAAATTAAAACGTGTTTTCTGCGTAATTTTAAACATTTGGAAGTAATTTAACTTAAAAATAATAATTTCTATCACTTTAAATCATTTAAGTAAGCATTGAATGAGCTAATTTCATTGTATATGCACTTTTCGTAAAAAAAACTTTGAAGCGCTATTTCTCCCGATTTACGTTTTGGTCTGTTGGACAAAAACGAACTAAAGCGATGACTCGGTAAATATTTAGACATTGTAAATACTTAATGCAATGCTTAAATGCATTGCGGAGGAATGCATAATATAGAAAAATTTGAACCCTGTGTTTAGTATATTTACAGAGATTTTTTATTAATGACAATGTTCATTCAGTTGACAGCACCGGCAAGGAAAGGTTATACCACGAACTTACTGGTTTATTAACGCGAAAGATACAGAGTAGGCCCCCTGTTCTGTATATTATAATACGATATCTTTGAGATGTTACGGAAATTAAGAACGCATTTCTGTTTATCATATTTTTTCAGTTTTTCGGTAATCGGCTCTAATACAGGGTGTATCGGCACGTACCCGACAAACTTTAACCAGCTATTCCTTAGCACATTTGGAGTAAAAAATGTTATGGGCACTTTGCTGTACGGTAACATTTTTTTCAATTAAAAACAAAAAATAAATAAAAAATCCGTCACTGTCATTGGAATTGTTTCTCGTGTTAAACAGCTGTTATTAGCAAGTATGTCAAAAAGTGTCCTCGCTCTTTCGTACACACTAAATAATAATAGTTAAAAATGAGACGAATGGTGCCGTGCCATTTCGTTGTGATTGTAAAAGCGCGCCAACGTAGGTACGTACGTACATTATTCAACGTAACTCGAACAAAATATTGCCAGACGGGTTTTTAAACTTTGACAAAGGATAAAACATTGGTGACATGTGGTGAAAATATGAATAGTAAATTTTTTATTAAAGAAAATGTTACCGGACAGCAAAGTGCCCATAACATTTTTTACTTCAAATGTGCTAAGGAATAGCTGGTTAAAGTTTGTCGGGTACGTGCTGATACACCCTGTATACATCATGCTTATGTAACCCTCATAACATTTTATTTTGGTGGGGTCTATTTTGACCTGAAGAAAATAATACAAATATGGGAATTTTTAGTTCTTCTATAATATGAACGGCAATGTAAGTTTATATCCATACCTATGTAAATATTACTAACATCATGAAATAAATGCTATAATGTACTAACCATACTCAGGCATGATACAAAATAACCCTCTCTCTCTCTGACCTTTCCTTCTGTACTATGCTACAATCTGGGTATAGTTTTATGGGTGTATGGTGTTTATCTAATACTTCGTTGTGTATTAAGTGTATATTGCTTGGAATTAGTAAGCGCCTTATTCTTTCAAGCTTTTATCCAAACCTGCTTACTATGAGATGATTTACTATTATCTACTTACTGCACCTTCAATCTCATTAAATAACCCACTGCACCTTTAATTTGATCAAATAACCCGCTGCACCTTTAAGCCTGTGACAGACAACGATATATTCTTGTGGCTTGGCCTATTTAAGCGTATCGCTCGCCATACATTCCCGTTGGTAGTGTATGGCGGGCGATATGCTGAAATAGGCCAAAGGATGATGCGTATAGGGTAATGTCTGACCTACCTTAATCACATCAAACAACCTGCTCAATCATCAAAAAATATTTATCCAAATCCTCTTCACCAACACTTCCACCATCAAATATCTCCTTGATTTTCATTTGCTATCATTATATTACTTAGAATATGAATCCCAGTCGCACGTTTTGATCTAGTATTAAATCTATCCATTCACCTATCGACAAATCCACTACTTCAATCAACAATTACTGCTTGTTTTTGGGGTGTTATGCCGTGTTGCGCTAACTCCTTCTTTAGCCGACGTTTCGGACAGCGTTGCAGTGTCCATCATCAGGGCAGATCCGGTAGATCCGAAGATGTGTGTGTGATGATCTACCGGATCTGCCCTGATGATGGACACTGCAACGCTGTCCGAAACGTCGGCTAAAGAAGGAGTTAGCGCAACACGGCATAACACCCCAAAAACAAACAACAAAAATGCTTTTGGCCGTGAGAATCTAAAAACTTACCTAACAATTACTGCTTATTATATTTTTTTCACCTGTAAACCACTAACTATATTTTTGTAGGAAAGGCTTTGTTAGTGCTAAATTTTTCACTAAGTTCTAGTACACATTGAATTATTTGGCGTGTTGGAAATAAGCCGACGTAGCTCAGTTGTCCAGAGCACCTGATTCCAGTCGGCGGCATTTATTTTTACTCGGGAGATATTTTCAATTTGTATTGATATTTCAGGCGACTAATTATTGCTTATAATTATTTGTTATCCTTTGTGCTATGCATAAAACCTTGTCTTGTAAACATCAGTTTATCATAAAAAAAAATAGTTTGCATCATTATGATATTTACAATATACTGTATTCTAACTTTGCAACTATCCCGTGTTTCCAGGTGAGCAGGCCTACCCTCCCCAGCCCTACCCTCCCCAGCCCTACCCCCAGCAGCAGTATCCTCCGCAGTACCCCCCGCAGTACCCCCAGCAGTCCCAGCCACAGTTTGCGCCACCCCCGGTGCACACCAACGTCATCATGGCAACCCCCGTCATCACCATGGGCGGATGCCCATCCTGCAGGGTTGGCGTCATGCAGGACGACTTCACCTGCTGTGGAATCTTCCTGGCCATATTCTTCTTCCCCATCGGCATCCTGTGCTGTCTCGTTATGAGAGACAGGCGTTGCAGCAACTGCGGGGCCAGCTTCTCGTAAAAAGCTGTTTTCGTGCCACCTACTTACTACCAGTTCTACAAAGATCAAAGCTAAACACGCCAGTTCTACCAAAAACAAACTGACGACTCCAAATCTACAAAGATCAACGCTACAAACTCAAGTTTCACCAATAACAGCTTACCTACTCCAGATATACAAAGATCAGACCTACAAACTTATGTCCCACCAATAAAAACTTACCCACAAACTTCAAACTTATTTTGCACAAAAAAAAAACAGCCAGACAACTCCAGATCTACAAAAATCAAACCTACAAACTTGAGTACCACCAATAACAGCTTTCCCACTCTAGATCAACAAAGATAAAATCCAAACACGTCAGTTTCGCAAAGAACAGCCTGACAACTCCTTCACCGACTCCAGATTTACAAAGGTCAAAGTTACCGAACCCAGTTGAACCGAAAAAACGCAATCTAGTTCCACCGATCAGTTCTATCAAAACAATTGGTGCTTGCAGTCTACAAATTGAAACATTTCAAAGGAACATTCTAACAAATAATCTGCTTATAATATCGTTCTACGAAGATCCACAAAAGTAAATCAGAGTTTTCTGAGATTTTCTGCAAGAATTGTGAAAAAAGTTGAGTTTTGCCATCGAGATGAATGATAAATCTAAGCCGTTGGTGCAGTTTGTCAGTGCGTACATAATAATAAATAAATGATTATTAGTATTATTTTTGATACCTGGTATTTGAGAGATTAAACGAAACATTATGAAATTTGAATATCCTACGAAAATTCGAGTATTTGGAAGCCACATTCTATTAAATCAGGTCTACAATGAATATTATTAAAATATTTTATCGAAGTCTGAAGCCTTTTTCTGAATCTGTTAATTTCCTTTAGAAAATAATAAAGATTTTTGTTTGCAGTGATTTACAAATGTTATTTAATCACATATCCTTCCAAATTCTCTTTTGAGAATTATGGTGATTTATTAATTTTGTTATGATAATAATTTATTGGAGTCGAATGATTGCGGTAATCATAATCAATCAAATAATTTCTGTTTCGGTAATGCATTTTTTGAGATTAGTTAAAAACTTTTCTTATGATTTAGATAAAAATATTTGCCAATATGTGTATTTTTAGTAAATTGCCATCGTTTAAATAGAGATAAAAAAATCGGCATTTTCACAATTAAATAGAAATTTTCTCGTCACGGATAACATCGTCGTTTATTATGTATCATGTAGGTTATGTACCTATCTGTGTTTTTAATTTATTGTTTTTTTTTCCTACGCCTTATAATAATAACATGGCATTTATATAGTGCAGTTCAGTGTCATTTCGCTTCAAGTGCGCTTAACTATAACACGTATATACCTCCATTATTGTTTATATATATATATACATATATACATATATGTATTTAATGAATATGTCATGTTTATTGAGAAATAAAAAAGGTAAATCACTGAAACTATGTGTTTTTTAATGCCAGTAATCATTATGTATACAGTGTGTATCGGCACGTACCCGACAAACTTTAACCAGCTATTCCTTAGCACATTTGGAGTAAAAGATGTTATGGGCACTTTGCTGTCCGGTAACATTTTTTTTTGATAAAAAAATTATTATTCATATTTTCACCACATGTCACCAATGTTTTATCCTTTGTCAAAGTTTGAAAACCCGTCTGGCAATATTTTGTTCGAGTTTCGTTGAATAATGTACGTACGTACCTACGTTGGCGCGCTTTTACAATCATAACGAAATGGCACAGCACCATTCGTCTCATTTTTAACTATTATTATTTAGTGTTGACACAAGGACACTTTTTGACGCACTTGCTAATAACAGCTGTTTAACACGAGAAACAATTCCAATGACAGTGACGGATTTTTTTATTTATTTTTTGTTTTTAATTGAAAAAAATGTTACCGGACAGCAAAGCGCCCATAACATTTTTACTCCAAATGTGCTGAGGAATAGCTGGTTAAAGTTTGTCGGGTACCTGCCGATACACCCTGTATATTAACAAATACCAAGTATGCGGTGCCAGGAGGAGCTTTCATTTTCTCCTCTTTTCCTTCTATCCCTTCAACTAGGCAAATATTTTAGGAAATAGTCTCCAGGCGTCCCTGATCTGTGCCACTTCAGCGACCTCTATCTATTGCTGGCCCAATCTTTCCTCGCACTGCCTTCGGAGTCACTTTCGTCAGCTTTGTCTGGATTTGTCAACTGGATGTCTTCCGATTGAAATGGCCGATATTATTTTTTTCCTAGATTTATCGCATTTTAAAATCTACCGAGAATTGTAAAGAATCCTTTCAATATTTTAATTTAAGAATGATTTTTCTCTTTGTAGATCTTTTACAATGTTTTACAAAGCAGTATTTATACTGACGTCATATTTGCTCATTCATTAATACACAGGGAGGTGCTTTTTACGATAATAGCAAGATAAGGCAAATGAGCAATGTAGTTTGTTGGAAGAAGGCTTTACTAAGAATCCTGCCCCAATTGCACCTATATAAATCCAGACCTGCAAGTGCGGTGTCTTTTTTTTATAAACTATGCATAATATTACCAAATTTTTAAAAACCCTTAGTGCAAGGTGGTTGTGTTCGCCGCTCTCACTGTTCAGCTCTTGGAGTTGGTGTGTTCTCCATTAAATAAAGCTTTCACAGGTAGCTTTTTCAATAAATACGAAAGCACACCTAACAAGCCATTTTTTTATACTTAACAGATATTTAAAATTAAGATGGATCTTTCTGGTATATCGACATGTAAGCAAACTAATCGTTTTTAAATTGTTACATAGAAAATTGTGTAGGTATTCTTTTATTGAATGGGCATTAGGGTGTATCGAAAAAAACTTTTTTTTGAAATCCAAAATTTCGATAAACAGTTGACTATGGACGCACATTTCCACAAACAAATTGGCCGGACTGAAAAACATTTATGTCTACCGCAAGTGGCCCAAAATTTATAGTTTTCACAAAAATTTTCTCAAATACTTAATTTTCCAGATATTTTTGTCATGACAAAAAAAAAATCAGAAGGGTTGTGAAATAAGCATTCCAGCACTATTCATGAAAATATTAAGGTAAATTTGTTAAAATCACTCAATTTTGGGCCAAGTGGGATTTTGGGAAACCTAATCAACAGTATTTTTTTTAATACTATTTCACACAAACATCCTTAATTTTTTCAACATGGAAAAAGTCTCTTCTTTCATTACAAAAATATAACACAGATTTTTAAATTATACGCTTTAGGCCTCTTGCGGGAGTCGTAAATGATTATCAGTTGGGATTTTTTGTTGTTGTGGTATATATGGGTTCATAGAAATAGCCTATAATAGGTAGCCGTATAATTCTCACATGGTTATGCAATCTTTTTAACCAATGTTTAAAGGAAGGTTATACTCCTTTAGATTGGAGAAGGGCTGTGATCATGCCATTATACAAAGGTAAAGGGTCACGTATGGAATGTGGGAATCATAGGGCTATTAGCCTGCTAAGTTCAGTTGGCAAGCTGTATGGTAGAATTTTGATTGAAAGAGTAAGAAAGGAAACAAAAGATAAAATATGGGATGTGCAAGGTGCTTTTATGAGTGGAAGGGGGTGCATGGACCAGATCTTCTCATTGCGTATGCTCACTGAAAAGTTTCTGGCAAAAAACCAGAAACTTTTCTGTGCCTTTGTAGATCTACAAAAAGCATACGACCGAGTCGACAGGAAAAAGCTATGGAAGGTATTGTCCAAGTATGGAGTGAATACAAATCTGACTCAGGCAATTGCGTCTCTGTATGAGGGAAGCGTTGCATGTGTTAGGGTGAACGGTGATTTTACGGGGTGGTTTGATATCACAAAAGGTGTTAAACAAGGCTGCGTAATGTCACCGTGGTTATTCAATCTATACATGGATAATTGTATGCAAGAATTGAAAGAGGTGGGATTGGGCGCGAATTTGAATAATTTGAAAGTATGTTGCCTGTTGTATGCTGATGATGCGGTGCTGATTGCTAATAGTATAGAAGATCTACAGTCTCTCGTGTCTAGGATGAACGAAGTATGCATGAAGAATGAGTTAATGATGAATGTAAGTAAGTCTAAAGTAATGGTGTTTGAAAGAGAGAGTACGAAAACAGTGTGCAATATAATTGTAAATGAGGAATACTTGGAGCAGGTGGATGAGTTTGTGTATTTAGGAAGTATGTTTACGAGAGATGGGAAGGCTGACAGAGATATTGAAAGAAGGGTAAATGCAGGTAATTCCGTTAATGGAGGACTGAACGCCGTTGGCGCTAACAAAAAATTGTCCAAAGAAGCGAAGTTAGCAGTCCACAACGGAGTGCTGGTACCTACCTTGATGTATGGAAGTGAGGCATGGAACTGGCAAAGAAAGGATGAAAGTAGATTGAATGCTGTTGAAATGAGATCCCTGAGGCGTATGTGTGGTAAAACCATGTTTGATCGTGTGAGGAATGTGGAGATCCGCAAAGAGTGCAAGGCTGATGTAAGCGTAATGAGTAAGATTAAGAAAGGGACGCTTAGATGGTTTGGGCATGTAGAGCGAATGAGCGAAGATAGGAGTGTAAGGAGGATATATGATGCAATTGCGAATGGTAGCAGAAGTCTGGGACGCCAGAGGAAGACATGGCACGATCAAGTGAATCAGATACTCGAGTCGGGCCATGTCAAGAGTCAGAATAATAGAAGAGTATGTATGAGACGATGTATGAATGTGAATGAGGCAAGGAATGTGTGCCAAGACCGAGTTGTATGGCGGTCCGTCCTCTCTGCCTACCCCTGCGGAGAAACGGCGTGATGGTTAGTTAGTTAGTTAGAAATAAATTTTTGTCGAGTTTTTTATCGATACACCCTAATAGCCATGGCAATGAACTCCATAACTTTTGCACTGTACGAGCAATTTTTATTTTACCTCCGAACTGTTTTGCCATTGTTGGTGGAAAAAATGACTAATGGGCGGTACAGACGACTCAATTTGGATGTAAGATTATATGATGGAGGAAAGAATGTAGAGGAGGTGGTCGTATGATCACTTCCTACTATACGTGGCAAAATTGAATCAATGAATAAATTCAATCTTGTGACACACTAGATCTGATTCTCAATTTCAAACGGAATTGATTCTTAATTTCTTGCATACTACGATATTTAACGGCACCATGAATTTTTCATTTCTATTTTACAGTTAATTATTTCAATGAATAATGTTATTTCATAGTAAGAATGATGTAAACGATTTAAATATTACAATGTTTCGTAGGTATTTAAATATTATTAAAGTACCGGTATTGTGCACTCTTATCACTTAAAGTATCCTGTATATAAAAGTGAATTGAATTTTTTTGTTTTTTTACATTATTACATTATGATTTATCTTGCTTGTGGTATACTACAAGCAATTTTTATTGTATGTAGGAATAAAGCTCTTGTGATACTTTTGGAGCAGTTCAAATGTATTGAAAAGGATGCAACGAATCAAATCGTAAAATGCTTTATTTGTTATTCCTTCAGTAGCCATGACTGAATTTTTTTCGTTCCATGATCCATTTTTTTCCACCTATAGTCATTGACATAAATACAAAGACGTGTTATGTTCACACTAATAAAACAAAACATATTGCACGTTCCTATTTCTAAATTTAAATCGAATAACGAAACGTACGATAAAAGAATAGGCTAAATGAAATTGTCAGAATGAATGAAATGGCTACAAAAACGTCAAACATAGACAGCTGAACGGAACGCATTAGAAAGAGATAGCCATTCAAAGAATATGTGTACCTACGGGTGAAACGGATATATTATTATGAACGACCATCGTTTCTCTTACCTCCTCTTGACACCAGTTGCGACCTTTAAGTTGCCCACTGACGGGCGAGCATGTCCGCGGCAAGCATGACGTCACTGGCGAGCGACGACCATTTTTATATCGAACAAAATGTCATGCTCAGACCGCTCTTTGCGCACATGCTCGCCAGTCAGCCCGTCAGGGCTGCTTTTACCCTAATTTTTTATTCTTGACTAACAAATGAGCGAGCAGAGTAGTAGAATACGATGTGCTGTCACTAGGTTGTCCTACACACTCTTTTGTGTTTATGCGTTCGCTGTCTCACTTTTTATTCTAAAAACATTGTGAATAATTGTATTTATTGAAATAAAAAGTGATTTTTTAGTACATGCGAATGGAAAGAAACTCCATCGGTTTTGGTTTTAGCTCGATAATGATTTGTGCACCTCTCAAAAGCACAGGAATGCTTTTTTTCACAAAAAACAGCCTAGAGCGACGTATCTGTAGCAGCCAGTTACAGCTTGTCTGACTGATGGGCTTATGAGCTATACTAAATGCAGTAAATCACCAGTTTGTCCACTTGACCTCCAGTTCAATGCAATTAACGATGTTACTAGAGCGATCACAAATATTTGTTTCTCCAGATGAGCAACCGTCGAAATTGATCCGACCATTGCATCGTCTGTACAACACTCAACAGTTGACACACAACGGTTGAACCAACTAAGTTGAGTGGTCGTAGACGATTTAATTTAGTACGTAAATAGATGATAAATAATAACGCATTTTCCCACATGGAAGGTTGTAGTAGGTAATTGTGAATTACAAATTGACTGACCCAAATAATTTCATTATTATCCAATATTTCATATTGACAAACCTTGTGTTGAGACTGGACAAAATTATCTGTTGTATTTTGTTGATTTCCGAAGCAAAACTGTAGTAACGAAATAAATGTAAGGAAGCGACATTTCGCCACCTCTAATTATACAGTAAAGTAACTTCTCGTCGAGTAACTTTAATCATAGAATTAACACAACGGTAGGAACTGAGAATTTCTTGACGAGTGACGTTGCTCAACAGTTGACGGCCGGCATAGTCCAGTGGTAACGCATTGGACTGCCATTCCGAAGGTCGCGGGTTCGAACCCGGCGTGCGCAAATAAATTTTATTTGATTAATTTGTGTTATTTCACAATTAATTAATTAAAATAATATATAGTATATTTGCGGCACGTTCCAGAGTGGAAGATACTACCAGTATCGCCCTGGTGTAAGACCACCATTCAGAATTGAAACGTTGCTCCAAATGGCTTTAGCCGTGTTTAGTGACTAGATATGAATAGCCAGGTACTTCCCCACCTTCCTCTTTCCCTTCCCCACTTACCTTCAGCCTCACAACATCCCCCAATTGGGGATGCCATAGTCTCACTGGCTCCAGACGGGAGCAGTTGGGACTCTTGTGAGGTATTCACTATAAAAAAAAAAAAAAAAGTTGTGAAACACAATATAGGCTACTTGACGAGTAACGATAATCGATAGTCTACTCAAGAGGTGGTGAAACATCCCCTGAATGCTACAGAAGTTAAATAGTTTTTTTTAAATGTTATGTGAATACCGCACAAGAGTCCCAACTGCTGCTAACCGTCTGCGGACAATTGGGGTATGTTTTGGGGCTGAAGTCAGTGGGGAGGGGACGGAGATGGGGAAGAGGAAGGTGAGGAGTACCTAATACAGCTAAAGCCATTCCAAGCAACGTATCTCTTCTAAATTATGGTCTTTCACCAGATCGATACTGTAAGTATCTTTCACTCTGGAACGTGCCGCAAATATGCTATATATTATTTTAAATTAATAAGTTATGAAAAAAATGATCCTGTTAAAAAAAGTGACAGCATGCTAACTTCCTAATAAAATATTAGTTACTCAGGATGGTTCCATGATATATCATGAAAATGAAAATTCAACACACATTTATAAAGTGATAAAGAGTCATTAAAAGTGGTGAAACAAAAACTAGGTTTAATAGTTACCTATGTAACCTAGTTTTTGTTTCATCACTTTTTGTAGGTGTGTTGCGAATTGTCATTTTGATGAGATACCCGATACATGACTAACAACTTTTGTTTCTCCAAGTGGGAACGGAATCCATGTATCGTGTAGATTATCGTTAGATTTCTTTTAACTTAAAGGCTTAGTTAATTCACCTCCATTCATAAATTAGCTAGTTATTTTGCATAACGAACGACATTATCCTAAAATTCGCGCATATTGACAACTTACCGACCACTTGGAGGCATCCGACGCTTTGACAGTGCTCGCGCACATCGCAAACTGACCATAGATGATGGATTTTGATCGATCCCTTACTGTAAAGATATCGACTTTACTGTGCTAGACCCCCTGGGGGCTATTGCTAAATATGAACAGAATCCATCTCACTTACAGTGGATGTTACGTATTTATAGTCGCACAAGAGGTTGAAGAAGGTTAAGTTGGTTGTTTTGAAAGGAATATGAAAAGTTTTAGGGTTAGAAAAAAAAAATCACGCCGTCTTTGTCACGACGCGGACGTTCATTTAATGCTTCTAATTTGAAATATTCTAGGCGCTTCTATAGTTGGTACTCAGTGTGGACAATCCGGTTAAATACGATAATGTCCGAGTTAGTCACTTTTGAACTATTTACATGTATCTTAGTAATAATATTAAAATTTGTTTCAGGATCAGCCACGACAAGCAACGTCGTCGTGGTGACCCCAGTGATCAACATGTCCTGCCCTGACTGCCGCGCCGGAAACGTCCGGAGGTCCTTCACGTGTTGCGGGGTCTTTTGCGCCATCATCCTGTTTCCCGTGGGCATAATCTGCTGTCTGTGCATGATGGACAAGCGCTGCGCGGGATGTGGAAGGCGCTACTAGAACCTATTTACTATTTACTTAAACGCCACCATGGTGCAGGCTTGAAATGAATCCTGAAATTATTATTGCATTTACTTAGCATTTAGTTACCATGTTTTAGGAGCAGGTTAAACCCGCATTTCTTTCATTTAATTAAGCCACAATTCTTGGTGCAAGTTTGAAATTAATCCTTAAAAATTTACACAATTACGTAAAATATAATAATTTCAGCAGTGGCGGCTAGAGACTTTTGCGCTAGCGAGCTGATATTGACGAAATCGGGTTTATTTGTGTATTGTTGTAGTCGAAAAGTACAGAAAATAGGTATGGAGATTATCATTGATTTGTAGTGATGGATCAGATTGATAAAAATCTCCACACACAAAAAATGATCTTAAAATTGATATTTACCAAAATAATTTACTTCTACGACAATATGTATAAATACGAACGTAATTGTCAATCTTCGTAAGCCCACTAGCAAAAAAAATCCACGGTCCAGTGCTGATTTTCGGGTACACCTACTTTTTATAAAATTCTTGCAAATGGTTATAAAACAAAACAGTTACACTTGCCATAAGTATTAATAATCTACGTAAACTATGCATCCAAAACAGTTACACTTGCCATAAGTATTAATCATCTACGTAAACTATGCATTCAAAACAGTTACACTTGCCATAAGTATTAATCGTTTACGTAAACTATGCATCCAAAACAGTTACACTTGCCATAAGTATTAATATCTACGTAAACTATGCATTCAAAACAGTTACACTTGCCATAAGTATTAATCGTTTACGTAAACTATGCATCCAAAACAGTTACACTTGCCATAAGTATTAATCATCTACGTAAACTATGCATTCAAAGTTCCTTAAAAGGTAAAATAATCTATCAAAAATACAACATTCCGCAATAAATCGATATTACATGACATGCATTTATGTGTAAATGCGCATGCAATATTCATGTAGGCAGTTAGCGTTTTAGAGTTTTGTTTTTCTATTAGTCATTATTGAAAAAAATAGTGATATTCGATATTTACGTGTATGTTGTAACCCACCAAAGCTAATTTCCAAATTACGAGTACAATCAAAGACAAAAAAAATAATGATACAAATTTTATTTGTACTAATTATGTTATTTTGGTCCATAAATTGTATAAATTTTTTTATTGCCGAGTTCCAAGTTTTATTATAATTGTAAGTCGCTATTTGTCCAGTACGTGGATATTTATTTGTATCCAATTTGCTTCGAAATTGTTAATTTTAAGTTGTAATAAAATATTTTCTGAATAAAGTTTTATTTTTCTGTATTTTTGGTTGTTTATTTTTTTATTGAATATTTGCAGAATTTTAACCTCAAAAGTAGTACTACAGAGTATTTATACCCACAAAATACTTCTCATGAAAATTGCCTTTCAACACTCAAAAATTTCATGGCTTTATATTTGAGTAGCTGACGTGTACTCGGGGTTATGCTTAGGAGATATAAACAGCCTACAAAAAGTCCGTCAAGTACATATATATTGTAATTAAGATATACAATTCCGTAGTAGGTACATCATTTTGATGTATCTCATAAAACTTAGCCAGCGATTGCTAACGCTGGTTAAGCCTTATGAGATATAAGCGCCCGAAAATATTTTGTTTACGACTTGATTACAAAACATCGACTTTTCTCTACATTCTATAAATACAAAACGATTGTATTATTTATATATAAACCTTCCGGAAGAAAATTTCTAAATGATAGTGAAAACCATATCGAAATCCGTTGCGCAGTTTAGAAGAACTAAGCGCACAAACAGCCGTGGATACTATTAGAGATTACGCAACCCAAATATTTATTATCATCTCGCATAATTCCAGGTTCCCAGCGATTTTCAATAAAGATACCGCAACTATTTTTTTAATTTTTGGAATAACTAATGAGGTAATGAGTAATATTAGCGACTCTCAAACGAAAATTTTAAACCGAAAAAGATATGGTCGCATCATGGGCTCAATTCCTAGATGTGATCGTATCTTTTTCTGTTTCAAATATTCGTTTGAGAGTCGCTTATATTGTCTTCAAAGATTAAATATTTTATTTTTATTTTATCGTTCTTTTATACGCCCATGGGGCTTTTATATTGGGTACAAATGGTTAAAGCCCAGCTACACTACTCGCGAAGTTGATCGAAGTTGACCGAATACGATAGTGTGGGCACGAACTTCATTTCGCTTCGGGCAACTTCGCTTCGCTTCGCCTGACTTCCGATTGTTGTCGGTAAATGCGCCCGAGTCAAAGGACTCGAAGCGTTACTCGCGAAGTTGCACGAGTGTGTGGGCACGCACTTCGAACTTCGGCTAACTTCGTCGAGGACTTCGTCGAAGCGTCGAAGCGAGTAGTGTAGCTGACACTTTACATTTTTGTACAAGGGTTAACACATTGACTGCGACGTAATTTCTAAAACATTCACTGGATGCTGCAAATTACACCAAATTTAAATAAAGAATAAAACTGATACAAATTCATCTTTTCCTAACTAACTAACGATGCTCATGAAGTTTTCTTATCTGCGACGTATTTTCTAAAACATTCACTGGATGCTGCATATTACACCAAATTTAAATAAAGAATAAAACTGATACAAATTCATCTTTTCCTAACTAACTAACGATGCTCATGAAGTTTTCTTATCTGCGACGTATTTTCTAAAACATTCACTGGATGCTGCATATTACACCAAATTTAAATAAAGAATAAAACTGATACAAATTCATCTTTTCCTAACTAACTAACGATGCTCATGAAGTTTTCTTATCTGCGACGTATTTTCTAAAACATTCACTGGATGCTGCATATTACACCAAATTTAAATAAAGAATAAAACTGATACAAATTCATCTTTTCCTAACTAACTAACTAACGATGCTCATGAAGTTTTCTTATCATTTACCGTATTATATAATCCGTACGCGCTAGGCGCGTTCTCAGCACCACGCGAAATTACGTAATACGCGCTAGGCGCGTTTTCAGCACCCATCGTGTTAAGTAATAATAATAATAATAATTGGATGACTTGTATAGCGCCGTTTTTGTGCAAAATCACCTCAAGGGCGCTGTACAAACTTATAATACATCTCTACAGTGATCTATGTTATTACTTAACTATTTATGGAGATAATATATTATACAGTACAATACTTACCTGGTAGGTCACTTGAGATTAACACTTAATTAACATTATATAATTTTTGTTATTTGTTTTTGGGGTGTTATGCCGTGTTGCGCTAACTCCTTTAGCCTAAAGAAGGAGTTAGCGCAACACGGCATAACACCCCAAAAACAAATAACAAAAATACTTTTGGCCGTGAAAATCTTAAATCACATTATATAATTGTTTATTAGCGAAATTTAGATACAGGATTTAGGACATAATTGGAAAATTGAATATAACTGGACTTTCTCTTAGGAGTAGTATATTTAATTTAAGGATACGACTGCTTAAAAAGGTAAGTTTTTAGTTTAGACCTGAATTCTGTTGGACTTGTTATGGATCTTAGTTCTGGAGAGAGTTTATTGCAAGCCTTCGGCCCAGATACTCCGAAAGCGCGATCACCAAACTTAGTATTTGGCTTGCGCATAGGTTCTATCAGTCTTCCTACAGCTGATGATGTAGCTGATCTAAGAGTTGACTGCCTCAGACCAGTGTTTTCCGGGACGCATAGTTCAGAGATGTAGGGTGGGGCCATTTCATTGATGGATTTAAACACCATCCAGCACAGTTTGTACTGGATTCTTTCAGGGCACTTGAGCCAGTGAAGGTTACGAAGGTGTTCTGAAATGTGCGAATATTTTGAAACCCCGGTTATGAGCCGTGCTGCTGCATTAAACACTGATTGAAGCTTGTCAATTTGATATTTTGGAAGGCTGGCATAAATGCCGTTGCAGTAATCGAGACGTGAGACTACGTAAGAGTTGATAAGTAGTTTTGTTGCTTCTGTAGGAACAATGGTTTCATACGGTTCCATGATAACTCATCAAAATGACAATTCAACACGCGTTATGAAAAGTGATAAAACAAAAACAAGGTTAAATAGTTACATGTGTGAACAATTTAACCTATTTTTTGTTTCATCACTTTTCTTAACTTTATAGCACTTTTTATAGGCGTGTTGAATTGTCATTTTGACGAGTTATCCGGTTACCGTTCATACAATATCTTAAAATTTCCAAAAAATAATTATAATCTAGAATTATCTGAATTAAATATGAAAGGTCTTTTTAGGTATGTTTTAAATATAGTCGTTTTATACGAAGTGTACGTGTCCTAATCTAAGGTTGCATTTTATTATTATTTCTGAATAAAATAGTTTTGACTGACAAGGTTTGTAGGTAAAATTGCATCGTTTTTTTATTTTTTATTTTAGATTCATTTTTATTTATTAGACTTTGCAAATGTGTCAATACAATCCACAGATTAAATGCCAACGAACAATGTTATCTATTGCTGGCGAGAACACAATCAATATAAAATGTATTAGCGCTCTTATCTTTCATGGAAATGATACACGTATCAAGATTGATTAAACGCGTTATAAAGATTATACCAATTTCATGCAGCATTAGGCAAATATAAAACACCTATTTCGAAAGGCGTCAGAATGGGAAATACTGAAATTATTAATGAGGTTAATTTACAGGAAAAAATCGTATTATAAAACTTTAAAAAAATTATTCCAGTGGTATGCTGTGACATTCATTTCGATATTAACATAATCATAAAAAATATATATAAAAGAAAAAAAATCAAAATTACTCTTTAGGGAAGAATTTTTTTAACACCGTATATTCTTCCCAACTAGCAATAATTAAAAAAAATAATAATAATTAATCAAACCAAAATTCTAATTAAAACACTTATTTTGATCTATAATGAAAATATCTTCAATGATATACTTATGACTAATTAATCGCCCATGGGTCGGTAAGGAATCAACATAAAGTGAGTGCTGTAGACTCTGCGAAAAAAAAAATACAGTGTGTGGCAAGCCTACGCACGACGGAAGTGAAACTTTTAGTATTCTTCTCTCTCTCTTTTCATTTCATATTATTATTATTCAGAATGCTGTACATTATAGTTTTAAAAAGCATACATTTATTTATAGGCATGTTGTTAACAAATGAACGTTTAACTAGATTCATAATATTGACATATTTATAAGTAGCATGTGATAAAAAAAAATTAAAAGTTCTAAAAATATGGGATTCGAACCCGGGTCCTGCATAACGAGTGTCGAACGCTCTGCCTCTAGACCGCGAGGAGAGGTATCTCGCGCGACGAGAACCGCGTATACAACGTGTACTCCTCAATTGACTTGTATCAAAATAAAAATAATTAATCAAAATACCGAGCGACTCTACCGGCTCGATTTGTAAGCTATATTTCGACCAAAATATCATATAGGTACCGACCGTTACTTCTAGCCAATTACTCGAGTGAACACCTGCCGGTCTAGAGTCTCACTAAATGGATTTAGACATTTCGGGAGACTCTCGGTTAAAATTAACAAATTTATGTAATTTTTTACTACATTATTACAAATCATGTAGATATCTTCTTATATGTACGCCTGACAAAGTTGCAGCACGAGAGCATTTTATCACTTTTCCTCGTATTAAAAAAATCACAAAAAGAAAATAAAAATTAGATAAAGCAGGGATCGAACCTCGGTTCTTCACGACGACAGTCGGGCGCTCTGCCTCTAGACCGCGAAGCTGAGTTTGGAGAGTGACCTAAACTAGGTATATAATATTAGCTAGGCTCCTATAGCGAAATGATCACGCTTTTTCGTGACGGTCATGAGTCGGTTTTACTCCGGTCCTCGAAAATGCATAACGCGCGTAAAGAAGTTTCACTTCAAAAAATGTTTGTCAAGGTAAGGAAACGGTCTGCAGCGCAGTGCATTGAAGGAATTTTCTTTGCAGGGTCTCACAGCTCTCGATTTCTGTCGATTCCTAACCGACCCATCGTCCCATGGGCTTAGGTTCGTTGTAAAATTTTGCCTATCAAAACACTAACACTAACCCTTTCTTAGCATTAATTGTTCTGAAAAGGTAGTAAACTGGTATCAGCCGTAAGTGTCAAAACTCGATTCCTCTGACTACTAACCACACAGGTTCTACCGACCACTAGCCAAGGCACGCCGATGGTACCAACATTCATACCGTACCAACTTGTGACTACAAAAATTGCTGTTTGTTACAGTTAATTGGCGATGGGCATTATTTTCTAACATAAAAAAACATGGCGTATAGAATAATAAAATAGGTACAGATTCGTTTTTAACCTGATGAATTAATAATTGATTTTGTTCCTCAAAATATAAGCCTTTGAATTATTGCTTATGGTTGGAGGATATTGATATCGAACATGTTGACTTAACACTCACTGTGAGCTATCTGTTAGCCATTTGCACTTTGTATCTAACTACGAGTAGATTAGGTTAACTTATAATTACGTTGTTGTCCAAATCAATATGTTGGTGCATATTTTAATGGTGGCAAAACTTTGGTGGTTTAAATAGAAGTCAAAATTAAGCTATATATTATTTAAGAATTTTTCACCTCTAAACCAACTGATTATTTCAGGCTTGGAATCAAGAAATCGCAAGATCGTTGGGTGCCAACGAAATTATAAACGAAGCCATATAATATAAAATAGTGTTATGAATCAGCCACAGAAACACAAGTTTAATTTTATAATAAAATATTCAATGATAAGGGGTATCTGATAAACCTATGGCAGTGAAAGTCATACTCCAGTAACCTTGTCGCCTGAAAGAGGGGGGGGGGTTCCTAACGTCAGATAATATGGTAGTTCTGATTTTTTGCGTTTATGATGTTTGCCCAATAAATAATCTAAGTTTCCGACCTCTAACGTCCAACGCAACATTGTCAAAAATCAAAAAACCACGAAATTTTCTACCTTTCAGTTTTTGGGGATTTTAAGCCTGAAGGACTATAACTAAGATTATAACTATTCATCAAATTTCAACGTTCATTTTCAAGTTCTGTGAAAGATTTTTTCAAGTTCTGTTTTATTTCAGTTTTGTCAAGCAACTAGCCTACAATGATATAATAACAGAACTTGAATAGGACTTTCACAGAACCCGAAAATGAACGTTGAAATTTGATGAGTTGTTCAAATTCTCCGATACAACCCGTGCTAAATTTTCTACAATTCTATATTCAAAATTGTCAAAAAAATTTATATGTTTAATTGTGAAAATGCTTTATAAATAAATCTTCGACTGTTTTTGATTTGCAAATAAATACAGGGTGCTCGGGAGTAAAGTACGCTAACTTCAGGGGGTTATTCAACATGATAGTACAATTAAAAAATGTGAACGACGTTTTTCGAAATTCCAACCTTTTAATGTAGTTTTTACGTAAAATTAATATAAAATTTTCATCTGTATTCTTTTTGCTTTGTCACGCTTCGTGAATGTGAGAAATATATTGACGTTCAAAGAGATTAAATTCATATGTTTAAATTCGGTCAACGTTTACCACTACTATACAGATACCCAATGAGTGATGAAAACGACAGCATTTAATGACGTATTGAATCATGGGCTTTAATTTTTTTTATTTACAGACCTGATTTTTCCTTAATTGAAAATATTAGAGATAGCAATTTTTTTAGTGTAGGATAGCATGATGTCATTTTTAATCTGAATCTGTTAGATTAGGAGAGACGGAAATAGCATATCACTAAATATTACAGCAATATAATACTAACAATTAAAACTTTTTATCATAAAATCGTCCATTTGAATTTCGATTTTGTTTTAGTGTACGAATTCTTCTGAAAGTGATCTTGAAAAAAATAACTTTACAAAAGTTAATATACGAAATAAATGTCAGTCCTACAAAATCGAGATTTGGCTCAGTTGTTAGCGCAGTTGACTGCAATCCCTGAGGAGGAAGGTTCATTCCAAAGTAAAATCTTTTTTTTAATTTTTTTTTTTTAAATATATATATATATAAAATTTTCTTCATCTGTATTCCTTTTGCTTTGTCACGCTTCGTGATCGTTTTATTAATGGATGTATTATAATATTATATATATATATATACATAAAAAATATATAAAAACGAATTCTACAAAAAAAACTTTGTTTTTTTAAACTTATTTTAATTAATATTTTTAATATGTAGCTTCAATCAGCGTTTTAACTTTTGACATCCGAGCAGCTATAACAGATATTCTTTACTCGATAGCCACAGCCTTTAAGTGGGGATTATCCATCAGGGTTACGGTAGGGGATGGGGGTGGTTGGTTATGCAGGAGACTCGATGAACCCTTCAGACTTTCCTCCAGTCAGCTACTACCCCCTCCCCCACCCCCCTCAAGGGTACTCGGAACATCGTTCGACGATGAACCAGGCCAGCGACATTGTCAGAAAAATCTCAATATCTTTTCATTGGTTTTCTGGTGTGGCGAGTAATAATTATGTAAAATCTAAGTTGATATGAAAATCTCATGAAACAGATACAACCAATACATTATGTTACCTTAATCACTGAAAAGACGTATCTAGATTACAAATTACTTAGGTTGAACTATGTTTTAAATACGCTTAATCATTTGATTCTGGTTGAAAATAAAATCAAATTATTTCAGCCGACCAAATTATGATTTCGGGAGTTTTTAAAAAATGCGCACATCTCAATTGAATGATTCATTATTACTTATCGTTTCAACATAATTACGAAAACAATTAATCATTTCGAGTTCTTAAAAAGTTGCTTTTTTATATTTCCGCTCAATATTAGGAGTAGAATGAATCTCGACTAATAAAAAATGTAAACATGTGACATGAGAAAGTTTTATCTCTGCCCTTATCTTTTGTCCCTAGTGTTGTAGATTTGATTTACATACTAATGTCCGGAATGACGGTTTATTTTATTCCTTTCAAAAATATATTTTAAATTTGCATAGCTTTCCGATCTGGGGTAATATAGGTAACTGCAACTATTTTCACTTCACAAATTAATTTCCAACACAAGCTACATATCATGGAGCTTTGTAATATCCATTCAATTGTCAACAAATAAGGCTTTAGGTATGAAATATTGTTTGTTGAAGTGAAACTTCTTTACGCGCGTCATGCAATTTCGAGGACCGGAGTAAAACCGACTCATGACCGTCACGAAAAACCGTGATCATTTCGCTATAGGAGCCTAGCTAATATTATATACCTAGTTTAGGTCACCCTCCAAACTCAGCTTCGCGGTCTAGAGGCAGAGAGTTCGACACTCGTTATGCAGGACCCGGGTTCCAATCCCATATTTTTATAACTTTTAATTTTTTTTTATCAACGATTTGTAATAATGTAGTAAAAAATTACATAAATTTGTTAATTTACCTTAACTTTACTTTACGGTACCTATATGATATTTTGGTCGAAATATAGCTTACAAATCGAGCCGGTAGAGTCGCTCGGTATTTTGATTAATTATTTTTATTTATCAACGATTTGTAATAATGTAGTAAAAAATTACAGAAATTTGTTAATTTACCTTTACTTTAATTTACGGTACCTATATGATATTTTGGTCGAAATATAGCTTACAAATCGAGCCGGTAGAGTCGCTCGGTATATTGATTAATTATTTTTATTTTGAATCATTAAAATTACTAATCAAGGCCCTATATGATATTAATTAATTATTTTTATTACTTTACTTTACGGTACCTATATGATATTTTGGTCGAAATATAGATTACAAATCGAGCCGGTAGAGTCGCTCGGTATTTTGAATAATTATTTTTATTTATCAACGATTTGTAATAATGTAGTAAAAACTTACATAGATTTGTTAATTTATCTTTACTTTAATTTGCGCGAGATACCTCTCCTCGCGGTCTAGAGGCAGAGCGTTCGACACTCGTTATGCAGGACCCGGGTTCGAATCCCATATTTTTATAACTTTTAATTTTTTTTTATCACATGCTGCTTTTAAATATGTCAATAGACAGAAAAAAGGAGAGAATGAAATGAAAAGAGAGAGAGAAGAATACTAAAAGTTTCACTTCCGTCGTGCGTAGGCTTGCCACACACTGTATTTTTTTCGTACGATTCACTGTTTCATGTGAAACAGTGTGTACATATCAAGCGAAGTCTGGAAATGTTAGTTTTAATTTTTTTTTACATTTAAAATGACGCCGTGGGTGCGCTCAATTTTCAGAATTCAATTTACAAAAGCCAAATGAAACGGAGGGAATTTTCCCGATCCCATGTGCTAAAGCTACTTTGGGAAACTAATAACCGAAGTGGTTATTCGAAGTGGAATCTGATATCGAACCGGATACTTGAGCACGCGTCACACAATACTCGTATCCGTACTTGCCCGCGCCATTTATGACGGAATGGAATGAATAAAAAGCCAACATTACTTACTTCACAATTAAGTCTAAAAAAACGTGAAATTTTTTATTTAGCGTACACGGAGAAAAATGATCATACTAAAAAAGGGACAGCATGCCAACTTTCTGATAAAATATTAGTCATAATTCAGTCAGTCAGTTTAGTCATATATCGATAACACGTGTTCTTTTCCTAATATATATCATGGCGGAATGCGACTGTATCAATATATCTCTAGTAACTCTTTCAATTCGTTCGTTTAGCGGGTTTAGCCCTACAGTCCCATTTTTAACATGTAAACGTATAATTTAATCAGATTTTTAATTAATTAACAGTATTTCATGTCAGTAAGTTTTCTCCATGGGCAATAATAAAATGAAGGTAACTTATTTTCGGCATTGAATAAAGAAAGATCTAACTATTTTTATCTTTTTCTACTATCGACTCTAATAATAAATAATATGTCATGACGAGAAATGTGACGAAGACGTACACAATTCTAAAAACATGTGATGCTTATTTGTAACATGTTAGATGTTAATGGAAAGATAAGGTAATGTAGGTAAGGTAAGGTGATACAGGATGTGGCAAAAGTAATCACCCTATTGTAAAACGCTATAACTTTTGCAAATGGCGCCAAATGTCAATTTGGTTTTGACATTTGTGAAGTAAACAAACGCAGAATACAAATAAACAAGATATGTGATGAAAAAGTAATCACCCTATTGGAAAACGCAATAACTTTTGCAAATGACGCCAAATGTCTATTCGGTTTTGACATTTGTGAAGTAAACACACGAAGAATACAAATCGACAAGACATGAATCGGTTTACTCCACAAGAACGCGGAATAGCAAGCATTACCAAAGTTTATCATAAAAATAAAATTACAGCAAAAGAACATCGGGTGATTACTTTTGCCCCACCCTGTATAAAAGGCTTTACCGCTGTTTCTATTGTATATTCTATCTCTCCAGGACGATACAGAAAGTATTAGGTAGGTACCTACCCTGGAACGAAGTACTTCCGAAAAATGTGTAAAATGCATAAAAACAATTTAATCTTTATATCTTTTTATTCAAGACCTAATGATTTTACCACAATTATATCATAATGGTGGTTCATTTGGTACGCTTTTTTGCGATAAAAAATGGGCTATCATATCGATTAATCTTATACATGACATATTTGTATCTTAGCATCATTAGTTTTAGGAAAAACGGATCTTCGCAAGATAACTGAACTATCGTCACCGCTTGAATAACAATTTACAAAATATAATAACAACATGAAATTAAGAACAATAGAAAATCACACAAAAAAACGTAATTGCTAGAACTGAAATGTGACTGCCATCACATTCTCTGCTTATCTTGTCAAGTAGACAAATTTCAATTGATCTCATTTAAAACTGCTGATTTTGAATGAAAAGGAACAACTTGCAGGGAAGGTATGATTTGAGATTTTCACGGCCAAAAGTATTAAAGTGACTTGTTTTTCGGGTATTATGCCGTGTTGCGCTATCTCCTTCTTTGGCCAACTTTTCGGACAGCAGATTCAGATTGATGGACACTGCAATGCTGTCCGAAACGTTGGCTAAAGAAGGAGATAGCGCAACACGGCATGATACCCCAAACAACAAATCACTTATATCTTGCCGAGAAATTTTTACGTTTTATTTTAGGAAGTAATCGGGAATTAATATGAATTGTACACCTACATCTTATAGTAGTAAAAAGCCTTTTTACAAAAACAAATTTATTTTAAAGCTGATCGTATGGGAGCTTAAAATGTTTCAAAAGTTATGCACATATTCAAATTCGAGACAATGGGCAGAAGGATCAATAGAATGACAAAAACCTTGCATTGTTGCTTTTTAAGGGTTTCTCTAAAGCCCCGGATACGGCGGCCTTTGGCTTCTGCTCTGTTGGTAAGAGGTACTGACCTTACCGCCCTGCTTTATGCTTACCCTGCACAACCTACCCCAAACACTTCCTTCTTCGTATGCTTCCTTTTATGCTGACTGAATAATACATAATAAAGGGGCTCCTTTTTTGCGCTAAGTCTACGATGGAAGATTATTCCGAAAAAAAAATTGTCGTGGTAAATGCATGAACAAAAGGGAATTGTGAAATATTATGGAAAATCTTTGCTCTAATATGAAAGTAGTGGAAGAAGTGAAAGTCTTAGTATCGCCCCGGTTTTGCCTTGATGCCACCCATTATCTATGTAAGTTTCTTGACATAGTTTTTCCTTGATGCCAGCCATTATCTATGTAAGTGTCTTGACATGGTTTTGCCTTGATGCCACCCATTATCTATGTAAGTTTCTTGACATGGTTTTGCCTTGATGCCAGCCATTATCTATGTAAGTTTCTTGACATGGTTTTGCCTTGATGCCAGCCATTATCTATGTAAGTTTCTTGACATGGTTTTGCCTTGATGCCAGCCATTATCTATGTAAGTGTCTTGACATGGTTTTGCCTTGATGCCACCCATTATCTATGTAAGTGTCTTGACATGGTTTTGCCTTGATGCCACCCATTATCTATGTAAGTTTCTTGACATGGTTTTGCCTTGATGCCAGCCATTATCTATGTAAGTGTCTTGACACGGTTTTGCCTTGATGCCACCCATTATCTATGTAAGTTTCTTGACATGGTTTTGCCTTGATGCCACCCATTATCTATGTAAGTTTCTTGACATGGTTTTGCCTTGATGCCATCCATTATCTATGTAAGTGTCTTGACATGGTTTTGCCTTGATGCCACCCATTATCTATGTAAGTGTCTTGACATGGTTTTGAACTTAAAACACTTCTTTAGTAGCTACATCTGAGTAATGATAATAATAAAATAATTCTTGAATAATTCTGCTAACTCTGTTTTGTAAAACACACCGTCAAAACTTTTGCACAACTTGTTTCCTCCCCGTTTTGTACTAAATTAGAGATGCACGGCGTAGAAGCAAAAAGAGCTTTATTCCTACCCTGCGTCGTCTGCGTTTTAATCATATTTTTCTATATTTTATTTTTTATTGAAAAATTGGAATGATATAAATATAAAATTAAAAAATAAAAGAAAATAAATTTTAACATTAATAAATAAAATTTGTTGGTTGATGCTAGAAATGCCTAAATTTTTGTAATTAGATTTTGTTTCATTTACCAGTACTTACTTTTACTTTTGTAATTTGATTTTGTTTCAGGTACCAGAAAGTACTTTTGTGATTTGATTTTGTTTTAGGTATTAGAAAGTACTATTATAATATCTTTTTATTCTTCATTCCTGAGCGATTCGTAAATTTGACATAGGCACTTCATGCGTGATATGAAATTAAATTTTTTAAATGATATGAAATTAAATATTTTATAAAACAGATACATTGTATGTGAAACCCACAAAAAATCTTCATTATGATATGTGAGCTGGGGAGTTATAAAATTTGTGAATGAATTTTATAATTTGACGCAATTATTTCCAGCTCACAATGATCACATCCAACATGGTCTGTTCCATACTAATTTTCAACTTAAAAAAAATAGAAAAGTTTTTAAACTCGTACGAAGGGGTCTAGTAAGGCTAGTAGTCTATAAATGGCACAAGAAAGCTTCCGTCCCAGCATAGGAGCAAGTAGCGAGCAGAAGTGAATCTAATTTAGGTATAAAAGATCTGTTGGAAGTGTGCGCGGAAGAGAACTGTCACCGAATGGAGCGCGAGTGTCGAGTAGTAAAGCACGTGAATAATGGCCGACAGCTGCTGTTGGGGAGATACAAACGGCTGCTCCGAGAGAATATCCAACTAAATAGTCGGCGTTTTGGAACATTCTGATGGAACTGTTCAAAAGCAAACCTGGGATTAAAGATTCGTTCTTTGACCTCAAACCCCTGGTGAGAAATGCAGGATTATTGCATCCATATAAGTAAGCGTTTTATCGCGGCTTGTTGCTGGTCGAAATCATCAAGTTCAATAAACCTGTCAATATTCTGAATTTTATAAAATGTGGCGATCTCTGTGGCGTTTCCATTTAAATTAGCATAGTTGGCTTGATTCCCACCCTACTCATAATATAAAAATTTCGTTCTCCTATTTTTCTTCTTCACGAGGAATGCACATTTTTAATGCAACTGTGGTAAATACATAAATTATCGTCTTTCTTTTCTGCATGTTTAGATAATCCATAAATAAATTGGCCGATTATTACTTTAAAAATAATCAAAATACAAATCAAAAATCAAACCAAAAAATATAACAGAGTTTTTCAATTTTCAATCTAGTTGCGCCATCTCTTGGGCCGGCTAGTAGCCATTAGCCAATAGTAAAGATTTTTTTTGGTTTAACTGAGGATTTAACCTTCCTCCCCACCGGGCCGAAGTCAATACTCAATAACTCCTAAGCCAAATTCTAATTGGATAGTACCGACAATTATTTCTTATATTAAATGCTGTAAATTTTAAATACAATGTCGTCCAATTTCAGAAATATACGTGTGCACGCACGTGTTTGTATGTACATGAGTGCAACCAATTTGATAAAATACATCGTCATCGACAACGAGTCGAACGATTATCGGGAAGTGGGGTAATTTCATTCATTCATTCAATCTCGAAAACAATGTCTAAATTCAAATAGATGTATTTAAAACTATATATTGTTATTGAAATAAAATTCTCACCCTTTGGAGAATCAGTACAAAAAGTTGAAGTGAATAAAACTGACTGCTCTGGAAAATCATGAAAATCAAAGAAAAACTCCACTGCTCCAAATCTGGATGTATTGCAGTATAACGAAATAAGTTAAATGTACATTAATAAAGGAGGTTAAGGATTTTATACTATTTTAATCCATGCATAAATTTATACTACGAAGTATTTTTAACATCTTAGTGAAAATTATTCATAATTTATTTACGATTGAAAAAATAGGATCGAGGGAAATTAAATACTCAGATGGAACTACTACTTACGAGTATTAAATACTCAGATGGAACTACTACTTACGAGTGTTAAATACTCAGATGGAACTACTACTTACGAGTATTAAATACTCAGATGGAACTACTACTTACTAGTATTAAATACTCAGATGGAACTACTACTTACGAGTATTAAATACTCAGATGGAACTACTACTTACGAGTGTTAAATACTCAGATGGAACTACTACTTACGAGTATTTGCTTTATTGCAGTAGACACATATTTCGTAGGTACCTACCGTAAAATCCAGATAGCAGTGTCGACCAAGAGATAAGATTATTCTAATAATAAATAGGATTCCCACTATCGTGTCATATTTCTTTCTTAGTGTCTTATCGTATTTCTTTCTTAGAATGTCGCTAGTCGATCAATAAAAATTATACTGACGAATCAAACGCTTTTCATTTATAACATGTTTGGAGATGCGTAGGTACCTTCTTAAGTATTCTATTCAAAATGTCACATTTTCAGAAACCTTTGAAGCGGTGTTTTTGTTGGCGCTGAAGATAACTAACAGCCAACACGTTATAGTGAACAAGTCTATTTTATTTCTAGACATGCTCGCTTTGAGCTTTAACACGGCGGACATGTTGTCCAAACAAGCGGACATATTCACTGGAAGGCAAAAATGTCGAGCAAAGCTGTACTTACTTATATTTACATGACCACACGGTGTGATAATAGTGTGGCCACAAAAACAGGCGGCAAATTTCCTGAAAATTCTTGCTTTTCTGGGACAGGAGGAATATTTTTAAAAGATTTTTTTACATCAAAACAGAATAGTTTTACGGCACTTCAGAAGTAAAATCACCACAACTTATGTTGCTATTTTCATATATAGCAAACACACGCACTTCTGCACTACATTGCCACAAGTAAGAAACAAATTATACATCAAACTGAGATTAATTGACTTTGAAGTCTTTGCATTCGAATTTTTATCGTTGTTTGAATTCTGCAAAGCTCGTGCACAGCTGTTTAGAGTTCCAAGCACTAGATAATATTCACGTACTTTCAAATTATAATTCCCATGTCAAAATCTGGATTCATTTCACTGAATTCATCACTGAAAATCTTTTAATCAAAAATAAAATACTTGATATCAGAAAGCTATTCATTAAAAAAATTATCCACATAAATTGCATAAAATCGTCACCTTCCCACATATCTCACTCCCATAATACTAGAGCTAAATCTAACAATCATTTTTAAGTGCCAAAAATTAAATCCACTCTTGCTAAAAAACATGAATCTTACCTTGCTCCTTCCATATTCAACATTTTCTTTAAAGAATCACAACATATAACTCAAACCAACAGAAAATATACATATAAAAACTTTAATACATAGTTAATGAAAAAAATATAAATTGCATTAATAAGTTACTTGCAAACCGTCCGTGTTAAAAAAACATAATTTTTGAGTAAATGTAATTTTTACACCGAAAACGGTTTCTAATATGTCTGCCATATATTGCATATTCTTTTTCTCTCTCTTTTTTTTCCATTTTATTTTTTTCTTTGTTGCATTTTTTCTCTCACACTAAAGTTGGTTCAATTTTTGTTTTTATATATGCATGTAATATTTTACATGAACATTATTTTTTGTATTCTTTTGTATTTTATAATTTTAATTTTGTATTTTAAGTCTGATTTGTCTACAACATATTATAGCATACATTATACATATTACAGCATAATTATACTGCTACCCGGCTCAGAACAGATATTGTCTAGTGAGTCGGGTAGCGCACATAATTTTGTTAATCACCATAAATAAAATTTAAAAAAATATATATATAAATTTATACATCCAAGTTAAGATGCAAAACTTCACAGCCCTCCAAACTTTAAGCCAGCTTGAAATATTTTGACTTACTGCAGTGTAAGTACTCGTAGTTACGAGTATGCGATTTATTTCATTTGTAACATAACACTACGAAGTAATGCAATTTTATCGCTTAGAAATATTTTAGATGGTTTAATTAAATACTGCGAGTAGAATACATCTTAGCCTATAAAACAATCGAGCACTTTTTTGAAACGTATTTTATAAGTCCATAAAAAAATTAAGTATGAGTCCTAAATAAACTGCTTTAAAGTTAAAAATCTCCTCCTCATGAACACATTTACGGTTATGGTTGGTTATTGTATAATGTGGCAAATTAAGTTCTTTAGAAAATAATTTAAATATTTGTGCCTGAACTTCGAAAAATAAAATAAGACCCAATTTTTGGCGATGTTTTTTTCTTGTATAAATCGAAACA
The DNA here is from genome assembly GCA_026573805.1 of Hesperophylax magnus. NCBI lineage: Eukaryota > Metazoa > Arthropoda > Insecta > Trichoptera > Limnephilidae > Hesperophylax > Hesperophylax magnus. The sequence goes on from JAIUSX010000049.1 coordinate 14,392,020, forward strand.
GGCAGCTGATGTTAAACGGGGATTTAATTAAACCTTATCGTCATCTACATAAGGAGTGTTATTATTAGCGGCCCGATTTCAAATATTACACAGCGTGGTGCATTGCCTTAATATGTTACCAGTTTTCCTGATCTATGGCAACCCTGGATGACAAGAACGTAATATTTAATTGAGTACTGTATAATGCAAATAAAAAATAGGTACTTATACCAAAATAAGTCACAAAAAAAAATTATGTTGCATGTGTTCAGAGTGTTGTACTATCTACACCGGTGATGGGCAACACGCGGTCCGCGAGCCCATTTCGTGCCTTTTTGTACGGCTCACTTGGCTAAATAAAATATCAAAATTTGACAAAAAAATTCTTGTCAAATTTTATTTAACTTTTGAATTAGCAATTTTTTGCCTGTGGCGCTTTCCTTGTACGCGCTGTGATTGATGAATATAAACAAAATAGAGTTTTGATATTTAATGCTTTTTAATAGCAACGGATCTCATATCCGGATGCCATCATCAAATATTTTACGTTTTTAACAATCTGACAAACTTTTATCTCTCTGTTTTTCACTTTAAACTTTCTCCACTTACGTTGTGTTTATGCGTTCTGTGATTGTTTTATAAATAAAATACGGGATTAGAAAATACAAATAGGTTTGCGACACCACCGACTGAAAAGTTAACCATGTCATGCTATACGTACCTAACCCCTTGCAGCCCGCGAAAAAATACAAAATTAAAAAATTGGCCCTCCGGTAAAAAGGCTGATCATCACTGAGTTACACCATAATGTTTCCTAAGGAAGTATATGGACTCCTTGAACTGTAGGAAGAGGAAGGAGTCGCACACTCGCCACTCGCCACATGTTCAATTACCATAATTTAATTACGAAACCATCTTCCTGCCATATGACCACAATGTCGCATGTCAATTTCTAAATTTAATTCCAAGGTATCCTGGGACCGGGCCCGATGACTCTGTTCTCTGTTCTGTAGGAGCCTCTCGAAGACTAAGGACTCAAATATCCGGAAACCCCGGCCAAGATATTCAATACTCTTATTTTACACTTTGTCCCACGTGCAATTTGACGACCATGGAACGATCACCACGTGTGATGAAAAACGGGTAAATGGACAGCTCTACGTATTTTTAAAAACTCCTTTTGAAAATTTCAACACAATATGTATGCACAAATACTTTCAAACATTGTCGTCTTTAAAATTATTTTTACGTTCTAAGCTGTGCAGTATTATTATTACATGTTATCCACCAAGTAGGTCATATACTTATCGATGGCTAGTAAAATATACCCATTTCCATGTATCTATGTGCTATTTGATCAAAATAATTTTTAACAATATAAAAGTGATGCTGGACTAATTTTTGGAAAAGGTAACCTATAATGAGGGCTTAGTCAAGCTGATTAAAAAAACTATGACTTAAATTACATTTCATCAAAAATTCTATTTACTTAGTCTTATCTATGAACTTTGAGGTAATATTTGGTATCAACAAATAAATATCATCATACTAGGTACTTATAGATAGTACTTGCAGTTATTACCCTGCGTCCGCTATAGAGTTACAAGCTGCCGATATTTCATGACACTATAGCTCTTCAGCGATCAAAAAGAAGAAACATACGATTTAACCCTTCGAATACCAGAGTTACTCCTGAGGAACAAGAAGAACAAATTAATATCTCTTGATTTTGTGAAACAAATCTCCCCGTATTTTGCATATCGCTTGTGAAGGATATTTCTAATGGCCTTTATTTTTTCTACTAGGTCGCTACCTTTATTCCACTGACAAATACTGTAATCATAATGCCAGATCCCGTTTTGGCTGTTTTGCTTGGACTGGGATCCATTATTATTTGTATGTTACCTTTATGTTTACTTGTGTTAGTTACACTGTAAGTTAATATTTTATAAATTAAACAATTATTTCTGCGATTGTATTTTTTCCTTACTATTAAAAACTAACCCAGTGAGGCTTAAAGATAAAAAAATCAAATTAGAAAAAAAAAATTTTTACCCCAAAAAATTTCAAATTATTATGTTAAAATTTATTTCATATTAATCACTATCTATTATCAAACCTAGTATTCATTCAACTATTATTACACTAGTAGATATTTCTTTTAATTATGTATTGTCTCACTGCACTTCTATTTATAACTTTATCACTTGCAATAAATAATATTTTTGTGTAATGACTTGTTCTATAATTTATTACTAATATTCTCATGTTTACCACCGTATGCTTTTAATCCGATGTATCATTCTATTATAGAAGCCATTTTATGGCGTTTAAATAAATAAATAAATACATTAGTTATGAAGCATAAAAAATGGTCTAATTGTGGAAACAAAAGTTTGGTACTGAAAGGGTTAAAAAGGAGATATGTAAATACGGGTGTAAAAACGAATACTAATATTATAACACGATTATAATTGGATCGTTTATTATTAAAGAGGAACTTGTCCATGTTTTGGTCTAATTGACATTTGAATGCAGTTTTATTATCTAGATGTAGACGCATGTTTTGTGAAAGAATGGGATTTTTTTTGAATATTTCTTACATCTCAACCACGGATGTGAAATAAAGCTTTAGTTTTATAAGGGGACATGTCCTGGACAAGTCTCGTTTTAAAACTAAACTGAGTGTTTTTAGCAATATTTTATAGGCAGTTGGGTCAACAACTTTGGCATCCATAGTCTGAAATCTGGAAAGAGTGATTTTTTTACTTACCACTGAGTTGACAGTGGCGGCTCGTGACTTTTGTGTGTAATAGAGTGCTAGTATGACAAAAAATGGGATTATTGATGTTGTTGTAGCTGAAAACGATTTTTTTTTCGAATATTCGATATTTTGTATGAAGATTTTCAGGAAATCTGTGCGCCGCACGGCCATACTGAAATTTATATGTATAGGTAAAGGTATTCTGTCTGGAAACCGCTATTTGAACTAAATAAATATGCTATTTTCATATAATGTGCAGCACACGACAGCAATCTAATAAGGCTCTGATAAACGAGCGACTTTTTACGGCAATGTATTGGCAAGTAATTGCCGTAAAACGTTCATCGTTTACCAGTAGCCTTACGCGTAAACACAAATACTTCATTATAAAAATAAAAAAGATCAAAGCGAGCTTACTTGAAGTTGTTGTGATAAAGTAATAAAGCTTATGCTTTTATTAATCGAATGCACGTGGTGCGGTGTCGCATATTTTTATTTTTATGTATTCGAGTCACACATTCGTAGACAAGTGCAAAAAACAAATATAAGTTACATAACAGCCTGTTGTTCCTGCCTGTTGGCAGCAGTTGTGATGTCTTTCGGTGACGGGGAGAAATAAAATGATTTCAGTCGGTACTCGCACTCATAATTTTTTATTACGGCGTTTATTTTCTAAATGTTATTTAGTGGGTAACAACGTAATACGTTACCACCAAACGTGTTATGTGTTATGTACGCTTTTATCGTCAAGTGTGAGGTGCGAAGTGTAGTGTAAACGAATAAATTACAAAAATATTATATAAAATTACTAGGTACACCAAAATCTTTAATATCTATCCGGGTATTATAAAATAGAGCAATGACTTTTAAATAAATACTACGTTATATAAATTATTTCTTTGGATTTGCGTTTTTTTAATATTATTATATGTTGCTGTAATAAGTTTACTGCCTTAATGATAAATAGAATCTATATTAGTAAAAATGTAAATGTTTGTTTGTTCAAAATCATAAATCTCCAAAAATTCTTCACCGATTGCTTTGAAATGTTCACACAACGTTGCATTCTAAAACGCGTGTGTTTTTATATACCTATATTATATAGATGTCACCTGTGACAGGTAAAACATGTTTTTAAAAACAGAGTCTGTAGGACATAAAAGCAACAAGCGCTATTGTTTCTCTATCTGCCCAGACAGACCGACAGACTGAGCCACAGCAACGCGTGGCGGGGAGCAGCTAGTATTAAAATAAAAATAGAAGTTATATAATAGTTAAATAATAGTTTTAGTTTGTTGTTATGAGTTATCATACGTATTAACAATTTTTTCCATCGACTGGTTTTAGGATAGATTCGGATTTCTTAGGCTAATCGATTTTTTTAGTGAAATACTACACCCCTTCTAAAAGTTAAGCATGGTACATACTTATTTTGAGACAGGTACATAATATAGACACACCAAGAGTAATTCTTTATGATTTAAAAATTAAATCTTAAGGAAATACATTATTAAATTATTTAAAAATAATTTAAGCTGATCACGTTATCCGATTCAGGATTCAATCAAAGAAGGATTGGGAAAAGCTACAAATTATGGATTCCACTGCAACTCAGGAGAGTTTCAATTTAGCACATTTTTGATAAATGATATAAAGTCATTAAAAGTTATGAAAACAGGCCATTTATACCTGACTTGACGTCACCTATTTAATACAGTTTTTTCATCACTTTTCAACAGTGTGTTGAAGTGTGTTCAATTGCCACTGCCCTGAGTTGCCCGTTTACCAAATTATGCACTAATTATGCGATGTGATTTAGATTATTTATTATTATTTTATATGTGTTTTTATAATAAATAAAATGAATCGCAGTGCGTCATTAAAAATGAAGATATTGGCTCTTGTTCTTTTATAAAAAAATATTATTATTCTTTGTTTTTATTTTTATTGCTAGTATTTTGCAGTTCCCGTGTCTAGTTCATTATAACATGCAAGTATATTTTATTAATGTGAATACCTCCCAAGAGTCCCATCGGCTCCCAACAACAACTGAATATAGGGGGAGGATAAGGAAAGGGGGGGAGGAAGGTGAGAAAATTTCTTGCTATTCATATGATAGAGTATAAGGTCTTAAACATACGACAACTCCACCTAAAATTTTCGCTAATACATTTCCTGTTCAAATATAAAAACAAAACTCTCTTACAACACAACTACACCACCAGAACAATAACCAACGGTCACTACAAAGTACCTTCACTACATACCACGTCAGCTCAAAGACAATTTTTCTTCCTATCTCCTAAAATCTTTAACCTTATCCTTGAAAACTTAAAAACCGTGAGTCAACCACATTCCATTAAAAAACAAATTACGAAATGTATCCTTACACACGGAATACATTACAACTACAATACCCATTCATTCTACACTCTATCAATTTAATCACCTTTCATACAAAACATAATATATCCTTATTCCCTAACTTAGCGGTATAGTATGTACATAATTAATTAATGTGATCTATTTACTAATAATTTCTCAAATTTTTCATATTCTTATAATTCTCTTACTTTTCCATCCTCTTCTTGCAACCCAAACTAGTCATACATCATTTTTCTTTTTTATATTATAGTAATGTATAGATTCTATGTCCACAAACTGTAAAATTCACCCGCAATAACACAGGGTCATCCCTAGCATGGAGGGTGAAATATCACAAAAAACCACATGTATCAATAAAATAAATAAATAAATATCTGGGCACCAAACACGGCAAAAGCCATTCAAGCAACGTTTCTGAACGGTGGTCTTTCACCAAGGATAATATATATTTTTTTTTATATTTGTGAAACAACAGGAATTAATTGTGAAACAAAACAACAAAAATGGCTGTCAAAATTTCATTGTATAAAACATTAACGATAACAGTGAAAGTTTTACATTCATATTTAGATAACCAAGGGTTGTGAAGTCCAAATTTTAGTATGTAAGTAGAAAATAATAGTATAGTAGTCCTAGAAAAGAACATGTTAGATATAAGATGTAAAATTTGATAACTAAATAAAATATACTTATTGCTCTACTGCTCAGTGATGGGAAGAGTTTTTAAGAAGCATTTAATCATGAGCCCTGCGCCGAGAGAGACAGAGAAATATCTGATGGGATCAACATAGTCAGAAACAGCGGTTATCTGTCGCTCTCCTCTTACTCTCATAATTCATTTTATGGAGCCGTGTCGTATTTGTTTCAGATTTCACGACCTTCCAAAACAGCAGGTTTATTTCAAGAATCGAGATGCATATCCTACAGAAAGATGCAAGTAAAATGATGTGAGATGCGGATAATAAATCTTAAGATTTGTGAGCCAAATCAAAAATGTACTTATATAAGAATAATATGTTACTTAGGTATATTAATATTTTAACTTTTACGTAAGTTAAGAAAGTGAGATATCTGCATTTCTTTTAACTCAATAAAAACATATTTAAAAAAATATTGAAGGTAGTAAAAATGAAAGTAAATATATCTTTATATTTTTAAAAATAAAACAATTATTTTTAATATGTACACAAATATATAGTAAATATTACCATCATCATTTAGATCCATTGCAAAATTCAATGAGAATATAAGCAAATATACCTGAAAAAATCCGACGAGTCACGTGGCTGGCCGAATGAAGCGTCGTTCTGTGCAAGAGCGTGGTTCCATGCAAGAGCGTCGTTCCGTGCAAGAGCGTCGTTCAGTGCAAGAGCGTCGTTCCGTGCATTACGTCTTTCCGTATTGCCACGCTTGTTAGGCAAGCTTGCCGCCCCCTAGGCACGCCAAAATATGTTTCACATAAAAAATTTCGACTGCAGTTAATAATTATTGACACAGTTTAAAAAATACAATATGGCATGTCCCTGGTATTTAGCTTTTTTTTTGTAAATGTTCAATCATTTGTATAGTGCTATTTAGATAGGTCTTTAGCTATGCTTACCTGATCAATATGAAAAATAGTCACCGTAAGTTGTTCTGATGTAGAAAGTTACAGAATTGGAATATGGGGAACGGTTTAGCGTCATTCTCATTCTACATCCACTCATACAATTCATTCCACCGCACAACATACCCGTTTGAGGTACGACCACAGTGGCTCAAGGGAACCGGGCTGTGGAACTCTTGAAAAAAAATGTCATTAAAAAGTGGTAAAAGTACCTAAATAGCCACACGTAGCGCACGGAATGAAGTTCCAAAGTTAAATTTAAAACTGTCATTTGCGGCGTGCGCGCGCTCGAGCTGCTGGTACCTACCTATATAGAACATACACAACATTGTTACGTACGCCGCGCAGTACACCACATATGCTCCAAGTATGTACGAAAAGCGAACAACGATCATTGTATTTACTTATACATATATTTATTTTTTCTTTTGAGTGAAATAGTTTTGAGATGAGTGAACACGTGTTTTTAACAAACATTTTAAATAAATTCCTACCTACCGTTGATATTTATATTATGCCGCTGATGTATTCGCTTTAACCTTTAACCTCTCCCTTTTTCTTATGAACGACAAATCAGAAAATATGCTCCAAATATGTACGAAAAGCGAACAACGATCATTGTATTTACTTATACATATATTTATTTTTTCTTTTGAGAGAAATAGTTTTGAGATGAGTGAACACGTGTTTTTAACAAAATTTTTAAATAAATACCTACCTACCGTTGATATATATATTATGCCGCTGATGTATTCGCCCTTTAACCTCTCCCTCTTTCTTATGAACGACAAATCAGAAAATATGCTCCAAGTATGTACGAAAAGCGAACAACGATCATTGTATTTACTTATACATAAATATATTTATTTTTTCTTTTGAGTGAAATAGTTTTGAGATGAGTGAACACGTGTTTTTAACAAACATTTTAAATAAATTCCTACCTACCGTTGATATTTATATTATGCCGCTGATGTATTTCGCTTTAACCTTTAACCTCTCCCTCTTTCTTATGAACGACAAATCAGAAAGACGAGTTACGATGAAGTTCTGTTGTGGCAGGAACATAAATATTAGAACACGATACGTAGACCGGATTCGGTTGTTTTGGTTAGAGCGTTGGGAGAGTTGGAGGTCAGTTGGAGGTAAAAAAGCGAAACCTATTTTTTCAAGTAATGTCTCATCTACACATAATGAAGTCGACAAATATTTTTGTGTTACTCATACGAACAGAATTAAAATCAGATATTATTTGAGATTTTCACGGCTAAAAGTATAACAGTGTATTATTTTGGGGTATTATGTTCATAATAGACAAAAATAAGGAGGTTACATGGCATAATACCCCAAAAATAAATCAATGAGTATTAAAATGAATTTAAAAATATGAATGAATTCGAGACTATAAAGACGCAATGCTATAATAATTAAAATTATAATAAAATAAAATAAATGAGATTTAAAGAATTTGGCATTCTCAGACTAAAAAAATATTACCATTCGTTATTTCGGCTACTGGCATTATACCTAGCTCTCTCATTCAAAATTTAGGCGTATTAGATCTATCAAAAAAATGATATATAAAGATGCAAAAGTCGGTCATTTTGAATACATGTAGGACAACGAAAGATTTTTTAAATATTTATGTTGAGGGATCAGTAGGATTTATAGGCCCTGTTAGGAGTTCTACCGAGCCGAACCCTCTGATATGAAAATATCTGGAGTCGGTGAATTATTTTCCCATTTGATCTCTGGTGAGTTGACGTGTTGTTCTCGTATTGTTATGTATTTATTTTGCTTATATAATGCACTTGCATAATGTTGATTGACTAGATGATCATTTGTGGAAAAGTGTGTGGAAGGGTTAAGTTTTTCCTATGGGGAAGATTTGACCCGGACATAAAATCTGAAAAAATAATAATAATAATAATGAAAATGCAGGGGTAGTGCAATGCAATACATTCCATATTTGAAATAATATACATAATTAGAGTAAGAAAAATAATAATAATACTTGCACATCTCCCGTCTCCAGAGGGCCATTAGAGGGACTCCATCCAGGCAACCATTGCAGTGATGATTTTGTTACTTGATTGGCGTAGTCTGCGCCATAAGCTTCCCATGTGATGGCGGAGAAGCGCTCTGAAAGAGTGTACTCGTCCCTCCAGGAACATTTCCGTGGCGCTGCAGTATCTCGGTAGGCGGAATAGTTGGCGATAAGCATTATTGTAATCGGCTTTTAGCTTATGCCATTGGGATGCAGTGTAATCTACCCACAGTTCTGACATGAACATAATGATACAGTTTTAAAAATACATTAATAAAAATTAGGACATTTGATTAGAGCGGTATAGCCAAAAATATGTGTACATCATTTCAGACTACATAAGTATAAATAGACGAGTCAAGCAAGAGAAATATTAAATAGTGAAAAGAACGAACCAACGTTCAGAATTTCATCCGAATATTGGGAAATTAATATCTTTGATGGTTGTGAAATTTTGTTTGAATCAATTACATACATACGTTTGCTTAATTAGGTAATCGCCTAATGTATTTATTTAGGCCAGGTGTTATTTTATTTTAAACAACCTAGTTCAATAACATTGTGATAAAATTATGTAGCTCTTTCCCCGCATTACTTGTAATCTCTCTTAAACGATCCGTCAAAAATGTTTTCACGTGAGAAAAGCAAATTAAGGGCATTTAGGCGTGATGATAGCGTAATATTACTCAGGTGGGAACATACTGGCTGAATCTGGCATGTGTAGGGCCTTCAGATAGTATACAACTGCTGACCATGTACAAATCGCAATTGCGCCTCACTGTTAAATTTGGCAGCCACCTCTGGTCTGTAGCTCCAAAATACTAGAAAAAACCCCTGACTCTGTGCAGAAACGGGCGGTCCGTTTGATGGATCCCCTCACCTTACCAAATAAAACGGATTGCAAATTTTAGAGCGCGGATATCAAGTAGGTATACAGTAGAAGATGTGGGAATCTGAGGAACTAGCGTCTTTGAGCTCTTCGGCACCAGTGCATAGCCGGGAAACACGCCAAACGCGCGTCCATTTTGTTATGTACACGGTAGACATTTGTCACATGAGAACCGGTCGCTTCTAAGATTCGTTCTTGAGTTCGCTAACAGCTCGACTATGGAACGATTTGCCGGCCCCTGCATTTCCTCCATCTTACAACATGGGTCTCTTCAAGACCCAAGTTAGTTCACTCCTTCCTCTCCTCAAAAAGACTCTCCAAACAGCATCCCCAAAGAAGACAGCAAATTTAGATAAAATCTGATATGAATAGAAAACAGTTACGTGCAGTCTACTCGAACTGGTAAAACGTACGTCTCCTAGCGCAGCTTGAGCTAGCGCTGCTTCGAGATGTCATCTGTGTTGGTGTAAAAATAAACACAAGCATTATCTTGCGTTTTTTCTTCCTCTCTAGGTAGGCACGGAAAAAGAAAAGCGATTAAAGAAATTAATGAATGTGCGGGGCAAAGGCACCACTGCTGGCTGGCGTTCGTTATACACAACTTAATAATACATTTATTTTAGGATCAAAGAATGGGGAACAAGAAGATAAAAACGTTTTTTTTATTTTCTGTGAGAATTATTATTACGCCGTGTACTATTTTTTTTTCAGTGTAATTGATGACTTACGTTAAAATGTTGACTTTGTATGTGTAATGTGACACAAGTGTTGGTAGTCGAAATAATGATAACATTTTACGGGATATTTATTGGCTTACTTCTCTGTGAATTTTATCACATTTTTGTACAAAAGATAAGATAAAATCTTCGCCCCTGAAGTAAAAGGCCATCCGAACCATTTATTATGTTTTGAAATTGATCAGAACGATTTTAGTTGCTGGGTTTTGTGAGAACTATTTAAAATCAAGCAAAAAATTCTTGTAAAGGTTAAACTGGTAGGTAGAATTACAAAATATAATGTTTCAATTCAGGTAGGTAGACAGAATATACAATATTTTTTATTATAAATTTGTACAAGTCTAACCACTCAAGTGCTCACGTCAATAACAGGAATATTAATTGAGTGATGTCGTATATGCTAGAATTCTGCGTTACAAAGATGGCATATTATGGCGTGCGCTCCTCAAAACGTTTTGCAAACTCGGCATAATATGCCGAAAATTACTCGCGTGGTTATCTAAACCAACTAACTTACTAACCATCACGCCGTTTCCCCCAGGGGTAGGCAGAGAGGACGGACCGCCAAACAACTCAGTCTTGGCACACACTCCTTGCCTCATTCACATTCATACATCGTCTCACACATACTTTTCTATTATTCTGACTCTTGACATGGCCCGACTCAAGTATCTGATTCATTTGATCGCATACCCGACTTCTGCTATTATACAAATTTGTGTAATGTATTCTCCACTATTCTATTTGTACAAGTCAGCGCAACTTATCGATGGCAAGTGCATTTTTTAAAAATAATTTAAAAACTTTTTTTTAAATGAAAGACAACATTAATTTTTACAAAACAAATTTTATTAAAAGCATTATGTGCACTTTGGCATAAACTACTTAATATTTTAATATGGGAATTAAGGTAGCACGATAATTTTAATACCAATTTTAATGTAAGCAATTTTAATTAGGTACCTACTGTAAGTAAGTACTGCAACATTAATACACTATTCAAATCAACTGATGATGATTGAACACAATGCTGTTGTTTTTAAAAGAATTTCAATTAATAAATATGAAATTGATTTTGAGGCGCACGTCCTTGATGTGTTATTTCATAGTAAAAAGGTGATATAAATCAAAAAATTAATACATTTATATATTTTACGAAAATACGTACATAACAGATAACTAATTATTTGGTTTGCATGATTTTAATCACGAATACCAGGCAATCGGATATTATAATATTTATTTAACACCTGCATTAATTATCTTGTTGCATGGAGGTGGGCTAATTGCATTTCTATTACCAATTATTTCCAATCACACATAATTATCTGGAGATTTTTTAATAAGATTTTCCTTTTCAAATGCTGAACAGAAAATACCTAGAAGTGTAATCTTACAAATTTACATAAAACCTATCAACTCACAGGTCCCATGAGACAGTACAATGAAAGTGATTATCAATCTATTATTATGTTCAAGAAATAATTTCAAAGAAGTATTTTAAAATGTTTGATTAATTCGACGGCCTCTGTGCTCTAGCGGTAAGGCTCTCGACTGGAAACTGGAGGTCGAGGGTTCAAATCCCGGCGTGCGCAAGTAAATTTTATTTGATTAATTTGTATTATTTCACGAATTACTCATACAAAATAATATATAGTACCTATGCTTGCGGTACGTTCACGAGTGGACGATACTCTTAGTATTGCCCTGGTTTAAGACCACCATTCAGAATTTGAAACATTGCTTGAAATGGCTTTGGCCGTATTTTGTGACAAGATCTGAATAGTTAGGTACTTCCATACCTTCCTCTTTCCCATCTCCTTCCCCTCCTCACTGCCTTCAGTTTAACAACATACTCCTGTTGGGGTGCTATAGTCTCACTGGCTCCAGACGGTTGAGAGCAGTTGGGACTCTTGTGCGGTTTAATTTGTATGCATCGGGCACATGGATTATTAATCTTTTTAAAGCATTTGAATACACCATTGGGTGTGTTTTTAAACCATGAAATTTCTACCGATTTAACATATTTTTCTTTAAGGCGATGCACTACGTCGTGTAATATTTTAAATTGAGCCGCTATCAATAACAACCCTCACGTAGATGGCGATAAGGTTTAAATTCCCGCTTATCACCATCGGCCTGTTTTGATTTATGCATGAAAAAAACGTGGCCAAAAAGTGCCTTTTATTTTATTTTGTGGATGTTCAGGCATAAATATTAAAATTTTTTTCGATCATTTTTGAAATAACTTAATTTGCCACATTATACAATAAAATCATAACCGAAAATGTGTTCGTAAGTAGGAGATTTTGAACTTTAAAGTAGTTTTCATAGGCCTTATACATTATTTTTTTCTGGGCTTATAAAAAGACTTATATAAAAAATACTCGATTATTTCAAAGGTCAAGATGTATTCTACTCGCAGTATTTAATTAAAGCATCTGAAACATTTCTAGGCGACCAAATTTTCAAACCAAAAACACATGATTTTGCATTACTACGTATGGCATCGCCAACTCTTTAAGTGTTTAGTTCCATTAAAACAAATTATTTTTGACGGTAATATCTATACATTTATTATGCTGAAACGGTTATTATATGAAATTCCCTCGATAGAAAAAAATGGCAAAATTATTAAAAACACGTTTTGTTCGGTTATTTACTATGTTATAGGTATGAAAAAAAAAACATAAAAAAATTACAGTGTATCTTTAAATGCAACTAAAGTTTTTGTCGAGAGATTTTTACTCTATTTCAAACGAGTCGTGTTTTATTAAATACTTTCCCCAATTTCGCTTAATTATATAACATTTTACTTTCTGCAGTAATCTATTGGTAGACTTGGTACCGGAAATATGTAACTGGTGTCAGCTGATAACCGCAGAGCAGGATACTTGGCGATACTACCTAGTTATTGTGTGCCTGTAGATAGGGAGAAATGAGTATGTCATAGGAGCCCCATAATGAGGATATCGTATTTCAGGTGCTATTCAATTGTGATCACTTTGTCCTGGCAACAATAAAGGAAACCCTATCCATCCGCACTAACACTAGCATACAACACACTGGCTTTTGTTTAAGTTTTACCAACCGGACGGTAAAACTAGCAACAGTTCTGGCATGATTCCATCCCCAGTTGTAATAATGACGATAATAATGATTGGATAATTTCTATAGTTTAAAAAAATCACTTCCAACAAAATGCGACTTCCTAGGATTTAATTAATTATTTACAAACAGATACAGATACACACTTGCCCGGCATATAACTCAGATAAACACTTATCGAAGCTAACTAATCCTTTATTGTTACGTAAATGTATATCTACCTGTTACTTTCACAAGTATGCTGAACAAACGGCAGCGAATCAATTATTTTATTTTATTTTTTCTCTTCTCTTCCCTCTTTTTTTGTTCTTTTGTACAAAATATGTATATAGGCATCATAAAAAAAAACAGAATTTTGATGTTATTTTTTTTCTTTTTACAAAATATGTAGGTAGGGTTATTTTTTTTCTTTTTTGTTCTTTTGTTCTACAAAATATGTAAATAAGACTATAATATAGAATGCAATCAACAGATGCCAATCGTTATGTTTTAATCATTCATTATTCAAACATAAAGAATGATTCAAACATAAAGATTGGCATTCTTTATGTTTGAATAATGAATAATTCAAACATAAAGGTTGGCATCTGTTGAATGTTTGATTCATTCATTATTAAGTATATGTTTCTCTTATTTTATTATTGTTATTATTTTAATAGTATGGTAAACAAACATCAACTAACTTTTTGTTTTTTTTTATTCTTTCTCTCCTTTTCTTGTCTTTTTCTGATTTTTCTTTTCATTTTCTTGATGCCTCTTTTTGGCTGCTATCTTTATGTACATAGTTTAAGCTTTTAGAAGATAAGACTTTGCAGTACATTGTACACAGATGTCGCTATATTAAAAACACTGGACATTTCATAATTTAACAGTAGTTATTTAATTCTCCACTGGACAAATAAAACAACCGGTTTTAATAAAACAGTATCAAAAATTATTATCTTTTTTTACTAATTGAGTAATTTACAATGTGTGAATGTAACATGATTATCTGAAAAATGTTAAGTTTAGCTCTAAAGAGGGAAGTTCAGTCCATTTTTTGTTATTTTTATCAATGTCAACATTCAAACTTAAATACCAGTATTTAAAAATATATATATATATATATTTTTTTTTTAATCGAAAGCTGTATTTTTATTAGCATTTTGATGTTTAGATGAATTAATGGAGTGAATATAAGTTACTGAGACAACGCCAGTGGCTTCACTAAACTAGGTCCAGTGGACATAGAATTGCTATCCTTCCCATAAGCAGTTCTACTTTTTATTGTTAGATTAGTAAGAATATAATGTAACTTGTATGTTTTAGTTACATTGGAAAGATGTTTCTTATTTTGAAAGGCAATGTTCCCGAGGCAAATATATTTTTTTAAATACTTTCAGCAACTTTTACAAATCCTACAATTCTAATATCCCCCGAGTTATATATAATTTACCTCATTTCTTAATTTACTTGTTATTGTATATTTGATATTATATTTGATATTATATAGAAAAAATATTAGTAACATATTAGCCCAAATAATATAATATTATATTGGACATGAACACTAAGACGTGTAATAAATTGACAAGTACAACGCACGTCGAGGATAAGCTGCAATACAGGCGTGAACATGGCCCAGTCAACATTAGTTTAACTAGAAAAAATCTAATCATGCCATTAATTTTTGTTGTTTTTAGGAACTTTTCATGACTTGTGGAAAGAGACACGTGTGGTACCAGTATTCAAATGAGGTGACCAAACTTTAGTAAAAAAAAATTGAGACCAATTAGCATACTATTATGTTTTGTCAAGGTTTTTGATTCTCTAATAAATGAAAAAAAAATCACACTGAATCCTTTCTCTGCGCCAGGCTACATGGATTTGTTTCTCACAGTTGTATCAATTCAAATCTGGAATTTGGTTAGTATGTATATAATTCTTTTAATGAAAGATTACAAGTAGTTGCAATTTATACCGATTTCCAAGCTTTTGATAAAGTTAACCACTCCATCTTACTAAAAAAGCTTGATCAAATAGTAATACCCGAAGACCTGTTTCACTGGGTGAAATCATATGTATATAACAGAACATTAGTGCTTATTAATGGATACAAATCATCCTCCATATTTGTAACTTCTGTTGTACCACAGGGGTTAAATCTTACCCCCCTGTTATTTATAATATTCGTAAATGAACTTGGTTAAAAATTAAAGTGTGATTATTCTTTTTTTGCCAGGGAGAGTCGTTCGAATTCATGAAAGATTTCTCCACAATAACACGTAAAAGTTCGTTTTCATAGTCAAATTAATTCTCCATGTTTGAATTTTATAAAACCCACCAAATCGACCGAAATCCGAGCGGTAATAGGCGGGGGTGTACGTGACGTCATCTGGTCGGTACCTGTCGATAAAGCATTTTGTATGGAGTTTTTATTTTTTATTATTCAATAAGGAAGTTCAGAACATTTTTATCAATATTAACTGTCTAACTAAATAAAGGGTATTTAAACAAAAATTTACGTCAAGATTTCATATAAAATTATTTTTTTAGGTTTTTTTTGTCCCGCCAAATCCGAGGTCTGCCCTTGGTCCTTGCCAGTCCTTGCCGATCTAGCTGACCGCTGTTCAACTGTCGTCGTTAGCCGACTTGCTGTCTGTTGCGTGTTATCGTGTTTTCTTCAAAACCTTAAAATATGTCCGGATATAATACGCATTATTATTGCATCGTGCAGATGTGTAAGAATACAGGCATTAATGCATCCGATAAGGAATTTATCGCGGTTTCCGGGAATAGGGAAAGAGATGTGATAAGCAAAATTCTGTTCTGCCTTGTAATTCCCCAAGATATTGCTGCGAAGATCACTTTGATATACTCGTAAGTACGACAGTTTAATTTAAGTTATCTCTTAAATATTTGATGGAAATATTACATAATGTAATAATATTATTGTATTATACTGTTAACGATTGGTAGTTTATTGATTACGGACACGTTGGGTAGATTTTTTAAATTGATTGTGTATATTAATTACAGACACGAAGACATACATTCACCTAATTTGAATTAAAACTTTAAAATGATGGTCAAAACTAAAAAGAAAACCGATCGTAAACCAAGCAAAACTACACAAAATTGTATATATGACGTAATACAAATAAGCATAACAAATTAAATATCACACGGATATAATATGATAAGATAATACTTACAACGTATTGGTAAGATAAACAAAAATAAAATAAATTAATCCATTTAAAAAACATATATTTTTCTTTTATTGTTCATAATGATAATAAATTATAATTCTCTACAAAATATTTATAACAAGTTCATAGCATTCATTGCCAAACAATAGGAATCTCTCGTCGGAATATGTATTTTAATGTATTATTTGGAATCTTACACAGGTATGGTAAAATACTAATGATTTTATTTGCGAACGAGTTTTTTGTGATCTTAATTAAATACATGAAGAATGAACAATGATTTTATTTATCAATCGCACAAAAAGTACATTATTAAAAAACCTTGGTCGTTTTATATTTACATAACATGACTGATTATCATTGCTTGATTATTTAGATACAACATATCTTATCATATTTAATGAAAATATTCCCTTACACGTATTTTCAATTTTATGTCTACTATGCGTATTCACTATCTTCTTCCGGAGTAATATCAGATCTTCTATGAAAATTGATTTTTTGTTCTCCCTTGAAACTCTGTTTTATATCACTTGAAAATGTTTTCAAATTGTACTCTTCTCCATCAAATTTCTTAGACTTTCGGTTCTGGAATTGAGATTTTACATCTTCTAAGTTATTTTTATTGTCCAAAAGAGTATTGATTTCATCGATGGGATTAGAGGTTATATTATTCATCCTACTGGAAACCGCTTGTGAAATTATGGATTTTAAGAATTTGAAAGTATCGTCAACATTACTTTGCATTTTATCAGTGGAATTGGTTTTTTCATGAATGTTTATGTCAGGTCGTTCTGTTATTTTCAAACTGTAATCAAAGGTGGTGTTAAGTGGTGAGTTTGTGGTTGTCGTTTTACTTGTTGGAAAAATGTCATATTTATTTTGTTTATCAATTGCATCCACTGCATTTATCTTATTTGAAGTTGTTGTGGTCTCGTAAAAACCAGTCATATTTATGTTCCTAGCTAAGTTGTCAAGTGCTTCATTGATATCGCTGCTGGTTGTGGGTTTTTCAATATCAGCGACATTTGCATCTTTATGTTTTGATTGTTCATCTTCTACATAAAGCTCGGTTGAACTTTCTTCAATATTTTTACCCAAGATTTTAGTAAGTGGAATGTAACTGTGTCTCTCTGTTGAGATAAGTGATGACTGAGTTGTGTAAGGTATATTTTCAGTAACGATATTTACATTTCGTAATGGTTCACTGTCTTCTGTCGTGGTGTATTCTATATTTGAGGTGTCGTCGATTAAATTGACCTTTTTGTATTCCGAATTAATTTCGCCGGGGGTCATTTGAACATTGTTTGTAATAAATGTCGTTGGTTCGAAAGTGAATGGTTCTTCTTCCAATATTTGAGTGGCTGGTGGCAACGTAGTTTTTGGATAGTTAATTATTAGTTTTCGGCTTTCAATTTGCTCTATCAATTTGCCCGTCTCATTAGATTCTTTTTGAACCTCGGTTTTTCCGAATATTGGTTCGGATTCTAATTTTACGTCATTATCTATTGCATTGGTTGCATCATTTTTTTTAAATATGTCACTTGTGTCCGTTCTCGAGATTATTTCAGAATCATAATTTGATTTTTCCATTTCATTTTCATCAGCAGCAATTGGTTTGATGTCATCCGATTTTGAAGGGCGCGAAGTTGTTGTTACAACATTTTTATGAATATGTTGTTTTGTATAAGTGTTTTTGTTTTCATTAGTGGATAGAATATTTTTTGAATTTTCCATGTATTTAAAATCTTCGCTTTTGACGGCATTGATAAAATGTCTAAATGTCGTCGTTTCTATAACATTTTCATAGAGTGTCGAATAATCAATTGCTTCAAATTCCTCCGGTTTAACGGCTTCGGTTAGATGACTTAATGTTGTCGCTTCTACACTATTGTCTGTGCCCGTTGAGTAATTCGGTGATCTTAATTTATCATTTTTATTGGAATCGGTTGAAGAACTAAAGGTTATCACTTCTTCATCTCTTCCCAAGCCTGTTGAGTAATCAGTTAATCCCGTTTTTTTCTCATTAATAGCTTCGGTTGAAGGATTAAATGTTTTCAATTTTACATTACTTCCCGTGTCCGATGAAGAATACAATGATCTTAATTCCTCAGGTTTTTTGGCATCGATTGAAGGACTAACGGTCGTCACTTCTATATCATCTTTCGTGTCCTTTGAATAATCCATTGATCTTACCTCGTCCACCTTGTACGATTCGGTTGAAGAAGTAAATGTTGTCAATTCTATATTACTTCTCGTACCCGTTGAAGCATCTATTGATCTTAATTCTTCCATTTCATTGGCATCAGTTGAAGGATTAAATGTCGACACTTTTAAATAACTTTCCTCTATCTTGACAGATTCTGTTGAAGGACTAAGTGTTGGCATTTCTAAATTCTTTACGGTGCCCGTTGAAGTATCTAATGATTTTAATTCCTTTATATTATTGGCGTCGGTTGAAGGACTAAAGGTTGTCACTTCTGTACGTATTCTCGTGTCCGTTGAGTAATCCAATGATCTTAATTCATCCATTTTACTGGAATCGGTTGAAGAACTAATAGTCGTCTCTTCTATGTGACTAACACCGCCAGTTGAATAAACGATTGATCTTACTTCCTCAACTTTAACAGATTCGGTTGAAGGACCAAATGTTGTCAATTTTACATTACTTCCCGTGCTCGTTGAATAATCCAATGATCTTAATTTCTCCAACTCATTGGCATCGGTTGAAGCACTAAATGTCGTCACTTCTAAATGAATTGAATAATCCATTGATCTTACCTTATCCACTTTGACAGAATCGGTAGAAGGGGTGAACGTCGACACATCAGCAGTAATTCCCGTACCAGTTGAATAATTGATGGATCTTAATTCCTCCACTGTAATGGCTTCGGTTGAAGGAACAAATGACGTCACTCCGGCATCTCTTTCCGTGCCCGTTGAATAATCCAGTTCTCTTAATTCTTCCACTTTATTGGTATCCGTTGAAGGACTATAGGTCGGCGCTGCTACCTCTCTTCCCGAATCAGTTGAATGATCCATTGGTCTTACTTCTTCCACTTTAACAGATTCAGTTGATGGACTAAAGGTCGTCCCTTCTACATTTCTCCCCATGCTGGCGGAATAATCCAGTAATCTTAATGGCTCCTCTATATTGCTAGCGGTTGAAGGGATATTGGTCGTCTCTTCCTCGTTACTTTCTGTTCCAGTTAAATAATCCATTGATCTCGTTTCCCCCATTTTAACGCCATCGGTTGAAGGAATAACTGAAGTCACTTCTAAATTACTTCCCTTACCCGTTGAAGTATCCAATGATCTTAATTCCACCATTTTATTGACGTTGGTTGAAGGACTAAAGGTCGTCACTTCCATATGTCTTCCCGTGCCCGTTGAATAATCCACTGATCTTACTTCTTCCACTGTAACAGATTCGGTTGAAGGAATAACTGAAGTCACTTCTAAATTACTTTCCGTGCCCGTCGAAGCATCCAATGATCTTAATTCAACCATTTTATTGGCTTCGGTTGAAGGACTAAAGGTTGATACTTCTATATAACTTCCTCTGCTCGTTGAATAATCCATTGATCTTACCTCGTCCACCTTGAACGATTCGGTTGAAGAACTAAATGTTGTCAATTCTATATTACTTCTCGTACCCGTTGAAGCATCTATTGATCTTAATTCTTCAATTTCATTGGCATCAGTTGAAGGATTAAATGTCGACACTTTTAAATAACTTTCCTCCATCTTGACAGATTCGATTGAAGGACTAAATGTTGTCAATTCTAAATTACTTCCCGTGCCCGTTAAAGAACCCAATGATCTTAATTCTTCCATTTTATCGGCGTTGGTAGAAGGACTAAAGGCCATCGTTTTCATATGATTTTCGGTGCTTGTTGAAGAATCCAATGATCTTAATTGATCAATTTTACTGGAATTGGTTGAAAAACTAAGAGTCGTCTCTTCTATAAGACTTCTCACGCCCGTTATATAATCGATTGATCTTACTTCCGAAACTTGAACAGGTTGGGTTGAAGGAATTAATGTTGTCAATTCTACATAACTTCCCGTGCCTGTGGAATAATCCATTGATCTTAATTTCTCAACTTTTACAGATTCGGTAGAGGGAGTAAACGTCATCACTTTAGTATTAATTCCTGTACCGGTTGAATAATTCTTTGATCTTAATTCCTCCACTGTAATGGCTTCGGTAGAAGGACCAAATGACGTCACTTCAGCATCACTTTCCGTGCCCGTTGAATAATCCAGTTCTCTTAATTCTTCCTCTTTATTGGTATCCGTTGAAGGACTATAGGTTGGCGCTTCTACGTCTCTTCCCGAATCAGTTGAATAATCCATTGGTCTTACTTCTTCCACTTTAACAGATTCGGTTGATGGACTAACGGTCGTCACTTCAACATTTCTCCCCGTGCACGATGAATAATCCAGTAATCTTAATTGCTCCACTATATTGATTGCGGTGGAAGGAATATTGGTCGTCACTTCTTTGTTATTTTCCGTACCCATTGATCTCGTTTCCCCCACTTTAACACCATCGGTTGGAGGAATAACTGAAGTCACTTCTAAATTAATTCCCGCGCCTGTGGCATAATCCATTAACCTCAATTCCTCCATTTTAATAAATTTGGTTGAGGGACTAAATGACGTCACTTCTACACTACTTTCGGTTACCGTGAAATTTTCTATTGAATTCAATTCTTCCGCGACATCGGTAGATGTAACAAATGTGTTCACTCCTTTATTATTTCTACCGCCTGAGTAAAAATCCATTGATTTTGATTCCTCCATTTTATCTGCATCGGTAGAAGTTGTAAATGTCGGCACTTCTACATCGCTGTCGGATCCTGTAGAAAACCCAAATGATTTTAATTCCTCCGCCATAATGGTATAGGTTGAAGGACTCTCTGACGATATAGCGAAGGAACTTGGTATTATTTCATGAAAATCATTATTTCCCGAATCACTTTTATCAGTTCCAACATTATAGAATTGCATATTTGAAGAATTCCTGACCAATTTTGATAACATAGTTTCGTCACTATCTGTTTTGTTCAAATTATTTCTGGAATAATCAATATAATTCATAAGTTCATTTTTAGTATCCAATTCTGCGGATTTTGTTGATGCCAATTCTTCAACGTCATTAATATTGTCAATTGATTTCAAACGTTCCTCCGAAATTAACGCATTATTTTCAGAATATGTTTTCAATGAACTGCCTTCTCCAGTAATAACTGAATCTATTGCTTCCAAAATTTTACTGGCATTCACATCTCTAAAAAACGGAATATATGTAGTCGCATTTTCCACGATTTGACTACTTATGGACTGAAAATCTCCTTCAATACTGGCAGTGTAGGACAAGGAGCTTAATGGCGTTACCTTTGAGGGCGAATCACTATTATTTGTGGATAAATCTACAGACCTTAAATTTGGATCTCTAACGGCAGTCATAATTGGCGAGGTTACAGATACGGATTCGTCTTTGGCAGTCTCTGATGGTTTTGTATTCGTGTCCGAAATGGTAAACTTAGTACCTACTAATTTAATTCCGGTTATTGTGCTTGGAGTCTGAACTAATATTAGGCTTTCTTTGGGCGTTGTTGAACTGCTCCCATTACTTTTGCTTTGTATTGCTTCGACGTCTTCAGGTAAATCAGTAAATTGTTCAGATAATTTAGTATTACCGTCGGATTTTTGAATAGTACGTTCAACTTCACGAATGTGTGATAAAAATTGTGCTGGTCTGTTAGTAGTTGCTATTATTTCAAACAAAGAAATAGTGGTCATTGAAGTTGCTGGTCCTAAATTGTTGTCGCCATTGACAGTCGATAATTCTCTGGTTTCTTCGGTATTATCTTCGGACGAACCTATATTCTGTTGTACTATACTTTCACTTGGCATTTCAGTGGACGGCTCTTCTTGAGCACTTATTGTTGCACTGTTTACTTGAATATTTGATGCCAAATCCGACACATTTGTTGGTGTAATCATCAAGTTGGGTGTAATATCGGTTGTAGTTGAAATATCCATTTGTTTTTCATATGGTTCATTACCTTTTGGCACTCCTAATGATAATTCAGTGTTTGGTTCAGATTGTTTGTCGTCTGAAATCGTATTTTTTAAAACCTCGTCTCTGGAAACTTGGATTTCTACAATATTCGAGTCACTTCCCTCATATTCTTCATGTTTCGTTATATATTTTACAATGGGATCGGATATCCCAGACAAATCGGACAATGGAATATTATTTCGACTGTAATCATTTTCACTGCTTAGAATATAGATGGGATTAGATAAAGTTGTGAGAGTAGCATCGTCGCTGTTACTGTTATCCGAACCGTTATTGTTTGATGTTCCAATATTTATTCCGGAAATATGTTCAAACCCAGGTGTATTATTATTTTCAAAATAAACAATGTCGTCAGATTGATTGGTTTCTTCAACTATTGGACTGTTGATGTCAATACTCGGCGTTGACGATGTGAATAGTGGGAAAAGTCCGTTGTTATTCAGAAAATCTGATATTGGTTTATTGTGTCCTTTTATAGCTGAAATAATCGGCTTTCCGGAACTATACTCGTATGGATAGTTGTTAACTGAGCCATGTTCAAGGGTATAATCCCACTCGGATTTTTTGGTGGAAACCTCTGGTGCTTTCGGAACAAAATTATCAATCAAATATTTTTCTGCTTTCCTTCGTTTGTCGGCAGCATAACCAAAGAAATATTCATTTCTCGTAGGCGGTGGTGGGGATGATAGATAGTTGTTGTATTTGTTTTTAATAAACTCTTCATTGTTGATTTTCTGATGGAAAGACGGAAAAAATGCCGAAGAAAATTTTTGAAAACTTACTGGTTCGTTCTCCTGCCAATGAATATTTGGAAAATAATTGTCATCTGCATATTTGGTATGATAAAATTTTCCACTTTGATCCGTTTTCATAGTATCTTCGTTCCTCTCGATATTAAGTGTATCTTGAATATTTCTGCTGTCCCATCGATGGGTTGGATAATCTGAAATACGAGAAAAAAAGATCGTTAAAATAATTATGAATTTTTTAAAATCTGCAAACAAGCAGGACTGCTTTTGTCTTTGTGGAAATGCTATTTTTAATGACTTTCTTAAATATTTCTTACAATTCACATTTTTACTTTGAATCACACAAAGTAGTCTTTTTAGAAAGGTTGTGTAGAATAATTCCTCTGGCAGTAAGGGAATCTCATAAGGAAGTACCCTTTTTATTTTAAACTTCCGATTTTATTGTCCGGGTTAAATCTTCCCATAGGAAAAACTAAACCCTTCCAAACACTTTTCCACAAATGATCATCTAATCAATCAACATTATGCAAGTGCATTATCTAAGCAAAATAAATACAAAACAATACAAGAACAACACGTCAACTCACCAGATATCAAATGGGAAAATAATTCACCGACTCCAGATATTTTCATATCAGAGGGTTCGGCTCGGTAGAACTCCTAACAGGGCCTATAAATCCTACTGATCCCTCAACATAAATATTTAAAAAATCTTTCGTTATCCTACATGTATTCAAAATGACCGACTTTTGCATCTTTATATGTAAATTTTTTGATAGATCTAATACGCCCAAATTTGTAATGAGAGAGCTAGGTATAATGCCAGTAGCCGAAATAACGAATGGTAATATTTTTATAGTCTGAGAACGCCAAATTCTTTTTATTTCATTTCCTAAATCTGTTAATTTTCTTATTTTTTCATTAACAGATTTTTTAATATTACAGGAATTTGGAATAGCGACATCAATGATATAAGTTATTTTTTTAAATTTTGTTATGTAAAACTATATCGGGTCTATTATGACTAATCGTTCGGTCTGTTAGTATAGTTTTATCATAATATATTTTATAAAATTCGTTTTCTAAAAATGAATTTGGTTCGTATTCATAATATGGTACTATATTACGGCAGTCAATCAAGTTATGTTTAATTACCAAACTTTGGTGAATTATTTTTAAAACTTGATTGTGCCTAAATGTATACTCGGACGGTGCTAATATAGAACATCCCGATATAATATGTTCTATAGTTTCCGGAAAAGCCAAACATTTTCTACACAAATCATCAATTTGATTTGTATCTTTGATTATATGCTTTCTATAATTTTTAGTATTAATGACTCTATCCTGAATGGCAAGCATAAATCCTTCTATTTCTGCGCTCAACTCTCCAATACTCAACCATTTGTTTGACGAAAATTTGTAAACATACGAATATAATATAATATAATATAATATAATAATATAATATCAAGGTTTTTAATTAAGGTAAATATTATTATTTCCATAGAAACTATGTATTTGCAAAAGAGCGTTGGTTCGATGGCGAAGGCGTTAAATTGTATTGGTACTTTTATATTTCTTCTTGTTATGTGGACCCACCAAATTTACGTATAATATGTAAAAGCCTCTTAACTGGCGTAAATTAAATGGTAAATATACAGAAAATAGGGACACGCTTGGTACCTACTCACATTTTATATTAAAAGCATCACGCAGTTAGATAATAATGAGAAATATGATATAGTCTAATAGTGGAAAATAAGGAATTTTAGTCGTTCTTTCGTCAATAAAACGGATAATTATAGAATTTTCTTCACGCCATGTTTGAACATAATAATATAAAAATGGTTTTAATTAAAAAAAATTATTATTAGTTTTTTAATTTTTTTTATTAAACCCAAACTAAGAACCTAACTACCTATTATGTATGATGGGTTCATATTTTGTTTAAAATAAGAGAATAACAATAGCCACCAAGTGAGTAACCGATTTTAATTTGAACGAAATAACTAGCGCTATTTTCAATTTCCGGAAATAAAATATTTACTTCTCGTTATTATCTAACTACTATGTAGTGTTTTTAAAATAAAATATGCTTATGATGCGTTACCCAATTTTAATAAATAAATAAAAAGATACTTACCACAAATGAGTTTTCCTGAGAAAAATTCAAAAGTAATAATATATACAATAAATATATATTATATGAATCTCGTCGAATTTCGTTGCCGCGTTAATACTAAAAAATAACTATTTATGTGGCGGAAGATGGTAAAAGATGCATTTAAGTTCCATTTTTTTTCACAATCAAAGTTATGTTTGAAGGTTGGAAAATACGTACAAATTATTAAAATAACCCAAATTAAATCCTAAATCCAATTTTGTGCATGTTTACTTAAACCCCTGACTTAAATAGTTGTCTCCATTTGATATTTAATGTGAAATCAAGTGATGTTTTTTTAAGGCGAAGCTTAATGCTAAATCTTTTGATTAATCTTTATAACGAATTTGTGTACATTATGAATACAAAATAATATAATTTAGTTAAATTGAAGGTTTTCCTGTCGTTTCGCTTGAGTAGAATACAAATAAAAAACTAAATTACCCAATTAAAAATATAAATGCAAACTACTACAAAAA
Organism: Hesperophylax magnus; assembly: GCA_026573805.1. Taxonomy (NCBI): domain Eukaryota; kingdom Metazoa; phylum Arthropoda; class Insecta; order Trichoptera; family Limnephilidae; genus Hesperophylax; species Hesperophylax magnus. Next base: position 14,418,209 of record JAIUSX010000049.1, read on the forward strand.
ATATTTTTCAATAAAAATGTATAAACGCATAAAGGAAACAACTTTTGAAAAAATCAGTATTATAGCTAAGATTATCTGTGACAGTTTCACTTGATTAAATTTTTTGCTTTCTTATAAAATTATTTACAAAATAAATAAAAAACAGTTTTTTACTTGAAATCGAACGTTTCTAGACTCCGTTTGTCAAGCTATTTTAATGCCTATTACCTACAATATAAGGTATACCAAAAATATACACATTTTTGGCTTGTAGCTTCCTCTTAAAGAACCTTTGCATGCAGCGGAATTCGACCAGTTTACCGTTTTATTTTACGTTAATAATAACGAAACTTGATCTCAATAGTAGTATCTTTTTTACTTATTTTTAGTAACGATAATTTCAGCATTGTTCATAAATTAAATACAGAGACACCACATATCACATTTCATGAATTTGTCCAAGTCGAGGAATAATTACATTGACAATTGGTGCACTTTTCCAATAATAAACATTTTTGTAACATACCTTGACATCTTCCTGCTAAAAAATGGGCGAAACACAAACACAGCAGAGTTATTGATTTCATTGTGAACTTTCCCGTTACACTGTAACCAAATATATTTTTTTAAATTACTTATTAAAATTTTATCGTTGTTGATAAATTTTAAAGTCGATTACAACTTGTCTTAGTGACTTTATTTTTAGGACTGAATGAAATGTCAGTGTCCATCGTCCGGGGAAAGCTAGGCAGGTAAAGTGACCTTTCTTGGCAGGTAAATATACCCTTTCTTTTACTTATCGGAATCAATTCGTAAGCGAAAGAATTTGTGTAGGAATAAGTAATGTGATAGTAATTACTCAAACTACCTGTTGTCAATGCTAATTATTGTTGCATTTCTTCTGGCATGTGTACCGTTATTGGCCCACTCATAGATCTTATGGTGCAAGTTAGTATGATCCTGCCACAGAGCTATGTTGTTATCTCACTTTCTGTCGCATGCGTCGTTTATGAGAAAGAGGAAGACGTCACAATGGAGCTATTAGCGGTACGCCCATACTTCGAATAAAACGTAATAAAGCAGTGATACGAAACTCTCGGAATAATATTCTAAATAAATTATATTGATAATTTTGCAAGTGACAAAATCAGAAACTAACGAACGAACGCACTATTTGTATACAAAACGTAGAATATTTACACTATCAATTCCACTGACTTCAAACTTAGCCGTGTAACGATGTACATTGTACATTCCTAATTCAAATGAGAGTGACCAAAATAGTTGGATTGTTGCTATTCAATTTAACAGAATAAATTATGCATCTAAATCAAGACACTGAAGAGCAGGCCCTGATAAAAACGGCTCTTGGTGCGAGTAAAATTTTGTGCCCATTGTCAAAATTACAACGGTTTTAAATATTAAAATTTTATTCAGTTTCCTTTCTGACGTTTTCGCGCGTATGCTGACGCCTATAGACATCTCGCTTTACAATGTTGTTTTCTGCGTCTGTCTTGAATTTTTTTCGTTCAAACAAAAGATGGATAGGTATTACTAGCAAACATAATTATGGAACCTCGTGGAACGATGAGATGAGTACCTACAATATACCTAGATTTGTGCGAATTTTATTAGTGCGCGCTCAGCGGCTATTGCATTTGGTATCCGGATAACTCAACACAATGACAATTCACCACACCTTTAAAAAGTTATATAAAATTGCGCCCGCATAGATCCGGCCCAACTGAAGCGAACATATCATCCACAACACGTGTAGCTACCCTGTGTAGTGCTGGTAGAAGCACGAAAAATAAATATATACTTGAAATATTCTCTTAAAAAGGTTGTACATCACTATGGTAGGTAAAGCAATGATGCATACCTAAGAATAATGTACATTCATACAAACAAGTAGGTACTTGCCACTTGCCACTTGCCATGTTTATAATCACTAATCAGTCAACAATTCGACTGATTAGTATGAAAGTACTTACCTATTTATTTTAGTCCTGTTTCCAAAATACGGCCCACTATTAAAAAATACTAGCCACACTAAAGTATTTAAAATCTGTAGTAATAAAAACCAAGATATCATTCACACGTTGCTTTAATTAACCACATTAATTTGATTTATGTGTAATTTTTTTATCTTAAATTTATCAGAAAAACACAAAAAATAATTTTGGATTTGAGACAAATTCGATTAGATTAGATCTGAGTCTTAACCAAACTGTATAATATACTTTTTACTCTAAAGATTTTATAATAGAAAATATCTAGTGTGGATGAGAGCTGTTTTAATCATTTATGTTTTAAAAAAACACATGTAGGCTATTTAAATATCTATTTTTCATAATTTTAGGGACAACGTTGGGTATTTTGGCCTCAAATTCAAAATTAAATTTTGTATGAAAAAGGTCGAGCAGCCGTTCCCCTTAAGATACTATTTATTTAATGTCAATTTAGACCGTTTACATTACATATTTTTTAAACCAGTACAATACACAACTTCATTATTAACAAATTATAAGAGTAAATAGAAAGCATGTACCTACGCACCTATATAACTATCCAAAATAGGATATTAAATATTAATTAAATTAATAATAAAACAAAATAAATTAGTCAATTACAATAAAGGAGAGTTGTTATAAAAGTAATGATGTTTATAACACATTAGAAATTTTTCAGAGTTCCTAAAGGAACAAAACCATTATTTTGTACGTTATTATTATTATCAATTTGATCGTGTTGGTACGTGTAAGATTCGTAGGAATTTTGCGAATCGTAGTACGGAATACTCATTGGATGAAAATGTTCTCCCTGAAGATCAGGGTATTCAAATTGTTCCCCTTTCACAAACGGAGGAGGTGATTGCTCGCCGTCTTGATGGGGAAGATAATTATTATCGTAAGTGTTGGGGTTTTCGTAGTATTCATGCTGCTTTAGAAAGTGGTCCTGACTCACTGGACTTTCTGTTATGGTAATGTGTTCGTAGTTCGAAGAATTTTCATAATCGTGGTAATACGGATACGGATAAGGGTAGAAAGTATGGTCAATGCTGGTTACATTCTCCGGCGTCTCTGTTTGAACCATTGTCATATTGGCGTCAGCTGGTTTCTCTGTAGAACTATTATTGGTATATGCAACAGTCGACGTACTGTTCGGCTTAACCTCTTCAGTCTGCAGAGTAGGTGCTGCGTGATTAGAACTGTCCTCTTTATCAAGTTTTTCATCTGCTTCTTTTTTTAAAGAAGCGATATTGGGATCTTCAAATTTAAGTGAGAAAGACTCAATCATAGGCTTCACATCAGTTTCGTTAAATTTTGATGTTGGAACTGCAGTAACGATAGTCACATTATGTTTAGGAAAAGTGGTAGAATTATTTCCCATAACAACTTGTGTTGCGGTTTTATCGCTGTCATTATCAGTTGGTGTTTTATTTTCGACACTACTCGTATATTTAACTTTGTCAGCTTCAAGAATCGTTTTTGCCATAAAAAAATCCTGTGTAATATTCTCTGACGCAGACATTTTTGTGGTATTTTTATCTTGTTTATTTTGTTCATTTGTTTCGTCAGCAATTACTTCTGTGTTCGAATCGATTGTTTGAATATAATTGTTATCTTGTCGAGCGGGATCATTAAAATCTTGAAGAGAAGCTACCGGAGGGTACAGTACGGGAAGCTGTAGATCTGTGGGGAAAATGTTTTGGGACAGTTGAGAATATGCCAGGAGCGGATGATATGAAGTAGGAACGCTTTCCAGGGGAAGTGTATTTGTGTTTCGGATGTAAGATAAGAAGAGCGCCGCGTTAAATAATCTTGAAAACATGTTGAGGTCCAGGTTATCACGAATATCGGCACTGTAGCTGGTGGGTCCCATCCCTTGTGCTAAGCGAAAACCAGTGAGGAATCCAAGAATTCCATGAAGGTTGCGTTGACGTCTGCCTGTTGGTGAAACCGCTTCCATTTTTGATGGTTCCTTTAAATTTATAGATTCTGTGAACCTGGATGGACCTCCCGGAGATGATGATTTTCCTGAACTTGATGAATCATTTGAACTTGACGACTCTGAACTTGACAAATCTTCTAATCCGGCTGAATCAGTGGCGTCTGATAAATCTGCTGGGTTATTTTTTGGAAGATCCGAAAAACCCTCTTGAAGTAAATCAGTTTGCACAGTATCTTCAATATGTACTGGAAAAATAGAAATAATAAAGCGGTTAGATTTAATCGGTAGCCCGGTAGCTAGGACGCTTAAATAGTACCGACCTACGAACGGACCTACTTCGACACTCGTCGCGTAAGTGTTAGGAATTACCAATATCGCAAAGTTTTAATCTTAACCGCGCTTAACTGTTGGGAACAGCGAATAATAATTAAATAATCTTATAGAAATCGTTGTGTATCTCTCACTGTAATGGTTAGAAAAAGAAAACACCACGCTTCATATTAAAATTTAGACGTTAACTACAGAAGAATTAAAATGTACACCTCTTTGAGACCAAAAGTTCCGACTGCAATTATAGAAAAAAAAAAAGATTTTTTTATAAAACGAAGTCAAATGAGTTGACAATAATGTATATCAGACATTTGTTTAACAAAATTAATGTCTTTTCGGGACATTAATATTAGTTCAGTGTTTGGAAAAAAAAGATGTTAACCAATTTTTAAAACTTTTTATGATTCAAAATTTGAATATTGTAACTTCATTTCTATGTTATATAAATATTTGAAACATATTTCATCAACTTTCAAAACAGTTTTTAGTTTTCGGGTTCGTTTAGACTTATTCCATTAATTTGTATTTTTTGCGATGCGGAAATTCTCTGACCTTCTAACAGAATATGCCAGAGGCATGTAGAGTTCAACATTGTTGGTGATTATAATATACTCATGTATATTTTTTAATGCCTTGGAATAAATACAATAAGTAAAAAAATTTAAATTTAAATTAATTAATTTTTTAATCTCTGGGAAAATATTTTTACGTGTTATCAAAATAAAGATCTCAAAAATATATTTCAATTCAAAGTATGCATTTGTTACGTAAAGACCCAATAGAAGTAATCATATTTTATTAATTTGAAATCGCTCTCCTGAAAAATTGTTGTTTTTGACTTGTACTCTTTATGCTTAGCGTGATAGATTTTATATAATATTATGAATACCTACTAACCATCATCCCCTTCAACACAAACATATGCACCAAAACACATCACAAAACATAGCAAAATATTAAATGGAGACATTTTTTAAAACGTGCTGTGCGTTTGATTTTCCTATTGCAAATGAAAGTGACATCTGAACAATATCCATACAAAATTCTTCATAATATCCTGCCCCAGACTCGTTAGCGAAAGTTTTCATAAAATATTTAGTGCAACGGTTATCAAAAAGAATAAAATGCGGGCTTTGTGTTTTAGCTTCCAGTGACGGATCGGCCTCATTGCATTGATTTTGTGGGCAATACACCAACGAATGCAATCTGGAGAGTAGAAAATAAGTACGGTTAGTAGACGAATAGGCCAAAGCGTCGGGTTCCCCACCCAGGCGTTCCAGATCCATTCCTCTACTAGCTGAGTCTTAGCTAAGCTAAAGTAAGCTATTAACAGGGGAGGATCTGGACATTTCGTGAGAAGATTAAAAAATACACTATTGATGTTTTTATACCGTAAAAACGTTTTTTTTCAAAAACGCACAGCCTCCCCAAACTAAAGAAATGGAAACTTTGAATAAAAAAATATTTTCAGCTACAGCATTTATACGGTTCCATCATAACTCAACACAGTGACTATTCAACACACTTTTAAAAAGTGATATAAAGTCATTAAAATTTATGATTTTTTTTTAACCTAACCTACTTAACCCAGTTAATAAAGTTTTTGTTTCATCAGTTTCCATGACTTTATATAACTTTTTAAAGGTGTGATGAATTATCATTTTGATGATTTATCCGGTCACCTATTTATACATACTGTCGTTTTTTCAACTCTATCTCACTGAAAAGTCAGGGACCGCTGCTGGCTATTAACGATGAAAGTGGGAGTAATTCAAAGTCTTATTGTTATTCATAACCTTACATAAAAAAGTTGCTAAAACAGGTGCGTATTATGTATTATCAATTTCCCCGAAAGCGAAAAGCCATGTCCCATATATGAAATAATTTTTACCAGTGCGCAGTGTGTACGTGTACAAGTACAATATGAGCACGTAGATTATAACAAACGTCGCGTTTAACATTTGATTAGTATTATTACGCCAGCGTCTGGACGATCTAGGCCCTCTGATTGGTCGAATTAAAATTGTCTGTTTCGGGTAAATTCAGCTAACTTGAAAATTAAGACACGATTTTATACTAAAATAGGATCGCCTCATAATAATACGAGATTTCTTCAAAAGCATCGTTTCTGCTCATATAATTTTTGGATAATATCGAAGAAAATATGTTTTAGAAAGTTCATAATCCATTGGATTAATTACATTACAATGAAAATTATCCACAGTTACGTGATTATGTTTGACGTTTATAAAAAAATCACGCGTTCCTTATTCAATATGGCCGATACTCACGGCTATAGATGGCCGACAGAGCGCGCCTCTGGCGGTTTAAAAACGAACCAAATGAATGGCGCGAATATTTAAATATGCAGCTCACAATATTTGACTACTTACGATTAACAAGCATTTAATAAGAAGATTTCTTCTGGAAGCTTATCACTTTGTAATGGCATTTTTCATTATTATTTATATTTTTTTGCTTATTAATTATATCTGAATTTATATTGACATGTTTTCTAATTTGTAAAATTTCAAAATTATTTATTTGCGATGCTTTATATCCTGAGTGAAGTATTTTAAGACCTGAATTTTTATCGAAAGTGTGATCATTATTCAAAAGATGATTTGCAAACTCAAATTCACTATTTCCATTTAGAGCCCTGCGATATTCTTTAGTTCTGACTTCAAAGTTTCTATTGGTTCTACCTTTGTAAAAGAAATTACAATCATCCTAATTGATTTTATAAACTCCTGATTTTTTCGTTTGATTTTCGCTATCTTTATTATTAAGAATATATTTCTTCATTGTTATTAGTGTAAAACGCCGGTTGAATAGTACCAGGAATGTTTTTATTTTATATTTTAGAAGTATCGTTATCCACAAACAGAATTCTACGCCATTGTTTATTTCTATCTTTAGAAATAGGGTAAATATACCGTTTGAAGAGAATATGTTTAATTTTTTTTTATTTAGTATTTCGACTAACAATTTATTAGAATAACCGTTATTAAATGATATTTGTCTTATGAATATATTGTTTTATGGTTATATGCTATTTGTTTTTTTCAGGTCTTAAAATACTTCACACAGGATATAAAGCATCGCAAATAATTCAAACAACTGTCATTCTTATTATGCCTAAATTGAGCATGTTATTATCCATTAACTCCTTCCTGTTCCGTGTTTTAGTAATATATACTCATCCTCTCTCTGTGAAGGACCTAATATCTATCTATTAAATATAACTGTTGTAAGTATCACTTAAACTGGGCGAAGCCAAACGAAGTGCCGCCCGCAGGGCCTAGCAGCAAAAAAAACCCGCGGAGCGGGTGTTTAACTGCTAGTTGGGATTACTTCTTTAGTGCCGTTTTCGTTGTAAAAGTCAAGGGCGCTTTAGGTGAAACGCAACGTTCGTTGATGGCGGTAATGTAATTATTTTATTAAAATACGCTTTTTGCAAGTTATTGCTTTACAATGTTAATACTAATTATTTGTTTGCGCCCGTACATACGCAATATGAATATGAATAAATAGTTTTTTTCCCTTTATAAACTCAATTCTTTCGAGAAAGGTATACAAATATAATATTGTACAGATGATTCAATCCAATATTGTATATGCATGCCTTTCTTGAAATAATTGAGTTTTTATACGGACAAAACTATTTTCTCATATGGGCGCAAACAAATAATTCGTCTATTATAAAGCATATCTTATAAAAATGTATTTTAATAAGATAAGTAAATGAACGCGTAGATTATACCGAACGTCGCGATTAACCCTAAGGCCAGCGCCACACTTGACGGAAATTCCGTCGCGTAACTTCCGCGGGAGTCAATCCGTTACCATACGTTGCAGCCACACTGAATATTCAGTGGCGGATTATCAGTCGACTCTATTTTGCACTTCGATAATAAATCGTTCAGTGTCGAACATCCTGTGCGTGCGTCGTCGCCGCGTGTTATCCACCAAATGTGGCGCGATGCATACAAATACTTGGAAAGCAACGTTGCCGATCTTCCGCCGACGGAAGATCGGTGCGCGGAGGACGGAGCAGACGCGAGAGTCGGCGGTCCGCCACGAAGCGACCGATCGTCCGCGACGGAACGACCGATCTTCCGCGTAGTGTGCCCGCTATTTGTAATTTATATGCAATTACATGTATTGGCGTTCCGTCGCGAAAGATCCGCGACGGAATTGACGAAAGTGTATACTTAAAAGTGTATTTTAAGTGTATACTTAAAAGAAATTATAATCTGCTCATAGATGGCGGTAATTTAACTATTTTAGGAAAAAACACTTTTGGCAAGTGATACTTTAAAGTTTAAAGTATTAAAATTGATTATTTGTTTGCACCCGTACATACGCAATATTAATATGAATAAATAGATTTATCCGTGAAAAAAATCAAATATTTCAATAAAGGCATACAAACACAATATTTGATTGACATTTTTTATTGTTTAGCGCTGGGCGGGAATCGAACATACAACCTTCCGATTAAAAGTCAATATAAATTTTTAAATTACGCCTTAAAGGCTGTGGTGGCCACGATCAAACGGACGGCGACACTCAAGGGAATTTTTCGTGGAAGTGTATTAAATAGGCCCTGCACAGTTTGCAAAAAAACTTCACACAGAAAAGCTATTAAATAATACAAATACAAATACATGGAGCGAATAGTGAAGGTTATAGATTTTAACAGCTTCTCCAGGGCCGGCCCTGGGCCAAAAGGCGCCGGGCGCTAAGTAAATTTTGGCGCCCCTTGTGAAAACCAGTAGACGCCTAGGAAGGCGATCACTGTAATCAAAAATATTCGGATGATTATTTTTATTTTTGTGCAGCGCCGTTTTTATGAAAAAAAACTGAACTGTTATTATTCGAAAACATCAAATAATTGTGAGCATTTTACAATAAATATGTTAACAACGAAAAATATTATTTTACATTTACACTCATAAATTGTCCATTCGGAAGAAATAACATAAAATTTAAATTGCATCAATTATATTATGTAATATACAGGGTGTATCGGCACGTACCCGACAAACTTTAACCAGCTATCCCTTAGCACATTTGGAGTAAAAAATGTTATGGGCACTTTGTTGTCCGGTAACATTTTTTTTTAATAAAAAAATTACTATTCATATTTTCACCACATGTCACCAATTTTTTATCCTTTGTCAAAGTTTGAAAACCCATCTGGCAATATTTTGTTCGAGTTTCGTTGAATAATGTACGTACGTACCTACGTTGGCGCGCTTTTACAATCACAACGAAATGGCACAGCACCATTCGTCTCATTTTTAACTATTATTATTTAGTGTGTACGAAAGAGCGAGGACACTTTTTGACGCACTTGCTAATAACAGCTGTTGAACGCGAGAAACAAGGCAAATGACAGTGACGGAGTGTGGATTTTTTATTTATTTTTTGTTTTTAATGGAAAAAAATGTTACCGGACAGCAAAGCGCCCATAACATTTTTTACTCCAAATGTGCTGAGGAATAGCTGGTTAAAGTTTGTCGGGTACTTGCCGATACACCCTGTATAAAAAAATTCTAGCTACGCTACTGTTCAAACGTCTACTCGGAAATAGAAAACCACCTCATCAATCATTTAGTTTGCAGTCATTGAATCTATTGAAATTGGTAGCATCTATTATGATTTTCACAATTTTAATTTTGCTACCCACATAGATAGTTGGTAATAATTAAGAATTATTCTTGAACTTATTCGTGAACAAAATAGAAAACAAATCGTTAATAATTAGTTCACCTGAAGTGTAAACCTGCAAACACGAATCTAATCTGCATTAACATGGTATTTACAGTGCTCTGTTTTAGATAAGATTGAGTGCAAACGTGTTGCCTACAGAACGCCAGTAAAAATATAAATTGAGAACGCCACTAATAAAATAAATATGTACAGGTGAATCATTTTAGAGACCCTCGCACGACGTGTAGTGGTAGATTCAAAAATAATTTTATTTAACAATAATTTTGTTTTTGTTGAAGAATGAAAAAAACGTAAAAATTAAATTTTCGAATTGAATTGCGAGTCTAAATTTAAACGGACTTAATAAATGTCGCTATGTACCCTTTATCTTTAGGCATTTTAGGGGTAAGAGAGGACTTGAAACTTTCGATAGGTAATACTATCGGTGTGCACATTCAAACGTGTCCTCTTTAAAGGGAACCTTTTTATGCCTTCTGCTAACACATATTTTACTCCATGGGAAATTTTATTATAAGCAATGCCTAAGAGGATTGTTTGATTTGTTCAAGGAAAAATAAATTAACAAATATTGAACAAATTAACATGGAGTAAAATATGTGTTAGCAGACCGCATGAAAAGGTACACTTTAAAGAGGACTCATTTGAATGTGCACACCGATAGTATTTGTTCATCGAAAAATAAATTAACAAATATTGAACAAATTAACATGGAGTAAAATATGTGTTAGCAGACCGCATGAAAAGGTACCCTTTAAAGAGGACACATTTGAATGTACACACCGATAGTATTTGTTCATCGAAAAATAAATTAACAAATATTGAACAAATTAACATGGAGTAAAATATGTGTTAGCAGACCGCATGAAAAGGTACCCTTTAAAGAGGACACGTTTGAATGTGCACACCGATAGTATTTGTTCATCGAAATATAAATTAACAAATATTGAACAAATTAACGGTAAATAAGTTCATTATTGTTCTATTTATTTTCAAAACTCCTTCTTGAAGGTTTTTTTAAAGTGAATACCTCACAACTGATCTCGACCGTCTGGAGCCAATGAGACTATGGCATCCCCAATTGGGGTTTTTGTGAGGCTCTAAGGTAGTAGGGTGGGGAAGGAGATGGGGAAGAACCTGGCTATTCAGATATGGATACCAAATACGGCTATAAGTCATTTCAAGCAACGTTTCAATTCTGAATGGTGGTCTTAAACCAAAACGAAATTGAAGTATATTCCACTCTGGAACGTGCCGCAAGTATACTATATATTATTTTTAATGAATAAATCGTGAAATAACACAGATTCATCAAATAAAATTTACTTGCCCGCGCCAGGATTTGAACGGGCATCCTTAGGATTGCTAGTTGAAAGCCTTACCCCTCGATCACGGAGGCCGTATGCTGTAAATATTACGTGTTTTATTATTAAATAGGACTAATCTCGTGCGAATCGAACAAATAAAAATAATGACATTGAATGTGGTAAATAATGATAGGTTTGAACATTTATATTGTCTTTAGCCTTTTTTGTTTGCATATATTTAATTTGGCCAGAATTAGTTACTCCCACGTTACTCCTATTTTCGTAGACTAAAAATATTATTATTGTTCGTGTATCATGTATCACCGTATCTCATTGTTGATTGGCAGTTTATTTGGTGAAATGGGTCGAATAATTTACTTAAGTCATTTATTTCTTTGATGTGTGTTTAAACGTACCGTGCAAAAGTAATATAACATCGATTTTCAATTTCCGGTTCGGTAGGCTCCTTTTTTAATTGTTGGCCACCCTGTTTCACACGGCAATACTGTACTAAAGCCACTGACAGTTGACAGTTCGTTTATTATTGACATCAAAGCGCCAAAGTTTGTTACTTGTTTAAATTTCCATTACACTTGTAGTATATTGGTAATTTATATTTCGAAATGTCTGAAACATTAGAAAACCCTGAAAAAGAAACCCAAGCTGCCAGAGCTACACTGAGAGCAACATTTATAAAAAAACTATTGGAATTGAAAGGTTAAAAACGAACACAATGGCTGAAATTGAGATTTATTTTTGAACATTAATATTCAAGTATCATTTCACAAATCATAATAGGATCTCCGGTAAACTTGTCGAATTTCGCCGCATACAAAGGCTCTTTAAAAAAAACAACAATTGATATTAACTTAAATATGAATGATTATGAATGGAGACAACTATTTAAGTCGGGGATTTAAGTAAACATGCACAAAATTGAATTTATGGTTTAGTTCGGATTATTTTAATAATTTATGCGTATTTCGTAACTTCTAACTTAACATCGATTGAGAAAAATGGAACTCTAATGCATTTCTAATCATCTCCCACCACGTACATAGTTATTTCTTGTAGTAATTGAGTTGAAACCAAGTGCTATATTTTTTTTTTGCGTATTAAGCGTGCAGCGGAATTTGTCAAGGTTATCAAATAACCATACCTACAATACACTGTCAAAGTACCCATCTCCACTCATGTAACATATTTGTTCTTTCTTTTGGAAATATTTTGTGTTGTATGTAGTAAGTAGTGATTACTGTATATTTGCTATTGCCCACAGAGATCTTTGGAGTTTTGCATTGCAGATTGTCTAATAATGTTGATAGATTTTTTTTTATGAAACTGTGTTATTTTAGTTACAACATTGTGCTTGAAATGACAGAAAATTCTGCTTAATACAAATCCTTTTATCATTTTTTGTCAACATTTCCCTAACCGCTGCACTTTCAGTGGGCACAGATTATGAAAATTACACTTCGTTTCAACATAATTACTACAAGAAACAACGATTTACGGTAGAATGTTGAGATATATGGTAAAAGATGCATTATAATTCCATTTTTATTAAAAGTTAAATTTTCCAAAAAATTACCCCTTTCCCCCTATTTTGGACTATTTTTTATGGAGTTTCGAGTTGAGTTACTTCCAAAAGTTTTGTTTCAATCTAAATATGGCATAAATTACTTAATTAACCCTAACTAAGAACATAATAACATTTTTTGTGCATGTGAACAGGGTCAGCTCTATGCGGGCGCAATTAGAGCACTCGCTTCGGGCGCCGAATTGCCAAGGCGCCGAGGTGCTGATAATACCTAACACCTAACAGTCCTACCTAAAGCACAAGAATACAAATCATCCGAATATTATTAATCACCTACCGAGGCGTCTACTGGTTTTGACAAGGGGCGCTAAAATTTTACTCGCGCCAGGAGTCATTTGGCTCAGGGCCAGCCCTGCATGTCAATAGTTGTTTGTTGTAGCAATTGTTGAAATAAAGTGTAATTTCATAATCTGTGCCTAATTGTACGGCGGTTAGGGAAATAATTACCAGCAGTTTTGCTATAAAGTGATGAAACTAAAATATAAATATCGACGCCAGAAAGGCAAAAGGGTGTAAGCGACAATTTCGTCAAAATGAGTTAAATATACATTTTTGATCAGACAAAAATTCTAATTAAAACTGTATGTTTAACTTATTTTTCACAAAATGGTCGCTTATACCCTTTTGGCATCGATATAGCCGGCATATATTTGGGAAAGAAAATACATGAGGTTATTGTTATTTCAAATTTAAGTTAAATGTATTATCATTGAAGAACTTTTTGTATGAGGTTCATTGAAAAGTGGTTCAGTTTCCAGTACATAGAACAACTTACTTGCTTACAGCACTTCAGCAGCTGCTGCCTCTGAAGTAAAATTTGAAATGATTATATTCAAGGTAGGCATAAGAAGAGTAATAGATCCACGGTTTGTTTCCAGGTAAGCCGTGCACCATAAACCTTCACGAGATGAACAAAGTGGAGGGAGTGTTCCAGGGAGCCGATGTAGACTTGCAGGAGCTCTTGTTTGACAACTTGAAGACCCCCTACAGCGTCCTGCCCCATTCCATAGTCAGGGGGCACGACATCCTCTTCATAGAGTTCCCCGAACAAATGAAATGCGTTGGCACTGTCGAGTGATCGAAACATTTTGGACTTAATGTCAAAAACCTATGTTGTGCGTGATTTTCAATTGAATTTAAAATCATAACATGCAACTGTTTTATTTTGCTGTGTCGTAAAATGGTTGGAGTAGTAACATATAAATTATTAATTAAAAGACATTTTTATGATAAACCAATTTGGTTCTTGAATTTCAGTCAAGGATGGAAGAAGTCAACTCATAGCAAATATGTATGTAATTTTATGGTATAAAATGTAAAAAACATAATATTGTCATATAAAAAATATCTTTCTCACTCATCTTTATTTTTGTTATGGTTAGGGCGAGGGAAGACAATAATGGTGTTGCATACATTTCAATCTTGTTTCCATAATATTATAACACTGATTTTTATTATATAGTTTCATTAGATAAATACAATTGTTGAAACACTTTTGTTTTTAAGTTATTTATTTTCATTATTTTGATAAAAAAAAGTATTGAAAAATTATGATAGTGATGATGATATATTTGCAAATAACTTGTGAAACCATTAGTTTACCTGCATTTGATTATTACGGTAACTGTTTGTGGGATAGAGAAGTCAGTCCACACAGAGTAGTTTAGTAGTACTGCTACAATTTAGCAATTCTGAAACAAGTGCCAACATGGGCGATAGAGATGAGTGGTCTCAAAGAGATAATCCCCAACATCTTTCCATTCGGAAATTATTAAATTATTCAATCCCGAAAATGTTATTCATCTGGTTAATTTATTTATTGGAACCAAAGACATCCAAATTGATAGACTTGCCTGACATGAGATCCGGGTATCATTTTAACAAGCTTGAAGCAAAGCATGTGTCCATATTTTTGGTACCAGGAGGGTTTGAGAGTACTTTTAATAATCTACTACATACGTTGTATGTTGAATGCCGAAGAGCGCACATTGAAATAGCCAGACCTTGCGCGGAAAAGTAAAGTTCATTAAAGTAAGGCAACGGTTTGCAGCGCAGTTCATTGTGATTTTTCTGCGCAGCATCGTAATAAGGTTAAAAAACCTAAAAATGAGTGAGGTTTGTTTTGTAAAGTACACATTTGTAAAAGTATGTAACTAAATAGTGAAACAAAATGGACATTTTTGGAAAAATGCCGAACTTTTGTTCACCTTATTTGGGATTCGTAATTTTTTTACCTTTTTTTTTGACTGAATGGTGATATTACAATGTTGCCTGTATACTGTCAGATACATTTATTGACAATTTATAGAAAGGGAGATGGTCACGCCCCCTCCGTGCTCCACGTAACTTGGTTTGTTCCCCCTTTCCTGATGGGCTAGTCTATCAATTTGGATGTCTATGATTGGAACTAATGGTAGAAGAGAGCAATAGATACCATTCTCAAAATGTGGAGCTGTTACGAGAAATGAAAAAGTCTGTAAAATGGAAGCCAATAAGTGTAGCGGAGTTGAAAAAGTTTTTAGGACTCATTCTACTCATGGGACTGGTCCATAAAGATAATAGAGATGAATTTTGGTCAAAACATCCAACTATCAAAACTCCGATTTTCCCAAAGCTAGGCATCTCATTTTTCCAACAATGAAGTTAACTTAAACAGTACTGATCGCCAATTAAAATTAGTTCAATATTGAAATACCTCACATCAAAATTTATAAAGTCCTGAAAGAGAGCTTTCTACATATTGACGAAATTATAATACCATGGTGAGAAAGCTCTCCTTCAAAGTTTATAATCCTTATAAAACATGGAATTCTTGTGAAGCAGTGAAAGCCACAAAAGTGAAGCCGCATTTGTAACATAGAACTATTTAGTGGTCAAGGAATGCCATTGTTAGAAACCATAACTTTAGTTTTGAATCCGTTTTTAAATTTATATATGGACAACTATTACAATACTCTACAAACCAATGAAATCCTCCTTCAGCTTTAAATAACAACCTGCAGATCAATTAGAATAAATAGTGGTCTACCAGATTGTTTGAAGACAACAAACCTCCATTACTATAAGTAATACATAATTGTTATCCTGAAACATCCATACAAATTGATAAAATCGGCAGATAGGAATTGAACCCACAGCATTTTGATTGCCGGTTCGCTGCTCTACCAATTAAGATAACAAATTAAACCACCTCGGCTTAATCCAAACCGCCATATTCAATATGTTTTAGGACGGGTTGTTTCGGAGAATTTGAACAATTCTTCAAATTTCAAAGTTAATTTTCAAGTTCTGTGAAAGATTTTTTCAAGTTCTGATATTATTTTAATTCTGTCAAGCAACTACCCTATAATGATATAATAACAGAACTTCAATAGGACTTTCACATAACCCGAAAATGAACGTTGAAATTTGATGAATTGTTCAGATTCTTCGAAACAACCCGCCCTTAGTATTTTTCATTCAACAATTATTGCTAATTGCATTTTTCACCAGAAAACACTCAAAACTCAACTCCGTGAAGGTCAATCAATATTTAGCTGAAAAAATAATACACTTCTGCTCGTTTGGCAGTCAAAAGGAGGAGTGCAAATGATTTCTACGATTCATTCTGCCAACTTTCTTGAAAGACTCAACATTGATTGGACCACAAAAGAACGAATCTGGGGACTCCAATCTATAATTGAATACAACATATTTATGAAATAGGTTGATCGCTCTGACCAATATCTTTCTTAGTTTTCTATAATGAGAAAGATAACAAAAATGTACATAGCGAGCTGTTACGGTTTTACTGCCCTTTGATTTGTTCAATGCTTTTAGAGTGTACCACTCACATAATAAGCGTAAAATGAGTTATAAATCATTTTTACACAATGTTGCACGGCCCTAAGGCAGGTAAGGAAACAGGGTGACCGGGTATGTCATCAAAATGACAATTCAACACACCTCCAAAAAATGATATAAAGTCATGAAAACTGATGAAACAAAAACGAGAAGCAGATGTTCAAGATCTGGGACCAAGAACTCTCAGATGACATGAAAAACCTAAAATATTGATCCCTCTGGAAGATTATCGATGGATATGAGAAAACATTGCTTACAAAAAGTATTAACTAAAAAATACCCTCAATGACAATGTACGAGACAATATACCGTCCGTACAATAACTGTAGATACGAAGGTAGCTGGGTACACTTTTCAGCGTTTTCAGTCTTGGTAGATGTTGTAGAGGTTTTGTGGTGGAGTTTAAAGCCACGATCAGAGAGGAATTTATTTCCAGATCTGAGCTGACGAAAAGAATTTATTACTGGCAAAAACTGAATTTACTACTGAATAAAACACTTGAAAATATTTTCTTGAGACTTCGGAGACTTGGAGATGGTTCTTCAGGAGAGAGGATTCTCTTTCAGAGGTAGTTGTTGAACTGACTTTGTATGGGATTCGATTCTCTATTTATAGAACGTTTTCAAATCGAGCCCTCTCGGAGGCGTTCTATCCTCTTTCGTGAGGAGTAAAATGGTTAGGTATTTTTCCTCTCTGCAATTATCTTGTTGAGAGGAAAGTTATTTTTTAATATGATACATTTAACCAAGTCAGTTCAATCTACCAAAACCATCTCCCCCAGTCCCGTTTATTTATTTTATAAATAATTATACAAATTTTCATATTGGGTTTGAAGTTAAATATCTTTGGTTTGAACATTTCCCAAAGAGTAACAAACATATTTAGGTATGATTTTTTATGTCATTATATTAGCATATAATTATTTAATTTATTCCGTGGTTGAATCTTCCATCATTTTCCTGTAAATTGAGCTTGATGTTATCACAAATAGTTGCCTTGAATTTCGTTATCAGTGTTTGATAAGAATCTCAAAGAGATATGCCGTGCTGTGATTGGTCGAAAGTTCGGCGGCCATCATGGAATTCCTTCCGGGTGGTAGAGAGGGGGGTCCACGTAAATACTGGGTAGCTTCCTAGGCGGAGGTCACTTCGTAGGTTGGTGGCTCCGAGTGAGGTGGTGGATGGTTATTTTTAGATGTGTTTCAGGTTCTGCTATTATATTGCTATGTAATTATCTTGATTAATCACATATAATACATCATTTGATTGAGTTATTTTGATGTAAAGATTTCCAAATGTGTCGGCGACACGGTATCAAGCGGTTTCGGGGTTCGAGTGTTCTTGTGATTTTTGCGTAAATATGAATTCTCTTGCAAAATTCTGGAGGTCTGGATACGTATGATACAGACAATGTTGTGTGTGTTCAACGCAAAGTTTGACGTGTTATATGTGCAAAGTTTGTTCCATTCCTCTTTACAGGAATGAATGCTTTGACAATAAGGAAGTTGAGTATAATATATTTTGACTTTTGAAAAATATGTTCATGTACATGTAGACCATAAAACACCGATTCTTAATATACGTAAATTATTTTATTTTTTTACTGTCAAAATTAATAAATCATTCTTGAAAAGTGATTTAAAAACTATACTCTACAAACGCTCCCATAATTGGTCAAACAAAATTTGACGTCCAATGTACTCCGTGACACTCCATGTTAAGTTTGTACCTAAACATCTCTGCGCATCTCTTTCTTTTACGTGGCGTACTTTGCGAATAAATGGGAAAGGTTGCGATACAGTTTTGTATTGTATATACAATTGTCCATTAATACAATCAATTATTGTAAAACATGTTAATATAATGTAATTTAATATAATAATATGTCAGAGATGATATTGGTAATGGTGGTGAGATAATAGTAGATTGCATCTACCATTTTTTGAGTTAAAATATCCTGGAACATCGATAAATTGTATTATGACGCTTGTAGTTTTTAGAGATCGTTATGAATAATTATTAACATTATCTCCTGACATTTTAGAAGGTTTTGTTAAATTTAAAGCGGTAATATTGAAGCTATTCGCTCACAACACAACTGGTTTAACCCCGCTGGCAAGTACACTTCAAACCTGCAGCAACATTTTATCATGTGAGCTATGTAGGTATAAGGATAATACCGTGTGAGCCTGAATGTCCTGATTTAAAAATTAATTTCAGTATGAAATTTTTATATTAAAAAAAAAATACCCTTAATTTATTTAGATGGTTAATTTAATGATAAAAAAAAATTGTGGAATTCCTTAATGAAGAATAAAGAAAATCTCCGTACATAATGCCTACCCAATACTACCCACGGTAGACATGCAGAGTATGGATGATGTCACGCACCCAACTACCTCTTACCGCTCGGGTTAAGGTCATTTTGGCAGACTTAAAAAAATTCATACTCGGAGAATTAATTTAACTATGAAAACAAACTTTAAAAAAAATACTGGTATTTAAATTTGAATTTGGAAATTGATAATATAAAAAAATGGAATCATTATCTCACTATGATTCGATATTCGATTTAAATGCATACATTTTGAAGTAATTTTTAAAACTTTCAATCCCAATTAAAAAAACTATTAGCGTAAAGTTTTAGAGAGATATTGTTTTCGTACCGTGGACCCAAAAGTAAATATTGTTATAAAAACACAAAGTTATTAAATTTGACTTCACCTTTTGAATTCATCAATCAGCCTTAGGATGGGTTGTTTCGGAGAATTTGAACAATTCTTCAAAATTCAAAGTTAATTTTCAAGTTCTGTTAACAGCAAGTTCGTTTTTAACAGCAAACTAACAATTAGTTTTGTAATGAAATCATCAGTGACGGCCGGCATAGTCCAGTGGTAACGCATTGGACTGCCATTCCGAAGGTCGCGGGTTCGAACCCGGCGTGCGCAAATAAATTTTATTTGATTGATTTGTGATATTTCACAATTAATTAATTAAAATAATATGTAGTGTATTTGCGGCACGTTCCAGAGTGGAAGATACTACCAGTATCGCCCTGGTGTAAGACCACCATTCAGAATTGAAACGTTGCTCCAAATGGCTTTAGCCGTGTTTAGTGACTAGATCTGAATAGCCAGGTACTTCCCCACCTTCCTCTTTCCCTTCCCCACTTACCTTCAGCCTCACAACATCCCCCAATTGGGGATGACATAGTCTCACTGGCTCCAGACGGGAGCAGTTGGGACTCTTGTGAGGTATTCACTATAAAAAAAATAAAAAAAGTGAAACTACTAAAATAATTTATATTATTGTACTTACAAATTTTTATTTTTATTATTTTTACAATATATATTTACATTATCACATAATATTATTTAAATACCTATTTAATAAAATAAACAAATTAATTTAACATAATCTTTCTTATGTATGTACAAAATATTATTATTGGAAAGGTACACATAAAATCTATTACTAATTTTTCTAGTTAAAAATACCACAAATGTAATATTCTCTAAAACCATTTGGAACAGACTAAATATGCACCAAGCAAGGTTTGTAGAAAATGTATTTAACAAGGTTGGCTCACACTGGCACTTTTCGGAAAAAACGCATTTGGCCGCTCGCAAGCTCGTGACATAGATCGAAGACCAGTTGGAATCTGATAGGAAACTATCTCTTTCACTTTTCACTAGGTATATAATATAATTTTTTGGTAAAACTAAGTTAATTTACTTTCACTTATGTTTCTACATAAGAGTCGAATTATATTTGATAAAATGTCGTTTTGTAATAGTAAAAATGTGAAAATCAGTAGTGATAATGGTAGAATAAGTAGGAGACGCCCGAGGAAGACTTAATGTATTTTTTCTGAACTGAAAACGCAGTCGAATTAAACTTACATAATTTGCATACATCACCATTATTCTTACACCATTACACCATTACACACATCACCATTTTATACATCACCATTACATGACACCATTACGTACATCACCATTACGTACATCACCATTACATTCTTTTGACCACTGTTGAATTTGGCAGAAACCTTTCTTCATTTTACTGTCTTTTCAACACCTAGTTCCTGACTTCAATAGTTCGGCTGTGGAAAGATTTTCATGTTTCCTCCCTCCTACATGGGTCTCTCCAAAACCCATTTTCACAACCTCATCTTCTCAAAAAGACCCTTCCGCACAGCATCCCCAAAGATAAAAGTAATTTGTTTTCTTCGGGGCCTCCTGTGTGGAGTTGATGTTGAAATTTAACTCATTTTGGCATTCTTATTTTGTATTATTCCATTTAGCTGTAATGAAAAGAACTTGGGCATTTTCGGTATGGGGAGCGGAAGGAAATAGTGAAGAGGAAGGTCGGAAAGTACCTGGCTATTCACATATGGACACCAAATACGGCTAAAGCCATTTCAAGCAACGCTTCGATTACGAATGGTGGTCTTTCACAATTTTCACCAAGGCGATGCTGAGAGTATTTACAACCATGTTCAATTCTTTGTATAAATACGTCATATCCTTATCATGATAGTTTGCTAAATGAGACTTTCAATTCGAAAATTTGATTGTCTTCAAAGGCAATATGTACAAGATGCTCGAATGTACATGATCAATGCACAAGTAACACTGCAAATATTCCTGGTATTTTTTTCCCTTTATTTCGAACATTAGTTTCAATATAATAATTAGTATAATATTATCAACCTATTATAAATAAATCATTGCAAATGCATTATAAGTCGCTTGAAGCCATTTATTTAACAGTATATTCAAATCTCCCAGTGTAAAATGGGCTTCTATCTACGTCACGACTTTCTAGCCAATCACCGTTCTACCCCCTCGATGAGCTAACCTTGTTAAATACGTTTTCTACGAACCTTGCGCACCAAGCTCTTACCGGTTATAATAAAATTATTTTAGAATATTTAAGATCTATTATTGTAATTTCGAGTCTTTATCTTTGTCTGCATCTCCTGGCAATGGCGTTATTTGTTTTTCATCATCTGTGTCGCCATAGAGATCCAAATTCTTTCCTAGGTAACAAACCACTCCATCCAAGATTACTCCCAGCAGCGTAAATACTGGAAAATATGAAATGAAATAAATGCATTTTGTAATGGAAACATATTTTGGGTTGTAACCACAGTGGAACACATTTAGTTGTGTTATTGTGCAGATAATATTCCATTTCGTTAAATTTATGATTTTACATTCCTCGTTACTAGCTGCATACTTGTTTTGTATAGTACAGATTTACTACTCACAGAATGCAGCAATATTGATGTAAATCCGGAAAGTATCTTTGTTGTACATGAGGCAGTTAGTTTTCTTTCCGCATTGTTCTCCCCATTCCACACATGTGTAATCTATGATGGCTCCATATATAATGGGCCCAGGAATGAGGGCAAACAAGGATATCATGAGAAGCAGCAAGCCTTGGGCAAAAGACTTATCCCGCACTTCCACACTCCTGGAAAGAGATATAAATATTATAAATTTTATAACAAAACTATCATCTTGAGAACATCTTGTTACTACTGCCATCTGTTGAAGTCATACGGAAGCTCTATCAGCAAAATATTAGAAAAAATATTGTTTTATCATGATAAGCTTAAAAATTGTCAAACATTATGTACCTAGATATTGTTATGTACATAATATATTTCTTTAGATAAGGATAATATTTAAGTCAAGTGTGCACTAAGAACACCTAAATAACCTTCTGGTGATCTATTATTTTCTAAAACGGCAGCAATAGTAATTATTTATGTGTAATACCTAGTATATATTGCATTCCAACACCATCTAGTAATCAGTTGTATATGGCATTAGCAATTCTGTACTGACCCTATATTTGTGGTGACTAGTTGGTAATTTGTACGTACTTTGATAGCTCTATAACAAATTTAGCCTTTGTCCTGCGTTATTTTAATGGAAACAAAGCAATCAGTGTTTAGGAGAGTGGTTGAAAGCGTCGGGTTGTACCATTGACTAAATACAACATCAATCGGTTGTACCCAAGAATTGCAGGTTCAATCCTCTTCGAGCTGTATCCTCCGTTTTACAAAAAGCAACAATTTGAGCTTTTTTGATGGTAGCAGGAAGAAGTCATATCATTTTAAGGTTATTCATAACCTAGGAATGTTTTATTAATTCTGGTATAAAAGTAATCCACAGCAGTAAGTAATTTTAGTAGATGAAGGCAGATTCGCAAATTTTGGTAAATAATTAAATGGGTATTGAAGGTTTAAATTAGTTGTCTTCAATAGATTATACTACATATTCACATTTTAGATTATGTGGCTGTTTTAAGCTATTGTTAATGCTATTTACCTGTAATTTACTAATATGTTTCCAATTTTTCCAGATGATCCTAGTATGTTGATGACCATTGCAATGACTGAGAACATGATGTATCCAAAAGTGCATCCCGTAGAACAAGAACCAGCATGAAGTAAATTCCATTCGGAGGCTGGTACCGAATAGTTGGGTCCTCCCAGTTCAGTATTATTCAGGCCAGTTATGTTTAGCAGACTGATGGCAGGATGAGAGGGGGCACAGGAACAGTTTGTGTACACCTGAAATCATAATAATCACTCAAATTGGTCATTCAATCAACAAAAAAACATATTTTATACTTCAAGGCTTCCTTAAAAATGTCTCCCGCAAAAATTTTTCTCTAACAATGAACAAAATATTTTTTATTTTCCATTGGCCATGGAAAAAAAAACATCGTTGTCATGCCCCGACATTTAGTTCATTGTTCATTGTTTCGAAAACATTTTTGCTTTTCTCAACTAGATTCAAAGAACATATAAGATGTTATAATAATAAAAGCACAAATTCGCAGAACATCTCTTAGTGAATAATCACGTCCCGCTTGACAACAATCAACTTAAACCCTTACATAAAGAAAGAAAGGGCCTTAGATTAAATTTACTTGAACAATTAGAAATCAATGAAAGAACCAATGACCCTAATACATTAACATAATTAGTAAAGTAAGGAAAACTATTTATTCCCCGCTTCTAAGTATGTTCACAAAACCTAAACAATATAACAATTAAGATAACATTAATGTGGGGAAAACAGGCTTCAAAATTCCCCCACAGAATATGAAATCGTTTAGCCGGTAATATGTAAATCATTTTAAATGGGGAGGGGATAAAATAGAATCATATAAATAAGTCGTCTAAACATGGTTATAACAACAATTTGAAAATGGCGTTAAAAGCCGAAACAGCTCTAACACTAACAAAAACAAAAAAAATACTTGTAGAACTTAGTAATAATATTATTAAATTTGATTTACATTATATTTAAAAACAAAAATTAAATTGAGTTCAGAGAAACAGAAAAACAATAAATGAAAAATATATATTTTATCCAATTTGTGGGTGGGTTTCGATTAATTTTAGAGCAATTATGATAACAAAAGGCTTTTTGAAAATGTTGCAGTATTTTACGTTCTAAATAACTTAAGTAGTTCAATATAACATGCTAAAATGGTTTACTAGCTATTTATCAAATCGTAAACTATTTGTCTTTGCTATCGAAAGCTTTCTGTGCGACCAATGGCCTACCGCAAGGTAGGCACCTTGGTCCAGTTTTGTTTCTCATTTTCATTAACGATATAACAAATCGCTTCGACGATGTCGAGGTATTGCTCTTTGCTGATGACATCAAGCTATACAAAAAAATAACTGATGTAAATCATTGCCAAATACTACAGTCAAATATTAATAAGTTTAAAGATTGGTGCGTACAAAATAATCTGTTTTTAAATGTAGACAAATGCATAACCCTTACTTTTTGCAAAAAATAAAAATCCTGTTTTATTTGAATATTCGATTAACAATACAGCTTTCGAAAGAGTCACGGAAATGAAAGATCTCGGAATTATTTTGGATGAAAAACTAAGTTTCGCCAATCATATCCACCAAATTGTAAACAAAGGCATGAAAACACTAGGCTTCGTATTAAGAACAACTAAAAACTTTAACTCCATACAAGCCATTAAACTGTTATACATATCTCTAGTAAGAAGCATAATTGAATACAACTCAGTAGTTTGGTCTCCTTCTTACAAATTCACAATAACATTGAGAGAATACAAAAAAAATTCTATGTTTTATAAATTTTAAATTAAATATCCCACTAGAAGACTTACAATATAATTTCCTATTAAATACTCTAAAAATACACACATTGGAAAACAGGCGTAAAATAAAAGACTTAGGACGGGTTGTTTCGGAGAATTTGAACAATTCATCAAATTTCAACGTTCATTTTCGGGTTCTGTGAAAGATTTATTAAAGTTTTGTTTTCATATCATTGTAGGCTAGTTGCTTGACAAAACTGAAATAAAAACAGATCTTGAAAAAATCTTTCACAGAACTTGAAAATGAACGTTGAAATTTGATGAATTGTTCAGATTCTCCGACACAACCCGTCCTTAACTTTTTTATTCAAAATTCTAAACTCTAATTCTAAATTGTACCACCTACATGTAAAAGCCCCCTGGGCGTTAAAAAAATAAATAAATATGTGAAAGTGAAGTGTGGTAGCCTATATTTCCTGTCCTAGAGAATCCATTATAGATTAAAACATATTAATATTTACATTTATTGTTTGCCATTGTACCTAAAATGAAATATAATTTTTTTTAACCCATTGGCATCCGAATTGTTTGGCTAAAAAATTGTCCTTCACATCCGAATTAATTTTGTACCAAAATTTTTAAGTGCAGTGGTGTACTAAATCTTGCATAACTTTTAAACTAAACATGCAAACGAAACAATCTTTTTTAATTTACTTGTACATTGAAACAAGGTATGTAAAAAACATATGCATTGTAAAAAAAAAAAAAATTAATATGATTAAACGAGGATATGAAAATTATTTTTTTTCAAAAACCATTTTTTTTTTAAAATTGGATTTAGAAAAGTTGTACATTAATCATACTTATTTCCATAATATATATTTTTTGCCATTTAGGCTCTTGTTAGCAGCCCACCATGCGATTTACGAACAAGCTTGTCAATTCCCGAACCACACGCCATTTTGAAAAAATTCAATGAAGCTGAAATATAACAAAATTTCAATCGTAAATATCAGGAAAAAATTGTACCAACGGAGTCCTGCCAATTACTACGAAATAAATGCTTAATTATCTACAGAACGATTGGCATTTAAAATTTTAAACACAGATGTCAATAATGTATCCCTTTTTCGTTTTTAAGCCGACAGACATCAGACCCGCCGGGACGGCGTCGTTAGATTTTAAGACACATCGCCGTACACACGCCAGGAATGCGTCGTTTGAGGCCAATGGGTTAACAGGAACACAAATCTAAACTAATTATGTAATTATGTAGTCTGTTGAAAACTTCACCCAAATGTCGTGCCAAAGAATTTTACACACCTTCTATTCATGATAAAGTTTGTAACAGCGTTCTGGATTCAGAATCTACCAGTGTCACTCAACATTACAAGTCGATAAATACATAACCGAAGAAAATCTATTCTTTTGATTGTTGTGTGTGTTCTGTAATGCATATTTGTATTAATTAATGTCTGTATTGGTTTTTACCTGTGAATGTGGTAATTGACCGAGGCAGCCAGCGTGACATGCTGAGAAGTAAATCTGTCCACTGGGACGGTGACAGACGGGGTCATACTTCACACTGTCGCACATACAGTCGGAGTTACACGAAGAGATGAGTAGTGACCTGAGGGAGACAATTTATTTCATTGAAATCACATATTTAGTGACACATTATTGAACATTATTATTTTTTTATAATTTTCGATACAGTATTGGAATAGTTATACAAATAAAAACACATTTCACTTGTTTGAAGGTTGGGTAGATTATTATTAACATGAAACTTATAATAATAATAATATTTGGATGATTTTTATAATGCCTTTTTCGCTTCCTTGTTTAGCCAACGTTTCGGACTGTGTCCATCATCAGGGCTTCAGATGCTTAGAGTGTGGTGATGTGTGTGTTTATGTACATAGAAGCGATATAAAGAAGTACAACATGGTATAATTACCCAAAAATAAACCATGATAAAAAATAATGTAGGTGCTCAAATAATATCTGTTACATAAATGAGTGAACAATATTGTGGCTTATTAATTTTTGCAATTAAAAGGATTTTTCAAAATTTCACATAACATGATGAACTTGATCATTGCAAACTGAAAATGATTTCATGGACCTAGAACGTCCTGATAGGAATTGCTCCACAAATTACTCATTGAAGGAGATCACCGTTTGCAAGTTTTTAGTGTGACATCAAAACAGATTTTCTGCTTCATAATTAAGTTTGCACTTACCTTCCGCTTTCAGACAACTGTTGTTCGATTGCATTCTGCGGACACCCGAGGAAGATGTATGAAGCTTCGCCAATCAGATACACAACTCCAACAATAATGTTCCAGAAGAGTAATCTCCTAGGAACTGGTTTCTTCTTGGATATATACCAGCCAGATCCCAGGAAGCCGGCGATCATACCAACAAGAATAGCTGGTCCAGCTATAATGGTGGAAGTCACTGCCGGCCTGTTGTATTGGACCTCAATGTATTTGGCCATGTAGGTAAGATATGCGCTGGATCCCAGGACATAGAACACTCCAGCCAAGATGTTTGCCATCAATATTTTGTTGCAGACAAGCCTTTTCAATGCACTTGGTAATTCTGAAACGAATGTTATTTACACGTTTGATCAATTAATGAAATAAAAAATGGAAAGAAAACGTCGTGATATACTATCTAGATTGCAATTAAATTCGGGTAGAATCTTGCAATCCCATATAAAGGTAGCAGTCAAAAAAACATACATTTAGAAAATGTTGGTAGCACTCAGTCGAAGTATGATTCAGTTAAAAAACGACCAAAGGGGATAGGGCCGGATCAGCTCAGTGGCAGAGCAAAGCCCCAGCAAGTCTGAGGTCCCGAATTCAATTTCTAGATGCAACCAAATCTATTTCTGTTTTTTTTGTTTCACATTTACCTTTGAGAGTTGTTAATATTAACTTCAATGATTAAATATTACAATTTTGAGGTTTTACTCAATAACTTATTCCATTATAAAAATATGGAAAACATACTGATTTGAAATGTTATAAGTTTTATTACAAACAGCAAAGTTAGATAGTTAAACAGTCATAGTCCAGCCCCCAGCAACAACGCATACTCGAGGAAGACAATGGCACATAACAATGAAAATACCACAGTTTCCTAAAGGCTTTATTTTCATATATTCAGTAAGTATGTACATATTTTTTGTGTTTCATGTGTCTACTCATTTTATAATGAAATGTGTGTAAGGGTATTCTATATGGAATGTGTGGGACTCACAGACTAGCCAATCAGGGAAAGCAGAACAAACCAAGTTGTGTAGAGCACCGGAGGCGGCGTGACCGTTTCCCTTTCTATGATTTGTCAAAAGTGAATCTGACAGCATGCAGGCAATTTGCACTGTAATATCACCCTTCAGTCCTCAAAAATAATATCTGCTTACGATTTACTAGTACTTTTTACAATGACGTGCAAATTGCTGGTTGCGTAAAAAATTTAACTACAAATCCCAAAACGGATAAAAAAAAGTTTGGGATGTTTCCATAATTGTGTAAAGGCGGGGGTTCGCGCCGTGATCGTTAACCGCGACAAGTGTCTCGGTCTCTTCTGCATGTTCTGTGGGTGGAGAAAAGTGAGAGCTCGGAAACTCAGATTTATTTTGAATTTAAGTATCATTTT
Organism: Hesperophylax magnus; assembly: GCA_026573805.1. NCBI lineage: Eukaryota > Metazoa > Arthropoda > Insecta > Trichoptera > Limnephilidae > Hesperophylax > Hesperophylax magnus. The sequence continues at coordinate 14,446,741 of JAIUSX010000049.1, forward strand.
CAAAATTGGAACTGATTATGTCAAGAATTCAGATAAGCGATAAAGTACCTTCTTGTAATATAATATTTTAAATTTTTGTTGTTTATCTTGACAAGTAAAGCATTGTATATCGGAGGGTGCTGTCTAATCAGTTCAATCAGCTTCTCACAGTCTTCGTCAGAAAAAGCAGTAATTTTTTACACATGCTTTTCAAGTGCGATGCAAGACGCTACTGGTCCGGGGTAGAGACCGTCTCCGGTCTCCGGTCTCTGTCTCCTGTCATGGTCGCACGCGCGAACTGACCCCCATACAAAGCGAAAATACAAGTACCGGTGGCAGTCTCCTGTCTCCGTCTCTGGTTTCGGTCTCAGGTCTCGGTGTGGCGTGACACTATTTAGTTAAAAACGTTCTCAAATGCATTACAATTTACCTACCTCACTCATTTTTAGCTGCACTACACCAGGCAGTTCGTTTAAAAAATAAACATTCAGATACTGCTTAGAAAAGTCCCATAATGTATTGCGCTGCAAATCTTTGCCTTAATTTAGCGAACTTTACTTTATATACGTAGGTAGGGTCTGGTTATTTTAATGTACCCTCTTCAGTGGTCACTGTTCAACTGATGTTGTAGTTTATTCAAAGCATTCTCGAACCCTCCTGGTGTCAAATATATGGTCACATCGTTTGTCTACAGCCCATCAAAATGATATCCAGATTTAATGTAAGAGCTAGTTTATCAATTTGGATGTCAATGGTGGGTCTAGACAAACCGGAATGAATACTTATTATTATTATTAACGAATTGCTGTTTTATCCCTGTTTAAAACAATATGGCATTAGCTTGCATGAGACATAATATTAATGTAATGCGCCTAAGACTGTTGACGATATCATAATGGTAACAGCCATACCTTTATTGGCGGGTTGAAGAAACAATGTGGCATGTATTGTATTGTGTTATGGAAATGTATTGTGCAAATTGAGAATATTTAGGTATATCTGATTTTCCTTTGGTAATTAGAATATTCAATGGTGGAAAAATCTGAAGAATTCTGAAACTCCAGGAGATAATATATTTTTATGCATGTGGATACGATTGAATAGGCAGATATTTTTTAATATTATTTAATTTAAAAAGATAATACATAATATGTACAGACTTCCTCTCGAAATATTTGTAAATAAACACGTGATTACTGTTTTGGACACACTTCTGATATCAATCATATTAATAGACTGTATTGGACAATAGTAAACCTGCTCAGCAAGAATAATAAATTCTTTTTATGGGTTTATCATTGTGCATGTTTACAGAATATATGTCATATCATAATAAAACATTGAATAGGATTTCATGGATTATTATTATTAAATTCATAATTATACTGTTGTACATATATTTATGTCAGCGATTTATCTCTATATGAATATCGCTATTATGATAATGTAAGTATGATTTTATTGAATTACGAATAGCAATCAAAATATTCATTGTAATTTAAATGTTTATGAAGATGAGTAGATAGGTATATACTGTTGAAATAATATTTGAACCCGATTATTATATGAAGTATTTACATACCTTTCATTGTTGGAAAATTGTTTCCATCCGGTTGAGAGAATGCTGCTCCGACATTGCTGCTGTGCTCAATAATGGCGTCTTGTGGTACCTGTGCCACGTCCAAAGAGAAAGGATTCCTCGCCAGGGGTATTTCATCCTTCAGAGTCTTTTCCGTGATGGGTGGTGTGTATTTGGGGTATTGCGGCACTCCGTCTTCGGGGTTGATGATGGGTTCGATGGGTTTGGGAAGGCTCTTGGGGAATAGTCCCACGAGGAAGGAGAACAAGAACATGAGCACTCCGAGGATGATCCAGCCAAGCCACCAGGCTCCCATCCATCTGGCATCATCCTTGGTAATGAGAGGCGTCAGGGACGGGTCGATGTAGAGAGACAGGCAAAGGGGTCCCAAAATAAAGCCAACGGCTGGTCCAAGAGTGCGGAGAGCGCAAGCATAACCTACAAAATAACATTCTTTATGAATTCCTCCATCTTCTTTGACTGAAAAGAAAAAAACTCTTGAACGGTGGGATTTGGCATTACGAAGATCGTTTCCATCATGAACTATGGAGCTTTTAACCTGTTGAAGGCCGGAGCATAAAACAGAATAATATTAGTGGAACCTAAAGTTTTATTAGCCCAAATAATGTTGATTTTGTTTTACATACATTTTTCAAAGCATTATGGTCAAAATCGCATCGCAAATTATTTTAAAAAGGGTAATATTAGAATGTGCTCACATTTTATCCAAAGACCCATCGACGTTCCACTGGTTAAATGTTTATTTGCATTAAAAATAAACAAGGTGCCATGTTGTTGGCACCATATTATTATTTATCTATCCATTCAATTTAAAAAATGGGTGAAGTTTCAATGTGAAATGAAAGTTTCAATTGGATATCCTGATTAGATACCGCCGCCCCGGGAACCATTTATCGGAAAACCGACACGTCTGCCATAGGTCACCCCGAGTGGTTCACTAGGTTTGGTGACTTAGCAGGGGTGCTCCGGTTCATGTGGTGAGGTTTGTCCGGGTCTCGGTGGCGGATGCATCTGCCCACCAACTGCGTAGCAGGCCAGATTGTGAGAGACTGGTTGAGGGAAACCTTTTGAATGGGAGACATGGATTCATACATCCATTACTCCTGGACGCACTGACCCCGAGATTCCTACCCTCCCCTCGCACCTTTTTCCTTCCCAGAACTTTCTCTCCTTCCTTCCTTCCCCAAAAAGACCCTTCATACAGCATATCCAAAGATGAAATAGGCCCTGAGAGTAATTATTTTCCTCGGGGCCTCCTGTGTGAAGCTAAGGTTAAAATAATAATGTCAAAACTCAGGTGAAGCTGTGTGTCATGTAGTAAAACTAGTCCTTAATATAAAAATGCAAAAGATTAGCTTCCTTGTAAATTAGAACATTTGTGATGAATATTATAAAATAGAAAGTTACACAAACTGAACAAAATTTTGAATTGATAACATTCTATCTATGTAGGTTCATTCAGGTAATGGAATGATATAAATCTCTTTATCAGTAAGTTACATGTTTCTTGTTGTTTTCAGATTTAAATTATTTTATCAATTTAAACAATCAAAGAATCATAACATCGTTTTATACATTGTTAACATTTTGACAAACAAATAAATATTTAAATTTATTGGAATAACTTTTTAAGGTTATAACCGTCAATGTAATACATCCTACAAGAAGAAGATAATACTAATAAATCTAAACCAAACATGAAACAGAATAAGACACAGTAAAATAAAAACGTAACGGTCACCACTGGGAATCGAACCCAGGATCTCTGTCTTACCGGGACAATGCCTAAACTAACTCGGCCATTGGAAAAAATAATAAAAATTAGTTGAAGAAAATATTGTTAATTCTGAATTTGAAATATGAGATAAATATTTTACATAAATATTTGTGCATGAAGATATTAACCACTTTATACTTTTGAACGAGCGGTGTTCGCGGACGGCGCGTATATCGTACCGGGACAACCCGAACACTGCTCGCGTCTTTTGACTTGTATAAACAAACGAACTGCGCTCGCCAGATTTTTTTAATTGTTTTTATTTTTTCTTATAGTTAGTCTTGTTTTATTTTTTGAATATGGTTAAGTTTTTGTACATTTTTTATTGCTTCTGTTTTGTTTTTTTTTTTAACTGGTCAATTTTAAATTATGTTAAGTAACTCTTTATAAAAAATAAAATACCAGATATTTTTTGTTTAATTTTTGTTAAAAAAAAAAAGAGTATTAAGTGGTTAAACATGTTATTTATTGAAATTTGACAAACCTAGTAACATTGGGGTACTGGTCTTCTTGGTATTATCATCCATGTAGGTATTACCCAACGAGTAGTACAGTGTGTTTCCGATTCCAAGAACAAACTGGGAAATAAACACTAGGACAACGGGCAGCAAAGAGAACTCGTCGAAGAAATTGGTCTCCTCACAGCTTTCAGTCTCTCTGCTTTTGGTACAAAGCATTGTCTTTCCACCCAAATGTTGGTTTGATGAAGCATTCTGGTAGATATCCGAATACTCCCTGGTAAGTGCTAGCGCATCCTGTATGAAATTAACAAAGCTATTTGTTATAGTTCGAGCTACAAAACATAGATGGCTGCAGTGTTAGTTAGTTCTTAGAGGTTATAGACTTATCCAACAGATATTGGTAAGAGTATGTAATATAGGTTTGCCCCTCCATATTCAGAACTGGGGTGAGATAGCAGTGGGGTTTCTAGCATTAGAGAGATATTGAGAGCATAATAGAGAGGATATTAGCCACCAGACTGTCCTACGCACTCATTTGTGAAAATGAGAGTTTTTAGTCTAATTAAAGACACAGAGTTTGCTGCGAAGAAGTGAAGAAGTAATTATTTACAAGACCCATTCACAACAAACTGTTGATATGAGTAAGTACCTACCTTTAAATTTATAACATCAAGGTTATGTTAACACTTAAAAAATGAATGTCTCTCGCAACGCTTTTTTTGGCACTATACGACAAATGATTATTACAATTTTGTTATTGCTGCACATTTTACAAAAAAATCAGTATAATAATAATGTGATTCTCATGCTTTATTAAAAAAATAAGTATGAAAATGATTATTCATTCATGTAATTTTTTACAACAAATCACAAAGCAATCAGAGAATTTTGATCATGAAATGCATTTTATTGTGATTTTTTTGCTCAAGGTTTTGTTACAAATTCAAAAGGCTTAGGACGGGTTGTTTCGGAGAATTTGAACAATTCATCAAATTTCAACGATCATTTTCGGGTTCTGTGAAAGTCCTATTCAAGTTCTGTTATTATATCATTGTAGGCTAGTTGCTTGAAAAAACTGAAATAAAAACAGAACATGAAAAAATATTTCACAGAACTTTGAAATTTGATGAATTGTTCAAATTCTCCGAAACAACCCGTCCTAAGTAAACTGAAAAAGGCTTTTTGATTAAATTCATCAATCTTCAAAATTAAATATTATTCTAGCAAACAGCACTACATATATCTTTTCTGCATATTTGAATATTGTTAATTCTTAATCTTATGAGATTTGGAGAGTCAAGATATGTGTGGCTGTCTGATAAGTGTGTGATCGACTTAGGATAAATTTTTTTCCCCAAAATGAGTAGGTAAATAATTCTTCATCCGGGAGTTTTAAAAATGTTATGAAAAATATGAAAATCAAACCGCAAAGGGTGGATTTCTGACCTAATTTATTGAGCGGTGTTCAGGTAAATTAAATTCCATCGATAATTTTTGATTAGCTTCGTGAATGTCGACAGTAAATTTTCGCTGTGCTCTTCCGTGTTCTCTTCTATTTCATAATACATAATTAACTATTTTCGCAAAATGTTTTTTTTTTTTTAAATTGTACCTACCTTTTTACCGAATAATGAATTTATGTATTTATAAAAATAGTATATAACCTACCATAAGATATATTTTCCAAAGAATTATTTTCAGAGAAATGATTTTTTAAAAGTATCCTTTAGACACGCTGACGTTCAAGAGGTTATAATTGAGACTTTCAACAATTTATTTGAGGCCAGACCGGTTTCACTCTATTGGCAACTTCAGACTTTTACAGTGGCAACTTCATACCAACCAGATTTGTTTGAGACTGATTCCAGAAAAATAAGTGATAAAAACTGCTTAAATATAATGTAAGCCTGTAAATAACTTGGGGAGGGATTCAATTTATTTTAACACTAGGAATCGAATGACACTGGGCTAAGGAGGGAAGGAGGCGTTCATTTTATCAATATATGTAATCATCTACTGAAAATCATTGTTTACTGTTGACAAAAGCAATAACTTCCTTGAAAGTGTTGAACCATACTGTCTAATTTGACCATTAAGTGACTGAGTTGACGTATACTTCGGGTTTCCGCGCAGGTGTGGTGGATTCAATTCCTACGCTGGCTTAGTTATCCCATCATTGCACAGGTAAGAGATTTTCAATTATTCTCATGTTATTCATAATGTTTGTTTTTCTTCATATATATGATATACTTACATCACCAGGTCCGTAGATGAAGTGCGGCAATGCAAGAATGAAGCAGGACAGTGAACAGAAGAGAACTCCCCACGCTATCCAACGCGGTCTGTTCCTTTGTCCACCAAAGTAGGAAAGGAAGAGTGATAATAATATTTGACTAATTTCATTACCACTTAACATTATACCTGCAATAAAAAATAAATAATTGTTGGTAACATTATCAATACTTTAGATAATACAGCGAAACACTCAGCTAATTCACAATAAATTATAATTGCTAACACAGTACATGCTAACAATATAAGAGAAGAGATTGAGGCCAGAGTGGTAGAGATAGAAACTTTCAGTATCGCCCTGTTGAAAATCCACCGTTCGGAATCGAAAAACTGTTTCAAATGGCTTTATGCATACTTAGTTACTAAATCTGAATAGTCAGGTACTTTCCAACCTTTCTCATCCCCATATTCTTCCCCTCACATTCCCATTAGGCAGTTGGAACAGTCAGTTGGGCCTTGGGCAGTTGGAACTCTTAAAGGGTATTCAGTTAAAAATGGGTTGAAAATATCCTTTCTCTGACCCAGACCTTTCACAAAATCAATCATTGTAAATATGAGCACTAAATAATATTTAGAGAGTAAAACGTGTATTAGAACATATTGTATGAACGAGATAAAATTGAAGCGACAGCCTTGCAAATTCCTTAAATATATATGTATACGTAAAATCTTAATGATGAAACCTAAGCAAAATTTTTGAGAGGTCTTAGTTAGCCTAGTCTTATCAAAAGTGGAAAAAAGTGTTGTCAACTTCGTTCTCGTTCATCCATACCACAGCAAATCGCATTTATGCACAGCAACGCCCCGCCATTATTTTTATCTACTCACTAAACGCATAACCATTATATACTCTTAATGGTGCGTGCAGTTTGGTCGTACCTGACAGTTAGCACGCTTCCTTGATTCCATCTCCAAGTTTGATTGTCCTTACATATTATGATTTGAATGGGTAGGGAGATACTGACCTGTAGTTTTACTGGGTATTTTGAACCTTCTCTCCATGGTGGTTAGGGACACCACAAAATAGATGAATGCCATGGCTTGTGTGGTGCCAAGGAGGCCATACACGATCATGAAGCATCGAGGTGTAGCGAACTTCTGCAGGTATCTCGGCCGGAAACTCCAGAAGCCACAAGTGGTTTCTTTATTCTAAAAATAAATATAATTAAATCATGAAATAGAGTACCTAATCGATATCATCAAATTCTGTAGAATAGTTATAATACCTCCGACTTCTGACCATTCTCATATATTCTGATGACAGTACACTATACGCCTCCTAGAGGCAGGAGTTGTGAGGCTTGATTTACTTTCACACATTACTTCTATACTGATTTGTATAACATTGATTGGTTTCCTTAGTAGTTAATAGAGATATTGGTACTTTAAGCGTTATTGGAACTTAAAAAAAACATAATTTGGTCATAAAACATAGAACTTCAGCTACACAATCACTAACGAAGATACACTCAGTAGAGTTTTTTCCGTTAGTAAAACCTGTTTATTAATGAAAAAAACCTCGCTTAGATAATAATATTTATAAATAGGTAGTAATATAAATTTCAAAGCGCCAATATTGAACCTTGACCATAAAAATACAAAATGATATGGAAGATCTCAAAGAAGAGAAAACGATTAAAATTTTTATGTAAGTTTATGAAAAATACCCAGTGTAGAGTTGTTAGATACTTTTTGCAAAAGTAAAATGTTTTTCGTTAGTTTTTGTTGCTTCACAAATATTTAATAGAAAAAGGATAAACATTATAGTAGAAAATACTCTCAGTATCGCCCTGGTGTAAGACCACCATTCTGATTCGAAACGTTTCTTGAAATGGCTTTAGCCGTTTTTGGTGACCAGATCTGAATAGCCAGGTACCCCCCACCTTCCTTTTCCCCATCTCATTCCCATCCCCACTACCTTCAGCCTCACAACATACCCCAATTGGGGATACATAGTATCACTGGCTCCAGACTGGAGCAGTTGGGACTCTTGTGATGAATATAAAAATAAAACATAATCTTAATTTTCTTAACGCATATTTTTATTGGCTGCTATCTTTATGTATGATTGCAGGATTCAACTCGAACTAAATGCGTGAGCAGGTACCTAAGCGATTCCTTCAGAAACTTGATCAGGGTGCTTAAGGTGTGAACATCTTGGAATAATTATCGATAATAACATCAAATGGAAAAGTCAAATAAACTCCACAGTAGACTTGTGCGGTATTCGCATAAAAAAATAAAAATCTGACATATTTTAAATATTTCTTCACATTTTTCCAGATTCGTAATAATTCTAGAAAAATATATATACTTATATATTTTTTTGTTTGTTCACCTTCTATTTTCAAAGCTTGCATTTTTCAAGGCCCACCAAAATTGACCAAAATGATCGAAATCTGACAGGGTACGCCCGATGTCATATTTACCTCGGTTTTGTCGGTTAATCCTTTCAGCCCCAAGGTTAATTCAAATTAACACCAACTTTGTGATATTTTTTACTGTAACTGAAGTAATTTAGAAAAGCCATGTTTTGTTTTCTTATATCTTGTAACTTTTCTGTGGCGTCTATTTTTTCCGCTCGGTTGAAATTCTTATTCCCGACACAAAAACGATAGGTACATATTTTGACATCTGCTGATTGTGGGTTTCATCGAATTTCTGCCGTCATTGATTACTTAATTTAAGGTGAGATATCAATATTTTCTACTCAAATTACAAATATTTTGACGCATTGTGTTCTATAAATAACATCAGTTCAATTAACTGTTCACAGAATATCGTCAATGAATTTCAATGTTCATTCAAATTAACACTGGTAGGGACGCACATATTTTCGACTAGTATGGCGAATTTTTAAAGATTATTTGTTTATTTCTGAATTAATTTTTAGTTAAAATGTTATTTCTTTCAAACCTTAGAAATTTATCATTACATTGTAAATGTGAATTTTTACATGAAATAGTTAATTGTATTCTTTTTGTGTTATGTTTATTTTACCTTACCATTTAAAAAAAACCCTCTGACGTCCAATGTTAAGTAAAATTAACTTAGAATAACTTCTGAAAAAAAAATACTAAAAAATTTCAAATAATTTTCTGAGATTATCAAGCATTACATATTTTATATATGTGGAAACAATAATACGGATGTGAAAGGGTTAACACTAAGATCAATCCTACTTGGGTCTGTATGAAATCAGCAAATCCCAATCCCAAACATGAATTCCTTTGAAGTAATTTGTAAACGACAGTACTAGTAACTCGTGTGCCAGTCTACGCAGCGTAACTTTTTGCACAAAATTGTCCGCTTTTTAATGCATGTAGTGATGTAAGATGTGTCAGAACCCGCCGACCAATCACAGGGTGTTTATGTCACTTACGGTTTTAATTAGTTTTAAATGACGCTTTATGAATTCTTTAATATTCAGAATCAGCGTTTGTTGATATATATGAATATAAGTTTTTAAGCCATAATAGTTTTCACTCTAGTTCCTTATTGGAACTATTCACAAACATCAATATTATGTATTTTGCAAGTTTATAGCATCCGATAACTATAAAGTACCTGCCTATAGTATGATATTTTTAACAGAAAATTATTTTAGTTGCCGTTTTCAAAATTGGACCTGATTTGTCGAGAATTATGACTATCCCTTTTCATGTATTATAAATGAATTTTTTTTTTTTTTTTTTTTTTTTTTTTTTTTTTTTTTTTTTTTTTTTTTTTTTTTTTTTTTTTTTTTTTTTTTTTTTTTTTTTTTTTTTTTTTTACACATCTTCGGATCTACCGGATCTGCCCTGATGATGGACACTGTAACGCTGTCCGAAACGACAGTCAGGGTCGTGGTAAAGGATTAGCGACCAGTGACGAAAAGCGGAAGAATATTTTGTTGAAAACCTTAAAAAGTCACTAGAGAACAACATTTTATTACTATTTTTTTCTCTCCAAGTAATGTCAGGAATCACTGGTAAAAGTGATCCAAGTACGTCCGTTAAGACCCTATATATTTAGATGGAACGAAGCAAAAAAATTGTTTCCACTTTTTTATCTCAGAAACAACCCGTCCTTAGTAATTATTATAAATCACGTGACCAGGAAACCATCTATAATCAAATTTAAAAAAATAATTACTTACATTTATTTTTGTTGTGCAAAATCACGGGTCCGTGCTAGTTTGTTAATGAAATACACAATGTGGCATGTTTAAATATTGCATATTAGTGATGAAACGAAATATTCATAATTAATTTTCTGTAATGTACGAGTTTACAACTTTGTAGCTAATATAAATTTTTTCTTTGTTTCCTTACATTTATTTTTATATTTCATTTAAAATATGTAATTTTATTTTTTATTAAATTATATTTCATTTAAAATATATATATTTCGAATTAATTTGTATTTTACACTATTTAATTTAATTTGTTAATCTCATTAATTTATCATTTTAAAGAATGAGTTTTCTATTTTATTTCACAAGTAGTGCTTAACTCATGTTTCTTAACTTTACTTATTTTATAAATCAATATTATGTACTTGCTATACCATTGTTAGTATGCACAACAATACCCGTACCCGCTGTATTCTTTAAACTTGATCAGTCCTACTGTGGCTATCGCGTAGGACCTTCACTGATATGTAACCTTTTGGTTCATTAACGTACAGATACGGGCTCGCCCTATCAATTAGGAAGTCCTATATCTATCATTTAAGAATGATAGTATTATTTCATTGTTTAAAAGATTGTTTTAAAATTGAGGAAACAAGCAATAACAGATAATATTTGATGTGTGTAGGTAGGTACCTGTATATAAATAAAATATAAGCTAAAATTCAAAGTTAGATTAGACAAAAAATAGGTAGATATAATAATTATTATATGGAATTTTCTGAAATGATTAATTTTATCAATACCACCAGATATATCTGTCAGATCTGTCAGATTGTAAATTTTATTTTTTTTATTATTTTTTTTTTATTTATTTTTTATTTAGTAAAAGATTATACATTTATATACATTATTTAAGAAATGTTTTGACTGCCCAACTAACTGGTGCCTAAGCCTACTAACATATTTTGTATAAATATGAATAACAAAGAGAAGAAATACAATAAAATAAAATATCCAAACATAAGATTAACTGATGCTTGGGTAGCATTCTAATTTAAAAGTACTAGGTAGGTACATATATACATTTGTATGTACATTTGGTGTCGTCTCTCAATGGGTTCAGCTACCTTTTATTTTATTATAATTTTGCAGAACAATGTGCGCATCAGAAGGAATTAATCGATGTCGATGCATTTCAAACAGAAATCTTGCTGGAAATTAGCTTAAATATTTTCTCAAAACATCTTTATCAGACGTTTCATATTGAGAATGACACCGCAGGTCACACATTAATTATGAGACTTAAGATTGACTCGTGTATCATTGATTAATGTCACAAGGAATCTTTCAAAAACAATCCTAAAACGGAGAATACGACTTTTGCTGGGACCAGCGGAGTCGCATTGCAATAATTGGTGCAATGCACACGGGCGGCCTTTTATTTATTTCTCTATGCACCCTAAGAACGCTTTTGATTGAAATTTTAAATAGTTTTGACGTAAATTTAAAATAAATATATCCCAAAAAATGCTATTTAAACTATCAAAAAATAATGAATCCTCTACTAGACCACGTATCCATCACAACAGATCGAAACAAAATGACGTAAAAAACATTCCAAGGTATAAAACCTCATTCGGACAAGGAAATTACATTTATTTTGCAACAAAACTCCACAACAACCTCCCCTTAATAGAAAAAACTCAAAAGTCAACTTAGCACAGGACATCCTAGTGGGGAGGATTAAGAAATACCATTACTAAAATTCACCACAATATTTTGAATGCACAATGTTTTATTGTCGCTAATAATAAAAAAAAACTGGTTCCTTAGTTTTTCAAAGGATCGTAAAGTTGAATATTATAGTACCTACAGAGTTTAACTTGTTTAGTAAAATTTATTTAGCTGAATATATATTTTTGTTCAATTTTAATTAACATAAACTCTCAGTGACCATTCAACTCATGATTATTCAACGGTACAGGTTAGTTAGAATATTAAGTTATGAATACATACCAAGAGTAACAAGGTCTAATGTTGAGATCAAATCATTTATTAGCGAAAAACTTGCACCCATGTAAACAAGTTTGATTTTACCTCTGGAGCAAGCTTTATAACTCCATATGTGTTTTACGATCTACGACCTAGAAACCTGCGCTCATTCGTCATCACAGATCTTCTTCTGGGTCATAATTGGTACTAAACCAATTAAAGATGCAATATCTAATAAACACTAAGCTTCCAGCAACTCTTTGCTGCACGATTATATCAATTTAACGTATTTACAACATTACAATAATTATTATTTACGTATTAAATCATGGATGTCTAAAGAAATTAGTTTTGTCCAAACTACAAAAAAACGTAATTTCGCTCGTATTGCATTAAAAACATTAAAAAAAGTAACGCATTTTGTGTGAAATTCTGCACCTTAGTCATAAATCGCAGTTTTTTTTCTCATTGAGTTTATTTCTTTGTATTATTGTTAGTAAGTAGAAATTATTATTTAATTTAAAAATAACAAAAACAATGAATGAATGCAGTAATAGCGAATAATCTCTTTGTCTACTCTCTCCTGCACATTTTGATTTATTTATCATTTTGACACTTGTACCATATTGTTAAAAATAGTCTTAATTACAACAAAATATGAGAAAAATGAGTATTTTTTAAAAATATCTTAAAATTATTAGTATTTCGGTTAAAAACGGAATTTCAGGCCGTTTCCTGATAAACTTTGAGTAAATTCGTAATATATTGGAACACGTGTTCATGCACCTGCATTTGCCTTGATAATATACAATGACGAATTTTGATGAGTTTTGACGTGTTCTGACATCGTGATGATACATTCGTATTTTACTAAAAGTTTATTAGGAAACCTATAAATTCGTTCGTTAAGATTCAGGTCACTCGGATTACGAATAATTTGAAGAGAATCTTAATAAATTAGTCATATTCAATATTGGTAATTTTTCTCCGTGCATCCCTTACAACAGCTGTAAAGTTCACCTAAAAAAAAAATTGTTGACGTCAGTGGCAGAATGGGATTTCTTGACACTGGGTCCAGAGGTCAAGTTGGTATTGTACTAAAGTAATATAAAATGTATATAAACTTGTTGTCAAAATTTTATTATAATAAAAAAGATAAGCGATGCATTAAAAGATAAAGATTTTCTCCTTGCATTATCGAGAGAGCTTGACTTGAATCGATACGTTGTTTTAAAGGCTTTAGCCATGTTTAGTAGCCTGATCTAACAGCCAGCCACTGCTCAACCTTTCTCCACATCTTCACATAAAGTCTGTTCTGAACCATGCTAGTAGGTATATGTAGGCCAAAATTCTTTATCCGTGTTCGCCGTGATGGCGTTGTTGGACTCGGAAACGAAACTTTACGAACATTATCGAATGCATTCGGGTGGCATGATATCTGCTCTGCGTCTGTGGACTCGAACATAGGCAGTAGGCAATTACCCAGATTTATTATAATAATACTATTTCCCAAAAATATTTGGTGTAAGACAACACTTGCAAATCTCTTGGATAAACTGCTATTTTCGTATTTATGTATTAGTCAATGGACATATTATTTAAAGTCTCTATTGTAGTAGGCACTTATTGATATTTTACTGTGCTAATTATTTTCGAAACGGTCTTCTAGAGCCGAAGTCTTTTAAAATGACCCGACTCCATATATTCGATGAAGAAAAAAAGCTAAATTCAAAAAAACCAAATTTCCTTTCCATTTTTAAATCGCTTAAATGTTGAACTCCCAATCCTACGAACTGGTTATTTCCAACACGTGTTAGAAATCGTTCCTCGTAGTAAATTAAGTAGAATAAAGGTTTATTATTTGAATGCGTTGTTTCTCTTATCATGTTCTATTTTCCGATCTTTATAGTATGTTCATCACCGTGACACAAAATTATTATAAATTATTTTGCAAATCTTCATGTAAATACTATTTCGTCCCAGGAAAATGATAATAATGCACTTAATTTATTGTGCCTAGTTAGCATTATACTACGACCACCCAGAACCAGTGGCGGCGGCTAACCTCTTTATATTATTTTAATCTAACTAATACAACAGCAACAGCAAATTAATTAATCAATATATTACTCTACTAAGATTTTCTGGTGTTTGAAGCACCGCGCCTGAATTTGATAAGATCTGCACGGATAAAAATGAATATTGCTAATTTATTAAGATTTTTTTAGATATTAAGAAAGAGAAATAAAGATTGCAGGCTTTAACGAATGAATTGATAGGTTTCCTGATAAACTTTTAGTAAATGACGAATATATTATCACGATGTCAACACGATGTAATTAATATATGTACTAATATTTTTGCATTTCATCATTATATTTTATCAATGCACACGTCCATGAACACGTTTTCCGAAATAATAGGAATTTACTAAAAGTTTATCAGGAAACGCCCTGCAAATCATATTTTTAACCACATTACCAATAATTTGAAGAGGTTCGCAATACTCGTGTTTCTCTGAATGAGATTTATATTTTTATAACTGTTAATTGTAGTGGAATTCTATGGAAATAAATTTAATTAAAGACTTTGTTCTTTAACTTGGCAGACCGGACTGGTTTCACCCTGTTACGGTTGTCACGAGTCTGAAGATGACCACAACAGATTGACAACAGGAATTTGGTCTGGTCTAAAAAATAATCATGTTATTACAACTGAGATTCTTTCCTTACCTCTGGTAAATAGGTCAAACTTCTTAAAATGTCGAAACTCTTTCTTGACTAATTTCATTGGTCTGCCAAGGATACGGAAATCAAAAGGTATTCAAAATGAAAATTGGCGAAATCAGTTTTCTTTCAAATTGCTGTACAGATCATACTTCTAAGTTATTTTTATCAGTTACGTGATATGAAACATTCAAACACATTAGTAGTTACGAGCCACCACTTCTACAAAATAAAGGCGCCATCTCTATTTATATCAAAAACTAGAATATAGATTAGAATTTACTGTTCATTGGTGTAATGCACTTTCTGAGATGTCAACATTTGATTACGAGTACAATAACATATTACCAGTTGCGTGCATACTTCGAAGACCAAAGATGGGCTGTATGTAATAATAATAATAACATGGCATTTATATAGCGCAGCTTAGTGTCATTTCACTTCAAGTGCGCTTGATTTGTAAATCCGCGTATGAATAATAATTGATCATTTAAAATTTGAAAATGACCATCATCTTCAGCTGATTGTGGCCAACTGAATAAATGCGCGTACAAGTTCATATGTTGGGGAGGATCTTATAAAAACAACCTAAACTCAGTAAAAGTCTCGCAAAAAAATATTATTAAGGTAATACTTACAAAAACTGTACTTTTCCAACAAAATTGCTTTTTAAATTGTTTCCAGTACCAAATATTGATGATATATTTAAGCAAACTTCCATTATAAAAATGTGTAAAGAAAAAAATAACACAGAATATCAAGAATTTTACAAACTGATGAGAAATGGAAACCAATTTATTACGCCAATCTTTAAAACAACTCAAATGCAAAACCATTATAATTACCAAGCCATAAAAAATTACAATAATCTCCCTTCCAAATTGCGCTGTATTACGAACCAACAAGAAACAAATAAATAAAATCAAACTTTTTTTCCAAAAAAATTTATAGTAAAAAAATATATATTTATAGTAAAAAATTATTATAGTGAAAATTTATAGTAAAAAAATTATTATAGTGAAAATTTACAGTAAAAAAATATATCGTAAAAAATATTATTATATATAGTTTACACATAAAATAATATTATAACATAGAATCTAAGTAAGAATCGTGGCTCCCTTATCAGGCACAAGAGTTTCTCTTTTCTGATAAGGTATACATGACCAATTATGAACCTAAATATTATATTTTGCAAAATATGTATGTATTAATGTAACCCATATGATCTATATTAAAATGATAAAAAAAAGTTCCTTATCAAATTCATGAAAAAATCATTTTAATCAAATACCTATTTATCGCATTTAAAATCTATTTCTATTTTATTTTCATTGTTTGGTTTTCTTAGGGTAGGAACAGTTTTCAATTAAAAAATTAATTAAATTCAATTTATTGACTGCACACCACTGCATATTTCTACATAGTAGTTATTGATTTTTTGTTCAAAAAATAGTTTTATGAATTCATAAATTTTGTCTCCGTCAGTAAATCCTTTATTGTCGACAAAAATAGGAACTTTATGGTTTTTTGTTCTGATTTACGTACACGTAATAGCGCTGATACACTTGCTTACAAACCACGAGCTGAAACACAAATCACAGGTTGTACTAAGATGTAAGAGCGATGTTCAACTATCTTCTAAAATATATATAACGATTAATCGGCTCACACATTTGCAACCTCTATTTTAAAGCTTCCATGTTTAAATTATGTACGCACTCCTCGTTATGTGTTTTGGGGAAAAACTGACAAATATTTTTTTTGGCAATATTTTTCACACGGTGACGATAATACGTTTAGTAATGGTGGGAATAACAAATGTAAACAAAGCAGGGAATACACATAAATCAAGTTTTTCCCAAGACGACGTAACTGTGATATAACTTTTAGTATTGAACAGTTAACACTTTTAACCGGTTTACAATTGCTCCATGTCAACAGTGGTATTGAATATATTGTTCGAAGGTTAAACATGCAGGTAATTTATGATACGGCGAAGGCAGTAGGTGCTAGATTTAGCAACTAATATACCAATTGAAAATAGGTGAACTTTTTTAAGGATTCTCTCCTATTAACTGTTCATTAGTTGTAAGTCATGCTAGTCATAAATTGAATCACTTGACACATTCTACAAAATATAAATTCCAGCTTAGTAAACATTAAACATATATATATTTTGACAATAATATGATAATTCTCGAACATTGAAATGTGATAAGACAAATAGTACGACTATGAGAATCCATTAATAATAAGTAAAGTTTATATGATTGGTTTTATCAGGGTTGTGCGAAATACAATAATAACAAAATATAACAACAAAAATTAAAAAAAAACTAACGATTTATTTAATCAGTTATCCCTAGCGTGAATAAAGTTAAAAAAGTGATTTTAAAATAAAAGTAAAAATTCTGATATACGAATTTCAATCTCAAAATACACAATTTTGGCGGCGTTTTTTCTTTAATTTCTTGTGTTTTGATTGGCAGTACATTTCTTAGTTAATAATAGTTTGTTGCTTAGTATAAATTAGTTTTCATTTGTCCAATTTATTTCAATGAACGAAGTTATAAGACATACATATATTGGGAAGCATTCACATATGTAAAAACCATTGGATAGAAAAATGAATTGGTACGAATTTAATTAGTATGTTTTTGGCATATTCTAATAATTTCCGCAAAGGAGCAAAACTCTACTATAGGGAAACTGTAAATAAATCGGGCGAAGTCCATCAATAAGCCGCCCCCAGGGCCTAGAAGTAAAAAGCCTGCGGTAGCGGAAACGGTGCCCGTGAAAATTAATATTTAAAAAAAAGTAATATTGAAAATTTTTTTTGTTAAACATTTGTAAAAACCTTTTTAGGGGTAATAAACAAAAATACTGAAAAAAACGTAATATTTAAAAAAGGGCAATAGAAATACTAACATCACTTGGGCAAAGAATTTTCTTCGGGGGTTATTAAAATAATCAGAAAAAAAAATTGCTACAAAAAAATGTTAAGTATGTTCTTGGAGACTTGGATTACGAAAGTTGTTATCCCAAATATGAGTTATTCTGCACACTAGTAACCCCCCTCCTACGCCATTGCCAATATTAATTAACATAATTTATATAATATCTTATTATGAAATAATATTAACCGTCTTATATAAATTATTATCTTGCTAGCGGTAATCGCTACCTATTTAATTTTCTGATTTGTCGTTCTGGATATCTAGCACGGTTGATCGATAAAGGTTTTATCGATTATGTCGGTAACTTGTCACCGTTCTCAAGCATGACCGCAGATCGCCAACGATCAAATAACAGTTCACAACCACTAAGTGTTCTTAATTTTTTCGACGTGAAACTGTTATTTTGTTTTACAAGCAATAATTATTCGCCTGAAACACTCATCCACATTGAAAAATCTCCTGATAAAAGATACATGACGCCAACGGGACTCGAACCCGTGTCCCTTCGATTTCCGGTCGACAGCTCTGACCACTGAGCTATGGCGGCTTATCCCTTACCCGCGAAATTATTCAATATATACTAGTGTTTCATTCAACAATTACTGCTTGTTACATTTTTTCACCTGAAAACAACCAACTTTATTTTATATGAGAAAGGCATTGTAAGTGCTAACTCTCTCACTAGATGGCGTCGAGACAAATTGTCTACATTTTTAGATGAAATACTTGAACTTGTCAAATATTAATTATTATTTTTTTTGGTAAACTAACGTTTAAGACAAGATTTTTTATGCAGAGCACAAAGGGTAACAATTATTTTACAAGCAATAATTATTCGCCTGAAACACTCATCCACATTGAAAAATCTCAAAAGAGATTTTTCAATGTGGATGAGTGTTTCAGGCGAATAATTATTGCTTGTAAAATAATTGTTACCCTTTGTGCTCTGCATAAAAAATCTTGTCTTAAACGTTAGTTTACCAAAAAAAATAATAATGTTATTTTGTTATTTAAACGATAGCAATCTGTATCTGTAGCGCGGGAACAATGAAAAGTTATGGACACTATCCATAAATCTTTTATCGATTGATCGTGCTATATACCTTGATTCAGGTAATAACCAATCGACACTTGGGCTGTTGCTGACTTGCTCAGGGTGTCAAAATTAAGCCAACTTCTTGGATTCCCTTATTTAGCTCACCCCTGCTTTCCAATGGAATTCATTAACCTACTGTCTTGCTTACTCTTGTATGAGTAAATTATTATCAAAGACCTTTGTTCCCAGAATGAAAACATAAGCAATGCGAGTAATATAATCACAACACAAGTGTGAATGGCTTTCAGTCTTTTCTTGTAACCACAAACATTATTATAGCGGTTTCACCGTTACAGTAAATTGAATTTCCTGAAAAGATTACATTTCAAGACTTTCGTTAAATCCACTCGTTACCCACCAAACTGAAATATGTCCGATATAAATCCCAGCTGGACAATGAAACTAAATAAGCAATATTTTCTTTTGTAGCCATACAGATGGGAAGACATTATATATGAATGGGAATTTTTAAATATTTTTTTTATGCAAATACCTCAGAAAAGTCTCAACCTTTCCCACCCGTCAGGAGCAAGAGAGACTGAAGGATGTGAATTGGGGTTGAAGGTAGTGGGGAGGAAAGGGAGATGGGAAAAGTTAGGTGGGTAGGTACATGGCTGTTCAGATCTGGTCACCAAACACGGCTAAAGCCATTCCAAGCAACGTTTCAATTCTGAATGATGTTCTTTCACCAGGGCGACACTGAGAGTATTTTCCACTATGGTGTTATTATTTTTTTATTAAATATTTATGAAGCAACAAAAACTAACGAAAAACATTTTACTCTTTCAAAAAGTATCTAACGACTCTCCACTGTATATTTTTAATAAACTTACATAAAAACTCTAATAGTTTTCTCTTCTTTTAGATCTTCTATATCCTTTTGTATTTTTATGCTCAAGGTTCAATATTGGCGATTTGAATTTTATTTCGTTATTTATAAATATTATTATCTGAGCGAGGTTTTTTCCGTTAGTAAACTGGTTTCTAAAGTCCGATGGTAAGCAGTATTAAAAAAAACATTATATTGCCGTTTCTTGGTGACATGTTGCCGAGTTCATCACGCCATACGAATAACATTGAACCGGGGCCTCGATTCTCTACGATGTCATTCCACTCGAATAACGAGTGGTTCCTCGTTTGACGTTTGTCGTACGTAAGTATATACCTTCGACGAGACTGAAGAATAAGATTGTCGAGCAATGAATGTACTTTCGACGGCGATTGCGAGCAGCCTGCATTGGAAAATCCATGACGAAGCATAGATAATATAAATAGAATAATAAAATCCAACAAGATTATCAATCGATCAATTTTGGGTTATATAAGTATTAAGATACAATTTTAATTTTTTTGCATTCAACTGATCTCGGGTTAAGCTACCTACTACTTATATGTATGTTTAAATGTTTTATTATGTGCGGTTATCTGTGTAGGTATCTACATCATCTCTTAGTATGTACAGTGTACACCGATGAATTTATTTAAAATAACGAATTCAAAGATGATTGATTATCAGTTAGAAATAATATAATAATAAAAACAACATATTTTTAATTTTCGACCTAGTTGTGCAGAGAAATCTATAAATGTTTGCATGTGTGTTAACTTCGATTGCCACCAAAAGATTTTTTATTATTATTATTATTCATTAAATCAAGAAAACGAAGCAATTTTTTTGATCTAGAACATATAAAGGTTAATGGGTCGATCGCAGGGGAAAACAATTTCGATAAACTAGTAAACTGTTGTTCCTTCAATAAAGTCTTCTAAGTTTTACTTAGGCTTGGCCGAACCTGCAACATGTGCTCAGGTTCAAGCTCAAAATTCAAGTAACTTGCATACCTTTAACGAAAATCTCAAAATAATAAAGCATGTATCTCTAATATCAGTCTATAACTCGAATATAATAATAATATTTATGTTTGATCATCTTCTGCCAAGTTACATATGCACTATGTTTTGTTTGTTTACAAATTAATTAATGGTTTACTTAATAGTTAGGTATATAATATGCACATGTATAAGTAAGGTTTACACATATATTTTACGGTTCCATGCTAACTCAACACAGTGACAATTCAACACACTTTTAAAAAGTGATATAAAGTCATTGGAAACGATGAAATGTTTTTTAACCCAACCTAACCTACTTAACCCAGTTAATAATGTTTTTGTTTCATCACTTTCCATGACTTTATATAACTTTTTAAAGATGTGATGAATTATCATTGTGATGATTTATCCTGGTATAACAGTGCCTGTCACACCAGGGATATTATATTGTGCTTCAAATTAGCTAGTAGTCTCACTGCTAAAGACAACACATTGAAGAATAATATTACAAATTTGCATAATTATTTGTTAGTCTTAGTTGATAGTGTGATATTTAATCTAACGATTATCCGACATTTTCATAACCGGCGATAAAAAAAGTACTTAACCAATGTTCCGTCTTCGGAATCCAATCGCAAGGATAAAACAATTAGTTCTTGACAATTGATTAAAGTTTATAGATATCTACCTAAAGCAGGTTTTCTAAAGAAAGCAATGTGAAGATGATCAAATAAACTCAGACCTTGACCGTGATAACTTTGCAATCACTGGCTTAGCCACCTCACATATTATTGGTTATGTTGGTGCAAAATAAAACCCTACACGCAGGCTTTATTTGTAATACATAATTAATGAACTCGGACTATTGCAATATTTTTTGAGTGAAAAATGCTTAATATTAAAAATAAACAAATATTAAATTTTAAAAAGTAAACACCTTCTTTTTCTGTCCGCACTTCGACATGTGACTAGAATTTTCGTGACATTTTAAGAATAATGTGTCGTGCCGGCCCCTGCTCTGCACTGCTGAGTAAATGTACAAACACAAAGGGTGCGGGTTTCGGATTTCAGATTATCGGTGCTCAGTGCCTGAGTTCGTCGGCGGCATTTGGCGCCGAGTTGTGGACACGTAGAACGCGGATAAAATCTGCGCCACCTTCACGGTAGCCTGACAGCAGCTGTAAGTTTTAACAAAATGTCGAGCTCGTCAGACGAAGATTTTTTAACTTTTGGAGAATCCTTTCATGAAAGTAAGAAATAAAACATGTGTATAGTGTTTCATTTATCTCAGTCTGGCGGTTTGTTGAAAACAGCGGCAATTAACAGGTCGCTCATTTTGACACTACCTTCCTGCTCATAAAATAAGTGTTACTACCCGGCGTCACCGGCGAGTAGGAATTAAGAATTCATTCTGGTAAAGCTTATCGGCGCCGCTACGCGCGTACACAAAACTTAACCTGACTTCACTATGTGTGATCTGATACGTTTACATACAAACATTCTCGTCGGCGCACCTGCGCCAGTCGGCCGCGTACACGCCGACTAATCAGAAAGCCAAAACCCGCGTCCTTTGTGTTCGTACCAGTCGTGACTAGTAGAAAAGTAATGCAAAGGCTTGCAGCGCTGTCCATTGTGGGACTTTTCTGCGCAGGATCTGAATGTTCTTTTTTACGAATTACCTGGTGTAATGATGCAAAAATTGAGTGAGGTGACTAAATAATAACACATTTCCAAAAGTTTCTAACCACTGGAGCTTGTTTGGAAACATTTTGGCCAATTTGCCTGGCCAAAATGAAGCCGATATGTAAGAAGTATTGAAGGATGAAGAAAAAAAAATGTATTTTAAAATTTCCCGCGTCTTTGTAACTGCGATATTTCCTTGAGCTAACAAATTTACACGGCAAATGGTTTACCCATTTTTCAATAGATGTCTTTTATAAAAGCAAGATATTAAGTTTCTCAATATTTTTTTAATGCCGTCTTGTTGCAATAAAAATTCCGTGAATTTTCATTTTACACAGATTCTGTATTGTATATCAGTGTATTCGTAATTGAATTCTCTGCTTATTTAAACTTATTTCAGAGTCGCGAAATAAAAAAAAGTTTTGCACAAGTCAAAAAAATGTTGGTTTTTCAGTGCTGTACCCAAATTATCGTTAAATGAAATGGGTAATATAGTTCCTTATGTATTTTTTAAACTAATTCGGTTAGAGTGATAAAGTAACAAAAAAATAGATGGCGTTGTTGGACTCGGAAACGAAACTTTACGAACATTATCGAATGCATTCGGGTGGCATGATATCTGCTCTGCGTCTGTGGACTCGAACATAGGCAGTAGGCAATTACCCAGATTTATTATAATAATACTATTTCCCAAAAATATTTGGTGTAAGACAACACTTGCAAATCTCTTGGATAAACTGCTATTTTCGTATTTATGTATTAGTCAATGGACATATTATTTAAAGTCTCTATTGTAGTAGGCACTTATTGATATTTTACTGTGCTAATTATTTTCGAAACGGTCTTCTAGAGCCGAAGTCTTTTAAAATGACCCGACTCCATATATTCGATGAAGAAAAAAAGCTAAATTCAAAAAAACCAAATTTCCTTTCCATTTTTAAATCGCTTAAATGTTGAACTCCCAATCCTACGAACTGGTTATTTCCAACACGTGTTAGAAATCGTTCCTCGTAGTAAATTAAGTAGAATAAAGGTTTATTATTTGAATGCGTTGTTTCTCTTATCATGTTCTATTTTCCGATCTTTATAGTATGTTCATCACCGTGACACAAAATTATTATAAATTATTTTGCAAATCTTCATGTAAATACTATTTCGTCCCAGGAAAATGATAATAATGCACTTAATTTATTGTGCCTAGTTAGCATTATACTACAACCACCCAGAACCAGTGGCGGCGGCTAACCTCTTTATATTATTTTGCTAACCTCTTTATAAACTAGTAAACTGTTGTTCCTTCAATAAAGTCTTCTATGTTTTACTTAGGCTTGGCCGAACCTGCAACATGTGCTCAGGTTCAAGCTCAAAATTCAAGTAACTTGCATACCTTTAACGAAAATCTCAAAATAATAAAGCATGTATCTCTAATATCAGTCTATAACTCGAATATAATAATAATATTTATGTTTGATCATCTTCTGCCAAGTTACATATGCACTATGTTTTGTTTGTTTACAAATTAATTAATGGTTTACTTAATAGTTAGGTATATAATATGCACATGTATAAGTAAGGTTTACACATATATTTTACGGTTCCATGCTAACTCAACACAGTGACAATTCAACACACTTTTAAAAAGTGATATAAAGTCATTGGAAACGATGAAATGTTTTTTAACCCAACCTAACCTACTTAACCCAGTTAATAATGTTTTTGTTTCATCACTTTCCATGACTTTATATAACTTTTTAAAGATGTGATGAATTATCATTGTGATGATTTATCCTGGTATAACAGTGCCTGTCACACCAGGGATATTATATTGTGCTTCAAATTAGCTAGTAGTCTCACTGCTAAAGACAACACATTGAAGAATAATATTACAAATTTGCATAATTATTTGTTAGTCTTAGTTGATAGTGTGATATTTAATCTAACGATTATCCGACATTTTCATAACCGGCGATAAAAAAAGTACTTAACCAATGTTCCGTCTTCGGAATCCAATCGCAAGGATAAAACAATTAGTTCTTGACAATTGATTAAAGTTTATAGATATCTACCTAAAGCAGGTTTTCTAAAGAAAGCAATGTGAAGATGATCAAATAAACTCAGACCTTGACCGTGATAACTTTGCAATCACTGGCTTAGCCACCTCACATATTATTGGTTATGTTGGTGCAAAATAAAACCCTACACGCAGGCTTTATTTGTAATACATAATTAATGAACTCGGACTATTGCAATATTTTTTGAGTGAAAAATGCTTAATATTAAAAATAAACAAATATTAAATTTTAAAAAGTAAACACCTTCTTTTTCTGTCCGCACTTCGACATGTGACTAGAATTTTCGTGACATTTTAAGAATAATGTGTCGTGCCGGCCCCTGCTCTGCACTGCTGAGTAAATGTACAAACACAAAGGGTGCGGGTTTCGGATTTCAGATTATCGGTGCTCAGTGCCTGAGTTCGTCGGCGGCATTTGGCGCCGAGTTGTGGACACGTAGAACGCGGATAAAATCTGCGCCACCTTCACGGTAGCCTGACAGCAGCTGTAAGTTTTAACAAAATGTCGAGCTCGTCAGACGAAGATTTTTTAACTTTTGGAGAATCCTTTCATGAAAGTAAGAAATAAAACATGTGTATAGTGTTTCATTTATCTCAGTCTGGCGGTTTGTTGAAAACAGCGGCAATTAACAGGTCGCTCATTTTGACACTACCTTCCTGCTCATAAAATAAGTGTTACTACCCGGCGTCACCGGCGAGTAGGAATTAAGAATTCATTCTGGTAAAGCTTATCGGCGCCGCTACGCGCGTACACAAAACTTAACCTGACTTCACTATGTGTGATCTGATACGTTTACATACAAACATTCTCGTCGGCGCACCTGCGCCAGTCGGCCGCGTACACGCCGACTAATCAGAAAGCCAAAACCCGCGTCCTTTGTGTTCGTACCAGTCGTGACTAGTAGAAAAGTAATGCAAAGGCTTGCAGCGCTGTCCATTGTGGGACTTTTCTGCGCAGGATCTGAATGTTCTTTTTTACGAATTACCTGGTGTAATGATGCAAAAATTGAGTGAGGTGACTAAATAATAACACATTTCCAAAAGTTTCTAACCACTGGAGCTTGTTTGGAAACATTTTGGCCAATTTGCCTGGCCAAAATGAAGCCGATATGTAAGAAGTATTGAAGGATGAAGAAAAAAAAATGTATTTTAAAATTTCCCGCGTCTTTGTAACTGCGATATTTCCTTGAGCTAACAAATTTACACGGCAAATGGTTTACCCATTTTTCAATAGATGTCTTTTATAAAAGCAAGATATTAAGTTTCTCAATATTTTTTTAATGCCGTCTTGTTGCAATAAAAATTCCGTGAATTTTCATTTTACACAGATTCTGTATTGTATATCAGTGTATTCGTAATTGAATTCTCTGCTTATTTAAACTTATTTCAGAGTCGCGAAATAAAAAAAAGTTTTGCACAAGTCAAAAAAATGTTGGTTTTTCAGTGCTGTACCCAAATTATCGTTAAATGAAATGGGTAATATAGTTCCTTATGTATTTTTTAAACTAATTCGGTTAGAGTGATAAAGTAACAAAAAAATAGATGGCGTTGTTGGACTCGGAAACGAAACTTTACGAACATTATCGAATGCATTCGGGTGGCATGATATCTGCTCTGCGTCTGTGGACTCGAACATAGGCAGTAGGCAATTACCCAGATTTATTATAATAATACTATTTCCCAAAAATATTTGGTGTAAGACAACACTTGCAAATCTCTTGGATAAACTGCTATTTTCGTATTTATGTATTAGTCAATGGACATATTATTTAAAGTCTCTATTGTAGTAGGCACTTATTGATATTTTACTGTGCTAATTATTTTCGAAACGGTCTTCTAGAGCCGAAGTCTTTTAAAATGACCCGACTCCATATATTCGATGAAGAAAAAAAGCTAAATTCAAAAAAACCAAATTTCCTTTCCATTTTTAAATCGCTTAAATGTTGAACTCCCAATCCTACGAACTGGTTATTTCCAACACGTGTTAGAAATCGTTCCTCGTAGTAAATTAAGTAGAATAAAGGTTTATTATTTGAATGCGTTGTTTCTCTTATCATGTTCTATTTTCCGATCTTTATAGTATGTTCATCACCGTGACACAAAATTATTATAAATTATTTTGCAAATCTTCATGTAAATACTATTTCGTCCCAGGAAAATGATAATAATGCACTTAATTTATTGTGCCTAGTTAGCATTATACTACAACCACCCAGAACCAGTGGCGGCGGCTAACCTCTTTATATTATTTTGCTAACCTCTTTATAAACTAGTAAACTGTTGTTCCTTCAATAAAGTCTTCTATGTTTTACTTAGGCTTGGCCGAACCTGCAACATGTGCTCAGGTTCAAGCTCAAAATTCAAGTAACTTGCATACCTTTAACGAAAATCTCAAAATAATAAAGCATGTATCTCTAATATCAGTCTATAACTCGAATATAATAATAATATTTATGTTTGATCATCTTCTGCCAAGTTACATATGCACTATGTTTTGTTTGTTTACAAATTAATTAATGGTTTACTTAATAGTTAGGTATATAATATGCACATGTATAAGTAAGGTTTACACATATATTTTACGGTTCCATGCTAACTCAACACAGTGACAATTCAACACACTTTTAAAAAGTGATATAAAGTCATTGGAAACGATGAAATGTTTTTTAACCCAACCTAACCTACTTAACCCAGTTAATAATGTTTTTGTTTCATCACTTTCCATGACTTTATATAACTTTTTAAAGATGTGATGAATTATCATTGTGATGATTTATCCTGGTATAACAGTGCCTGTCACACCAGGGATATTATATTGTGCTTCAAATTAGCTAGTAGTCTCACTGCTAAAGACAACACATTGAAGAATAATATTACAAATTTGCATAATTATTTGTTAGTCTTAGTTGATAGTGTGATATTTAATCTAACGATTATCCGACATTTTCATAACCGGCGATAAAAAAAGTACTTAACCAATGTTCCGTCTTCGGAATCCAATCGCAAGGATAAAACAATTAGTTCTTGACAATTGATTAAAGTTTATAGATATCTACCTAAAGCAGGTTTTCTAAAGAAAGCAATGTGAAGATGATCAAATAAACTCAGACCTTGACCGTGATAACTTTGCAATCACTGGCTTAGCCACCTCACATATTATTGGTTATGTTGGTGCAAAATAAAACCCTACACGCAGGCTTTATTTGTAATACATAATTAATGAACTCGGACTATTGCAATATTTTTTGAGTGAAAAATGCTTAATATTAAAAATAAACAAATATTAAATTTTAAAAAGTAAACACCTTCTTTTTCTGTCCGCACTTCGACATGTGACTAGAATTTTCGTGACATTTTAAGAATAATGTGTCGTGCCGGCCCCTGCTCTGCACTGCTGAGTAAATGTACAAACACAAAGGGTGCGGGTTTCGGATTTCAGATTATCGGTGCTCAGTGCCTGAGTTCGTCGGCGGCATTTGGCGCCGAGTTGTGGACACGTAGAACGCGGATAAAATCTGCGCCACCTTCACGGTAGCCTGACAGCAGCTGTAAGTTTTAACAAAATGTCGAGCTCGTCAGACGAAGATTTTTTAACTTTTGGAGAATCCTTTCATGAAAGTAAGAAATAAAACATGTGTATAGTGTTTCATTTATCTCAGTCTGGCGGTTTGTTGAAAACAGCGGCAATTAACAGGTCGCTCATTTTGACACTACCTTCCTGCTCATAAAATAAGTGTTACTACCCGGCGTCACCGGCGAGTAGGAATTAAGAATTCATTCTGGTAAAGCTTATCGGCGCCGCTACGCGCGTACACAAAACTTAACCTGACTTCACTATGTGTGATCTGATACGTTTACATACAAACATTCTCGTCGGCGCACCTGCGCCAGTCGGCCGCGTACACGCCGACTAATCAGAAAGCCAAAACCCGCGTCCTTTGTGTTCGTACCAGTCGTGACTAGTAGAAAAGTAATGCAAAGGCTTGCAGCGCTGTCCATTGTGGGACTTTTCTGCGCAGGATCTGAATGTTCTTTTTTACGAATTACCTGGTGTAATGATGCAAAAATTGAGTGAGGTGACTAAATAATAACACATTTCCAAAAGTTTCTAACCACTGGAGCTTGTTTGGAAACATTTTGGCCAATTTGCCTGGCCAAAATGAAGCCGATATGTAAGAAGTATTGAAGGATGAAGAAAAAAAAATGTATTTTAAAATTTCCCGCGTCTTTGTAACTGCGATATTTCCTTGAGCTAACAAATTTACACGGCAAATGGTTTACCCATTTTTCAATAGATGTCTTTTATAAAAGCAAGATATTAAGTTTCTCAATATTTTTTTAATGCCGTCTTGTTGCAATAAAAATTCCGTGAATTTTCATTTTACACAGATTCTGTATTGTATATCAGTGTATTCGTAATTGAATTCTCTGCTTATTTAAACTTATTTCAGAGTCGCGAAATAAAAAAAAGTTTTGCACAAGTCAAAAAAATGTTGGTTTTTCAGTGCTGTACCCAAATTATCGTTAAATGAAATGGGTAATATAGTTCCTTATGTATTTTTTAAACTAATTCGGTTAGAGTGATAAAGTAACAAAAAAATAGATGGCGTTGTTGGACTCGGAAACGAAACTTTACGAACATTATCGAATGCATTCGGGTGGCATGATATCTGCTCTGCGTCTGTGGACTCGAACATAGGCAGTAGGCAATTACCCAGATTTATTATAATAATACTATTTCCCAAAAATATTTGGTGTAAGACAACACTTGCAAATCTCTTGGATAAACTGCTATTTTCGTATTTATGTATTAGTCAATGGACATATTATTTAAAGTCTCTATTGTAGTAGGCACTTATTGATATTTTACTGTGCTAATTATTTTCGAAACGGTCTTCTAGAGCCGAAGTCTTTTAAAATGACCCGACTCCATATATTCGATGAAGAAAAAAAGCTAAATTCAAAAAAACCAAATTTCCTTTCCATTTTTAAATCGCTTAAATGTTGAACTCCCAATCCTACGAACTGGTTATTTCCAACACGTGTTAGAAATCGTTCCTCGTAGTAAATTAAGTAGAATAAAGGTTTATTATTTGAATGCGTTGTTTCTCTTATCATGTTCTATTTTCCGATCTTTATAGTATGTTCATCACCGTGACACAAAATTATTATAAATTATTTTGCAAATCTTCATGTAAATACTATTTCGTCCCAGGAAAATGATAATAATGCACTTAATTTATTGTGCCTAGTTAGCATTATACTACAACCACCCAGAACCAGTGGCGGCGGCTAACCTCTTTATATTATTTTGCTAACCTCTTTATAAACTAGTAAACTGTTGTTCCTTCAATAAAGTCTTCTATGTTTTACTTAGGCTTGGCCGAACCTGCAACATGTGCTCAGGTTCAAGCTCAAAATTCAAGTAACTTGCATACCTTTAACGAAAATCTCAAAATAATAAAGCATGTATCTCTAATATCAGTCTATAACTCGAATATAATAATAATATTTATGTTTGATCATCTTCTGCCAAGTTACATATGCACTATGTTTTGTTTGTTTACAAATTAATTAATGGTTTACTTAATAGTTAGGTATATAATATGCACATGTATAAGTAAGGTTTACACATATATTTTACGGTTCCATGCTAACTCAACACAGTGACAATTCAACACACTTTTAAAAAGTGATATAAAGTCATTGGAAACGATGAAATGTTTTTTAACCCAACCTAACCTACTTAACCCAGTTAATAATGTTTTTGTTTCATCACTTTCCATGACTTTATATAACTTTTTAAAGATGTGATGAATTATCATTGTGATGATTTATCCTGGTATAACAGTGCCTGTCACACCAGGGATATTATATTGTGCTTCAAATTAGCTAGTAGTCTCACTGCTAAAGACAACACATTGAAGAATAATATTACAAATTTGCATAATTATTTGTTAGTCTTAGTTGATAGTGTGATATTTAATCTAACGATTATCCGACATTTTCATAACCGGCGATAAAAAAAGTACTTAACCAATGTTCCGTCTTCGGAATCCAATCGCAAGGATAAAACAATTAGTTCTTGACAATTGATTAAAGTTTATAGATATCTACCTAAAGCAGGTTTTCTAAAGAAAGCAATGTGAAGATGATCAAATAAACTCAGACCTTGACCGTGATAACTTTGCAATCACTGGCTTAGCCACCTCACATATTATTGGTTATGTTGGTGCAAAATAAAACCCTACACGCAGGCTTTATTTGTAATACATAATTAATGAACTCGGACTATTGCAATATTTTTTGAGTGAAAAATGCTTAATATTAAAAATAAACAAATATTAAATTTTAAAAAGTAAACACCTTCTTTTTCTGTCCGCACTTCGACATGTGACTAGAATTTTCGTGACATTTTAAGAATAATGTGTCGTGCCGGCCCCTGCTCTGCACTGCTGAGTAAATGTACAAACACAAAGGGTGCGGGTTTCGGATTTCAGATTATCGGTGCTCAGTGCCTGAGTTCGTCGGCGGCATTTGGCGCCGAGTTGTGGACACGTAGAACGCGGATAAAATCTGCGCCACCTTCACGGTAGCCTGACAGCAGCTGTAAGTTTTAACAAAATGTCGAGCTCGTCAGACGAAGATTTTTTAACTTTTGGAGAATCCTTTCATGAAAGTAAGAAATAAAACATGTGTATAGTGTTTCATTTATCTCAGTCTGGCGGTTTGTTGAAAACAGCGGCAATTAACAGGTCGCTCATTTTGACACTACCTTCCTGCTCATAAAATAAGTGTTACTACCCGGCGTCACCGGCGAGTAGGAATTAAGAATTCATTCTGGTAAAGCTTATCGGCGCCGCTACGCGCGTACACAAAACTTAACCTGACTTCACTATGTGTGATCTGATACGTTTACATACAAACATTCTCGTCGGCGCACCTGCGCCAGTCGGCCGCGTACACGCCGACTAATCAGAAAGCCAAAACCCGCGTCCTTTGTGTTCGTACCAGTCGTGACTAGTAGAAAAGTAATGCAAAGGCTTGCAGCGCTGTCCATTGTGGGACTTTTCTGCGCAGGATCTGAATGTTCTTTTTTACGAATTACCTGGTGTAATGATGCAAAAATTGAGTGAGGTGACTAAATAATAACACATTTCCAAAAGTTTCTAACCACTGGAGCTTGTTTGGAAACATTTTGGCCAATTTGCCTGGCCAAAATGAAGCCGATATGTAAGAAGTATTGAAGGATGAAGAAAAAAAAATGTATTTTAAAATTTCCCGCGTCTTTGTAACTGCGATATTTCCTTGAGCTAACAAATTTACACGGCAAATGGTTTACCCATTTTTCAATAGATGTCTTTTATAAAAGCAAGATATTAAGTTTCTCAATATTTTTTTAATGCCGTCTTGTTGCAATAAAAATTCCGTGAATTTTCATTTTACACAGATTCTGTATTGTATATCAGTGTATTCGTAATTGAATTCTCTGCTTATTTAAACTTATTTCAGAGTCGCGAAATAAAAAAAAGTTTTGCACAAGTCAAAAAAATGTTGGTTTTTCAGTGCTGTACCCAAATTATCGTTAAATGAAATGGGTAATATAGTTCCTTATGTATTTTTTAAACTAATTCGGTTAGAGTGATAAAGTAACAAAAAAATAGATGGCGTTGTTGGACTCGGAAACGAAACTTTACGAACATTATCGAATGCATTCGGGTGGCATGATATCTGCTCTGCGTCTGTGGACTCGAACATAGGCAGTAGGCAATTACCCAGATTTATTATAATAATACTATTTCCCAAAAATATTTGGTGTAAGACAACACTTGCAAATCTCTTGGATAAACTGCTATTTTCGTATTTATGTATTAGTCAATGGACATATTATTTAAAGTCTCTATTGTAGTAGGCACTTATTGATATTTTACTGTGCTAATTATTTTCGAAACGGTCTTCTAGAGCCGAAGTCTTTTAAAATGACCCGACTCCATATATTCGATGAAGAAAAAAAGCTAAATTCAAAAAAACCAAATTTCCTTTCCATTTTTAAATCGCTTAAATGTTGAACTCCCAATCCTACGAACTGGTTATTTCCAACACGTGTTAGAAATCGTTCCTCGTAGTAAATTAAGTAGAATAAAGGTTTATTATTTGAATGCGTTGTTTCTCTTATCATGTTCTATTTTCCGATCTTTATAGTATGTTCATCACCGTGACACAAAATTATTATAAATTATTTTGCAAATCTTCATGTAAATACTATTTCGTCCCAGGAAAATGATAATAATGCACTTAATTTATTGTGCCTAGTTAGCATTATACTACAACCACCCAGAACCAGTGGCGGCGGCTAACCTCTTTATATTATTTTGCTAACCTCTTTATAAACTAGTAAACTGTTGTTCCTTCAATAAAGTCTTCTATGTTTTACTTAGGCTTGGCCGAACCTGCAACATGTGCTCAGGTTCAAGCTCAAAATTCAAGTAACTTGCATACCTTTAACGAAAATCTCAAAATAATAAAGCATGTATCTCTAATATCAGTCTATAACTCGAATATAATAATAATATTTATGTTTGATCATCTTCTGCCAAGTTACATATGCACTATGTTTTGTTTGTTTACAAATTAATTAATGGTTTACTTAATAGTTAGGTATATAATATGCACATGTATAAGTAAGGTTTACACATATATTTTACGGTTCCATGCTAACTCAACACAGTGACAATTCAACACACTTTTAAAAAGTGATATAAAGTCATTGGAAACGATGAAATGTTTTTTAACCCAACCTAACCTACTTAACCCAGTTAATAATGTTTTTGTTTCATCACTTTCCATGACTTTATATAACTTTTTAAAGATGTGATGAATTATCATTGTGATGATTTATCCTGGTATAACAGTGCCTGTCACACCAGGGATATTATATTGTGCTTCAAATTAGCTAGTAGTCTCACTGCTAAAGACAACACATTGAAGAATAATATTACAAATTTGCATAATTATTTGTTAGTCTTAGTTGATAGTGTGATATTTAATCTAACGATTATCCGACATTTTCATAACCGGCGATAAAAAAAGTACTTAACCAATGTTCCGTCTTCGGAATCCAATCGCAAGGATAAAACAATTAGTTCTTGACAATTGATTAAAGTTTATAGATATCTACCTAAAGCAGGTTTTCTAAAGAAAGCAATGTGAAGATGATCAAATAAACTCAGACCTTGACCGTGATAACTTTGCAATCACTGGCTTAGCCACCTCACATATTATTGGTTATGTTGGTGCAAAATAAAACCCTACACGCAGGCTTTATTTGTAATACATAATTAATGAACTCGGACTATTGCAATATTTTTTGAGTGAAAAATGCTTAATATTAAAAATAAACAAATATTAAATTTTAAAAAGTAAACACCTTCTTTTTCTGTCCGCACTTCGACATGTGACTAGAATTTTCGTGACATTTTAAGAATAATGTGTCGTGCCGGCCCCTGCTCTGCACTGCTGAGTAAATGTACAAACACAAAGGGTGCGGGTTTCGGATTTCAGATTATCGGTGCTCAGTGCCTGAGTTCGTCGGCGGCATTTGGCGCCGAGTTGTGGACACGTAGAACGCGGATAAAATCTGCGCCACCTTCACGGTAGCCTGACAGCAGCTGTAAGTTTTAACAAAATGTCGAGCTCGTCAGACGAAGATTTTTTAACTTTTGGAGAATCCTTTCATGAAAGTAAGAAATAAAACATGTGTATAGTGTTTCATTTATCTCAGTCTGGCGGTTTGTTGAAAACAGCGGCAATTAACAGGTCGCTCATTTTGACACTACCTTCCTGCTCATAAAATAAGTGTTACTACCCGGCGTCACCGGCGAGTAGGAATTAAGAATTCATTCTGGTAAAGCTTATCGGCGCCGCTACGCGCGTACACAAAACTTAACCTGACTTCACTATGTGTGATCTGATACGTTTACATACAAACATTCTCGTCGGCGCACCTGCGCCAGTCGGCCGCGTACACGCCGACTAATCAGAAAGCCAAAACCCGCGTCCTTTGTGTTCGTACCAGTCGTGACTAGTAGAAAAGTAATGCAAAGGCTTGCAGCGCTGTCCATTGTGGGACTTTTCTGCGCAGGATCTGAATGTTCTTTTTTACGAATTACCTGGTGTAATGATGCAAAAATTGAGTGAGGTGACTAAATAATAACACATTTCCAAAAGTTTCTAACCACTGGAGCTTGTTTGGAAACATTTTGGCCAATTTGCCTGGCCAAAATGAAGCCGATATGTAAGAAGTATTGAAGGATGAAGAAAAAAAAATGTATTTTAAAATTTCCCGCGTCTTTGTAACTGCGATATTTCCTTGAGCTAACAAATTTACACGGCAAATGGTTTACCCATTTTTCAATAGATGTCTTTTATAAAAGCAAGATATTAAGTTTCTCAATATTTTTTTAATGCCGTCTTGTTGCAATAAAAATTCCGTGAATTTTCATTTTACACAGATTCTGTATTGTATATCAGTGTATTCGTAATTGAATTCTCTGCTTATTTAAACTTATTTCAGAGTCTCGAAATAAAAAAAAGTTTTGCACAAGTCAAAAAAATGTTGGTTTTTCAGTGCTGTACCCAAATTATCGTTAAATGAAATGGGTAATATAGTTCCTTATGTATTTTTTAAACTAATTCGGTTAGAGTGATAAAGTAACAAAAAAATAGATACAACCTTTACCTTTTAAGATAATTATTAATATGTTAAATTATGATTGAAAAATTATTTTCAAAGTGAAAATCGACAGAAAACTGACTAGGACCAGGAATTATTATGTTAATAATCGATCCCAACGAAAAACAAGTTGGCTTCCACTGATCTCGATATCGTTAGAAAATAAATGTATGATTATATTGCGATTAAATCTCTATCTGATTTGTGTTAAATTTTGTCATGGCAGCAATAATAAATGCAACAGATCATCAATAATCTCTTTACCAAGGAAAAACAACAAAATTGCATGTACGTACCTCGGTTTGAAAATATTAATAAATTAAATGGGTGAAATATAACGTGCGTTGTGATTACGTCATTAGTTTATATTTATGTGAATAAAATCGCTCTGTAGGTTAGGTTATGTGACCTTAGATTACGTTAGGTTAGGTTAGGTGAGGTAAAGTAATTAATGAATTATATTTAGATGAGACATGAAGTGAAAAACAGGGTCCACTTATTTTACTTCCAAGTGACCTTCAACGCTCCCAACGTTCTAACTAAAATTACCGAATCCGGTCTACGCGCTCCGCTTTTCGCGTCTTAATAGTGTATCACGTTTCGACGAGATATAAGTAACAGCGCCTCTAATTGTAAAGCCCTCCGGGTGTGGTTAGGTTAGTGCAGATGGGGTTAGGCTAGGTTGGGTTATGTTAGGTTAGGTTAGGTTTGGTTAGGCTAGGTTAGGTTAGGTTAGGTTAGGCTAGGCTAGGTTAGGTTAGGTTTGGTTAGGTTATATTAGGTTAGATTGGGTTGGGTATGGTGAGGTTAGGTTAGGTTAGGCTAGGTTAGGTTACGTTATGTTTGGTTTGGTTAGGTTTACAACAAATGTGCTTACTAAATAAAGCAGAAGTCCTTTTTGAAATAATATTTTTTTGTTTGTTTCCCGGTAAGACAAAGATCTAGGGTTTGATTCCCAGTTGAGACCGTCACCTATTTTATTTTTCTGTGTCTTGGTCGGTTTCATGTTTCGCTTAAGTTATCTTCTTCTTCATTGATATCTTTACTAATTAAATAAATAATTAAATTATATTACGTTTTCATTTATAAAGTCTACCGGGACGCGAATAAAAATACCGGTAAGATAAAGTTACCGGTATTTTTATACCGGTAACGTTATCTTATCGGTATAAAAGGTGTAAAATACCCATTTATAAAGTCTTACCGGGACGCGTATAAAAATACCTCACTTTCCCTGAGAACGTCAACAGAATTGTAAAGACTCTCAGTATCATCCTGGTGAAAGACCATTAATACTTTAATTGAAATGGCTTCAGCCATGTTTAGTGAGCAGGTTTTAAGCCAGGTTCTTTTTCCGGACCTCCTTTCCTTCTCGAATCACTTCAGTCTCACAACTCACAACTCGCAACATACTTCAATAATGGGGTACCATTGTTTCACTGCATCCGGGCAGCTTAGAGACCATACAAAAGTACTAACATATAAAATGGGAGCTAATAAATAAGGCCGTGTCAAAAGCTACCTGTAATTATTGCATTATC
Source organism: Hesperophylax magnus (assembly GCA_026573805.1). Classification (NCBI taxonomy): domain Eukaryota; kingdom Metazoa; phylum Arthropoda; class Insecta; order Trichoptera; family Limnephilidae; genus Hesperophylax; species Hesperophylax magnus. Next base: position 14,483,598 of record JAIUSX010000049.1, read on the forward strand.
ATCATATTGACAAATTTTTACAATGTCTCCCATCAGCATGACACGTGGGTAGATAATCTGACAGCTACCGTAATATCATTTTCATATTGATCCGAATTAATTTACTTATATAAATTTATATATTCCATACAATGAGAGTGAGTTGATAATAAACGATAAGCTTAATTTTGATAAGATATGTGGAACATTTTGGCAATATCGAAACACCTGGCAATTGTTTATGAATTACATAAAATTAAATTCTTAACCTCACCTAGGGATCTATTAAGCCTTTTTTGGGTTGGAGAAGGGTCCATTTACTCGACCGATTTTTGGCGTATTACGCCAAGTTTGCAAAAACGTTTTGAGTGATCACTTGTCATAATGTTCCAAATTTATCTAGAAATCTAGGTGAATTCATTGTCATTTATAAATAGTTTTAAAGGGATTAATTCACATTAATATTAGATATTACGTTAAATAATTCTGTATCGAATAGGTAAGTATCACTTTCTAAACAAATAATTTTTTTGAAGACAACACAATAATAAGTTTTGCGCGCCATTCATACTTCATTAACGTTGTTTACATGCCGGGAAGATAAACATTCAACTCTCAGCCTCATTAAAATAAAATTGTTAATTGAAAAATAATTACCATCACGTCTTTTGCATCAGCCATGTCTTAGCTGGGAGACGAGTCCGGTAGCAGGTGAGCTGACACAGATTTCACTTGGGTTTAACTTTACCACTGGTTTACACAAGTCACTATATACGCTGTCTACTGGAACATTAAAGTACGTAGGTACTCTCTCAGCCTCTGAGCACAACTCCTTCTCACGCAACAATGGACACGAACCACTACGGATGTGCTATTATATCACAAATTATGCATCTTCTATAAAGTGTAATCTGTCAAGGGGACCAGTTATCTTGGAAGCGTCCTTCCAGCTACGGATCTCGACTTCAACTGATGTCTAATCGGCATGTTCGGGTGTATAATCACCATTTTCTGATCTCGCGCATTAGTGATATCCACAGGGCCAAATCAAGGCTTAATTTTCATTCCGATACGAGGCGTTTGGTCACTCTGATTCCTAAACCCATTATTTAATACCCAGATAGCCCTTAAGTAGATACTTACATTGATTGTAGATAATATATAAATAGAAGTAAATAGATTATAAGTGTGTAATAGATAAATAGATGATAAGTGTGTGATAAATATACATCTATATAAAAATTAAAAATACATATTTTCATCTAATTTCATTTACCATAAATAGAAAAAATAGCCTTACTTTAATAATTCATAAAATCCAAAAAACCTACGAATTACATATAGAGATAAGTAGGTAGGTACTTAATTACTATGTAAAATGGTACACATTAGGGAATGGTTGGTTTTTTAGTTTTTTCAAAATACATCTTTTCACTGTTGTTTTCTTGAATGAATGCACATTTGGAAGCGGAAATTAACCCACTTTCAGAAATCCAAACGAACTAAAACATAAAAAACTCGTTGTCAATGACAATACATTCTTTCAACTTTTGGTAGCAATTACGTACACACGCTGACATTTACGCATTTATCATAAATTGGATGCCATTACCGTTCTCAGTTAATGTGCGAAATAAGAGTCGGTCTTACCCAATTGGGATGTGTCTCAGTTGTTACCAGTCACTCCAGTCCCCGTGGAGGAAGGTTAAATCCTCAGACGAATCAATTTTGAAAAAAAATTGAAGACAATTGAAAGTTTTCAGTTTATTTATATTAGTTTATTTTTTTTTATTCCTTTATTTTTCCCAATTTTTACATTAATTACATACAATATTATATAAATCAATACGAATAATGGGAACCCACTAAGGCGCAGCCTGTACGTGGGTAATATATTTAAGTTATTATATTATTGTACCTAGAAATAAACAAACTGTGGGCATATAAAACAAAAACAAGATTACATTTTGTCTAAGCGGTTTGTATAAAAAGTGTTTACAATAGTGTATAGTGAAGTTATAAGTGTTTAGTGTAATATATGGTGAATATTTTATGAGAAACATAAATTGATACAAATTAAATAAAAAAAATTTCAACTGCTGTATCGAAAAGCCATAATTTTAACTCTTTTAAATATTGAGGAAGTTTAGTAATCACTTGAATATTTTTCGTTAAAAGATTTAAAGTCCGAGGTCCAATGAAACCGCAGTGTGTTTGCATTTGTTTTGTGTTCGTTTGGGGAGTATAAAATACATTATTATTTCTAATGTTGATTCTGTTTTCATTTATTTCGAATTTATTTTTGTTTTTAAAGATGTATTTCATAGTTTGCAAAATAAATAGTTTACGCAGACAGAATAGTTTAGATTCTTTGTCTAACTCATCTGCTGAAAATGTTCTTTTCCGATAACTAATAACCGTTTTACATAACTTTGATGATATAATTTTGAGTTATTTGTAAAGGTTTTATATGTGCATGAAGCGCACCGCCCATCCTACTATTCCGTATATGAGTGAAGATTTCACCAAAGAAAAATAAATTATTTTCAGTTTTTCAACATTGAGCACTTCTTTTTGTCTGTAAAATGTGTATGTAAGATATCTTAATTGACAGACGGTATTATTAATTTGTGACTGCCAATTTAATTTTGTATCAATAATAATACCTAAATATTTGATCTTTTCAACTTTTCCGAGTTCAAAGCAAGATGAGCATATTTCTTGTTTTAAACTGTGTTTTGTTAATATATATTGAAAAACCTAATAAAAGTTAACCTAAAGCCTCTTCTATGACGTAAAACACTTTGTTCTGATATGGCTATACATTTCCTTCCATGAAAGTTCAATATGATTTTTGAAATTGAGGTGACCAGACTGACCAGTTCGTCTCTTGTAAAATGATTTTTTTAATTGTGATTTTACATAGCTTTTGTGAAGATTAGCAGAGTGTTTAAAGTCATTTTTTCGCATCCAAATAACTACTAGTTCCAATCAAGTTCAGCCCAAACGGAATATTCAACTGTAAGTTGAAAATATAAGAGAAACACTTTAATGGTTTGATCAAACATCATCATCGGTTTGATTGATCAGTCCCCAATCATTTAGCATAATTTCTTTAAAAAAATGTTTGTCGATTATGTTAGTTATTGAAGGAATATCCGAGCGTTACGATTTCCTTATATATTTTATTTCTCTCTACTCACATTTTTAAGAGCTTAAAATTTTGCATGCGCAATTATGGAGGCAGATGATTGAAATCCCGACGCCTACATCCAACCATATTATAGAAAATTAAATAACGTAATTAGACCAACCTCTCTGCTGTTATATTTGTAAGGGACAATATTTCATTATTCGGTAGACAACAATTACGGTTTAAATATAGATCTACATTACAACCGTAAGATATTAGCTAAAAATATTTATTTAATATTTTCGATATAACGTTATTTTACTGATTTCGGCCCTGTGTTCAATGAAAATTAAAACCTCGGAATGTCGTAAACCTTTTTTCACCCATCAAATGAAATCATTTTTCACCATGCTGCTTTGTGTAAACGTAACATATCAAAATAAAACTTCGTAGTTATATTCAGAATTTGCACGTTTTCAAGCAAATGTCAAGGCGAAGCTTAATGCCAAATCACTATTTCGATTAATCTTTATAACAAATTGGTGTACATTATGAATACCAAAAAATATGCTTTAGATAAATTGAAGGTTTTCCTATCGTTCCGCTTAAATAGAATACAAATAAAATAAAAATTACTCAATAAAAAATATAAATGTAAACTACTGAAAGAATATTTTTTCAATAGAAATGTATGAACGCATGAAGGAAACAACTTTAAAAAAAATACAGTATTATACCTAAGATTATCTGTGACAGTTTCATTTGATTAACTTTTTTGCTATGTTATAAAATTATTTACAAAATAAATAAAAACCAGTTTTGTGCTTGAAATCGAACGTTTCTAGACTCCGTTTGTCAAGCGATTTTAATGCCTATTACCTACAATTTAAGGTATACCAAGAATATACACATTTTTGGCTTGTAGCTTCCTCTTAATGTATGGTCGGTACGGAAATTGAATTGTGTTGTGATTCACACCGATATGAAGATAAAGCTTTAAATTCCTATTAATTTAATATTAGTAATGACTATTATCAGGTGAATTTAAGCTAATAGCAAAAAAACATTTATTATTAACAAGTTTATAGCTCCGCTTTAATATCTTTTCTGTTACATCTCTATTGTTTATGAAAAAATTGGCAGTACAGAGCTATCAGCATTAGGGTGTATCGATTTTTAACTTTTTTTTTGTTTTCAAATTCCAAGTTGAAAAAAAGTTGCTACTAGGTACCACAACTTACCACAAAAATTTTTGGGTTTTTAAAAAAATGTTTAGGTCTCCCGCACAAGGCCTAAAGTTTTAATTTTTTTCAAAAAATATCAAATTTTGTTAAAATTTAAAAAAATAAAATCGTAATTTTTGCGTTTATTCCAAGTTAAAAAAACAGTAATATTAGGGCATAAAAATAAGTAAGAAACGATTTTTTTATAAAAAATGGATTTTAGGTCTCCCGCACAAGCCCTAAAGTTTGTTAATTTTGATGAAATTTTGTAATTTTGTGTACATATATGAACCATGTTTTTTTTAAGTTTAAGCCACCGGGATTAATTGTACTTTTCTTATAGAAGGCATAAAATGAGACAATATATATATACATAATTCATATATACATATATTAAAAATATATACCACATGTATACTATATATATATAATATGTTTTTTACCTGAAAAAAGATAGTTGGACGGTGTAAATTGTATGAGAAAGGTGTTGAAAGAAACTAATGTTATTTGCTATTACTGTTGTTTGTTACAATAGTATAAAAGATTATAACATGTCATAAAATGTAGTAGGTATAATAACTAAGTACAAAATTTTGCTGATTACTTTCCATACGACATGAGTGGGAGTTTTCTTTTTCTACTGCAAAATTACTTACTTGTTTAAGTATTCGTCCTTTCATCTTGGCTTCAAAACCTTAAATCAAAGTTATGTATAGTATTTACATAGGCCTAGTGAAAATTTTATAAATGTTATTACAGTTCCCAAATGAAATTTCAATTTAATATGTAAGACGTTATTTAGAAACATTATAAATACAAAATAGTCGAAAAAAAACTTACTTAAATTCTAATCCTTTGCAGAGGTTTTGTACTGGCTCTTGGTCTCGAACGTATTTAGAACTTTACGGTCTACCAGTCTGGCACGGATAAAATCATCTCTTTCGATCAGCCCACATACTTGCTTCGAAGCTTCTGTGACTTCGTTGACAATTCGTTCCACCGCTTGAGTGTGAGAAGGAATTCTAAATTCAACCCTTCTACTTTTGCCAGTTTCCGCAATTGACTCCAACTCTTCTAGGCTCATATCAGTAACAAGAGTGGGTTCGGTTACTGAAGTGGATTGCCAGTCAATCATATCTTTAAAGTCTTCGGCATCAAAATTGATCTGAGGGGGTTTAAATACCCTTACCCCTTTCCTTTCGGTTGCGCAAGCTTTCTGGATTCTCTTATAAGCCAAGGCTCTGATATGTTTTCGTTCATCGAACAGCATAGCTATCAAACATGCTCTGGGTGAGTCATGAAAGCATTTCTCTGTAACGTTGCATGGACGACTTTTTTTAGCTCATCTTCCAAGTAATTGCTGAAAAGAAACATTAAAAAAAAAATGAATGGAAGCTTGCGGGATTTGGGGATTGCACTTAATTGAGAACCATGATGGTATGTAGACCTTCATTATGAACTCTGCAAGCTTTGTTAGCTGAGGGGTCGGATCATCGGTGGCAACATACAAACGAAGGACTCGATTTGCCAGAGTAAGCCACCCTGGCGTGCGAGATGTTGCTGGGGTTTCGTTTGGCCAACTCTTCTTTATGGAAAGTAATCAGCAACATTTTATACTTAGTTATTATACTACATTTTATGACAAATTAAAACCTTTTATACTTTTGTAATAAACAACAGTAATAGCAAATAACATTAGTTTCTTTCAACACCTTTCTCATACAATTTACACCGTCCAACTATCTTTTTTCAAGTAAAAAACATATTATATATTATATAGTATATATGTGGTATATATTTTTAATATATGTATATATGAATTATGTATATATATATTGTCTCATTTTATGCCTTCTATAAGAAAAGTACAATTAATTCCGGTGGCTTAAACTTTAAAAAAACATGGTTCATATATGTACACAAAATTACAAAATTTCATCAAAATTAACAAACTTTAGGGCTTGTGCGGGAGACCTAAAATCCATTTTTTATTTAAAAAAATCGTTCCTTACTTATTTTTATGCCCTAATATTACTGTTTTTTAACTTGGAATAAACACAAAAGTTACGATTTTATTTTTTTAAATTTTAAAAAAATTTGATATTTTTTGAAAAAAATTAAAACTTTAGGCCTTGTGCGGGAGACCTAAGCATTTTTTAAAAAATCCAAAATTTTTTGTGGTAAGTTGTGGTATCTAGTAGCAACTTTTTTTCAACTTGGAATTTGAAAACAAAAAAAAAGTTAAAAATCGATACACCCTAATCAGCATGTACCTGCCGTATGTACACGATCCAATATTCTCAAAAGAATTAGCGTCATTGATCATTTCGGCACCGAGTGCTGGAAACACGCCATACGCGCGTTCAATATTTGTACACGATTGATATTTGTCGCACGAGAACGGCTCGTTTCTACGACTCGTTCTTGAGTTCAACTCGGCTGTGGAACGATTTGCCGGCTTGAACTTGCCCGCCGAAGTGAACGTGAATAAAGACTCATTCACTCACAGACATTCCCAAAGGTGACATTTTCTCCTGTGTGGAGAAAAATTAAAAAATTAACACATTTATTAACACGTTGAACGCCATTGTGGAAATGAAGAAACATTACCATTTTAAATTAAAAAAAAAAATACTCAGATGGCATCGGCGACCATCAAAACGTATTCCTTTTTTTTTGACCAAAATTTTTCATGAAAATCAAGAAAATTAACTGCGGTCACCGGTGACCGTCGTGGCGCTATGGGAGAAAAATGACGATTTTTGTTATGAGGTCACCGGTGACCTACATGGCGTTCAACGTGTTAAAGTAGGTAGGAACCTATTACTTTGGCGTTATAATATACCAGTGGCGGCTCGCGACTTTTAAGCATGCTAGAATGTTAAGGTTTAACACACATAAATATTGATAATATTGTTTAACCAAAATAATCATATTTTTTCAAGAATATGTTTAGTTACCTACTACCAATATTTTTTGAATTTATTTTAATTTTAAGGAAAGTGGGTCGCTGTCCAAGATTGTTTAAAATATTCCTCCTGTACAGTCAAAACATTTTTTTTGTTTTTTCAGTACCGCACAAGAGTCCCAACTGCTCCCAACCGTCGTTGTGAAGCTGAAGGTAGAGGGTAGGAGAAGGAGATGAGTAGGATAATGGTGGGGAAATAACTGGTTACTCAGATATAGTCACCAAACACGACTAAAGCCATTTCGAGCAACGTTTCAATGCTGATACTGAAAGTGTTACCACTCTGTAAACTTGTTGACGAGATAAACTAATAGGATTACGTTGTGGGCGTTTCCGTGTGCCGGAATATTTTTTCTTTATTTCTGCGGTAATCGATGAAATATTTCGAAAATAAGAATTCAATCTACGGCAGATAATCAATTTCATCGGCATCCCTGATCTTTAGTTAAAATGTCTTATGTAAATTGGTGGAGTCGCTCAATCAAAACCAAACTCATCTTAGACAGTCATATTTATAAAGATTTACAGTATTCTCCTTCGTAGTCCACGATATTGTAAATAACCAAATGTGTAAAAAATATAAGCAATAAGAATTTGTAAACTTTTTAAGGTCACTTTAGAAAAAATCTCTTAAAAAGAGTCCTAAATTCTCATGTCTTTTAAAATAAATATATAAACTCTGCTTTTGCCTAATTTTGTTCTAATAAATGTAATATCAATAGTAGTTGGGTAAAATAATAAATGAAAACTTCTTACTAAAAGTATGTTTATCTGATGTGACTTGCCAGGTAAGTATATTTTGCATGTTTATTTGCCAGGTAAGTATATTTTTGTATAAACATACTTTTGCCAAGTATCTTCCAATGAATGTAATATCAATAGTAATGGAGGGTAAAATATCAAATGAAAAATTCTTACTAAAAGTATGTTATTTAGCTGATTTAAATAGCGTCGTTTTCGTGAAAAAATCACATCAAGGGCCCCGTGTAAATATATATACTGCATAATAAATAATATTGGCTTACAACTAAGATTTATATAATAACTAGTCACTTAGATTAAGATCTATGTCTAATGACTTGCGACTAAGGCTTATAACTAGTGACTTACATAGGCTTATATCTATTGACTTACGACTAGGCATATATAACGACTGACAAAGGAACTTACAATATATTTCACAGCGCCCATTGTCCATCGCCGTTTTCGAGATGATTTTTCGCGAAAACGGCGCTGGACAAATTATCCGATTATTATTATCTGATAGTATTATTACGCCATGTCTGGACGGTTTCGCCACTCTGATTGGTCAAATTCAAATCTTATGTTTCTAGAAAATTCCTTGAAAGTGTCATTTCCTCCTTTACCGGCCGCTGGAGTAGTTTCCCTATTGGTCGACAGAGCGCACCTCTGATGGCATAATAGCGAATTATAGTGTTTCATTTGAAATAATCCATAACAAATACGTACAATTTCATTTATTCAAAAACGGTTTTTCTATAGGTAACAACAACCGTTTTAATACGCATTTAAAAAGAAAACAAAAATTGTACATGTACTTATATGTATAATGATAGGTTAGATTAGGTTAGGTTAGGTTGGGTTATTATAGGTTAACTGTTGTTTGTGTCACTTAAAGCCGCCTAGCAGCATTAATCCCGCTGAGCGGGGTTTTTAACTGCTAGTTATTATTACTATTATAATCGTCTTTCTAGACCACACTTCTAGTAATAATCTTTTCAGTGTTCAAAACAGAGCAAGATAATAAAATGATGCATATTTTCCAAGTTTTAGCTGTGAAATTCTCGGAATATGTATGGCGTTTGTCCTTAGCGTGCCATGCTAAAGCAATGATGAGTTGTTCCGGAGTTAGAACATACCTATGTAAGACAATGTTGGTGCGTACTAGAGAACTATAATCAGTGACTGAAAGCATTCAGTGGGAGTCCCATCACTTAACTGACGTTTATCACTGGTTCTTCTTCCTTATTCACTGATACTCTTTGAATAAGCTATGTAACATTGTTTAACGTTTTCTTTATTCAGTTCCATTTTTTATGTGAATACCGTCCCAACTGCTCATGATTTCCTGAGGTTTTTATGAGACTGAAGAGAGTGGGGAAGTGGAGGAGAGAGGGAAGAAGAAGGTTGAGAACTACCTGGCTATTCACATCTGGTCATCAAACAAATAATTAAGACAGAATTAAAAATTGTTTTTTCCAAATCATTACAGTAATATTATACGTATTAGGTATGTATGCATACAGATAAAATTTCGAATAATTAGCGATATTGTTGAAATACCGTTATCGTGTCAATGTTGATGTTGATGAACCGTAAATATTTAGTCGTAGGCTCTTGTGACGATCGATGTACGTATTGTACGTGCAATAACTTTTTATCATTCAGATTCTAAATATAGTCAAAATATTTACGTACATTGTTAATATTTCATATTCCTCCATTATCAATTTGAGATAATAATCGTATATCATGCTAAGTATACATACGCGAGTCGAACTGCCGAACTGAACCTCAACTTATGGGAAAGGAATAAAGCAACCGCAAAGGGCGCGAAACGCCGCTCGCAGTTTCTTTCCCGTATCGTCGTCAATAAACGACGTTGATTGGATTTTAAAATTTAGAGAAGAATGTTTATTTGTTAAAAACTTTTTCCTAAAATCTGAAATAACCTCTTTAGGTATTTTATTTGTTAAAAACCTCTACATAAAATCTGAAATAACCTCTTTAGGTATTTTATTTGCTAAAAATCTCTACATAAAATCTGAAATAACCTCTTTAGGTATTTTATTTGCTAAAAACCTCTACATAAAATCTGAAATAACCTCTTTAGGTATTTTATTTGCTGAAAACCTCTACATAAAATCTGAAATAACCTCTTTAGGTATTTTATTTGCTAAAAACCTCTACATAAAATCTGAAATAACCTCTTTAGGTATTTTATTTGCTAAAAACCTCTACATAAAATCTGAAATAAAGTGCCTTGATACTCGCAGAATAGTTAGAAAATTTTATTTGTTAAAACCTTTTTTTTAAATCTGAAATAACCTCCTTAGGTACTCGCAGAACGCTTAATAAATTTATTTTTAAAGATTGTTTTGATATTTATATATAAAATCGTTTTTAAAAATTCGTCTCAGAATATTAATATTATGTTGGACTACGTGGAATATATAATTAAACATTTTTCGTAAAATTAAACAGTATTTTTATTGAATATGAATATTTTTAGAGAATCGAAAATAAATTTGTGCAGAGGTCAATCTTGAATCATTTTATCTATTTATTAACGCTTTATTAGGTTATTTGCATACCTATATAATGAAAAACGGTGTTCAGTGATACTTGTAGTTTTTAATTGCATAATATGTCTGCCAAGTCAGGATAGCATGTCAAAATGCGACACAGCTAACCGAAGATTAGCTGTAAATGCACAAGAAACCTAATTAAATGATAATAAAGTATTTATTTAGGTATTGCAAACAGTGTCCTTACCATATTTTAAATGAAATGAAAGTTGTTTTCATGCGTTTACCGAGCAAGAGTTCCAAAATAGAAATAAAGAGAGATATTGATTTTTTTACATTAGCTCCACACAGGAGGCCTTAAAAATATTTTCCCTCAGCGTCTATATCATCTTATAGGATGCTGCGTGGAGGGTCTTTTTAAGGAAGGGAAGGAGAAGAAGTTCTGGGAAGGAAAAATATGTGAAAGGTGGTTAGGAATCTGGGGGTCAGTATGTCCAGGAATGACGGACGTATGAATCCACTCCTTCAACAGCGGTGCAAGGCGATGGGTCGAGAGAGTCCGGCCGGTGAGGTCAAAAGACCTCCCTCAACCAGTCTATCTCGATCCGGCCCGCCACCCATCAGGTAGGCAGACGCATCCGCCGCCCAGACCTAGACAAACCTTACCCTCACCCGGGCACCTCAGTATCAAGTCACCAAACGAAGTGAATCACTTGGGTTGACCTATGACAGGGGAGTTGGTTACCCGCCTCGCAAATTGTAAAACGTGACTGAACCACGTGGACAATTTATAATTATGTGTTTGGTATGTAGGTAGAAACAAAGGAGGGGCGCAGCTGTGCATGCGATCCGCAGTAGACTGGATGAATGATGTATTGATTATTGATGTTTCACTTTTGTGCGGGCGGTTTCATGCCAAGAATGGTTCGTGGTTCATCTACCTTGTCTCTATTATATGAGGTTAATTGGGTGAAATTGAGTGGAGTTGAAAGGAGATCTGAAAGTGGAAGGTTGGGAAAGTATCTGGTCACTAAACATGTGTAAAACAATTGCAAGAAATGACATCTAGTTTCGAATATGAATTTTAGTCTTTCATACGAGTTACTTTTACTTTTTTTCAAAGAAAGACAATCACACCCGGATTACGACCTGGCAATATATGATAATCTCCTACTACCACCACCGCAAACGGAAAATGTTGCTTGTGTTTTGATAGAGGACGTAGCCAGCCGAGGAATTGAACACACTGCTCCTACGTGAGACCCAAACGCGATGCCGACTCAGCCACTGACCGGTCAAAGGATATTATGAAGTATGAATTCTAGCAAAGTCTATAAAACATATAAAAATATGATAGAACGCCGTTGGCGCTAACAAAAAATTGTCCAAAGAAGCGAAGTTAGCTGTCCACAACGGAGTGCTGGTACCTACCTTAATGTATGGAAGTGAGGCATGGAACTGGCAAAGAAAGGATGAAAGTAGATTAAATGCTGTAGAAATGAGATCCCTGAGGCGTATGTGTGGTAAAACCATGTTTGATAGTGTGAGGAATGTGGAGATCTGCAAAGAGTGCAAGGCTGATGTAAGCGTAATAAGTAAGATTAAGAAAGGGACGCTTAGATGGTTTGGGCATGTAGAGCGAATAAGCGAAGATAGGAGTGTAAGGAGGATATATGATGCAAATGCGAATGGTAGCAGAAGTCGGGGACGCCCGAGGAAGACATGGCACGATCAAGTGAATCAGATACTTGAGTCGGGCCATGTCAAGAGTCAGAATAATAGAAGAGTATGTATGAGACGATGTATGAATGTGAATGAGGCAAAAAGTGTGTGCCTAGACAGAGTTGTTTGGGCGGTCCGTCCTCTCTGCCTACCCCTGCGGGGAAAAGGCGTGATGGTTAGTTAGTTAGTTCAATTCTGAATGGTGGTCTTACACCAGGGCGATATTGAGAATATCTTCCATGCTGAATGTATATAGAGGTTCATGTTTATTTATTATAACATAAATTATAAGTAAATTACACAAATAAAATACATCATTCTGCTATTTGAATGGTTGACCATGATTATGACGGTATTGTAATGATTTTCATGATAATGATACAACATAATAATTATGTTGTATCCATCAATGACATGCCACATAAATAATAATAATAACTGCAACTAGTTGGTTCATGTGGAATCATACGGTTCAAAAATTGCGCGGTAGTGACATCTTTTTATCTGTCTCTTTCAACAAGCAAACATTTATCATCTCTCAGAATACCTGAGTAAGTGTTTAGTGAATTTTCCGCCAGGTGTCTTTGTGTTTAGTGTTTGAAGTTACCAGAATCGCTATCCGGCGTTCTTATCAATCGTTATCAACACCTTTGCTACAATCAATTTTTATCTCATTTTTTATGAGCCACATGGGTGTGTTTTTAATTCTGTCATAATTAGAATACCAGTCAGACATTGCATTTCAGCTAAAAACGAAGTTATTTCGATAATATTTTGTATTTTTGTATTAAAGTTGCGCTGTTCGCTTTCTAAATATATAGTTGATAGTGTCTGTGTGAATTTATAGTGCATCGAACCCCTTACTGAGTGAAGATATGCCGATAGTGAAGTGTCTCCAATTTAGTGACTAATAGGAAGAGGCTTCCCTCGTATTACGACCATGGCCAATATGGCCACTGAAAGACGCGGGTCCCTCCTGAGGACTGACTCAGAACATGCAGCAGAGTTTAGTGTTCCAACTGTCAGTATCAAAAAAGGTGATTTTTTAGTTGCTATTTATTTTTTATTTATTTTTATTTATTTATTTCTATACATACATTACAGTGTCTACCAAATATTTACATTTGTATATAATACATAAATTTAGAACTGTTGTTAATATGGTGTCTTTTTTTTTTTAAATTTATTTATTTTTTATGCTGGGTGTGAGGTAGGTTTGAGTAGGTGACACTGTGGTGGGTAATGTTATATGTTTCGTGAACACCTTACTGGGAGAACCTGTGCTGAGGTGTTTACGTGGTTATGATTAAATGGTACATGTATTTATGTGTATTGGTTAAATTTTCTTATATAAAAGTGTAAGTTGGGATTTTAAATTTTTTTTTTTTTAATGGTTATTGTACATTGTTATTTAAAGAAAAAGGAAAAAAATATTTATTTATGTGCACATATATACATACACCCATGTATATACATACATACATAAATAAACATATATGCATGCATACACACATATAAGTAAACACATGTATACATACATACATACACATTCATCCATGATTATGTTTGGTTTGGTGTTATAATGTTTTGTATAAAATGGATATCTTGTTTTTTGATCCAGGCTGTGATCAGTTTTTTGTGAATGTTTGTGTATGTATTTCCCATTAGTAGTAGTTTCAGAGTGGTGGGCATACAATTAAAAAGTTTTGTAGCGTAATACTGGAAGTGTCTTTGTCCGTGTGTGGTGTATGTTATCGGTATGTTCAGGGTATTGTTTGTTGTCGACCTTGTTTTTATTGTTGTTTGAGGAGGTATTAGAATGTGTAGTTTCTGTTGGAGGAAATTTAGTAGTGCAGATTTGGCATAAAGTTGTCTTATTGACATGAAAAATTTCGAATGTTTTGAAAATTTCGCTTGAATTTGTGTGGAATGGTACTTGCAAGATGATTTTAATTCTTGCTTTTTGAATTTTTTGTATTGGGTCGATTGCAGTGTTTGTAGCGCTTCCCCAAGCCAGTATGCCATATGTAACAATCGATTGACAAAGTGCGAAATATATAGATCTAAGTATTGAATGTGGGAAAATATTTTTGATTGACTTTATTAGGTGCATGACTCTTTTTAGTTTATTAGTAATGAAAGTTATGTGGTCAGTCCAGCGTAAGTGTGAATCAATAATGACCCCTAGGTATTTTGTCTGGTTTACCCTTTCTATACGCTTGCATTGGCAATTGGGTGAAGTTTGTTCACAGTCATGTAGAAACAGGTCTATGTTAGGTGGAGGTTGACCTCTTTGTGTAATACTATGTGTGATGTATTTTGTTTTTATTGTATTAACGGTAAGAGTATTCCAGTTTAGCCATTTTATGACAACTGATAGACTTTTTTCGGCAATTATAAATACATCTTTCCATGTGGCTGCTTGACAGAGAAGTACTGTGTCGTCAGCGAAGGTCACGATTTTACCTTCCATTTCAATGTCACATAGTTCGTTTATGTAGATGAGGAGTGTATCTTTATGTATCGTTTATGTTTAGCGGAGTGTATCGCAATTATAGTTTAACCATATACTAGTATGTAAGTCAAAATGTCTATGTTACGAGTAAACTAAATTAGATGGTTTTTATTTTATCTAATTACCTGAAATGACCATTTAATGCGTTACATAAATATATGCCTAAAGTAAATACACGAAAATGTGGAGATATGTATAAAAAATGTTTGTTGAAGATATATTGGGTGCTTTTTTCCGTTCTAGAAAATTTTTGTTACTTTGGAACAATTACAAAATAAAGGGCAATACAACGAAAATACAAGTAAATATAAAAAAATAATAATTACAAACAAAAATATCCCATAAAGCCAAAGCCTGTGCTTGCGTATTATAATGTTCTATTAAAGATATTTCTCTGATTTAATATTTTAAGATTATACATAAGGCTTAGGCACGCACTGCGATTAAACGCAAGCGGCTTTTGAATAGTTGAAAACGCCAAACCGCGTACAAACACGCACTGCGGATGGCGTTTTTACTTAAGACGAGACAATACCCCAGAATCTTAACGATGTAAGTGAAGCAGCTGTGCACAAAAATATGTGATGCGCAGCCCTTGTGTATTGGAGAAACCTCCGGTTGAATTTTCCCCATCGAATCTCAAAAATAAAGTGGGAAACTTAAGGACATAAGTAATGAAGCCGTGTAAAAACAATATTCCGCGCAGCCGGGCGTAATGAACCGACCTACGGTCCACTTTGTCCTGGCAGGCCTAAAAAATCAATCATTCTTTGGGGTTTATTTTAATTAATTCTGATGAACGTTTTACTAAAATCTCGTAACAATGTTTCTTGAGGGATCCCTGGGGAAGTTACTTATTCATCGTCTAGAAAAATAAAATCTGGTGCTTACCGCTAATTTTATACTTCAAAAACGAATTATAAAATTTTCAGACATAATTAAAATGTGAGCGTCGAGCAAACCCCCATTATTAGATTTTTACTTCGCCTTAATTCTTTTTCATTACCACCATGGATCTCTGGCAAGCAGCGTGTTTTGTGGCTTTAGTTTTACTGCGCTCGCCATTGGCTAATCAATGGCGCTCGCCCAGTCGATACTGAATAGAAAACCGCTGCGCGTGCGCCACCATACTATTATTACTATGGGACATATCGCGCGTTTTCAAACCGTTATCGAAATGTCACTGAAATCGCTAATGCATGCACTTATACATATAAAAAGATATATGTGACATTTTTCGGCGATTTCCAAACGCTTGCGTTTAATCAAAGTGGTACTAAGCCAAAAATAATAAGTATTATACAAAGTCTTACTGTTCTTGGAAGAATTATATAAAACGGATTTATAAGTGAGATAAAATTCGGATAAAAAGAAAAAAGGTTAAATACTGTCTAGGAGCAAATAATGTATATTATAGATGATGACTGTTAGGACTTATACACGGTGTCCGGAAACTCGTAGTACAAGCGGGAAACTGGAGAATCTACACCACATGGGGAACCCAAAAAAACATAAAGTTTTTTGATTTGAGCATTTTCACAAAAAAAAAAAAACCAAAAAAAAATATTTTTCGGCTATTTTTGGGTTAAAGTTTTTTTTTGGTGTTGAACAACAGATGTTTTAACCCTGCAGAGCAGAAATATTTTATGATTACACCGGATTAAATGAAGGGTGATTTCGAAATAATGCTTCAAATCCGAGTTTCTTCATTTGTTTTACTTTCAAAAAGTTTTAATTAGTTGGGTACTTTGATCTTCAGTAATAATTTATAAGAATTTGATTAAAAAAAAAAAAAAAAAAAAAATGAACTTCTAACTCGATTTACTCGATAACGAAAGCTCAAATCAAAAAAAAAATATACTACAAAATCGACTCCAAATGTGATGTAGATTCACCAGTTTCCCGCTTGTACTACGAGTTTCCGGACACCCTGTATATCTATTTCGGTGAATTTTAGCCATGATTTGATATTTTTTATAAGAGTTAATGTTTTGACGTAACATGGTCTCTTAAAAGGTTGCAAGTAGTGATTTGTACATTTTAGGGGCGATAAAATTATTATACATTTGGGCTAATCTGGTTTTGCAATGGGTTACTGTATATTGAGTGTATATACATGTGTGCCGCGTCTTTGACTAGACATTTTTTTGACGCATGCAAATAAATTTGTTTGGATGAGTAAGTTTTGATTTCGTTGTAGATAATCTTGATAATTGATTTTAGTACAATTTCCGGATAATTTATGTGATTTTCGTAGGTTCCGCCACAACCAATTATTTGATAGGAAATGAATGAATGAACTGGTGCATCGAAAACGTGTTTTCTTAAAATATATTCATTCTTTTAAATATATACGTTCAGTATCTCAGTTTATTTACAGTTTTTTCTTCATGGTTGGTCCAATTTCAATTGACAATTTATATTTACACGTAAGTACTTAATGTCTTTTTTCTGGTTTGATCTATTCACAGCTTAAGCATGTTGTCTGACAATTGACATTATGAAACTTCAGCTCAAGATTAGTATTAGGAGCTACCTTTTGAGTGTTATAGAAAGGAATAAAAATATTTTTATCGTAATGTAAAGTTAGAAAGTTTCTATATATCTAGCCTCCATGCGTATTTCCTACTCTTTTTCGTAACCATTATACGAATACGACCAGTACAAAAGCATGTAGATGTTCAAAAAATTTAAAGTGATGTTTTAAAGGAATATTTTTTAAGAACATATGAAAACGAAACTACGTTGTGTGTAATTCTTGTTGTGTTGTCTTTTGTTTTGTTTCTTTCTCTCTCATTTTCTATCCCCTGTACCTATTTGTAATCGAACATAATCTATTTTTGCCAATGTGTTAGTGGGTAAGTACCTTTTTGTAAATTCCTACCTTGGCTTTGTACTTCATTCAGACAGACATTCATTCATTCAGGTCTATTTTCCTATTTTTTTTTCTTGTTGGATCTACTTAACCTCTCTATTCATTCATGTCAGTTTACTATTTATTTTTTTCTTGTTGGATCTACTTAACTTCCCTATTCATTCATGTCTGTTTCCTATTTATTTTTTTCTTGTTGGATCTACTTAACCTCCCTATTCATTCATGTCAGTTTCCTATTTATTTTTTTCTTGTTGGATCTACTTAACCTGACTATTCATTCATGTCAGTTTCCTATTTATTTTTTTCTTGTTGGATCTACTTAACCTCCCTATTCATTCATGTCTGTTTCCTATTTATTTTTTTCTTGTTGGATCTACTTAACCTCCCTATTCATTCATGTCTGTTTCCTATTTTTTTTCTTGTTGGATCTACTTAACCTCCCTATTCATTCATATCAGTTTCCTATTTATTTTTTTCTTGTTGGATCTACTTAACTTCCCTATTCATTCATGTCTGTTTCCTATTTATTTTTTTCTTGTTGGATCTACTTAACCTCCCTATTCATTCATGTCTGTTTCCTATTTATTTTTTTCTTGTTGGATCTACTTAACCTCACTATTCATTCATGTCAGTTTCCTATTTATTTTTTTCTTGTTGGATCTACTTAACCTCCCTATTCATTCATGTCTGTTTCCTATTTATTTTTTTCTTGTTGGATCTACTTAACCTCACTATTCATTCATGTCTGTTTCCTATTTTTTTTTCTTGTTTGATCTACTTAACCTCCCTATTCATTCATGTCAGTTTCCTATTTATTTTTTTCTTGTTGGATCTACTTAACCTCCCTATTCATTCATGTCAGTTTCCTATTTATTTTTTTCTTGTTGGATTTACTTAACCTCACTATTCATTCATGTCAGTTTCCTATTTATTTTTTTCTTGTTGGATCTACTTAACCTCCCTATTCATTCATGTCTGTTTCCTATTTATTTTTTTCTTGTTGGATCTACTTAACCTCCCTATTCATTCATGTCTGTTTCCTATTTTTTTTTCTTGTTGGATCTACTTAACCTCCCTATTCATTCATGTCAGTTTCCTATTTATTTTTTTCTTGTTGGATCTACTTAACTTCCCTATTCATTCATGTCTGTTTCCTATTTATTTTTTTCTTGTTGGATCTACTTAACCTCCCTATTCATTCATGTCAGTTTCCTATTTATTTTTTTCTTGTTGGATCTACTTAACCTCACTATTCATTCATGTCAGTTTCCTATTTATTTTTTTCTTGTTGGATCTACTTAACCTCCCTATTCATTCATATCTGTTTCCTATTTATTTTTTTCTTGTTGGATCTACTTAACCTCCCTATTCATTCATGTCTGTTTCCTATTTTTTTTTCTTGTTGGATCTACTTAACCTCCCTATTCATTCATGTCAGTTTCCTATTTATTTTTTTCTTGTTGGATCTACTTAACTTCCCTATTCATTCATGTCTGTTTCCTATTTATTTTTTTCTTGTTGGATCTACTTAACCTCCCTATTCATTCATGTCAGTTTCCTATTTATTTTTTTCTTGTTGGATCTACTTAACCTCACTATTCATTCATGTCAGTTTCCTATTTATTTTTTTCTTGTTGGATCTACTTAACCTCCCTATTCATTCATATCTGTTTCCTATTTATTTTTTTCTTGTTGGATCTACTTAACCTCCCTATTCATTCATGTCTGTTTCCTATTTATTTTTTTCTTGTTGGATCTACTTAACCTCCCTATTCATTCATGTCAGTTTCCTATTTATTTTTTTTTGTTGGATCTACTTAACCTCCCTATTCATTCATGTCTGTTTCCTATTTATTTTTTTCTTGTTGGATCTACTTAACCTCCCTATTCATTCATGTCTGTTTCCTATTTTTTTTTCTTGTTGGATCTACTTAACCTCCCTATTCATTCATGTCAGTTTCCTATTTTTTTTTTTCTTGTTGGATCTACTTAACCTCACTATTCATTCATGTCTGTTTCCTATTTTTTTTTCTTGTTGGATCTACTTAACCTCCCTATTCATTCATGTCAGTTTCCTATTTATTTTTTTCTTGTTGGATCTACTTAACCTCCCTATTCATTCATGTCAGTTTCCTATTTATTTTTTTCTTGTTGGATTTACTTAACCTCACTATTCATTCATGTCAGTTTCCTATTTATTTTTTTCTTGTTGGATCTACTTAACCTCCCTATTCATTCATGTCTGTTTCCTATTTATTTTTTTCTTGTTGGATCTACTTAACCTACCTATTCATTCATGTCTGTTTCCTATTTTTTTTTCTTGTTGGATCTACTTAACCTCCCTATTCATTCATGTCAGTTTCCTATTTATTTTTTTCTTGTTGGATCTACTTAACTTCCCTATTCATTCATGTCTGTTTCCTATTTATTTTTTTCTTGTTGGATCTACTTAACCTCCCTATTCATTCATGTCAGTTTCCTATTTATTTTTTTCTTGTTGGATCTACTTAACCTCACTATTCATTCATGTCAGTTTCCTATTTATTTTTTTCTTGTTGGATCTACTTAACCTCCCTATTCATTCATGTCTGTTTCCTATTTATTTTTTTCTTGTTGGATCTACTTAACCTCCCTATTCATTCATGTCAGTTTCCTATTTATTTTTTTTTGTTGGATCTACTTAACCTCCCTATTCATTCATGTCTGTTTCCTATTTATTTTTTTCTTGTTGGATCTACTTAACCTCCCTATTCATTCATGTCAGTTTCCTATTTATTTTTTTCTGTTGGATCTACTTAACCTCCCTATTCATTCATGTCTGTTTCCTATTTATTTTTTTCTTGTTGGATCTACTTAACCTCCGTTTTTATAATTTTGTAATGGTTATTATGTGAAAGTTAGAATTTTTATTATTTTTATACTGTTTCGTTTATATAACTTTTATTTTTTTTCGTTTTGATACCAAAATACCAATGTAAAATTGTACATATTAACTCCCACCTATGTATTGTATGTTCCTCTTGTCCTACAATGAGTTTTGTAACTCATCGTGATTGATCTACCAGGAAATAATAATAAAAAATAACTATAAAATTATTAAACGTTCATCATCATAATATAGCAAATTAGTCAATTTTCTCGAAAACGATCGTAGTTTTAAAAAATGCCATTTTTAAATTTAAATCTATTCCACACAAAATTTACAGACATCTCATAATTTGGGTAAAATTTCGATTGACAAAGACCAACGCATTACTTATACATACCTATATTAATGAAGAGAGGCATACAGAATTTTAAAACGGAAAAACTGGTTGATTTTTCGGTTTTTTAATAAAATAAAAGGTTTTTAAATTGCAATACCTACGTATTATAATAATAGGTCTCACAAATATTATTTTATCTAAGCTCCACGATTTAAATGTATGAAACCCGTCTGTGGCCGATTTGGCATCGCGTTTGGGTCTCACCCAAGGCGAGTTCAATTTCTCAAGTGGTTAAGTCCTCACAACAACAAGCAACATTTTTTACTTTGATGGTAGTAGGATATTTTCAAATATTGTCATGTTGTTCGTAACCCGGGAATGTTTGTCATTCTTAAAATATATATGAATAAACATTCAAATATGTATTAATTTTTATTATGTACGTGAAATGTGGATTTTTTTAATCTATAGGTACCATGTAAGGAATCAATAATTTATCAGAAGACATATATCAATAATTATTTATTTATGATCTTATTTTATTACAATATATATATATATATTTTTTTTATTACCTATAGGTTATTTATTTATATATAATTAAATCAAATTTAAATGTGCTTTCATTTCGATTTGAGTTTTGTGGCACACCGTTATAATAATAGATAATATTTATTAATCTTCGTAAAAATCTTTGTTTTTCTTACAACAACCCGTAAAGAGCGTTTTGTTTTTATTTATAGTGATTTGTACGTTTTGGCAATGTAAAGTACACGTACAACAATGTACAGTACAGAAACAACAATGTACAGAACACACACAACAAAATCGCGCTTAAATAACAAGAAATTTACTATGCATTACTGTGTACATCATCTAATTATAATTTTTTAAATTCAAATATAATATTATCTTTATTTATTACATTCAATTTCCACGACAAAATACTGGTTAATCAAATTGAAGATTAGCGCCGTTTCTAAATTAACCCTTCCTTATCGGTAATGTGAAATGATTTGGCATATCTATAACTATTCTAAGATCTCTATAAACATACTAAAAACTGAATTCAAATTTTAGACGTTCGTCAGCAATACATTAAAATTCATGTATTGGATAAAATAACTAACTAGGTATTAATTTATCAAACAGAAAAAAATGTGTTGAAATATCGGGAAAAAAACAGTTGATATATACGTACGTCAGTGTGTGGTAGTGAGTAAGAGGGCGACGGGGTTTTGCTCACCGTGCCACAATGCGCGATTGTCAGTAATAGCAGGCGTTCTGCCGGCTGTAATGGAAGAATCATTCATTTTATGCGGGGCCTATGTTTTTTCCTTCTTTTCTGCAATAATAGACAATATTTTACCTATACCCGTGTTTCCATGTGTATCTATTATTAAAAGAAGATTTACATAATAATAAATGCAAATAAGTAATACATTAAATATGTATGTATTGTTAAAAACAGATTTACATAAGTAATAAATGTAAACTATTGATTTTTATCCGACTTAATTAAAAATTATAAAATTCTAAATGTGTAAGTACAATGTGTGTAGACCGGTACATAGTAATTATAATTATAATAACGGTAATAGATTTTATAGGGAAGGGTTTGACACAAAACGAAACGGGCCTAGAATCGGCAGTCAATTGGCACCGTTTAGGCACTTAAACGGTGCCCATTGACTGCCGATTCTAGGCCCGTTTCGTCTTGTGTTAAACCCTTCCCTATAAAATCCATTACCGTTATTATAATTATAATTACTATGTACCGGTCTACACACATTGTACTTAAAAATTATTAAATTCTAAATGTGTAAGTACAATGTGTGTAGACCGGTACATAGTAATTATAATTATAATAACGGTAATAGATTTTATAGGGAAGGGTTTAACACAAGACAATGACACGGGTCTAGAATCGGCAGTCAATGGGCATCGTTTAAATGCCAAAAATGTTGAAAATTTTATAAAATTTTACGGTGATTTAAGACATTCCAACCTTAGTGATTGCTTTCCACGCAAAGAAAATTATTTTTAATTTGGCAGAACGACGCACAATTTGTTTACATTATGATAAAAAAAATATATATTTGGTATCTTTTTGGGTACAAGGTACATAAGAAGATTATTAATTGATTTCAGCGATCGACGTACGTTCAAAACATCTTTTGTTCAATGAAATAAAAAGGTTTATTTGTTTGTTTGTTTGTAGTTTGATTTTTATTTCCGTGATAATACCAAAATTGATAATTTTCGAGAAGAAATGACAAACGTTTCTATAATTTTGAAGGATTTCTTTTGAAATCCGTGAATCACGTATCAAGGCTATGAGCTCCGTTATCTATGTTCTGCGGTGTCGGATAAAATAATGATCAACGAGTGCTGATTAATAAAATATCGAATATTTTCCAACTGAGTGTGATTTTTCCATTATATAAATCATGAGGTAACTGGATTACTGCTAACCTACGTGATTTCATGTTCCAACAAAAGCTATGAAAAATCTAAATCGTGTAACGGTATTATCACAAGTGAGTATTTTTAAAATATTTTCTTTATTATTGTACTCGTATTGTTTAAATTTAAAAACATTTATGCTTAATGTTCGCAAAGCGTTAATCTTTTTAAAGTTTTCCTGTATTTAAGTTTTATAATTATTAGATTCCTAATTATGTATATAACCAGTACAAATATTTAATGCATTAATTATTTATAATTTTATTTTGCATTTGTGTAATATCATATAATGTCGTGTTTAAAAAAAATATATACCTTTATTTCACTAATTTTTAAGGCGATGCCATACGTATTAATGCAAGATCATGTGTTTTTGTTTTGAAAATTTGGTCACCTAGAAATGTTTCAGATACTTTAATTAAATACTGCGAGTAGAATACATCTTGAGCTTGAAATAATCGAGTATTTTTTGGATAAGTCTTTTTATAAGCCAAGAAAATAATAATGTATAAGGCCTATGAAAACTGCTTTAAAATTCAAAAACTCCTACTTTCGAACCCATTTTCGGTTATGATTTTATTGAATAATGGCAAATTAAGTTATTTAGAAAATGATCGAAAAAAAATTAAATATTCATGCCTGAACATCCACAAAATAAAATAAAAGGTACTTTTTGGTTATGTTTTTTTCTTGCATAAATCAAAACAGGCGTATGGTGTTAAGCGGGAATTTAAACCTTATCGCCATCTACGTAAGGGTTGTTATTGATAGCTGCTTAATTTAAAATACTACACGACGTAGTGCATCGCATTAAAAACTAGGTAAATTTCCTTGCATGTTCTATAGAACTGAATTAATTTGTTTAATATTATAATGAGATACTTATGTCAACATCTTTTTGTTGTTTTATCAGATTCCCATCAGGTTTGGTCTGTTGATCAAACTGGGCTAAATTAATTCGTGATTTGAGTTGGAAATCTAAACACCACCATGTTATTTGTTATGCACAATTCAAGAAGTCACATTTCACAATTTCTTTTTAAGGACATAGGATGTTGAATAAATGCGCAGTTCCATCCCTTTTACTGCAACATCGCTATAATTAGGAGTAATCATCTAATAAATATTTATGGACATACATTTGTATTATTTCAGTTGGAATTTTTTGTCTTCAAATGCTTTGTCACAACGAGATCGAGGCGTCAACTTTACTAAGTTAGAAAAAATCATATAACGCATATCTCTTATGTGCTTAGATCGTCAAATTTATTTTTATTTTTGTGTTTTATTTAAATTTATATTAATTATATGGACAAACTTATCATTTTAGATGACTTTGAAGGCTGTTCAAGAACCGTGTGAGGAGGATAAAATGGAAGCATCTTGGGCTACGAACATAGATATTTCTTTCAATTCAATCATTAGAAAATGCAGCCCAAATTTCTGTTAACAGAAATTACAGATCATATTATTTTTTGTGGTATATAAGTACATTCATTATTATAACCTTATTGTGTAAATTCTTCTTAAATAATCACGAATTATTAACGCAAACTAAATGGTGAGTAAAACCATATTTAAAAATCAAAGAAACTTACGTAAATTTAACCGGAATTATCATTATATTATATACATTTTTTTGTATATACTTGCTCCTGATGAGGTGAATATTGTTCATGAAACATGTAGAGGTTATATATATTAAAGTGATGTAAACAAAGTTATTTGTGTTTTAATATAATTGTATTATATATTAAGTTTCTAGGTTTAAAATAAAATAAACAAATAAAATGCATAAATGCAAGATTTTTCAATAGTTAGTAATGAGCGCCCTCTCGGCTGTTATAATATGTATGATGAATGACACGTTATTCTTGAATTAATGATAATCCGAATTTTTATATACAGGCATTAAATAAAATCTTTAAAGCACTTATTTAAAATACAAGGAAATTATAAACTAACTTCAACAAAAATAAATTATATTATGATGCTTAACCAGAGAGTTTACATTATTTCAGTTTGTAAATGTGAAGTATGTAGCCAAAATGAGACCAATTACGGATTTTATACTCGTGACTTTTTATAAAATCCGTGACAACACGTAAAAAATATATAATGAAATTTATAAAAAATGATATGAAACAAAAAATCTAAAACAAAATGTCTTTTTTCATGGTGGTCTCCGTTAAATGTAAATAATGGTAACATCTTCATACTTGTCTACTAATCACAATTTGATCAAAAGCTAAAACGGTCGAGAATCAGCGTTGTTTTGTGTTTTGATTGTAAATGGTGGTTTTCACCGGAACGATACTGAGAATATTTACCAATCTGTAAACATATTTCTCAATTAAAGTACCTACATTATCTTATCTTATTTTTTGTTTCCTTTCAGGCACCATCGACTGTGGTATTACTGCCATCCCCTGCTGCTTGCCGGCCTATTTCCACAAGTTTGCCACCCCCAAGGTGTTCCTGCTAGCTCTGGTCCTTCTGGGGATCTGCCAAGGTTCCGCCCAGGCCTACTTTGCAGCAACTGTGCCTTACATTCAAAAGGCCTTTGGGTACTCTCCAGTTATAATAGGTATATTAACATTTAAAAAAAAATTAATCTTTGGAAGGCGAGGAATTTCTAGAAAGAAAAAAGGTTTTAGGGGTGGGTTGGATTTTGGGGGTCCGTATTAAGTTCGGTATTAGGTATTTTTAACGTTTTTTTTCTCATTATGTACAAATTAGTTACATATTATTAAATTATTAAAAATCAGTATATATTCACGGAAAATTTTTTTAATGCTAATTTATTAAGAATCTCTTCAAATTATTCGTAATCCGGTTAAAAACGGATTGCAGTTCTATAGCGAATAAATTGAGAGGTTTCCTAATAAACTTTCAGTAAAAACACGAATGTGATATGTCGGACACGTGTTCATAAAAATTCAAATATTTTCGCATTTCGTCATTGTATACTATCAGGACAAGTGCGGGTGCATGAATACGTTCTCCGTGTTATTTAACAGGAAACTGCATGTAATCCCGTTTTTAACCTGATTTTAATAAATCAGCAAAATCATTTTTCTCTGTGTTATATATTGGGTTAATAAGTTTTCACCAGTGTTGCCTTTATTCTATTTACATGTATTGTTTTTATTTATACAACATTCCAGTATTAATAATAATTATTTTAATATGTATGTTTAATTTTCTACTTTTATTATACCCAAAATAAAGTCGTAGACTACTTATTACAACACGGCCCAAGCTAGCGTAGTAAGTAAGGAAGATAACTCCCAACTTACCTCTAAACTAACATCTTCCTCTTTTTCTGTTTCCCAAAGGGGCAATCTTCACCCTGCTGAATTTCATATAATTACCTTTTTGGCAATACTAATGTATAGATATTATCTTAAAAAACAACATATATGTTTTTAGTAAGTTAAAAACTTTACGTGTTCAAGAGAAATATTTGTTTATTTGTTTATTTATTATTTACGCCTGTTAAAGCTTTTACATACAAATATAACAATATTTAAAAAATTATACCCATCAATAGTGCAGGAAATGACTGTTTAAAACACATACATAAAAAAATATTGTTGAATTTGATCCACACAGTATGTAGGTACAAAAAATAAATATAAAAAATCCAAAATATTTTTTTTCTTTTAGCCAACAAAATACTGTTAACGTGCAAAATACTGTACTACTGTCAATTTAAATAACTTTGTCAAAATATTCCCCTACTTGACGCAAAAAACTTCAATAAGGTATGCTTATAAAATGAAATTGATGTACTAAATATATCAACAACATCGGAGTATTTGTTTCCTAGCTGTTGAATCCGTCGCACAGGAATAGAAATAGAAATATGTTATAAATTGGTAGAAATTCGGAATGTGGGTGCTCTAGCAAAATGCAAAATACGCGTTGATATTTAAGAAGGCTTCATTTATGCAAATGCATTATTATGATCCATTTTTTGATACTGAGCAATCAATGACATATTATTTTTTAAATTTCAGAATGGCTTCTGGTATCCCACGACCTATTCCTGGGAGTGTTCGGCTTGTTCGTCGCCCACCACGGTACCAAGTTGCACAGAGCGGCGTGGCTGGGCGGGCTGGCCTGCCTACAGGGGGCCTCCTGCTTTCTGGTCATCATACCCTATCTGGAGCACGCGTCCAAACATATCGGAGTCATCACCCTCGCTACTGGTAACCAAGCTTTCCGATGTCTGGGAAAATAATTCTCGAACTCCGGTTGAACACGCGGAGAAAACTTACTGATATTTTCACACTGTTAGTTTTTTTAAAAAATCTGGTAAAATTATTCGTTTTCCTGGTAAAAATGGGACTGCAGGGCAATAATCAATATCAGGTCAAATGAATTGAAAGAGTTCCTAACAGTCAAAAACCAATATTTTATGAGGATGGCGGAACATTGATATTGAATATTGATTATTTAGATATTGATATTGACACACTGGTATTGTCGCATTCCGTCATGATTGGTATGAGAAAAAGAGCACGTGTTCTCGATATACTGTATCAGGAAGTTGGTATGTTGTCACTTTTTTAACGTGATCATTTTCCTCCATGCACTGAAAGATAAACCGATAGATATGTGATCTATTGGTTTATCTTTTATACTAATTACTCTCTTACTACAACAATTTGAAAGAAAACCGATGTCGACAGATTTTTTGTTTAAATTTTTATTTTATTTACTGGGCATAACTTTTAAAACATTTTTTTTATGTGATACCTCAGAAGAGCGCCTTTGTCTGTAGTGTGTTAAGACAAAGATACAATATCGCCACCCGGTTAGGAAGCGTTGTGAAGCTATGATAGGGGCTGTAAGATAAGATTTATTAATGCGGGTCTTGAATAAGCCCAGATTATACGAAGGAGTAATAACAGATTCCGGAAGCATGTTCCTCATACGAACCGACTTACACAAAAACCACCCATTCTCATTAAGTCAACATCAATAGTAAACCGGTGTTCTGATCGTATCCGACGGGTTTCACGCATTTGCACTGGTGCACTGAGGATCAATGCTGCTAACTCATTCAAGCAGGTTTCAATGGAATACCTATAAAACTGACTCAGTATGCCTACATTACGTATGTCCATCTGCAATGGCAAAAACGGATGTCAATCAGACGGTCCGCCCATCTTTACACAAACAAGTAGGTTTGTCAAGAATTTTTGGTCTCCTGCACAGAGGTGGCTCCCAAATTCTTGCGATTGTTTAAAAAAAAGATTAAAAGTGTTGTGGACCAAATTTGCAAGGGTAAATTGAATCAGCATATACAATGGAAAAATAATAACATAAAAAGATTTGATAAGTAAAAAAGCAATACAAACAATTGAAATATCGATATTTTCAAGGGTAAATTTATTCAGTACAGTTGAAGTCTGTAAATTAATAATATAAAAGCAGTAATCATTACATCCGCTCCTAGGCTCTAGTAAATATATTTGATTATTTATCCCAGAAGTAAGGAAAACCTTCCTTCAGAAAAGTTTACTTCATGTACACGAACACTTTCACAGTATACTTCTATCGTTTTATGTCATCAGTGCGATCAAAACAGAAGAATATTGAATACATGTACCCGAATACATACACGGTTTGACAGTAAAAAAAAGTCGAACATTTTTTTTCTTATTATTTTGACCACACCGAGTAAAGGTGAATTTGGATCAATTTATAGTAGGTTGCTACTTTCAAATGTGCATTCTATCATTAGAATTATTGTGGTAAACGTTAATACCTATACCACAGTTAGGAGAGTCGGGAGATTGGATCCATCAGTAAATAAAAGAGAAGAGTTGGGCCATTTAGATGAAATCTCGTCTTACGGGTTATCGGTATTGGTTTGTACAGCATACATGTTTCGATAGCTCTTGGAATATTTCTGGCCCGAGTTTCTTGTGTAAGAAATATAAAAAGAGGAACAGAATGTAACTCTGAGAAGATGCCACCAGAATATTGAAAGCCCTACCTTGCATTTGGTGTCCTCAGTTTCCCTCTGTCTCCACGGTGCATTGAACGTAACCCGGAATTCAACTAGCAACCTGTGTTTGGTTGCGCTGTAGAAAAGGTATTGTCTTGGTACTTCCCTTCCCCTGGTGAGAAAGATGATAGGACGGGTATTGGGGTAGGTAGGGAGTAACTATATCTTAAAGATAACGATCGGCTATTTGCCCGAACAATACACTGATCTGAGAATTTTTTTGTATGATTATTATTATTCGAAAATTGTAATTTAATTGATTGATTTATTGATGTAGAAACATTGGTAATATTTAGACTTTACCCATCAATATCGCTACAGTACCCATCAGTAAAGCTACAGTGCAATAGGGATTATATTATAGTGATAAAGGTGGGGAGATTCCAGTTTTATTTAAGGATAAGAAATTGTCCTTGGCCTAAAAATTATTAACGACTTTTATATTAACTTCGATTTTATTTCTTTAGGATGACCGCAGAATTGTCTTAAACCTTAAAATTAATGACATTTTCGTTAACCGCGATCCCAGTTCTCTTGCATGACAGCGGAAATATCGTCAATTTTAGGAGGACTTAACTTAACTTCATTCACTTAAATTAACTTAACTTCACTGTATTTTTTAATATTTATATTTATTGTAATACCTGCATCAACTGTAAAGCGCCCCTGAGGTGATATCTCACAAAAGCGACGCTATAAAAATTGTCCAATAAATAAATAAATAAATTTCTTATCTTTGAGTGGAACTGATACTGTGATACAGCACTTTGCAACTTTAACCATAGTATTATTTCCGACTTTGTTCTTGTCCAGTATTTTAACTAATTTTGTATCATCTATTTATTTTTTTATTCCTACAGGACCAAGCCTATGTCGTAATGAAAAGACATCGAACTTGGAACTTGAGGGACTGACTGACACTGATGATTATTGCATTTTAACCTTGGTGGTGTTGTTCACTCTGCAACTTCTCAATGGCTTGGCAAATGCCTCGTTTTATGCACATGGATTTTCATATCTCGACGACAATATCAAACCTAAGAATAGTCCCATCTACTTAGGTAAGAATCATTATCTAATTTATATTCCAACCTTCCAGTTATTATTTAAAAATTGTAAAATAATGCCCAGGATTCCATGGATAATCAAATTAATATCTTTCCCGAAAGAGCTAAGCATCTACAGTAGACTATCAATTGTCTGTATCTTTAGATATTTTGGACACGTTGCTTGTTAAACTGAGAATTCGTGCCTGGGAGAACATGGTCACTCGCAAAGTGGAAAGCGG
Source organism: Hesperophylax magnus (assembly GCA_026573805.1). Taxonomy (NCBI): domain Eukaryota; kingdom Metazoa; phylum Arthropoda; class Insecta; order Trichoptera; family Limnephilidae; genus Hesperophylax; species Hesperophylax magnus. The sequence goes on from JAIUSX010000049.1 coordinate 14,514,264, forward strand.
GAGAATCAATCACCAATGCTTTGGAATGATCAAATATCACCTGCGTCTGGAACATCGCGTCGAGACCGCGAGGGATACGTAGTGGAGTCTTGTTCACCAGAGAAATTGGAGTGGGGCTCATGACACTTTGGTATAATCAATTATCATCTGTGTATGGAACGTCAGTCGCGTCGGTGTCCGCCGCTCTCGAAAACTCGATATACCTACTACTTTTAAGCAATTATATTATTCAAGTAAATAATATGTATTTATTAAACTATTGTATAATTAAATAGACTAGCTCCCCAATCAGACCCGAGAATATTTCTCTACGAACTGGGTAATTAAATTAGTTAATTGAGAATGCTAAGTTATATGTAGGTACCTTTACATTATAATTTCTATAAAAAAATACATATATACATAAAAAAATTATACTAAATAATAGGGATATTCCTTACCGAGTCGATATTGATCACATTAATGTAGGCATATCCTTACAACATGCAATGTGGGGGTAAATGGCAGAAAGTCCACTATTATCCCACTGTTCTGCTCCTAAAGGCGTAAGGTTGGAAGATCACAGGTCTAAAATTGTGTAACTATATTTTTTGTTTTAATGGATTAGCAAACGTGATCAATTTAAAACAAATAATATGAAGATGTTTCAAATAAGTTTCGATTTTCGATCATCAGTGAGGGTCACGGGCAGTTTCACTTTACGTTTCAGTTCAGTTCACTTTACGGGCAGTTTTTATAGGAACTTGAATAATTTTGTGATACCTTTTTTTACCGAAATTACCTCTTGCTTTTGATATTTTTTTAGCCAAGTCAATGGGTCGGCGGGTTGGATCAGAAAAATCGGTGAAATGTATTTATAATTCTAATGTGTTATTTTCAGCCATCCTGATAGCAGTGAGAATGTCATCCATACAATTCGGATCGTTCATTGCCTGGACCCTCCTCGGCCATGAGCACTCCTGGTGGGTAGGATACCCTGTCATCGGTTCCTTGCTTATCCTCTTCGGTACATTGGTGGCCGCCTTCCCCAGGGATCTGCTGGATGTCGTGATGGATAAAACTGTCGCCATCATATTGGAGAATGTCAGAGGAAACTCATCTCACGATCTAGTTGAAGATCTGGCAGAAACCCCCGAAAAAACAGAAACTGGTAAACGCTAAACAAAAAATACATAAAAAAAAGATTATTGCATTTGTGGCTTAATAACCTCTTGTCTTCCCTTTTGCAGGTTTCTTTTCATCGCTGAAGCGTGTTGTAACGAACAGAATATTGATCATCAACACATTATCTTCTGTCTTCATGTACATGGCAGTGGATAATTTCGCAAGCTTCGAAGCCAAATACATGGAATCCGAATTTCATATCCCAGACATTGAAGAAGGGTTCAGCGATCCATGGACTTCAAGATTAGTTAGAAACGTCCTAAAATTCCCTATCATTGCTCTCTGCATATTAATATCCGGTCTGGCCATCGCTCAATTCAAGCCCAGAACAACTCGATTGGCTGGTTGGAATGTTTTTACAACTTTAGTTGTTGCTTCTGTTTTCATTGGTTTCACATTCATAAGCTGTCCGAAGGATAAACTTACAGGAGAAAGTAAAAACGAAGTTTTAATCAAAGATTGCAGTCGCACGTGTGAATGCGATAGCAGTGCTAAATTTGATCCGGTTTGCACTGTGAATGGATACTATACTTACTATGATCCTTGCCAAGCTGGATGCAGAAAAATTAAATACGAAAATAACGTCAGGTAAGTGTTCCGAGGAGGATTACTTTTTAGTAGAATACAACTTTAGTTACATGAAATTTTTTCGTCATTTAATTAAATCTTGGAAGTTTCTCTTCACTTTCCAATACAAATGTTCAGAAACCGACAACACCTATAGCGGTAGATGTCTAGGCAATTTTGTCGAATTTTTGTAAGTAAAACAAAGCTCATGTTTATGTATTCAATGTGTTCAGAATCTCAACTAACAATTTTTTTCATTTTAGAACTTACACTAACTGTAGCTGCAGCGTTACCGTAGTTGAACATCTCTTCCCAACGAACAACGATGAAAAAATAGCTACTTTAGGTGCATGTAATAATGAAAAATGTGCCTTCCAATGGAGACTTTTCCAAGGACTGAGCGTGTTCGCAGCTTCTTTACTAGGTAAATCTTGAAAAATTACAGTTGTATTAATTAACAATTTGGCGATTTATGATTCAGTTTTAAAAAAGTTTGTATTTATTTTTCAGCTACTGGGTATGTAGGAAACTTGCTAATCACTCTGAGGGCCGTGCTTCCTTCAGACAAATCTTTAGCGATAGCTTTAGATCTGTGTATGGCAGGAATACTGGTGCATGTTCCCGGGAAAATTATTTATAACGTTATTTCGGGTATGTCAACATTATGATGTTTTTCTATAACTTATGAATAATATATGCAAACACAGCACTTAATTGTGTTGATGATTTATCAAATAAGTTTCAATTTTTATTGTAAAGGAACATGGCATGCCTTGTCTAGGATCAAAATATGATAAATGTTAATGTGTTGTACATTATCTCAGGATAAACAGAAACTTTCAGTTGTACCAGTAAATTTAAAATTATTTCATTTTAACCCATTTGGTTTCGTGGTCCATTTGTAAATAAATCATATCAAATGGTATAAGTAATTTAGTGGATTGATAAACATATAACAAAATTATGTAAAGATGTAATTGTAATTATGTTTCGATTGGAATTTATCGATATTTTTAATGATTTTTTTACTTCAGATGCAACGTGCCAGTATATCAGTAAAGAAAACAAAACGTGTAGTCTCCATAATGACAAGTTTGGAGAAATCCTCACCTTATTAACAGCCGCCCTGCTCCTGGTGTCCATACTATTGGACTGTCTGGTCCTCTACTTCGTCAAGGACTTGGAGATCTTCGACGCAAATGACAAAGCCTACAGTTTACAGAGGAACCACTCTGTGAGAGATGATTTCAGTAGACCAGCGAGTGTGCAGCCGATGTCTGAAGCCTCAACCTTGGAGCAGAGAAGGCCTCCCAGACCAAGGAGTTCTGTCAGATACTCCAGTGCTGAGGCGGAGCCCCTGACCTCTGACCATAACTCTTTAGAGCAAGAGACAAGGCAATCACCCAGAATGTCTTTCCAACCACAAAGGTCTGATGGCAGACCTTTGAGCAATCAAAATGCCCAGAGAGATTTGATACAAGAGTTCAGGCAACTGAAATCTACGGAAATATGAATTTTGCTATTCATGTATTTGCGGAGAGTATCATAAATTAGACTTTTAAGTGACTTTTACGTTTTACTGTTGACAATCTGATAACATAATATTCTTGTATTTACATTAACAACCACATATTACATAATTTAGCTGTACATTCACTTAACTTATGTAACAAGTGGATTCTTACCGACTTTTTTCATTATTGTTGTTGTTTTTTTAATTATGTAGGTATTAAATTAAATAATTCGTTATGCACACATCAAATTGTATTTTTGGTTTGTGTTATAAAGTTAATTTATTTTCGTGGCTACATCTGCTCCCGATTTGCAACACTTTGTCCAATTTCTTGCAAATCTCTGGCTTCGTCGTCTCCTTCACAATTATTGTCGATCTTTTCATTTTTATCGTTTCCACTTTCAAGTTTGTTATTTTTTTCCGCCATTTCTAACGGATCACCAAACATGTTCAAGTCACTAACATTTAACCAGATTAGAATATCAAAGAATAATCCTATGCAGAAGAAGATGGCCGCGTTGTAGTTTAGTTTTTTCCGCAGCAGAGCGGCATTATAGAGCCAGCAGTTTCCATTGTCTGTGCAGGTTTTACCCCAAACCAGGCAAGTAGAGTCTGAAAATGAAACAAATATTTACCCTACAGTAGTGTGTTTCTACTAGTGTTTATACCATTACACATCCCATTAGTAATATTGCGGTTTTTTTATGAATCAATCTCCGTAACAAAATTTGTATATGGTATCAAGATGGCAACATACTAAAGAATATATTTTATTAATAAAAGGCTAATAAAAGCTTTTAGGTACAAATCTAATTACCTAATAATATTTATTTTCTTTGTGTTAACTCAATTTTCATAAAAAGTAAATAAAATTTGATAATGTTATTAAGTTCAGCTAGAATTTTATTCTTTATTACTGTGACAACTATTTTGGCATTTAAAAGGTCATTAACAAATTGTGGTGACGTCATATTGAGATGACTTATTGAAATGCTTTTGTTTAAATCTCCTTTATTTTTTTATTTGTATGATGTTTCGAGTGTATTATTAATATTTTCGGTAAACAAAATCATAAAAAAATAAGTCGTCTCAATGTGGCATAGCTACAATTTGATTGATCTAAAAATAATAAATTGATATATATATAAATATTTAGAATTAATAATAACATTATTATATTGGATTCAATTTTACTTGAAAAAAAAACTTATAGTCATTAAATAATTTTTTTAGAAAACATTTACCTAGCAACATAATACATTATTTTTTATACAGCAGGTAGATATTTGTAAATTAAGAGTTTATTTTTCAAAAATATCTCTATCAACGTAATTAATAATTGCGTATTTTATTTTAAATTTAAATCATATGTTTAGATACTTTGGAGAAAGGGGCGTATAAATGTTAGTATAAGTATTCATGTTTATTTACAAATTATATCTATACTTGTATTTAAAATGTTTATCTATTTGTTCAACCATTTTGAGGAAATTGTTTTTTACATTCTAATTCTCATTCATTCATTTTAAAACCTTTAATGGTGTTTCCATTAAGAAGTCTCTTTAACAAATCATAAAAGGATAATATTTTAGTTTCTGTTTGGAATATTTTTATTTTATATTCGTACTAAATGATTCCTCAAGCCAAAAAAGTATAACGGAAAACGAAATAGAAACTTACCCATAATGTAGCCAAAATAGATAGGAGAAGGAATGAAGCCAAACAGACTTATTGCGGTCATTCCTATCCCCAGGGAAACTGTTTTATCTCGGTCTTCCACACACCTAAACAAATCAAATTAAATTTTAAACAGATTTTAATAAAAAAAACGGAAACAAACTGAGTAAGGATTGAACCTTCCTCTCCAGGGACTCGAGGCAACTGCGCTGACAACTACAAATACGATTGGGTGGGACTGACATTTATTTCCTATGTTATCTGTAATGATAAATGTCCGCGTGTGTACTCGTGATTTCCACTGATGATATAATGCATTTTCATCGATATCGAGTCTACATGCCGAGTTTCAGCTCGATCGGATGTCGGGAAGTGGGTTAATTTCAACTTCTAAGATTTGCATTCATGCAATCACGAAAAACAAAATTGAAATTCAAATAGATGTATTTAAAAATAATACATAACGATTGACAAAACATAGTATGGTGGTTAGTTTTTTATACAACGTTTCAAACAGCCTTGAAGGTTCCATCATCAGGGCAGATGTGGTGATTATCTAAGAGAATGCCATGTCGTCATTCCTCTGTAATGTGACTTTCTACGGCCAGTTTTGCGGAAAATCACCAAGTACCGGAAACCAAAAAGTTAAAAGCTCAAGTTTTGAGATAATTTTTTTTTTTAATTTTCCCATTAATCCTGAGAATGGACATTGCAAGGCTGTTTGAAACGGTGAATCGACAAGGGAAAGCATAACAACATGGGTTAAATTCAGATTTGAGGCCGAAATGCTTAGCAGAAGTGAATGATTATATTATATTAATACATTATAATAATATTTTTTTGATCAAAATCTATTACAAATATCTAGGTTATGATTTTTTTTTAAATCATTTTCTTTTTAACGAAGACAAACATTCCCAGGTTACGAATAACCTGACAATATTTTAAAATCTCCTACTACCACCACAGTAAGCGGAAAATGTTTCTTGTGTTGTGATGGAGGACTTAGCCAGCCGAGGAATTGAACACACTACGCCTGGGTGGGACCCAAACGCGATGTCAACTCAGCCACCAACCGGTCTATGTGTGCAACTTTATTTATTTGTGTTTTATTATAAATTAAAGGCCATAAAACAATTAAATTTTTGCCATTTTTTGTAAATAAAACGTAACTATTAAATAAATAATCTCGCCCAACCACAATGAAAATGATATGAAATATAAAATAAAACATTGTTTTTCGGGTAGAATTTTATAATTCAAATACGACAAATTTGAGTACCAAAAAAACTTTTTTATGGATTATAGTTCATTTTATTTTGAATTATATTTATATAATAGGTAAGGCTAAATTATGTTTTTAAATAATTATCACTAACTCGCAAATAATTGCCAAAGTTGCTCCTAAAATAATGAAAAATCTTCTTCTTCAATGGTCAATATTTTATAATTAGATAGCGGATTCTCTGGCCTTGTTCTGTTTAAATAATACGATTAATGAATGCATGGACCACAAATTCTCGGCAAAGTAACATTATACATACGAGAAAAAATGCTACCCTTTTCTGTGAAAATTTTTCATGCTGATACACGTATAAATCGACTGTATAATTTTGTTAACTGATTTTGGGAATGTTTTAGACATGTTTAAAGTACCAATAAAATACGCCAAAAATCAATCACTGTGATTTAAAGGAGTATAATTATTATTAATTGTTCTTTACGTACCTGACGCTCAGGAGGAAGTTAGTGACTCTTCCCATGGCACCAAAGAACTTAAGTGTGCACACTATGACCAAGAAAAATATGAAGTGTTGCAGGCAGTCTACGTCGCATGGACCAGAGAGGGCTGACCCGCCGATGTATGAATCATCACCGGGCACATAGTCTTCCATGATGAGCGATGAAGAATTGGTTTGAATGCATGAACAATTTGTGTAAACCTGAAATATATTTTTCAAGGTTAAGTTTGGTAACTGGTAGTTAGCAAAATAAGGCTTTTTTATTTTTTTATATTAACTCCACACAGGAGACCCTGAAGAAAATAATTTCCCTGAGGGCCTATGTCATCTTTGGGGATGCTGTGTGGAGGGTCTTTTTGTGGAGAGGAAGGAGTGAATATGGGTCTTGAAGAGTCCCATGTTGTAGGAGGGAGGAAACACAGAGGCCGGCAGTTCGTTTCACAGCCGAGCTGTTGAACTTAAGAACGAATCGTAGAAGCGACCCGTTCTCATGTGACAAATGTCAACCGTGTACAAATGTTGGGCGCGCGTTTGGCGTGTATCCCGACTACGCACCGGTACCGAAGGGATCAATGACGCTAGTTCCTCAGAGCATCTTCCATTGTAGGCTTGCTAAAATAATGTCACAGATTCACGAGTGATACAAAAAGTCCATAAAACCGATGGTACATCTGCTGTTTTTTAGCTGTACTATATCAGAAAATATACGATAAAACAGGAGCTTGTAATGTTTAAAAAAATAAGAGTTAAAAATGTATTTAAAGACAGAACACGAAAAGGAAAATGAACATTTTTGCATTAGAAGAAGAAGTAAAATTATCTGATAATATTAAAAGATAGGTACACGTTCATTCAGTTACTCAAATAGAGGTCTGCGTACACAATACATATCAATAAACTAAGACATTAGGTACACTTTCATTTGGTTATTCACATGAAGGTCTGCGTACACAATGCCTATCAATAAATTATGACATAGACACACTTTCATTCAGTTATTCACATGCAGGTCTGCGTACACAATGCCTATCAATAAATTATGACATAGATAGACTTTCATTAAGTTATTCACATGCAGGTCTGCGTACACAATGCCTATCAATAAATTATGACATAGATACACTTTCATTCAGTTATTCACATGCAGGTCTGCGTACACAATGCCTATCAATAAATTATGACATAGATAGACTTTCATTAAGTTATTCACATGCAGGTCTGCGTACACAATGCCTATCAATAAATTATGACATAGATATACTTTCATTCGGTTATTCACATGCAGGTCTGCGTACACAATACCTAATTAATTATTAAATTTAACTAATTAATAATAGTTTTACAAATAAATTATTATTGTTAAAATCCATAATACCATTGATTGTCAAATTTTTGATACTAGATTCAGTTTCCTTCACAATATAATTTATTATAATACCTACACAAATATTATATTCTATTTTATGAATAGGTATAAATACGTTTTATAATGCAGTATTATCAGCAGAGTTAAAATTATATTAATGTTAACTTTAAAATTAGTTTTAACAATTTTCAGTTTTTTGTTCGCTTAAATTACGCGAATCGTGATGATTCGCGTAGTTTATTTCTAATAAATATGTTTTTAAGGAAATGTGAACGTTTTTGTTTAAATAACTTAAAATTGACTTACATTAATCGTATATTTTATTATAATAAGATATTATATTTGGAATTGTTACTGCAAAAATAAGGTGACAAATTTATGAAATGGGAATACTTGTTCGTTTCGCAAGCGACTTTCAGTTAAAAATACTATGATTTTTTTCGTTTATCTATTGAATTCTTGTGTTTTTTTCGGACTAGACACTTACATTATAATACCTTAAATTCTATGTAAATAATGTTTGTTTGATGTTTGATGGTGGTTTTATTAAATATTAATTTGATTATTATGCTTTGCACAATTTGTAGTATATTTGTTTTATATGCAGCTCTCTAGATGATTACAGCTTGAAATAACATCAAATATTGATTCTGAGTATGCTTGTTTGCTGCTGTAACGACTTATTTAGATAATGATATCTTGCTAATGATTTATTAAAATGATGTTAATTACTCACTGGCTTCCCATTATCTCCGCTGTACTGCTGTGTACATCCAGCGTGACAGGCCGAAATGAAGGTTTCCTTGCTTTCCACGGAACACACGGGGGAGAACTTGACGTAGTCACACTTGCAGTCTGCGTTACACGACATGTTGTTGTTAATCCTGGAAAACATCCACAAAATTGTGAAGGTATACTGCAGAACATTATGAATGTTGTAATTTCCGACAGCCGATAAATTAAAAACGTAGGCACGGGCAAAATCATTAGAATGTGTTTGTGAACACCGAAAGTTTTAGAACTAGTTATGAATATTCGCCCGCAGTAGGGTTTTTTTATTTAGTCATTGGGACGCAGTCTGCGGGTAAGCCAAGATTCCCCAAAGATACTGGGTGCGTAGCGACGTTTATCAATTTTGTTTATATTTATACTCGCAATTCAATTCGAAAATTTGTTATTTTATATTTTTGTTTCATTCTTTATCTTCCTAACAATAATCTTTTTATTCGTGATTGATCCAAAATTAGTATTGTTGATTTATTAATAATTTCTACAAATTATTGGTAATCCGTTTGAAAACGGGATTGCAGGCCTTAACCAATGAATTAACAGGTTTCACAATAAACTTTCAGTAAATTAGGAATATATTATCACGATATCGGAACACGTGTTCGTGGTGCACGAATGTAAATCAAAAAAGTACTCTTAGTTTTTCATGGCTGTGTCGGCATGCTCACAATAGCACCGGGCAAACCCCTCTCAAACCTAACCTAATCCATCAGATGGATCAGTGTGGGGATCAAATCAAATCAAAAATTATTTATTGTAAAATAAAAATTACAAAAGGTGTAGCTTATGGGTAGACCCCATTTCTTCCAGCTAACCACATCGTCCAAATGGTGTTCAATAAAAAACAAGAGGAACGCTGTTTGCTTACATTTGGTTAAGAGGGGTGGGGCAATGAGATAATATGTTGATCCAGCTACGATTAATCGTGGAGTTTTAGTTTCGAATGTATTTTGCGCATGCTTGTACCATAAAGTAGTATATTATAAAGCAGTTTATCAGAAGTGGTGTAAAAAATGGCAATTGAGATTAATAAAGTTGTAGATTACTTACTCTCCATTGGAAAACATGGGCATCTGTTCATCTACTGCTGTACAACCGAGGGAAGAGTATCCGAGAACTCCCAAGAGAGTGATCAGTCCAATAATGGTATTCCACAAGGCCATGTACTTGGCCTTGGGCTTGAATCTCTGCAGTATAACTCCGGAAATGAGAACCCCAAGAGCTGAGAAGACAAGACCAACTGTGCCAGTGACTAGGCTGGACACGGAGGCTGACTGACGGTACTGGGTCTCAATGTACTTGGGAAGGAAGATCCAATAAGGAGTATAGCCGAAGCAGTATGCGATGGAAGCGAGCTGGTTGTAGTTGTATATGGAATTCGTCATAAGTCTTTTCACAGTTGCCATCATATCTATGGGAAATATGTAACAAATGCTTTATTCAGAAAATAATTGAATAATTATAAGAATGAAAGTAATCAGAAAATCAACATTTATTAACTAGCCTGACCCCCATAGAAATTGTTCAAAAAGTCATAAAAAAATAAAACTAAAAAAATCTCCAGACTTCCCCACTGAACGCGTATTCGAAGAATTCAAAGTTCCTACATTTTAACACTTATTTATGAAAAATTTAATTATTCAAATTATAAAAGAAAAAGATAAATACTCATTCATAGCTGAAAATTGAACCAGACTTAAATATATATTTGCATGCTCTAAACTACACACATCTTTTGCCCAGCATCGTTATACCCACCAAGGAAAACATTTCTTTAATAAATTACCAGAAGAAATTAGAAGCATTAATGATAAAAAAACAAATATTGAACTATATAAAATAATATTTTAGGGAAATCGTTAGCAAAAAAACTGATTCCCCTAGTTTCACTTGAAAATCTCACAAATTATCCTACTATACTCTATTTATCCTCCATAATATATATTTTTTCTTCCTTCCAAATACAATAATTTGCATGGATTTTCATTTTTTGATTTTTTTTACTTTATAACCTAGTTATATTATTTTTTCGCAAATGTACACTCCTCTTCCATCCACAAGCAAATGCTTTTAATGGAAGTGTAGTATAAATTAAAACAGTATGACCGGTAAACATTGTATATTTATTGTAAAAAAACACAAATACAAATACAAAAATACAAATTATTCTTCAAATGAAAATACTAAGGACGGGTTGTTTCGGAAAATTTGAACAATTTATTCAAATTTCAATCGTTCATTTTCGGGTTCTGTGAAAGACATGAATGAAAATAATGCGATTCAAAACATCACCTTTTCAAAACATGTTTGTTTTTCATTCGATTCTTGAAATGAATTCAATTTGAAACGAAATCACTAAAACCTTATAAGCGTTTAAAGAAATATTGAACCAGTTCCAAGTATATTATAATATGGCGTCCATGAATTCCGACTGGCATTTTCTGTCGCTGGAGTAAGATTTTATTTCGAAAACTCATTTAATATAAAAGGAAATATCAAATGCCTCTCCGAAAGCTTAATTCACGATTGATTCCGCACGTTTTCCCCTGAAAGTTTGTAGTTCAATGACTTCATTAATCCCTTTGCCACTGGTGACCAACAAAAGGTATGCCCAACATGTGTACGCGGTAGAGAACGGATCGTTATTCCGAATTTTTCGATTTTAGCGTAATTTATAGTTTGTAGATTCTATTCCCGCATCATTTGTGGGGGAAGTTTGGTGAGGTTTATTAAATTTGATAGACAAATTATTTCTAAAATGCCTTGAAATTGTCATTAATAACATAATAATTAGAAACTACAGTGAAACATATTATGGCTTAGCAATTATGTTCATATAGATCAATAAGCGCTGATTCTGAATATATAAGTTTTATTGTGGATAATACGTCGAATTTATAAAACTAATAAAGCAGCATCAAAATAAAACACACAGTTTGGTTGGTATGACTGAATCTGCTGATGACATCACAACATGTTCTAAGGTAAAATCTATGGTCTACAATCTATTTTTCTTTTGCAGTAATTCAGGTTCTTAAGCAAAGTAAATTGTTCAAAATCGGCTACAGTTATGGATGCATTTTTTCACTTTAGTTCAATACAATAACATATACGAGTATCTGTCAATATTTTGTATATTGGGTTAGTTTTAATATTCTCCTGACGAAGGAAGGGTGCTTCCGAAATCGGTAGAGTGTAATTAAAATTAAAGTGGTCTAAAACAAATTTATATATTTTTATTGTAAATTATGACGAGCCACAAATTAAATGCTTATTACAAATAAGATAATGAGTTTCACCGATTCGTTTGCTTTAGTGACGTTTTTGTAGAATTATCATTAAAATATAACACATACAATGTGAAGAAGTGGCATACATACATCAACACATTACCATTTTTTATAAATTCATCATCATAAATTTGGATTTTGACGTTCAGACAAAAGGATGCGTTGTTAGTGGAATGACATTGAACGTTGTTCTGTATGGCTAATTACATCACGACCAAAAAGTTAAAAACTGCGTTATCCAAAAGTTTTGATTGAAATAAATAAGATTTTGAAGACTCACCTTTCACTGAAGGTTTTATAAATACTTCCGCCTTTGAGTCCTTGCTCTTCTGTCTCAAGAGCTGTTTCCTAGCAGCCGCCCTCGGCAACTCCTTGGGCAGCATGAGCAGCAAGGTGGAGAAGAAAGTTAAAAGGGCGCCCATGAGCAGCCACCCGACCCACCAGGCGCCCAGCCATCGAGGATCCGAATTGTCAATGGTCGGGGTCAGGCCCGGGGCTATGTACATCCTGAGGAATATAGACACGAGGGCGTACCCCACTGTTGGACCCATTGTTCTGATGAAGAATGTGAAACCTGAAATCGTCCAAAACATTGAATGAAAGATGATGGATGGAAATCAAACATATTTACCAGAGAAGGTATGATTTAAAAAAAAAAAAAAATTATACACTTAGCCTAATAGGTCTATTGGTTTCTGGAATTCGTTGAATTCAGTGATGTTTTATATATTTATTAATCATCATCATCCTGAGGCGTCCGTTTTATATTTTTAAAGTTCCCATGAATTACTGCATACAGAGAATAAAAATGTTTTGAAGGCTTAGATAACAAAACAACTAAAAAAATATGCAATATGTGGTACGTATAAAATGCATCATGTATTTTCTTCTTCGTTCTATGATTATATATACGAGAAAGAATGTTCCATGATAACTCAGCAAAATGACACAATGAGTGACATAAAGCCAGTAAAAGCGAAGGAAAAACTAACCTACGTACCTAACCGACGTAACCCATTTAACTTAGTTTTTGTTTTATCCCTTTTCATGGCATTTTATCACTTTTTAATTTTGTGAAGATTTGTCATTTTGATGAGTTATCCGGTCACCATAAAGAGAATGAAAATAATATAGTTTTTGAACTGCAGATAGCATAAAAAATAATAATATCAAGTAGATTCATAATATATAACAAAGTGCATAATAGATAAATGAAAAGAGAGGAACAAGTTAAATAAAACTAAATAATAATATAAATGTGAATTGCGTTGCCTTAAAAAATAATAACATTATGATAGGTAAAAATATCGATCATGTCTCAATTTAGGTAGACTATTAAATATGTCGAACTGAAACAAGTTTTTTGTTGCTTGTAAATTCACATTTTTAATGAAACACTTTATTGAGTTATTCTCAAAGAAAGAACATAAAAAAGCTGTAAATGGTTATCTGTATTTGTTTATGGTTACCCTTGCAACATAACTGTAATACGAGTACAAATTAGAAAAAGATTATTATCTTATGTTAATGATTGTGTGTTAAGAAATAATACTAACTTATGATAACTGGAGACTTTGACTTCTTGATGTTGTCATCCATGTAGGAGTACCCCAAACTGTAATATAACGTCCCCCCGATTCCGGAGATAAGCTGGGCCGCAAACCAAATAGCTAACGGAGCGATAGATACTTCGCCCAAATCACACTCAGGATTTCCTACAAAAATAATAAAATTACTTTCTATGTTGTTTAGTTCCTGGAAGCCATTTTGAAGAACAAGGTCTCATCTCCAAACTCTGACAACCACCCTGAACACCATTAAATTGTTGGGAGATTACTGCGATCCTACACATCCCACAAATAATGAGAAAGATGAGATGAGAAAGTACGAGTAAAATTAAAGGGACTGGACTATGTACTGTAAAAGAAATAATTGAAACATAGGACATGACATATCATGAGGGGTATTGTTATCAAGTTTAATTTGTGGAATTTCTTTTAAGTTTTCTTATAAATTTTAGAAAATATTATTCTGCTATTTGTAAAAAAAAAGTATATCTATAGACAAGTTATGCTAAGAAATTTTGATTATTATGGTATATATAAGAAACTAAAGAAAAAAATTACAATACATCCTTTTGTTCAATTATAATGATGTTATCTACAGAGCTGATATCACATTTCACGGGACATTGTTTGTTTGAGGTTTCAAATAAAAACACCTATTCATTGTGTTAGTAATCCTTGCATACCTTTTTGCTTTGTCGGGAATGTCGGGACAATTATAAACATGACTTTATTTGAATGAATAATTAAAATAAGTAAACATTTTATCTTTTGAACATTGTTATCTCACCCGTGGAGTTGCAGAGATGTTTGTTTTTCATTACTTCCGTGAAATTTTTAGACGAATCAAATTGATAGTCATCTCCGTATTCATACGTCAATTGAAGTGCGTCTTCTCCAGGTCCAAAAAGAAAATGTGGAAGAGCATTTAGGAAGCAGAAAATGGCTACAGTGAATATACCAAATGCTAACCACCTCGGCCGATGTCCTCTGCCCGCATAGTAACTTAAAATTACAGCCCCAAATAATTGGGTCAGATCATTTCCTATAGATATTATACCTGGAATTAAAAAAACAAGCAATAAAGAATTTGAGTCCATTTTTTTAATATAATCAATGTCATTCACATCACAGTCAAACATAAATACTAGTATTTTTTTAGGTTTGTTTTCATAATTAAATTAAATCTCTAAGTTAGAATTTTTTTAAGCCCACCATAACCCGAGCGGTAAGAGGTAGATGGGTGCGTAACGTTATCTGTGCTCTGCATGTTTACCGTGGGTAGTACTGGGTAGGCATTTTGTATGCAGATTTTGTATATTCTTCGTTAAGAAATTCCTGTAATATTTTTATCAATGTTAACCGCCTAAATAATTTAAGGGTATTTAAAAAAAATATGTATAAAAAAGTCACATTAAAATAATTTTTTAACGTTAGAATTTAAGATTCGCGCCAAAACATCGCAGGATATTGGGGTTCACACGGTATTATTCTTATACTTACGTAGCTCACAGGCTAAAACGTTGCTGCAGTTTGAGGTGTACTCGCCAGCGGGGTCAAACCATCGCTCTTAAGTAAATTTGAAATGAGTTTCTACTTATTCATTTTTACAAAAACTTTAATTTTGGCAGTAAGTATATTAAGTCGCAGTCGCGCTGTCATTTGTTTCAATATTCATCAAACAAAACCTTCTAAAATGTCATACTAAAAATAATTTAAAAAAAAATAGTAATGCTAATTATTATTCGAACCGGTCTAAAAAATACAACATACATTACGATGCAATTTATCGATGTTCCTCGAAGCTTTTAAGCCAAAAATGGTTTTTCGATCTATTCTCCGACAAATTATTATATATAATTACATTATATTAACATGTCTTCAATAATTATGTATAATAATGGACAAGATCATAGTCACAAACATCGATGAAACTAAAAACACAACCACAAAAATCATCTATGAACCTCATACCATAAAAATACAAAACTACACAAGACAAAACTGTGTGGCAACTTTTCCCGTTTATTCGCAAAGTACGCCATGTAACAGAAAGAGAAGCACAGAGATGTTTAGTTATTACTTTTTAGGTACAAACTTAACACGGAGTACACTGGACGACAGATTTCGTTCGACCAATTATGGGAGCGTTTGTAGAGTATTATATAACTTTTAGATTAGATGACTTTCCAAGAACGATTTATTATTTCTGAGAGTAAAAATTTAGAATTCTGTTTGTATAATCAGAATCGGTGTTTTTTGGTCTACATGAACATGAACATATTTTTCAAAAGTCTAAATATTTTTACTCAACTTCCGTAGGTACTGTCGAAAAAAGAAATTGAACAATTTTTTAATTTACACCTCTCAGTAACTCCTTGATTCTGTTGTGTTGAATTAACTATAACATATTTTTGGTATAAACGTAAATTCAATAAATATCTATTTTATAAAAAAAAACATTTATTTCATATAAATGTTGTTTTAAAAATAATAATAATCACCGTTCATTATAATATTTTTGGCTACAGGTGCGTATTTGTCTCTGCTGGTTTGTCTATTCTTATCTTTGTTAATTTTAATTATTTGTTCATCCTTGCGAAGAAACATTTAGTTTTGAAATATACCGATTACTTTGATTATATAATGGTGTATACAACGTTATTTATATAATTGAAAACGTCAAGATTTTGGAAGAGATTCAACGATTGACCATAACAAAACAAACGTTATATTTATAAAGGGTGCCCCTTTTTTACAATAAAGTTGGCAGCTCTAAAAAATTCACATGTGTCATTTGTCAATCTTGAGATTAACCAATAATTTTTTTTATTTTATATATCCGAGTTTTTAAAGCAAGAAATAACGTTTAACTGATAAAGTGAATATGAAACAATATCAGTAAAACATGTAACAGTAACATAGAATAATATAGATACCAGAGTACTAGGTACTACATATACGACAAATCTCTAAAAATACATTACCAACGCTGCTCTATTTTGTAGGATTCAACAGAGTGCGTGTATGCAATATGCATTACTCTTAAATAAATCTATAAATGGAGTGAGTAAATATATCAATAATACCCCCAACCTTGTTGCCCAGATCCAATTGGTTAGTAAGTATGTCTGATAGTTGTTGTGTATGTACTGCAAAAGAATGTTACATTCTGTCTTTTGTTCCTAGTCGGCACATGGAATTTAATAGTGGCGACGATGACAGGGCTGTCAATTAAATTGTTAATGACTTTGGGTAACACAACCAGGTCTGACATAATTCTACTGTCAGACAGCATTATTAGATGCAATTGATTCATCAAACTGCCATAATTTATTTATTAATTTTAACGTCCTGATGGGGTTTTAAATGATACATATTTTACATGATTTGCTGCATAATACAGTGATAATAGAAGGTTTTTATTTTTAAAATATAATTAAAAGTAATTAATGCATTCATTTGAAATTTTGAGCTTAAAATGTACCAACGAAAGAAATATTCTGAACTCGTTCTATATTGTTAGAGTAAACTTTATGCAAAGGGGTGAATTATCTTCCACTTGACTTCTAACTAATGAAATATGGAGGGTTCTTATGCAATAGAACTTAAAATAAATTAAAGTTCTGCAGAGGAAGCCAAGCATATTTAAAGACTTATTAATTATCTCGATATTATGGAATGCTACAAGAAAGAACAACATATTAATATTGATAAAACTAATTATACAAAAATGAGAAATAATTCTGAAACCGTTCATAAATTTCGTCGACAGATGAAATATATTATGAACTTTTTAAAGCTGCGAACATTATATTAAAAAATGGCGCTCCTGTTGAGATATCCTCTACAATATTTATAAAAGAACAACCAATCAAAAATCTAGAACAACCTACTTGTTGAACGAAAAGCACTTGAAAATGTATTCAAGTACCAACCTGTTAACTTAAATAAACAACATTTCAAAATTGTTCCACCTTAAACGTCAACTTCAAATTCTAGCACTTTAATGAAAATCCGCGTTATCCGAAAAGCAGTAAGACCAATTTATAAAAAAGTATTTGTTCCGGGACCTAAAAGAACCAGATAAAAAGGCGGTCCAAATCCTTGCAGTTGAAATTTTCAAATCCATGAATGATTGACATAAAATAGGCAAGCAAAAACATAATAGTTGGAATCAGCAGACTTTGCAGGACGGATGAATATATATTATTGCAACAAATTTAATATTAGCAAAAATGAAATTAAAATTTTTACTCACCCATTGTCTTACTAGGAATTTTAAATCTTTTCTCCATCGTTGTGATGGTACCACTGAAATAAGCATATGTTGCGGAAAAAAACATTCCGGAAATCCCATACAATAACACGAACATTTTCTTATTGGCAAATTTTTGAAGAAGGGGTCCTTTGAATAGCCAGATTCCACATGATGTGTCCTCGGTGATGGGCATTTCTTTATAAAAACAATCTAATTCCTCCTTCAACATTTTTTCATCGTCGTCAATGTTTGTTGATATTTTCCGGGAAACTCCTTTTATCACAATTGAATTATTTTCTGTCATTTTCACTAATATTTCACTTTAAAATTTATCACTTATTCACTGTTATCAACATCTAAATAGTCTTATTATAAATACTTCCAGAAACAATCAACTGATGTTTCCTAAGGGGTTTTGTCAGCCTCCTTCAAAGCTTACGATTGAGGTCCAACTGAGGAACGAATTGTCTTAACGATATACCTAATACCTGCCATCTTCATGCCCAGTCACTACCGATAACAGAAGAGATAACCAGTACAAATAAGAATAGTTTTTATAATAACATGCATACCATTTAAATACGCACCATTATCATTGGGGTGAAAGTACGTATGTATTTAATGCCTATTGTTATAATACATTCTGATTGTATTTCTATTATTTAGCATTCAATATGGTAAAATAAAGGGTTTAATCTCAACGACATTGCCAACAGAAATGTGATTATCAATCAATTTCACAATGAGTGATTTCATAGATTTTGAGACAAACTAATTACATTGAATCAAAACTGAGATTGTTAACCTGTTTCATGAATAAATCATTATAAGTGTACAATTGGAAAGACTTTTAATATTGTGCAGATCTTAGAAAAATCTCCGTGACAAAGCGAAATAAATATAACGAAGGTTAAGGTAGACATTTAAACTCATGTCAATGAAATTAAAAAGCTTTGTTTAGTTAAGAAAATGAGATAAATATGTCCCCGATAAGAGCTCTCTAACAGAGGCGCTACTGAATTAAATTCACTTAGGACGAGTTGTTTCTGAGAATTTGAACAATTCATAAAATTTCAACGTTCACTTTCGGGTTCTGTGAAAGTCCTATTCAAGTTCTGTTATTGTATCATTATAAGCTAGTTGCTTGACAGAACTGAAGTAAAAACAGAACTTGAAAATGAACGTTGAAATTTGATGAATTGTTCAAATTCTCCGAAACAACCCGTCCTTGCACAATCAGGCGTTTCACTTTGTTGTGTGGTGTTATCTGGAAATAATGGATAAGCAAACAAAATTTTGGCTGTAATTTAAGGCATTTCTCGAAATATCTCAAAGGAAAAGTTTAACGTTTTACATACATACATTGTGATCATTGAGTTAATATTTAAAACAAAAACTTAATTTGTCGAAGAAAAAATCATTTTCACTGTAGAATCCGATTTAAACACGCTTTAACTTTAAACTATAGTTTAAAAGAACAGTAGATTTCATGCTCACATTAAAAATTTCACTTTTCTTGTATCACAGAAAAAGACGTCAGAAGACAACATGAATATACGGATAAGGCAACTTTAAAACCTGCCCACGCGCCAAACACTGGTCGGAGGATTGGCCGAACTTCCATTGACTTCTAGTGTTTCATTTAAGCCAATGTTAATTGGAAAATATGCCATTTCCTTCGACGGTTTAGTAACGTCAAACATCTCCAGCCAAGATTTGGAGGACAACTGATGGTCAGATATTTAAAATTCCAGGTTGAATTCAAATTCCAGGCTTTGGTCGGATGAAGAATGAAACAAGTAATGTTTTCCTCTTGTATCGGTATGTGGCTATCCGTTGTGCCTATTACATACGTGTTACTTCAATTCATAGGGTTGGCAGTACATATGTCATTAATTTAATATGCGTCTGAATATCGGTGCTAATATATAGAAACAATTAGTTGAAATAAAATTGAAATTTGAATGTACTATTAAAACATTTATTTTTTAATATTTATAATGTGATTAACCAAATGATAATAATTATCTATAGTAATATCAGTGTATGTATCTTGTTTTATAAATATTTCCACCCCGACCTAATTGCTTATAAAATAGTTTTAAATACCTACGGTTTTTAGAATTCTTTAAACTGAGCAGAAAATACGGGTAAATGTATTTTTAGAATGAATTTTATTACATTTCTTGCCTTGCATTATTTGAAATTTTTTCCACAATTCTGACACTACCATACGTTTTACTACACACACGGGAAAGAAAAAATATTGATTTCATTAAAAACAACCATTAGAATGGGTATTGTCCTGTGTTCATTACAAGCCTTTCAAATGTTTCTACGAGAAAACTTACTGATATGAAACACTGTTAATTTATTAAAATTGTGGTCAAATTTTTGTTTTCCTGTTAAAAACGAGACAGCGGGCCTTTAATGATGAATGAGTTCCCAACAAAGTATCAGTTGAAAGCGAATGTTTTATAAGGACGGTGGAACGCGTGTTCATACAAATATAGATATTGATTACTGACATTGTCGCATTCCGTCATTATATTTATTAGGAAAAGAACACGTGTTCTCTATATATTTTAAGTGACTAATTTTTATCAGGATCATTTTTATTCAGTTTTGTGACCTTGTGATAGATGCTCTTAAAGCAGTCCCTTTTCCGGGAAATAATTATTGCATACGCATATACGCATTGTAATAATATTTTCACAATCAATAATTATCTGGAACTATTCCCTACATAAACAGAATAATTCGAGATGAAAATAAACCATTCTTTGCCAGAAAAGTTTAAGCAAGGTAATTTAATACTCCTTAAAAAAAACGCACTTAAATACTCGCAAATGCCCCATGCATTGTTTTGCTAAATTAGTATGCATAAAACACGTGTGAGCTATGTGGTGTAATAATTCCTGAGATACAAAATACTCGTACACCACTGAAACAAGTTCTCGAAAATATGTTCACCCATTTAATGTTAGAACCTTGTACGTCAACTCAAAGTTACTTAGTGAGATTCAGCTGACATTATGAATTATTGAATAGAATTAAATAACGGCTTTGAATAGTAATGCTCAAGTGTCTGAAATACAATGTAGGTACGTAAGACACTTCAAAATATTTTTTTTTTCTGTAAATGTGTAAATGCAATCATTGATTATTTTTTCAGAGAAGCCTTTGTATCTATAAATGTAAGTGCTTTATTATGGTATATTCAGAACGGTAACCAGCTCAAAACATCATACGTCAGGGATTTGTATCGTGTCATAGAGTCAATGATATCTACAGTTCTCCCTATCCTGGTATGGTTTAATTGTACAGAGGTGGAACCAAAAACGGATTTTTTTTTACTAAACATCTATACTTTGTTTAGATAATATTCATGAAAATGTCACGTCTCATTGTTTCCCTTGATTAATAATAACTATCGTAATTTTATTAAATTTTCTAACTTTTAAAAAATATCGTTTCCATACAAAAATGGCATCCGTCGAGGTCTGCCATCTTTGGGAGTAGTTTTCGACAACCTTCTTATCGGGGTTAAGGCTCTCGCAAGTAAATTTTGTTTTATTGATGTTTTTTTGTTGCTTTAAATTAATTAAATAAAAACAGTACATCGATACTATATTTGCAGCACGCTCAAGATTGGAAGGAACTCTCAGTATCGACCTTGTGGAAGACCACCATTCAGAATTGAAACCTTGCTTGAAATGGCTTTAGCCAAAGATGACAGACCCCGACGAAAGCAATTTTAGTATGCTGCAATATAAGTATGTCATTATATTCAGTATCAATATCAGATTTTGTGCGAACACGTTTTCTGCCGTCTGCTTAAAACATTTGCTTTTGATTGATACTTTGTTACGAAATCTTTCAATTTATTCGTTATAGGCCCGCAGTCCCATTTTTAACAGGAAAACGAATAATTTGAACAGATTTTTAACGCATTTACAGTATTTGTTCGAGGAACGAACAAGGGTTGGGATAGCCGTACTTTAAAGGCCTATTCCACACAGATAAAGCATAAATGAAGTCTATAGCTTGTGACAGGCGAATGCGAAAACACAATTCGTAACGTTAATTCACAATCAACTTACCGGGTGGCGAATGGAATCTGCATGGTGAGACTCATCTGTCAGCACTGGGACGGTGATCGTGGTTCATTAGCACTCGTTATTTTAAATTAAATTGCGATAAAATACGTATTAAGTGATTATTCCGATAGATAACCGGCGATGTTGTACACATGGGTTTTGACAGGACGAACGGTTTTTGTGCGACTGAACGGCTCACGGCACTCGGTGGTTATAGCTGACGTGTGCGAATTTTAACTGTACAGTTCAAATTCTGACGATACTATTGGTTAGCACACGGCCTGTCAAATGCAATCGGCGTGACGGAACAGTATTTCATATCAATAAATTTTCTCCGTGCACCCGTTTCTATTCGAAGAACTTTAATCGTGTTGGGCAGAAGTTGTTCCCTTGATGAAGAATGAAGGACAAATCGGTCTTAATTCCATTAAAGAAATGTGTTTACTTTTAAAAAAGTCATGTATCTACTATGGCTTAGGATTTTTACATTATAATTCCAGATTCAATTGCTGTGTCGTTTTTTACGCTTTGTGGTATTTGAATGTTGACCGCATTTACCGTCCGCAGTCCGCCCACTGCCCCCTGGAAACTGGCTCCGGACCATTGGCTAATGACTGATGACTGATGACGGTAGCGAGCAGTGAATTAGATGATTGCCGGAGAGGTACGGAGATGTCACTCAATGTGTTCACGTTACTCGCAACACAAGGCGCTTATCCCACCTACACTCTACTGATTATTGAGTTAGTAAATCCTACATACTATGCATAATACTCACTCACATACTGAGCTAATTGGTTCTCGAATAATGTCAAATACTACACTTATGCATAATACTCACTCTCATACTGAACTAATTGGTTCTTGAATAATATCAAATACTTCAACATTACCATTTGATCTTCTTATTGCGATCCCTAGGTAATATAAAACATACAATTACATTACATGGATGAACGAAAACATGAGACCCAAGATAACTCTTTTCAGATGATTTTTTTTAATGATTTAAACACATCTACACTCTTCATTGATTATCCTGATTATTAATATAACCTAATAACAGCAATAATATAAACATCTCCGAAATTTGGATGCGTTTTATTTATCATTATTATTAGTAGACATTTTCGTTGATAATTTATACAGTTCAATTCTTATTAAAAATGTGGTCAAATTATTAATTTTGACTGCGGGCCTTTAACGAATGAATTGACAGAATTCCTAACAAAGTATCAGTTATAGGCGAATGTTTTATGAGGACGGCGGAACGTGTGCTAATACAAATATTGATATTGAAACACTGATGTTTTATCATGTTCGTGATACTTATTGGGAAAATAACATCTGTTCTCGATATATTCTAAATGACTAATAATATATCAGGAAATTCGCATGCTCGTACAATACCTCCGTGTAATTTCCCCCAGGACCTATGGCATCTTTGGATGATGTAGGTAGCGTCTTCTTGAGGAGAAGACAAGCGCTCTATTGAGGAAGGGAGGATACACAAAGGCCGCCCAGTACCAGTAGTACAAACGACCCATTCTCATGTAACAATTGTCAACAGTGTACAAATTTTGAGCACTTGTTTCCCGACTATGAACCGTTGCCAAAGGCATTAATGCCGCTAGTTCCTGTGAGCATGTTCAATTGAAATACCTGTAGAACAATTACAGCAAATCCACTTGACGCCTGTGCTATAAACGATATAAAGTTATGAATTTTTGTTAAATTAGGGGAATCTATCAAACGGATCACCCGTTTCTGCACAAAGACAAGGGTTTTTTCAAATTTTGAGGCTCTGACCAGAGGTTGCAGTCAAATTCTACAGTGGGGCGCACTTGTGATTTGTGCAAGGTTAGCAGTTGTGTATTATTCGAGTATCTGCGGGCCCTATACAGAACGCCCAGCTTCCGAGTAGCTATCTTGACTCTGGTTCTCTGTTTTATATACCTACTAACACTAACTGGACTATATACTCTTATACAATAGTGACTTCAGGACTATTAGATTCATACGTAGGCACTTTAACACTTTAGTCAAAGTTTAAAAATACCATCAAAGTATTGGCTGTTCTACAATATTCCATCGTACGTAAAATACTGACTTTTGGTCGAGTGGATTCCTACGTACATGACCATAACACTTATTGACATTAAACTATTACATTAATATACTATCATACTGTTCCTACATACTTGAACATCAGAAGTCAGTACCTCAATAAATTCCATCGTTCTGTAGCACTGATCTTCAGCTAATAAACACAGAATAATACCGCAACGAGTACCGACTTTTCCTCGTCTTCCCTTTCTGACCATTGTGTGCTTTTTAATGTCATATTTTTTAAGGTCATCAAATTTTTAAAAAAAAATCAGCATCACCCACAGAAAGAAGAACACAAGAAATGCGAATTTGGCATGTTTCGTGATCCAAAAGTATGGAAAATTTGACCGTAAATTACTAAAACAAGCCTGTGTTTGATCATCATAATGAAATTCAAATGGGATGTAGGAGAGACGGAGCGCTTTCTAAATGAATTATAAACAAAAGGAATCCTAATACCTGGTTTATCAGGACTTATGGACTTATCAGTGGTGACATTGGTTTCTATTCACATTTACATAATAATATATTTCTGGTGTGTATTATCTACTCGGTAGCATCTCCTCACGTGCTTATATTTTATCATATATAATAGTAGTTTTGAGTGATATTCGTTGACAACTGCGCTACAAAGGTCATCAACATGTATGCATAACACAACATTCTTCCGAAACGAACGCTTGTTACTAAAAATACATATTTATTATTGATATTTACGGTCAAAGAACCCTGCACTATCTTGTTTGTAGAATTCAACATGACAATCTAGTGAATACATTACCAAATATTCATAATTTCAAATGCATATTATGATTTATGGTAGCTGGAGGGTATATTTTGCACACAGAGAAAATGAGGAATGCTAATTTATTAATTTTACTTTACTTAATTAATAATACCCCTGCCATAGGTCACCCAAAGTGGTTCGCTACGTTTGGTTATTGTGGTTATTGTGTCAGATTGGGAGAGGCTGGTTTGGGAAGACCCTTTGACCTCCTCAACTGGTCTCTCGATCGATCGCATTGCGCCCCTCTTACCTTCTACCTTCCCGGAACTCCCTCTCTTTCCTTACCTTAAAAAGACACCCCACACAGCATCACTAAATAAGATATATTATTTTCCTCAGGGCCTCCTAAAAATTATATATATATTTTTTTTAATCGTAATTATTTATTTGATGCATGACGTGTTCTATATAATATTAGCAATTTACTAAAAGTTTATCAGGAAACGGCCTGCAATTCAGTTTTAACCGGATTAATAAATGAACAACACTCATTTTTCTACGCGTATCATACGTTTTATAATTTAGGTATCTACTACCTACTAGCTATGCTTTACCAAAGCCATACTTTTTAAGTTCAATACATATATATTCAAAATATGGAATAAACAATATGATGTCTTATCTCAATTTCAATGATATTCCAAAGATCCATCCATTAAAATAGTATTTTTAATCCGAGACTAAATTAATTTAAGACAAAAAACAATGCAAATCTCAGAAGTCGAAAAATATTTTGTTTTGATTTGTAACTACAGGAACATGCAAAGAGATTTTCTGTTTTCCAATTAAGATAAATCTAACGAATATTCTTATGTTCCTAATGAGCTAATGATGCTGCATCAGTTAAGCAGGTTTAAAAGAAAATCTAATACTTGTATTTCGATATACCAACACGATACGCGTACGGCCATTTCGATGATTCATTCCAAATCAATGTCTGGCTAAGTAATTATTAATTAGTGATATGGGAACTAGACAAATAAACGTGTTTGCTGGTAGACTTCATTACGAAATGGGATGACATGTCTAATTTGTGTGACCAAACACTCTTATACGACCAAACATTCTTATACGACCAAACACTCTTATACGACTGAGTGTATTAATATGTGCGTAGTGCGAATAAAATGCGTAGCGAAGAAACTTCCTTTAGGTTACTGTGTAATTTTTATTTCATATGCCTATCTATATATATTGTTATTTTGTCTAATTTATTTTTCTAATTTTATCTTATATTATTTGCGTGATTTCTTTTTGTTATTTCAAAATATGGAATGTATTGAATTGTACTACCCCTGCATACATTCTGGAATATTATTATTTACAAAGGAAATAGTCTATCAAAAGTGTGCAATTATTTTTTTACCTGAAGTCTAAGGAATAAACATTTTTATGATTTCATGACGAAATTATACAGGCGTGAATTTCACATTCCAGAATTACACACGGGTACGTCCATAATTACATACGGATGAAATTGTACGCGGAGAAAATTACGTCTGATGGAATTACGCGCGTAATTTTGTTGTTGTTTTAATGGGTTTACATTTCAAAGTGTGAAAAAGCGTGCTACATAACAAAATAAATTAATTCATCAAACACTTACGTACATGTAAATAACATATTTGTACAAAACAGAAAATTTGTAAAAAATCTCCAAAAAAACTAGGTATCACACACACGCGTAACGTTTGAAACTAACTTGAAAAGGTATTAATCTAACAAAAAATGGACAGTTGTTATTTTAAAATTGGTATGGTAAATTCCAGAGAATGCACATTTAAGCCACCGTATTCCTAAATTCTAGCGATTTATAACAAGTTTATCTTTAACTCTGAGTTTTGAGTTCTAAAATATATATATGTTAATATCTATACTCGTACGTTTGTTATGCCGAAACGTTAATGAACTGAAATTCCCTCGATTAAAAAAAATCTCCAAGAAGGCTCCGAAAATTATTAAAAACACGTTTTGTTCTATTATTTAATATGTTTTGGCATGAGTGTTTTATTAAATATTTTCACCATTTTTGCGTAATTGTTATCGTTTTTTAATATTAGCGCGCTCCCTCTAACATTCGTATTTATATATCTGTCTTTCAACTATCTTTGAGCGCTTACTACGGGGCCTTAAGGCTTATTGAATCTTTAAAAATATGTGATATATATTCTTCACGCAATGTTTTCGGGGCAAAGTATTGTGTGCATCTATTATTTCATGTAGATTATTAAATATTTATAGGTTGGAATGAGTGACAAAAATTGAATTACTGAAAAATGAAGAGGTCAAGCAAAATCTAAAAACCCCATGAATTAACACTTATACCTAATCAATGAACCAAACAAAAACTTTATTTATTTTTTATTTTTTTATTCCTAATTTGATTATTTTCTCAATTACCATACTTCACTTATCCCCGCATTATGGTAGTCGTACATGCATTTTGTAAGAACTAACAAAATAATATTTTGTAGAACAAATAATAAAACATAAAAGAAATGGACCTATTATGGTTAATCAAAATTAAATAAAACATAAATATTATTATAGAAAGCATATTAGAAATAAAAATAAAGATTAAACTGACTATAGAAAATAGAAATAAAAATCAAAATATTAAAAGTAAGATTAAAATACAAAATAATACCAATTATTGAATATCAACACAGATATTTTTGGGACTTCAATATTACAGTGTAAGGGTCATATTTCTCTGATAAAATATTTTCAAACCAGTGAATGAACAGATAGTTCATTAATTAGATTAACTAATATTTGACAACACCAGTAAATGAACCATATAATTCAAATTGTAGCAGTAAAACATATACAAATAATTACAAGACTTAATCTTACAATACTTTGATTAACTGTAAAAAATATTAGTTTCGTGACAAAAGGAAAAACAGACCATATGTCCCACCAAAAATATAATGTCTCTATTGTAGGTTTCGTAGTGCCCTCTCAAACAAAAAATTTAGAAGAAAAAAAAATATCCGTTATCCCGCCAATTTAATTGTTGAGACCAAAAATCAAAGTGAACTTATCTGCACTTTGAGACAAGTATTGCCAGTGTGAAAAAAAATCAATCACAAACTTATAGAACTGAAATAAAAACAAAACTTGAACAGCTCCTTCACAGAACTTGAATTTTTACCTAGAAATTTGATGAATTGTTCAAATTCTGTGAAACAAGCCATCAATTAGGCGATTGTTCCGTCAAAACGAAATGTCGTTTTATTTTCGAATCTGAAATTTATTTAGCCAAATCACATGGTATGATTTGAGATTTTCACTCCCAAAAGTATAAGTGTTTTGTTTTTGGGGTATTATTCCGTGTTACGCTACCTCCTTCTTTAGCCAACGTTTCGGACAGCATTGCAGTGTCCATTATCAGGGCAGATTTGTAATCTGATTTCACATCTGCCCTGATGATGGACACTGCAATGCTGTCCGAAATGTTGGCTAAAGAAGGAGGTAGCGCAACATGGCATAATACCCCAAAAACATATCACTATAAGCCAAATCACACTTTAATCGCTCTACAAATTAAACATTAAAATAAAAATTTGGAGATATGTAATTCCAGTATGTGAAATTTTAGTCGGTTCAATTCTGTTGAGTAATTTAATGCATGTGTAATTTGATCCGTGTATTTGTAGGTACGTATAATGTTTTATAACACCCTGTTTTATGATATGAGGTCAGGTTGTTTCATTCATAGATTTTGAAACCAAATCTTAACTTTTTAATTTCCGTTCAAACAAATTCATAGATTTTTGTCTCATGAGTTGGAATGTGCTTTGTGCAATTTACAAGTGGTAGGAAATTGTATTTCTTTGAACACCTTTGGTTTGGCATTATATTTGTAGAGGAAAAACACTTTGTAGAAACCATCAGAAATTCAGGGCAATACATAAACGTAGATATTGAATTTATACATCTAAATGCGTAAGACATTACATAAATCACCAAGTGAGTACTACTCAGTGTGTCTTTGAGTAGTAAGCTATCGGAAGAGAAAAAATCAGAAGGTTTAAGTGAAATTTAGTATATATTAATATCATATGGGATAATATTATTTGACATCATTCGGTTGCAGGCAGCAGTGGCTTTATCTGCACGTTTGGAATGTTTGTGTTCTTAATTTCCACTTTACTTTCTTTCTGCGTCAGGCTCAACGCGTCATCGAACATATTAATGTCTTTGATATTCAACCAGACAAGAAACTCGAACAAGGTTCCGAGGGACATGAAGAAGGCTGATGAGTAGTTAATGCTGTTCCTCATCAAGGTGGCGTTATAGAGCCAACAATTCCCTTTCTTCGTGCAAGTCTTACCCCAAACCAAACATGTTGAATCTGTAAATATGAAAATTATTCAATTGTAAGACAGATGGACGGATGGACGGAGAATCTAGCCAATCAAAAACTTAAGTCGGGACATGTTTAATTGAATCTGTCATCAGTATAATGTAAAATGTTAATACAGCAAGAACTATAGAATGCGTGAAAATGATTAATGCTTTATTTTATTAAAAAAACTAACCCATTATGTATCCGAAAATGATCGGCCCTGGAATAGTCGCACACAAACTTCTTGCCGTCATTTTAATGCCAAGAGAAACGGTTTTGTCCCGTTCTTCCACACACCTAAAAACAATATTAAAACGAGCACGTTTTCAAAGTTATTTTTCAAACGTGTTTTATAAATATATACAAAGTTTTTGTCATCCTCAACCAGGGAGTATTGGCCTAGTAGTCATATTATTTAACAGTTTTAATCAATTATTAAATAAAAGCTAATAGTTATCTTAAGGATACAAAAAATTTATATATAAAAATGCAAAAATCAGTCATTTAGGATAAAGAAAGATTTTTTAAATATTTATGTTGAGGGATCAAAAGGATTTATAGGCCCTGTTAGGAGTTCTACCGAGCCGAACCCTCTGATATGAAAATATCTGGAGTCGGTGAATTATTTTCCCATTTGATCTCTGGTGAGTTGACGTGTTGTTCTTGTATTGTTTTGTATTTATTTTGCTTATATAATGCACTTGCATAGTGCTGATTGACAGATGATCATTTGTGGAAAAGTGTGTGGAAGGGTTTAGTTTTTCCTATGGAGAAGATTTAACCCGGACATAAAATCGGAAAAGATTAATAGACTTATACCATCGCGGATTTTCCCAACAGGCTTTTTTAAGGTATAGATTTCCAAATTTCATTATTTTGACGTATCTCGTAAGGTTTAACCAGCGTTTTTATAGATTTTAATCTACTTTCTTTAAACATCTATGCATTATATATATAAACCTTTCGGAAAAAATTCTCTAAATGATAGTGAAAACCCCGTAAAAATAATTTGGGTAGTTTAGAAGAACTACTCGCAAAAACAGACAAGCAGGGATAGCGATTTTATTTTATAGGTACTATTTGGAGATTACATGAAATATGTATCTTATGAAGAAGAAGAATACAACGATTCTGTAAAAATAATATTTGATTTTCTGTGTGTTTTATAAACATACCTTAAGGTTACTATGAAATTCGAAACTTTTCTAGACGATCTGAAGAACTTGAGGGTGCAAATCAAAACCAAGAATATGATAAATTGGCGCATGCAGTCCACATCACATGAACCAGATGTGGCTGATCCACCAAGGTATTTTTCAGCCGATAAATAATGTTCCTCATCTAAGAATGTGTTCAGACATGAACAACTGTTGAAAACCTGAAAAAATCACAAGATGGGTTTTACAAAGAAGCAAAATATGTCATACATATCAAAAGATGGGTTGTACAAGGAAGAAAAATATGTCATACATATCACAAGATAGGTTGTACAAGGAAGCAACATAATAATTCTCATTCGCCTCCATTTCTGTTGCTATAACAGAGCTGTGAAAATGTTTGGTTTTATTGTAAGGATTTTCAACGATTTAAAACATATTCCAAATTCTGTACCCATCTCTCGTTAGAAGCATTCTAGAATATAACTCTTCAATTTGCTCATCTGTCTTTAATAATCAAATTAATGTAATTGAAAGAATCCAAAACAAAAGGCTTAAGGTGTATTAATTTTAAATTTCAACAGAAGATGAGCTTTTTTGACATTCATTGAAGTTAAGTCACAGAAGAAAAATACTTGATCTTATATTTTTATATAAAATTGTAAATGATCAGTTGGCGCCTTGATATATTAATGTTGATTCACTTTCAGGTTCCTCCGATTAGATCAAGGTTTCCTAGTATGTATTATTGTAACAATTATACTACGGTTTCAGGTTATAATTCTGTACAAAATAGATTACCCATCATTGGTAACTCGTATGCTATGTTGGCTGATGTTTTTTTATTAAAAAAAACACTAAGCCTCTATTAAAATATAAATCTATACTGATTCAACATTTTAGTAGTGCATATTTTACGAAAAACTAAAAAACTGCTTTTTTGTTTTTGTTTCTTCTTCATTGTTTTGAATTTTTAAAATTTTTAATTTTGTTTTTTAATATAAGTAGCAACTATTTAAACATTGTACACAAATATATGATGTTAAATTAATAATGTATTTCTTAGTCCTCCTCACTAGGGTGACCTGTGCTGAGGCGGACTAAAGTTATTCATTTCTGTTTTATTAGTTAATTACTTTGTACAAATATGTATTATTTTTCCTTGTTAACCCTTCAGGTTTTAAAATATTTTTACCAGCAAGTTCCAACGACATGGTGAAATTTCATGGAATTTCGGAATGCTCCCAAGGTATCTAAAATGTGCTACATATTACTTATTGTCATTAAAAGAATTATCATTTTAGAAATTGGATAAAATTATCGTTGCAATGTTTGTATTTGAAATAAACATTGATCCAATATGATTTGAGATATTCACGGCCAAAAGTATTTTTTGTGATTTGTTTTTGGGGTATTATGCCGTGTTGCGCTAACTCCTTCTTAAGCCAACGTTTCGGACAGCATTGCAGTGTCCATCATCAGGGTAGATGTGTTATTTGTAAAAATTATTTTCCATTATCAAATATGAAAATGTTAACAAAAAAAGTTACCTTGACATTTTGACTCAGAACGTCCATAATTTGGTAAGAATTCGATATTCATATAACATATTCCTTTTGTGTGAGTAATAAGTGAGAAAGTATAACTTCACATTTTATGCTGCTTGTACAAAAAAAAAAAATTTTTTTTTA
This sequence comes from Hesperophylax magnus, assembly GCA_026573805.1. NCBI lineage: Eukaryota > Metazoa > Arthropoda > Insecta > Trichoptera > Limnephilidae > Hesperophylax > Hesperophylax magnus. The sequence continues at coordinate 14,546,396 of JAIUSX010000049.1, forward strand.
CTTTCAACTTAAAAAAAATCCGCCAATTTGTAAACGCGCATTTTGACATTTTTTTAAATTTATATCAATGTAATTTTGTATAAATATTTCATAAAAACTGACAAGAATTATTATCTACCTTTCCAATAACGAAAAGAGGACCTTAAAAAATAATTTTAAAATGTATGGACGCCCCAGTATTATCGGTCCTTCAGAGGCTATAATGAAATATGATGTTTGTGACTAGTAATGTCCTTCCGAGGCCTGAAGGGTTAACTTATATAATCTTAAAATTTTTCATTTGTTTCTATATTGTTTTATGACTATCAATAATTTTCATGCATGTAAATGGTACTTGTGCCTTAAATTTTAAATAAATAAATTTCTTCCGACAAGATTTCCATTGTACCTCTTTTTTAACGAAATATTTTTTTTCAAATAAGGTTACACTGGTCAGGTCACTTACTGGTTTCCCATTGTCCCCAGCGTACTGTTGAGTGCAGCCTGCATGACAAGCCGAGATATATGTCTCTTTGCTCCCCACAGAACACACAGGAGAAAACTTTGCGTAATCACACCTGCAATTGGCGTTGCACGACATGTTGGTGACAATCCTGGAAAACGGATAATCAATTAATTTGAATGTATATATATATATAAATTAAAAATAATACAAAACAAAATGAACCTTTGTCTGTCCAACTGGGAAGGATTCCCGTTCTAATTATGTTAACAATTTGAACAATTCATTAAATATCTATGAAAGATTTTTTCAATTTGTTATTATTTCAGTTCAGTCAAGTAACTAGCCTATAATGATATAATAACAGAACTTGAATAGTATTTTCACATAACCCGAAAATGAACGTTAAAAGTTTATTTATTTATTTATTGCATCTCACTATACATAAAACACTTTTTTTCACATAAAAATCAATCTCACTAGGACTAAGCCTGTATCGAGGTTAACAATTTACATTTGATTGAAGCAAACATAAAGTAATTCTACATACAAACACAAAATATTTCAAAATTAAAGAAAAAATGAGTATTAGATGTGTTACCAGATGGGTAATTTGACAGTATATTGTAACAATATTTGAACCATAACTAATTATTGATCATTATTTAAAAGAAGAAGCAAAGTAGATAATAAAGACAGATAGGGTGACATTCAGTTTTTATATTATATATACATTCATTTCTGGTTCGATTCTGGTTATAGTTCTTTGACGGTGGGATTGTTCTTTGAACGTTCATAATATTTAATTTCTTGACTTACTCTCCGTTTTTTATCATCGGAATCCGTTCATCAATCGCTGAGCACCCGATTAGTGAGTATCCTATGACTGCCATTACAGTAATCACGCCAGTCACAACATTCCACAAGGCCATCTGTTTGGCCCTCGGCTTGAACCTCTGTAAGATTATTCCAGAGATGATAGAACCAAGGGCAGAGAAGACAAGCCCAATGGAACCCGTCACCAGACTGGCCACAGAGGAGGATTGCCTGTATTGGGTCTCGATGTACTTAGGGAGAAAGGTTCCGTAAGGCGTGAATCCAAAAACAAAACAGACGGTGGACAATACACTGTACACGAAGATGGAATTTTTAAATAGTCTCTTTATTGCACCAATCATGTCTAGAACAGAAAATAGTTTCAAATTATGTCTTTTTGGACAGTTTTTTTTAAATTGTGTTTCAGTGGTATGTGACCCATAGAAATTGTTATAACTCCGGGTTTGTCTCACAACTCTATAAATAAAACTCCCGGGGTCATCAAAATACTTTTTTGTGATAAATAACAATTAGCTAGAATTATTATTAGCATGCGGTTGGAATGGTTCTAGGCCTCATCCTCAGGTTGCAAAATAATTTATTATAGACTCAATACCTGCATTATCGACAACTATGTGCTATGTATGGGTAACCTCTTTTTACTACCTAGTGACATCTACAAGCAACCTCTTAAACTACTCTCTAGGATATCACAGAAATGGATTAATATTTGCATTGGTCATGCTACGTAATGTAAAAAAAAACGTACTAATTATTAAAAATATTAATTTGTTTTAAATGTTTTTATTTTATTTTTACAAGGACATGTTTTCAAATTCCCGCTGCATTATTAATTATCTGGCCGTATTGATGAGGTCAGAGTCCTTGATATTTGATCCCAACCACCCACCACACCCACCCACCCAACACCCATAAGAAAGAAGGAGAACAAATAACGGTTACACCACTGATATGTTGACTGAAATATGTACCTTTAATTGAGGGCTGTATAACCTCCTTCTTTTCAACAAGTTCTTTCTTTTTCCAAAGTAATTCTCTTCGTGCTGCTGCTCTGGGAAGTTCCCTGGGTAGCATGACCATGGCAGTTGAGGTTAAACCAAGTATGGTGCCCAGGAGCAGCCAGCCAATCCACCAGGCTCCCAGCCATCGAGGATCCGAGTTGTCAATGATCGGAGTAAGTCCTGGTGCTACGTACATCTTCAGAAATATGGAGACCAGGGAGTAGCCTATCGTCGGTCCCAAAGTTCTAATAAAGAATGCTAAACCTGTAATCAATCTAAATATGTAAGTAAATAATTTATTTGATGGTAAATGTTTCCAAATAATAAAAATATATATTTTTTGGAATAACTTTATTGAGTAAAACCTCAAATTGTAATATTTAATTATTGAAGACAATATTAGCGATTTCTAAACGAAAAGATAAAGATAGTTGCCAATAAATAATGTGCGGTGAAAAAATGAAGACATTGTTGGTAGTTCTTATTCGAAGTATGATACAGTTAAAAGTGACCGAAGCGGATAGGGTCCAATTAGCTCAGTGGTAGAGCGGTGCCCCGACAAGGCAAGGGTCCTGGGTTAGAGTCCTAGATGTGACCGTATCCTTTTCTGATTTTTCTGTTTCAAATTTTCGTTTAGAAATCGCTAATTTTGTCTTCAATAATTAAATAAAAAATTATGTAAATAAGTATTCAAACTAGTTTGTTAATTATTTTGTGTTTTAAATTAAAAATAGTACTGTCATATATATTTTTAATAGTAAAACACACTTGCTTTTAAAATTATTTAAATTTTTTCTTTATTCCGTGTTTTTTGGTAATTACAATTTTTGGGTATGTTATCACCAAACTAGGCACATGCCCGTGTTGTTGTGGTTGACTAACGAATTCAATTTTATATTTTACTATTTCAATTTGTATAGTAAGTAAATTCTGTTTAATACGTATGCAGGACAGTGTAATAATGCGATCAAAGTATTATGGCATCCAAGTTGCAAAATAAACACAGCAAACACATAAGAATTAAAATAAATCTAGGTACACTACATACATTTAATTAATTGTCTTTTGTGCCATCAATTATACACATGTTATTGTAATACGTTACCGTATGAGTAAAAAATGAGTGTGGACTAACTTATGATTCCTGGAATTTTTGATTTCTTGATGTTATCGTCCATGTAGGAGTACCCCAAATTGTAGTATAAAGTACCCCCAATACCCATTATCAGCTGAGCAGTGAACCAAATGGCTACAGGCGCACTGCTCACCTCTCCCAATTCACACCCGTTAGCTGAAAACAGAGAAGCAGAGGTTGATTCACTTATTTTTTGTTGATCACGTAACAAAGCTCATAAACCAGAAATTGTTTGTAGTTTTAATAATCAAGTTTTTAATTCAAATGTTCTTTCAAAGTTAGTAAATAAAGTTCAGAAATCATAAATATTATGTTATTTTTGTCTGGTATGGATTGGCACAAATTTGATTGACCCTTCGCTGTCATCCGAGAAAACTTGAATCGCAGATAATGAAAAAGTCATTCATTTTTAATTTATGTATAATTCCTAATTCTTAAGTAGAACCGCAATTGCCCCTAGTTAAGGCGTAACTTAATGCTAAAACACTATTTTCGATGTATCTTTACTACGAATCAGTTTACACTACGAAAACCAAAAAATATTCTTAGGTTAAATTGAAGACTTTCCTTTCCCTTGAAAAGTAAATTTGTTAAGTACTTAAAAATAAACGTAAACTATAAAAAAAAGTATTTTTTCATTAGAAATGTATGAACGTGCATAAGAAACATAAAAAATACGATATTATGGGAAAGATTATTTGTGACGGTTTCTTTTTTTTATTTCTTATAAAAATATTCAATAAATAAATAAAAAACACTTGAAATTCGCCTTTAATTCGTTTGTTCTTACTCCTTATGCGTGGAACCAGAAACATCACTCTGGATTAGTTTACTGTCGTAAAGTAAAGGAAGCTAACACATATTTATTATTTTTAAATGTTATTTTTCCTACTATGTAGCTTAGAAGTAATGCAATCTTATCGGCTCTAACGGAGTTACCGCCAAACAGAAAACTTTTTTTAAATTTGTTGAAACAATGTTTGAAATAGGGATGGAACACAATGACATAGATAATCCCTCTTATCTCACCTGTTGAGTTGCATAGTTGATTATTCTTCTGCGTTTCCGTCGAGATTTTGGACATATTAACTTGATAGTCACTTCCATATTCATAAGTGAGTTGGAGGGCATCGTCTCCGGGACCGAATAGGAAATGTGGAACGGCGTTCAGAAAGCAGTATAGAACGACAGTAGAAATACCAAATGCTAACCACCTCGGTCTGTGGCCTGCCCCAGCGTAATAGCTGACAATAATGGATCCCAATAACTGCGTTATATCGTTGCCTATTAAAATGAACCCTGAAATCCAAGAGAAATTCAATCAATTTGGATAAGAGTAATTAAAAGAGAATAATAATTGTAGAAAATATTATAATGCGATCCTGGACAGTGGATATATTACTATTCTCTACAATTATTACATTTCCATAGATTAAAATGGCAACATGGATAATTTGTGATCAAACTTTAAAAAAATTAAAGAAGATATAAGGTTCATCAGATAAAGGCACATAGTAAAGAAGAAACTATCTTTGTTATTTGGTTATAAGCCTCGCCACTTGCGCTCTGTTGTAATGGTGTAACAATCTATTTGAATTCCGATTTTCCTGGATGAATTGGTGCAAATCTTATAGAAGCGGAAACTAATGATCCAGCTGAAACACGGCACAAGGGCTCAATGTCGATAAAAATGCATTTTGTCAACTTTTGGTGGAAATCACGCATAAACGCGCGGATACACACGCAAATTCTCTGAAATTGGATAATATTACAACAGCTCAGTTGTTAGCGCGGTTGACTCGAGTCCTTGGAGAGGTAGGTTCAATCCTCAGTCAGACAAATATATTTTTTTAAATTAATAATTGAGTAGGGTTCAATCTTAAGTCAACCAGAATATTTTTATTTTAATACCTACATATATGGATAAAAATAAATGTATTAAGGTAAAAAAACTTCGTTTTTCAAGGGTTGATTTTTTATACTTTAATTTTTAGCTCAACATATCACATTTATTAATTTAAAATCTAACCTAAATCTAGTCTTAACTTACTCTTTAAACTTATATCCATTCTCATTTCAGCTATTCTGTTGTTGCAATTTAAAACCCTTATAACGATCGCAGCGCTCTCAATTTGTCTACTTTAAATATCAGACAGTACGAATAATTTTAATTATTTGGATTATTTATTTTTATTTTTTTAAGTGCAGAAAGTTTAATGGAGCATATTTTTCTATAATAATATACAATATGTAATCGAAACTCACCCATCGTTCTGCTAGGAAGTTTAAATCTTTTCTCCATCGTTGTGATAGTTCCACTAAAATAGGCACTGGAAGACCCGAAAAACATTCCAGAAATTGCATACAAAAAAAAAAACATTTTCTCAGTGGCTAATTTTTGTAGAAACTTCCCTTTGAGTATCCATATTCCGCAAGATGTGTCTTCGGTGATGGGCATCTCTTTGTAAAACTTATCCAACTCTAACTTCAACATCTTTTTCTTTTCTTCCACACCTTTTTCATCATTATCTTGTGACCCTTTACGAGAATCTTTTTTACCAAGAGCTATTAAATTATTTTCTGTCATTTTTCTTCTCAAATCCCACTAATTATATATAATTTAATTTATTTTTAGTGTTATGAGTGTCTTATTATGTTTGTATTTTTTATGTGGAGGTATTGCACAACAAACACCTTAAACCTGCTATGAAAACTTATTTTGTTAATTTAACGCGCTGCGATTAACTAATATTGAATGTTTATAACGTATTTATCTTCAATTGTGAAATTTCAACACCACTGCATCATAAATTTCGTTCAGTACAGAGAAAAAAACAAGTTGCGAATTACACTCAGACGTGCAACGTTATGTACAGCTTTGAATTATTAAAATATTTCATTAAATAATCAGCATATTTTAAATTTTAACTCAAAAGTAAAATTTTTACCACACTGAGTCGAGGGACATAGCAATGGGGAAAAATGATAAAATTATGAGGGATCACTTGGTTGTAAAGGTGACCCAAAAATAAATTCACGCACTAAACATGTTGAGAGATCACTTGATCTTCAATGACTGTTTGTATTTCGTTTAAGCAAATGCTAAGTGGAAAATGTTCTATTTCCTAGAATGGATAGACGTTACATCTCCACACGAGATTTGGTTCGCAACTGATCTTCAAATGTTGAATTGACTTCTATTTACAGGGTTAGATGGAAAAGAGAACCCATGAAAAAATAATTCATAAAAAAATCAAATCCACAGTAGCAATGTATTACAATATTGCCGTTCCTTAGAATTTTGATCAAAATCGCGCGTTTCTAATAGTCCAGGAAAATCCGTTGGATACTTAATATTTAGGTCCTTTGTCCACAGGGATTCGCAAGTTTCCGATACTAAACGATTCAAGTATCCTGGCGACTATTGCCATAAATCTGCGCCGAAGTTCGTACATAGTATGAAGTCACACGTTGCCGATATTTTATATTTTATAACTCGTCGGCGTCTCCGGTCTCCTGCGACCAGCCGGTAGGTCGTCGCAACTCGCAAATTCTAAACTTTATACATGGCGTCACTTGTATCAGATATTTTGTAACAATGCGTGTGCTTCAGATCAATTCTCTAAAAAAAGTCTACTAAAATGACAGTACAAAAAATTTCAGCCACAGCAACTGTTTAGTTGTGAGTGAGGTAGTGGCATTCCAGTTTTGACGTTTCGAGAATTCAACAATGATTATGATTGATGGTGACACGGGACTCGTGATTTCAGTAGTGACATGTACGAACGATCTGCGACAGTTATTTGCTACGTAAGTACACGACATAAGTAGCTTGTTTATCTTTATTTTGTTTTAGGCGCCACATTTTATGTTCGTTGTTAGGCTCTCAGACAGCAGGTTGAGGTAGAGGTGGACTCACTGAAAAGGGTTGGAGCTGGATGAGAAGACCCCAGGATTGCAGATGATTTGCTAGGCAAATTCCAGTTGAGTAAGATTAGTATTTTTAAATATGAAGGTACATATAAGAAGAAACGTTTTTTTGTGGCATAGACTATAAATAAAAAAAATATTCCAAAAAACTTCTGACAAATGTAACGCTTTTCTTTTATTGGTTTCCATCCGAAATTTAATCTTACAGGGACATCCTTTATAGTGACAAATGACATTTTGCAATGTACGTACTTTCAGCACTTTATATGATAATAAACCGAGCATTGGTAATTATTATTCATATAAAGATTTCCATGGTGTACACGAATATGTCCTTCAAAGTGCACATTTAAAATACTGAGTTTTATAAGCTATTCATATAATTAAAAGCGGAGTCCCATAAAACCGCTTAAGTCCAGAGAACGTGAAAGGGTCGGAAGGGTGGTGGAAGGAATATATTTTCATAGACTTGTTGTAAATTCCCTCTCCCCTCCCCACAACACACCCCCGCCACCCTGCCGCGGCTGACCACGTGACTATCCAAAAGCTTCATTTCATTAATATCCTCCTACATATTTCTGTTCGCACGCCAACAAGGTGGTTTTAAAGCTTTTAAATAAACCATGGTTGTCCACCAGTATTCTCTATTAAGGGCGTATTTTTATGTTGATGTTGACAAGCATACTTGACATATCTTTATTATTAGGTAATATCATTTTTAGAAGATGCAGTTATTATAATATTAATTTATGGGATCTTTCAATTCAACTAAATCATGTACATCGAAGGAGATGAGGGCTGTCTTGCCACGCACTCCTCGCTTCATTCACATTCATATATTATCGTCTCATACGTATACTTATGTTATTCTGATTCTTGACACGACCCACTGTGTTCCGTTTCATACAAGCTAGACGGAAAAAACTCTTTTATAATTATAAAGTGTTTGGAACCCTCTTGTGGGGAGTATTTAATCTGAATGTATTGAAAATTTGGGTTGAAAGTGATTAATTATTTTTTTTTCTCAAAAAAAAAAAAAAATGGAATTAAATAATTAATACCGTATTTGAGGTTTTTAAAGAAAACAAATTTAAACAGTAAAAAATATGTCTATTTTGACAATCATAAATAGGTAAAAGCACAGTCAGAAAATATAATACAAATCACGAAACAATTGCGAAAGTATAAATAAATAATAAAAAATAGCTAAAAAATAATCAAAACAATCATTATTACTAATCTAGGAAAACAATTCTAGTCATATTTAGCAACAGAACTTAATAAAAACAAGCATTAGTTGCAGAAAGTACAGTCAGAAAATAAAATAATAATATCAAAATTTATACAAGAACAGTAACGAACCAAAAAATTATTGCTTATCTAATAAAGTGCTATCTGAGTCATTTGCAGCGAGAAAAATTAACTGCACATAAACATCTTTAATTTTTTTTAAGACAGAGTACAGGACCAATAGATTTGTGAGAAAGTGCTTAAACATAATGCTTATTGAAACTAGATGCTATCTGAGTTATGTTCAATTGTGTTCTCGACTCGGAATTTGGTGGAACGAGTAAATTTAACACTTCAGAGGGAAGTGAGCTCGATTTTTTTCTTGGAACCTCTCTAAAACTATTTATTATTGGATCTGATGTAATTAATAGCATGGTTAACATATCTCTATTTGTTGATGTTCGGTCGATTTTTCTGGTGTGCAATTGCCTAAATCTTCTACAGTCTTTATTTCGCGCCTCTTGCGCCTCTTCTGACAGCTGCCCAATAGGTACAATGCACGAACTAATCACATTAAATGAATGGTATAATAGTTTATGAACAGTTGGTGGCATGGTATACCAATCATATAGGTTAAGATATAACTCCTTAGTGTCATGCACATACTCTTTAAAATGTTCGATGTCAATGCTATACCCAGAAGCTATTCTACTCAAAATTATGCACAACCTCTTGATGAGCCCCGCATCTACACCCGTTATCTCGGCACTCTTTTCGTGCTCTCGAAAAAACCGCCTTGCCGTGTTATCATCATTTGTGTTGCTAAACCTAGGGTTTGGCTTATCTACAATTAATCCCATTTCACTTTTAAACCGTTCCTGTAATTCTTTTTTTCTAATACTTAAAATTAGTTTATTTGCATCTCCTCTGACTTTCCAGCATTTGAGTTGTATTCGGTAAGCGATATGCAAAAAACGTTAAAAATTTTTTATCCAGGCATGCAATGTAGATAAGCCGAAGGAATAAAATTCTTGTCGTGGAACTCTATTGATAACCGTAGTATTCACTGGGTTTGGCACCACAAATATAACACGACATAGTCGACTTGTTTCCGGTCATTAAATTGCAAATTTTGCCATCTACCATAGTTAATAACATTTTAAATTTTACATTCAAATCTACACCTTCAATGTTAATTCTAAAATTTATCAAATCCGATAGGCTGCGATCCACTTTTTGATTATATTCAAAGATATTAACTGTACTTGGCTTTTCAAATTTTTTTCACTGCTTGCACCGAGATTTTGACGTTCAAATTTACTTAAAATATGATTATATATTCCCTGAAACCTATCTTTCTTGGGGAAACTTCTCCACGTCTCGAACAATTCCTGCCTGGAAATCTGGTAGGTGGTGCCTGTGAAATGACAAATTATGATTGGTGAGCATTAATGAGCAAAAATATCGAAACTGATTTGAATAGAAAATTAATTGTTCAATCTACAAAAAAAAAATCACGGAACCTTATTGATACTTTATCCGAAATAAATTCTCGAGAAGTTAGAAATTGAATATTTTTAAACCACAAAAAGACACAAAAGTTAAACATTTTTTTAATAAAAAACTGTAATGTTTTATACTTAAATTTTACAATTATATCATACTACATACCTTTCAAAGTAGCCTCCATTTTTTTAGAACCAAAACAAAATTCTTTAAACACATAAACAACCTTACAGCTCGCGCGACAAGATGCGAATAAAAGCAACTGATAATTCATTAACTAATTTACCTAACTTTAGGGCTCTGGTATGAGTCAACCCGTGCATTAATTACCCCAATTACAAAAGCATTTGTCACACTAACTACCTGTTAATACCTCCATGACGTCATTTTTCAAGAATTCCAAAGTGAGTTTTTTCCGTCTAGCTGTATGAAACGAAACACAGTGCGCGACCCGACTAGGGTATTTGATTTACGTGACTGTGCAAAGTCTTCCTCGGGCGTCCACTACTCCTTTTACCACTAACTTCCATGTCATATTATGTCTTCAATACACTTCTTTCTTCAAACCATTTAAAAGTCTTTTTATTTCATAGTCTTTGTATTATTAGAATCTCCTCAATTACCACGCTAATAAAAAGTTATACTATGCATTAAAAAAATACCATAAACTGTGGTTTAAGCAAAGGTTAAGGTATCGAATTTCGTCCTCGATAAATAAATTCAAAACCTTTCTTATTCTTCGTCTTCTGGTGTTTTCTACTATCGGAGGCTGAATATCATCGGATCAATCTCTAGCCAGCGAAATAAACATCATAATGCAATTTATTAATTATCAGAAAAAAATTATGACGTTCCCAGTAAAGCGGGGAAGAAAGCAACACAGTTGTCAATGTAGGGGGAGATGAGTGTTTGCAGTATGTAATATGTATGCAGCAGGTTGGTTGCGTTGGTCAAAGCGGTACTTAACCCCGCATTATATAAATAGTGAAAAGTTGCCCCCATTCCCTCCCAACGCCGCACCGCTTTATGGCCAGAGGGACAGATTGGCAGAGATAACAGGAAAACTAGTCGAAAGGGTGAAAAAGTGTTAACTCTCAATGTCAGTGTTATTTTCTTCTTAATAACTTCAAAGCTTTGGAAGTTGCATCCATATCCACATATCACAAATATATCAGTTGTAACTTGTAATATTTGAGAGTGAAAAGGACGATCATTTTTTTTTGTATTTTTATAAATATTACTAGCTACTCACGGAGAAAAATTACTAATATTGATTTTTTTTATTTTATATTTTCCGACTTTATGTCCGGGTTAAATCTTCCCTACAGGAAAAACTAAACCCTTCCACACACTTTTCCACAAATGATCATCTAGTCAATCCACACTATGCAAGTGCATTGTATAAGCATAATAAATACAAAATTATACAAAAACAACACGTCAAATCACCAGAGATAAAATGGGAAAATAATTCACCGACTCCAGATATTTTCATATCAGATGGTTCGGTTCGGTAGAACTTCTAATTGGACCTATAAATCCTACAGATCCCTCAATATAAATATTTAAAAAATCTTTCATAATCCTACATGTATTTAAAATGACTGATTTTTTATTTATAAACTCTTCAAATTAGATTTCAGGCCCTTAACGAATGAATTGATAGGTTTCCTAATAAACTTTTTGTAAAATACGAATATATCGTTTATTATAACATATCCAAGCGCATGAACACATGTTACGATACATTCGGAATTTACTAAAAGTTTATCAGGAAACGGCCTGCGATTCCGATTTTAACCGGATTGGCAATATTTTTTGATAAACTAGCAATGCTTATTTTTACTAAGAACGCCCTGACGTTCATTTTTCAGTTTCTACTCTCTAGGCCTGAAAAAGAATGTTTTCAATCGACTATTTTGTTTTCAGAAACTACATAAAAGGTGTAAAAAATAATAAAAATATTCTTTAAACCTATTAGAACTCTTTCTACCAAGAACGTATCTTTTAGTATTGGAATTGGTCGATACAAATCTTAGCAAGCATTCAGTCTAATTACGGATCAACTCACTTGACTTTCAAAAGAAATCAAAAACATCTACGGTTTTAACCATATGAAATTTATTTTTATAAGCAATAATTGTTCGCCTGAAACACTCATCCACATTGAAAAAATCTTCTGATAAAAAATACATGACGCCAACGGGACTCGATTTGAAACTCGAGTCCCGTTGGCGTCATGTATTTTTTATCAGGAGATTTTTTCAATGTGGATGAGTGTTTCAGGCGAACAATTATTGCTTATAAAAATAATTGTTATCCTTTGTGCTATGCATAAATAAAATCTTGTAAGAAAGACTGACCTGAAGGCCTCAGCACGGGCAAGCCACCCAGTGAGGCCTACATTACTGGAAAACTTAAAATGTAACAAATATTGTACCAAATAAAATAAAATAAATAAATAAATCCTTCTTGTACCTGGCTTCTGTGCAGTTTAACAGATCCGCTACATCAGCGTACCTGTTACTTACTAACTTCATGTAATTTAGGTACAAGCGAGTGTTTGAAATGCTCAGTCTTGGAAGTGTTACAATTGTTACACATGTTAGAAACATTACCTTAGAAACGTAAACAAAATTAGTTATTTCTCTTCTTCTACTTAAAACCCTCATTTTTATGAGGGTGCTTTTTACATTGGTAGCGATATTGGGGCAGCTTTCCGGCAGACTCGTTACTGTTTGGCTGCTAAGCCGCGGGGGCGCCAAGTGGGGCCCTCCATCGACCCCCGCCCACTGCCCCCGGTCGCCACGCAGTACACGGAACTACTTTAATTCGCTTAACCAAATGTCGCTTATTGACTGTTTACCGACGCTTTGGCCCACCGCACCCGCGTGCCCGTGTGTATGCGGCCTAAGTAATGAGCGCTAGAGTAATCCAACATATTACCCTGATCAATGCAATATTATTTTTTTTTACAAATCACAATATTTATCACGACTACTGCTCCTAACCGTCTGGAACCAGTGAGGTTATGGCATCCCCAATTGGGGTGTGTTGTGAGACGAGAAATCTGGTCACCACACACGGCCAAAACCATTTCAGGCATGGTTTCGAATATGGTGGTGGTCTGGTGGTACTACTAGGGTACTTTTACACTGAAAAAGAATTTAACAATTTAACCATTTACATTTCAAAATTTGCGTTGAGTGCTGAGTAATGCTCGTGAAATATAGAGACTTAGACCTCACGCCAAATTATACTAAACGAAAATGATAACCACTCGTAAAAAAAGATCAGGTGAATTATTATGTTAAAGGATTTTTGGAGGTACAGAAAAATAGGTACCGCCGCCCGGGGACTATTTATTGGATAACTAACACCTCTGTCACAGGTCACCCGAAGTGACTTTGGCGTGCAGTTTGGTGACTTAGCAGGGGGGCCCGGGTTCATCAAGTGAGATTTGATGGTTCAGGTCTTAACGGCGGATGCGTCTGCCCACCTGTTGTGTGGCGGGCCGGATCGAGAGAAACTGGTTGAGGGAGGCCTTTTGACCTCAACGGCCGGATTCTCTCGACCCATCGTCTTGCCCCACTGTTGAAGGATTCATACGTCCGTCATTCCCGGACACTTTTCCTTAAAAAGACCCTCTACACACCATCCTTTAACATGGTATAGGCCGTAAGGGAAATTATATTCCTCCGGGCCTTCTGTGTGGGGTTTCTGTAAAAAAAAATTAATTAAGAAAAATAATATTATTTTAAGGCAATGTGATAAAAAAAAATCCGCCGCCTGTAGATGTTTAAATCTAACACATTTATTAATTTGACACCCAACCCTTTCTGATTTTGACATTGTATAACCCTCTGGCAAGATTTCTTAATTATTCGTAAAGCACTCACTGCACTCCCTGAATAGGATGTGTAAGATTATAAAAATAATATTATTCTTAGTTGATCTAAAACTTCAGTGCCATCTAGTCAAAAAAAGGATTGAAAGATATTTATCATTTTATTTATAAATCTTTTTTTTTCTTCATATGAAGCGGTTACTTTGTGATGTGACATTATAATTTAAAATTAAACAATAACTTTGTAAACATCACTTAATGATTAATAAACGTGATGTTTACAAAGTTATTGTTTAATTTTAAATTATAAATCTTTTCTTGCTTAAATCCCCGTATCCCTACTGTGTACTGTACTAAAATATCTATGGGATGTGTGGGATTGTGTGAATACAAGAGTCCCAACTGCTCCCAACTGTATAGAGCAAGTAAGACTATGGCATCCCCAATTGGGGTATGTTTTGAGGCTGAAGATTGATGGGATAAAAGGAAGGTGGGGAAGTACCTGACTATTTAGATCTGGACACCAAATTAATCATGGTTTTGTGCGAGGGCGTAAAACCATAAAGCAGTAGCTTCCAACGCAAGTATACCATATATTATTTTAAATTAATAACACAAATTAATCAAATGAAATTTACTTGCGCACGCCGGTATTTGAACCTTTGGCTTGCTGTTCAAGAACCACGGAGGCCGTCATAATAATATGTTAATATTTGGCTAATTTATATAGCGCCGTTTTCGTGAGAAATCACCTCAAGGGCGCTGTAATGTTAGTAATGTTGTACTAATTAAGGAGGTATAACACAAACGAGAAATCTCTTGAACGCGCACACAACACACATGTACATATTTTTTGTATTATAAAATACACATTGAATACTCTAACGTGAGTCACACTTGGAATACTTAGTTTCTGCTTTGACACATTATAGATTGCGGCAGGTACGGTGCGATTCGTAGCTGAAACTTAGATTGATTTCTTGCAATGAGTTTTTAAATTTTCATATTATTTTTATTTTTATACGAGTAAGGTAGGGTAGGCAGTGCTTACGTGCCTGCATGGAATGCACGCCTCCTTACCTCCGCACATTTTGAAACGAAGACCATTATTATTATTTTATAGTTTTCGTGTTGAACGATGTCGTTTTCCCTTCCTATACCTATCGAAACGATGACCAAGGACACTCTCGAAAGATAAAATCCCTTTTGACGGCATCAAGTTATTTCATTATTAACAAAAATGTATTAATTTGTTATCTTTGATGTAATGGTCTTAAACTAGATACCTTCAAATTATAATCTACAGTGATTTCTTGCTTCATATTTTAGCTTCCCAAACATATACTGACACATTTCGCAAACGTCATTTCAATGATTGTGATTTACCAAAAATTTATTTACCAAGCTATTTTATTTTTATTAAATTCACGTTAGTTTGTTGCTGAGATGAAAAGAGAAGTAGTACTTAATAACAGTTGTACAAAATATATAGTAGATAATGAAAGCATCTATTATATTCAGAATGAAGTACGAGTATGATTTCTTTACGCTACATTATTTATGTAAATTCATTTCATTTTTACAATGGAACTTAATTGTAACGCAAACCGCCGAGGTTTAAGAGCTTTTATTTTTCCATTCCCATTCCCATTTTTAATTTCTTTCTTAATCCACCGCCCTCTCACCGTAAAAACATCTTCTGAATAAACAACACAAAGAAAAACACGTTTCACTATGCAAACGATCCGCGGGACATTTTTAATTTAAAAAGCTTTAATTTTAAGAGTCTTCGATTAACTAACAAGGAATGGGCGCCATCTAGGGATTATAGCTTCGAGTATAAATATTCGTTAAGATTCAGACGCAAACCGAAAAGGGTCATAAAGTCCAGTGTTTAAAACAAGGCCACCTCAATAAAAAAGTTCAACCATTCTGTATATTTTTATCACCACGTATAGGGCAAGATTTGCTCTTATAATTAGCAAAGCTTTCGGTTGTTTTTTAGATTGGATCCATCCGTGGTTTTAAGTCCGCTTTTCCCGCCTTGCAGAATCAAGATGGCGACCGTGGATATTAGGTTTTTAATTTAAGGAAACCTTGTTATTATTGAGGCTGTTGATTTAAGGGCTATTGGGAAGGGCTAGGAGAGACGTGACCTGTTGTAGAAAAATGCGATTGTTCACGGAAGCTAAAGGTTTACAATGAATAAGATTGGGGCTAAGAGTGTAATAGCGATTGAGGGAATGAAAGCACTGTAAGCCACATAAATACGCTTTTGCAACAGAGTAAAAATACATACCTAGTTCGTCATTGTCAAAGTTATAATATGATGTCGTATCTAGACAAATTCATGTACATAAGTGAAATAATGAAGTCAACATACACTCATTAAATTAATCGGTGTCCAAAATTTTTTTCTTATGAAATTCACTTTGTATTTTTTTTGTAACAATATTGTAATTTTTTATATGTTATATGTTTTAAACGAATAAATTGCGATAACACTTTTATTAAAAAAAAAAGTATTTTTTTTAATTATTTGGCTATCAAATTGCTTTATGTGCGTGTTACTGCAGATTTCGAATTGGAAACCCTACTAGTCAAGAACGGAAAAAATATTCTTTCAGCTATGTTTATAATCAAGATTACATGACTAATGAAAAGAGAAAGATTACAATATTAAGTACGTTTTTATCTAAACCACATTCAATCAAGGCTTAGTCCTAGTGAGGTTGATTTTTATGTGAAAAAAAACGTGTTTTGACTATACATATAGTGAGATGCAATAAATAAATAAACAATAATGAAAAGAGGAAATTTTGAGTGAAAAATCAGTAACTACCTCTGGGCCATTACAAGCAATCAAAACAAGTATTTACGAATAGCTTTTACGAAATAGTATTAATATATTTACAATCGGATAACGTCGATATATTTTCCAATAATTACTGTGCGCAATTAACTGCTCACACTGATCTAGTAGGCACTTTTTTCGTATCAAAGCTATCTGAAAGGTTTTATACTTTTGGGTGGCTAAAGACATTCAGTGGAGGGTGGCCAGAAGATGAGAGAGGTGGAGAAGGGGGTTAGAAAAATGGGGTGGGGTGTCTCCTATCAAAGATGGCCGCCCATGATAAAGGAGAGATGAATATCCCGAGTATCGGATGCTCCAGTATCGATCTTGAATCTAAATTCATATTATGTATAGACTGTAGGAAGATTTGTCGTCCACTTAGCGATGGAGACATTTGAAATTTAGATTTATGAGCAATACGAATGCAATGTAATGCCTTAAATAAACGCCTTCTGACCGGAAATCCGACACCGGAGACTTATTAACTGGCTTATCGGGGGAGGAATTGCTCATTTGCATTTAGTACTTGGAAATTCATACAACAATAACATTCAATGACAGCTGTCGTGTTTTTATTTCACTCTTGAAATATCTCAAAATAAAATAAAAAATTCTAGCTAAAATCTAAATATTTATATTTTAATAGCTTTAATAGTGAAGTGAAGTTATACTAATTAATATTTCGTGCCAAAATGACTACAAGAGCAACTGCAAAAACACTAAATACTACGGACACCCAACTCCTCCAACTTCTTGACAAAAAGTTTGAAGAATTTAAGGTACAATTTCTGGAAATCATCAGAAACGAGTATAAAGAAGAAATCGAGGAATTAAAAAATAAAATATTAACTCTAGAAAAAAAAATTGATACGAAAAAAAACAACAACCTTGAAAAAACTCTGGAACAAAACGCCGTAATACAAAGTGAATTTAAAGAATTACAAAAACAATTGGATGCTAACGAACAACACGCACGCATTAATAACATAGAGATCATTGGGATACCAGAAAAAAAACAAGAGAACCTGACGGAGATTATCAAAAGGATCTATTCAGAATTAAATATAGTAAGCGACGACATTGAATACGCCACCCGAGTCACCCCCAAGGAGAAGATTGAAGGAAGACCGCGGAATATTATAGTAAAACTAAAGGGCAGGAAACAGAAAGACGAAATCATAGCAGCAATCCGGACAAGAAGGGGCCTAACAGCAGAGGATATTAACTTTAATGGAAAACAACGGATCTATATAAATGAACATTTAACTCATAAAAACAAAGTACTCTACAAAAAGGTCAGAGAGTTTACCAAAATTAATAAATTCAAATTCTGTTGGATCAAAAATTGTAAAATTTATGTAAGACTTAATGAAAACACAAATCACCATTGCATAAATAATTATAATGATCTAGAAAAACTAAAAACATACAATATTTCCATCAACTAACTTTCCAGCAACTTTATATTAACTGCACTATATACTTAATACAATGGAATCTTTAGAATTATACTATCAAAATTTAAGAGGTCTCAGAACCAAGACACATATTTTTCTTCAAAATGTATTATTAAACAACTATGATATTATATGTCTCAGTGAAACATGGCTTAACAATTCAATCTTTAATGAGGAACTTTTCGATCCACGGTACCATATTTACAGACGAGATAGAGATTATCATAACCTCAATCAAAATCGCGGTGGTGGAGTTTTAATTGCAGTCAAAAGTAAATTAATTTCTGATCAAAAACTAGAATGGGATTCTGAAGCGGAAGACATATGGGTAACTATATCACTTCCTGGTAAAAAAATTCACATATGTACTTCGTACATCCCACCTGACAATAAACATCTTATAAATATTACTTCTCACATAAACAAAGTATCACAGATTATGACGGATAACAATAATGACAGTTTCATTATAGTGGGAGACTACAACCTACCTCACTTACTTTGGTTACCAATAAATGACAACTGTGATTATATGTACACTGAACCCATCAATTCATTAAATCCCGCCCATTTTAACTTTATAGAATTTTTATCATTTAATAATCTGCAACAATATAACTCTCAGAGTAATAATATAAATAATCGCATTCTTGATTTAGCTCTAAGTAACATACAACTGAAAATTACTCACAATAACATTTCATTAGTACCAGAAGATGTTTATCATAAAACACTGCTAATTTCAATTCCTATTAAAAATAAAAATAAAAACCTGAAAACTAACACAAAACAAGTATTACAATTTAGAAAAGCAGATTATTCAATGATAAACACAAAACTAAACGAAATTGATTGGGATCATAATCTGAACCATCTGAATACTCAATCCGCAACTAACGTCTTCTACAACATATTGAACAATATTAAAATAAATTACATACCAACTAAACCAGCAAAAAATTATAATTATCCGCCATGGTATACATCATCTCTCATAAAAATAATTAAAGAAAAAAATAAATATCATAAATATTTCAAAAAATTTCAAAATCCACGTGACTACCAAACGTTTTCACTCTTAAGATCTAGACAAAAACGAATTGCACAAGAACTCTACATTAATTATATACATACTGCTGAAAGTAACATGAATGGTAATCCTAAACTCTTCTGGAATCATTTCAATAATATGAAAAAAACACAATCGTCCCTTCCAAGGACGATGCATCTAGATGACAAAAAAGCTGAAAATGGCCAAGATGTATGTAATATTTTTATGGAATATTTCCAATCAGTTTTCATAAAAGATAATAACCTACCAACATTTGACATACCAGAAAACACAAATAACATAAATATCACCACGGTTAAATTCACACGAGAAATAGTCTTAAAAGAAATAAAAGCTCTTGACATGAACACAAGCGCGGGGTGTGATGATATTCCGTCATACTTTATAGTTAATTGTGCTGAAACACTCGCTAAACCTCTCTGCATTGTATATAATAAATCAATGAACGAAGGCACGGTACCTGAAATATGGAAAAGAGCATATGTAACACCAATCCACAAAAATGGCGAAAAAAATAATGTTAAAAATTATCGTCCGATTTCAAAACTAACAATGTTCAGTAAGTTAATGGAAAAAATTGTTTACCAATACCTAAGTCCACAACTCAATCACATCATAACAACAAAACAACATGGTTTTACAAAAGGCAGAAATGTGGAAAGTAATCTCGTTCTTCTTACCGAATTCATTGTTGGTCACATGGACAATCGCACTCAAGTAGATATCATTTATACAGACTTTGCCAAAGCATTTGATAAAATTAATCAAAAATTACTACTAAGAAAACTTTGGGCATTAGGTATACGTGGTAATTTATTTCGTTGGGTTACATCTTATATACTTAACAGATCACAGGCAGTAGCAATAAAGGGCTTTGTATCAGACTTCAATCAAATTTCCTCAGGGATCCAACAGGGTTCACATCTCGGACCATTATTTTTCATTTTATATATTAATGATTTGGTCAATGTTGTAAAAAACTCTGAA
Organism: Hesperophylax magnus; assembly: GCA_026573805.1. Taxonomy (NCBI): domain Eukaryota; kingdom Metazoa; phylum Arthropoda; class Insecta; order Trichoptera; family Limnephilidae; genus Hesperophylax; species Hesperophylax magnus. The sequence continues at coordinate 14,566,694 of JAIUSX010000049.1, forward strand.
ATAGAATTATTTGCTGATGATGCTAAGCTATACAAGCCAATAAAAAGTCTAAACGATTGTATTAATTTACAACATGATTTAAACAATGTAGCTACCTATTGCCAACAAAATCAATTATTTCTAAATGTTTCAAAATGTCATCACATTGTCTTTTCCAGAAATAAAAATAAAACATTATTTAATTATTCTTTAAATAACATCAACATTGCAACAGTCTCAAATATTCGTGATCTTGGAATAACTCTTGATAATAAACTTCAATATAACCTTCATATACAACAAATCACAAATAAGGCTGCTAAAATGTTAGGTTTCATCATTAGAAACACAAAACTTTTTAATAACATCAATATCATTAAGCAACTCTACTTTGCCTACGTACGAAGTCATCTGGAGTTTGCATCAATTGTTTGGTCTCCATTCTATAAAATCCACATAAACAAAATCGAAGCAATTCAAAACAAATTCCTAAAATATCTCTGTTACAGGTCATTTGTAAGATTTAATAATTATGCAGAGGCAGCTTCGTACTTTAAAATTGATTCATTAAGTGTACGAAGGCATCATGCAGATGCTCTATTCCTATATAAATTAATTAATAATAATATTCAATGCCCAGAGTTGCTAAATAATATTAAATTTAATGTGCCTGCACGTTTAACACGGTCTTCTATCCTGTTTAAAATCAATCAAAGCAAAACGAACTGTAGACAAAATTCTTGCCTGAACAGAATATGTAATAATCACAATAACATATTATTCAATATCGACATCTTCAATTGCGAATTTACTAAATATAAAATGACCTTAAAAGAGTATTTCACTGATGTTTCTTGAATTGATGTTTCTGATGTTTATGTTTCTAGTATTTATATATTTATAATCCTGTTATGGTATGATTTATATGCACAACATTGTCTTCTTATGGTTATGGTTATGATATGATTTATATGCACAATATTGTTTGTATTCTTATGGTTACCAATGTATCGAAAATCTTTTATTTTATATAAATTTTAGTTTTTTTTTTTTTCCCCTTTATTTTTGATGTATTATTTTGTTCTATTATTTTATACAATTCTTTTATTTTATATAATTATAACTTCACATTTCTCATAAATATAATTATTTCTTCTAATGCTGTCTTACGTAAAGTCACAAGGAGGAAATCCGTAATTGGTTTTATTTTGGCTATTTTACTTATGTACAATCTGTAAAAATGTAACTGTTGATTTCCCAAAAAATGAATAAATAAATAAAATGTGGTGTTTATTCTTAAGAAAAAAGCCTGTGTTTATTTCATGATCGTTCAATATCTTTTATCAATAATCTGAAAAAAACTTTTAAGTTTATGAAAGTAATTTAAAGAATCTTCTTGTCAAGTTCCATTTATTTATTTTTATTTTATGCCAACCTGTGTTTTCGCATAGATTATAATAACAGAACATACCAAATGAACTCTCTGAAATAACATAAGTTTTTGCATTCGAGTGAATCCGATTTTTTTTTACTACATTCGAATTTAATTGAATCAACTAGACACGTGCCAGTATGGTAGTTGATTTTTTAATTTTTTTTAGTTTTTTAATGTACAGAATAGAAATAACAAAGAATACATACCAACCGCCCAACAACATGCACACGTAAAACAATAAGGACCTACTAATAAATGTATTTTATATTTTAAACAACCATTAATGCAGAGTAAATTGTTGTTAGGGGTAAATGTGTCAAAAACTAGAATCAGGGTAAAATAAAGTTTGGGTGCAGTCAAGTTAAAATAAGATATTCAAGATCTGTAGGCTATCTTTAAATATGTCCGGAATCTTGCCACTATAGTGGATGTCATATGGTCGACACATTCGCACAAGAGGTTGGTAGATGTTTAAGTTGTTTCTTTGGAAAGGAATATGTAAAGTTTCGGAGTTTCTTAGTAGTCGGTGATCGGTATTGATTTTGATTGTCATTATGATCGACCTTTGCACAAACTGTGATTATTAACGACCTATGCACAAGCTATTGACAAGTTTTCGAGTTATCTACTTTGACCACGTTTCAATGATCACGTTGAAATTATTCAAATCTTATTTTGACCAAGCAATGTTTAAAGCTTCATAGCTCATAATGGAAGAAATATTTCGCCGTAAAAATGATCTTGTCCAATCCAAAAGGTTGTGCTAATGTCATGGTGCCAGAATTCATCGAGATTTTGGTAATTCAATAACAAATTTCTACTTAATAGAAGATGTAGACAGTAATTATCCATCGGCGTACTTACATATTTTTATGTGGAAATGTACCTTAATTTTTTATGATACCAACTTTTTTTTAAAGACTCTAAGTTATACTAAATACAGGTAATCGAACTCCCTCATCTACCCTGTGGTATGTATGTAAGTATAAGGAGAATAAAAATGGTCTCCTTCCATTGGATATTCTCCTGGTAGCGGATCACGTTTGGTCCGCCTTCTGGCTGTAGCATGTAAGCTCTGGGCCTTAACTGCCGCCCACCGCCCTCGCCCCCGCCTTCTCTGCCACCCAACGCCACCTTTCGCCAGGATATGGACAAGGATGACAAATAATCTACATATTTTTAAAATATACTCTCACTGATTTGTGATATTTTCTCCGATGAATTAATATTTTAAATTCGTTAAACCAAACATCACTATAGATTTATTCGCACATGAATGATATTGGGCACACCTGACTTTAAAAATAAGAGGAAGTCCACTATCTAATGAAAAAAAACGGCCCTGCGGCCCTTTAAAGCAGAACTTTGATACTTCTTTAAGAAATTTGGCACAATTTTCGTTCCAAATAATATGAAAATTACTGTCTACATCTGCCTAAAGCCCTGGCAATGCGAGGACTTTGGCTAGTTTAATATATAATTTGTCACTGATTATCTTTAAACTATGCAGAAATGTGCTTTGAAATAAAAGTTCACACTCGTTGTAAAGTTCACCAGCCCTGCAGTCGTGAAGACTTCCAGTTCGCCTACTTGATCCGGTCACGTAATGAAAAATTACGAAAGCCTTCGGGCTGAGAGGTTCTATACTCCACCGGCTCTGTCCTCTGCCCACCTCCCTTGCCATGTACCCCGTCCCCCATTCTACGTACCCTCTATAGCGTATACCGTAGATTCCAGGCCAAGCCAATGCCGGACCAAGAGACTGGGAAGCTCAAGATTTTTTTAAATATATTTTTGTACAGGGGCAGCTAACACCCGACAAGGACGCCTGGATGCTCCTTCTAGAAGTGATAGGTTCCGGACCTGAATATGACCATGAAAATTCATTACAAGATGAGCAGGAAGTCGAACAATACGTAAAATAAATACTTAAACGAATGATATACTGAAAGAAGTGAAAAAAATCAATAGTTACATGGCTAGATTATTGTCTCAAAAGTTGATGACCCAATAGGTAAATGTGGCATTATAAGATACCAAATAAACCTAATTATATCAAAGGGCATCATCAAAATAAAAGTAAATACATTTATAAAATCTGGCTATGACAAAGTCATTTAGTTTGTTTCATCACACAAATATAATCTCTCTGTTAGAAGTGTTAGCACCATACAACGCTGGTAAATGTATATTTCTCAGGATCGCATACATCATTTTGTTTGTAGGCGTCTAACGTTAAAAATGTATTCATTTGCCTGGACAATCGGGACCTAGAAAATCGGGAACCAATCGATTCATTCCAGACTTTGTTTCGTGATTTTTACTGTAAATTTATTGTCCATCAGAATAACGCATAAAGTTAGGGTAATTCCACGTCGGCACGATAAACTTATAACCTACAACGTGCATGTGATACCGGTTAGTCACAGGTATAATAACTGACCAGTTAGTGACCAGTGTAACGGTTGTCGTGTTCCCTATACCACCAGGCATGTACCATCGTCTGCTAGCTAAGTCCTCCATCATTGCATAAGAAAACAGTTCCGCTTATAATTATTACCTACGGTACGAATTCCCATATTTTCAAGCAAAATGTAATACACAAATTACTGTTATAAAAATCTGAACATTTGATTTCTTATTTATTATTTTTTTGGTTTTATTGATTAGAAAATTTAAGAAAAATAATTAATAGAAAATAGGTAGAGGACTTTCGCTAAAACTAATTACATCCTGGCTTCACAATATAATATTTCCCAATAAACGTGACATTCTTGTGCTTCTCTATAAAATCGCTCCTGCCTTAATTTCTGGAGGGCATTCGCGTCGGGGTTCAACTTTATATCTTAAGATGAAAAAGCGTCGTGGGCTTAATTGGAAGACTTTACTGATTCATCCCAGACTTAAATTTTGAATTTAGAATAAGGCATTCTGGGAAGACGTTTATGAAAGCGCTGACTGTCATTAATAAAGATGAAAGAGTAACATTAGTCGAAGATTCTAAGCGCCGCCAATTCATAGAAAAATAAAAAGTACTTACACTCTTTTCGTGACAGATCTTTAAAAAATCTATCTAAATATTTATATTAAGAATATAAATATTTGGCGGGCGGGCAACTTGGGTTAGATTTTTTATAAAAATCTACAGTTTTATTCCGAGATTGATGGAATTTCGCACACTTTACATTCAAAACAATTTACATTCAAATCAACTTTACATTCAAAACAATTTACATTCAAATATCTACACTAGATTAAAAAAACTTTATGCGTAAAATCCGGGTAACGCCGGGGACTTTAGCTAGTATGTAACAACAACAAAAAACAAGTAATTCTGTGAATAGTACGCGTCCAAAATTTTTTTCTCTTATTTAATAAATTAAAACCAAAATTTCATCTGAAATCATCAAGAATTGTTAGTAGGCACTTTTATACCGACCTACATGATTATAAACCATAAATATATTTTTTTATTTCAAACTCGAATTACACAGTTTGTCCAAAGAAATGTCACCACCTCAACGACAAATCTTTGTTCAGACAGATAGGTACAATAATATTGACTAACAGTTAAAAGCCCGCTCCGCGGGTTTTTTGCTGCTAGGCCCTGCGGGCGGCACATGTTTGGGCTTCGCCCAGTTTAAGTGATTCTAACAACAGTTGCATTTAATACGTAGATATTAGGTTTTCACAGAGAGAGGGTGAGTATAAATTGTAAATAGATTATTACAATATAGAGCCCCTGAGGTGATATCTCACAAAAGCAGCGCTATACAAATTGTCCAATAAATAAATAAATATAATTTTTACATTTTATTGCGCATATATGCATTGATATACAACGGAAATAGATACAAATAATTTAATCTTATTAAACTTTATTTCATTAAAACACAAATAACTTTGTTTACATCACTTTATTATATACAACCACTACATGTTTCATGAGCAAAGTTCACCTCCTCAGGAGTAAGTATACTCCGAAGTCAAAAATTAAATATAGATTACAATTGGAAAGAAGATGTGAAAGGAGGGGGGAGGGGTTAGAGTGGGCGGGGTTTATCAGAATTAGGAATTACAATATCGTTAGACGGGAAAGACCAGTTAAGTGGGAAAATATTTAAAAGAGAGTTTATAAAAAAATTATTGTTAATTATATCTGCTTTTATATTAACATGTTAATCTAATTTCTAAAATTTCTGAATTATTTATTTGCGATTCTTTATATCCTGTGTGAAGTATTTTAAGACCTGAAAAAAACAAATAGCATATAACCATAAAACAATTTATTCATAAGACAAATAGCATTTAATAACGGTTATTCTAATAAATTGATAGTTGAAAGAATAAATAAAAAAAATTAAACATATTCTAATGAAATAAAAACAATATTTTTTTTGTTTAAAACCACGAATTTTTATTAATTTTAAGACCGACCGGTTTCGCTACACTCGAGCATCGTCAGGGTACAAAATTAAACTATCAGTTTAATTTTGTACCCTGACGATGCTCGAGTGTAGCGAAACCGGTCGGTCTTAAAATTAATAAAAATTCGTGGTTTTAAACAAAAAAAATATTTTTTTTATTTCATTAAAATGTTAAACCACAAAGTGATTGCTTTCTACGAAAATATAAACATATTCTCTTCAAACGGTATTTTTACCCTATTTCTAAAGATAGAAATAAACAATGGCGTAGAATTCTGTTTGTGGATATCGATACTTATAAAATTATATATTAAAACATTCCTGGTACTATTCAACCGGCGTTTTACACTAATAACAAAATTAAGAAATATATTCTGAATAATAAAGATAGCGAAAATCAAACAAAAAAATCAAGAGTTTATAAACTCAATTGGGATGATTGTAATTTCTTTTACAAAGGTAGAACCAATATAGAAAATTTGATGTCAGAACTAAAAAACATCTCAGGGCTTTAAATGGAAATAGTGAATCTGAGTTTGCAAATCATCTTTTGAATAATGATCACACTTTCGATAAAAATTCAGGTCTTAAAATACTTCACTCAGGATTAAAGCATCGCAAATAAATAATTTTGAAATTTTAGAAATTAGAAAACATGTCAATATAAAATCAGATATAATTAATAAGCAAAAAAAAATAAATAATAATGAAAAATGCCATTGCAAAGTGATAAGCTTCCAGAAGAAATCTTCTTATTAAACGCTTGTTTGGTCAAGTAATTTTGCATATTTAAATATTCGCGCCAGTCATTTGGTTCGTTCTTATACCGCCAGATGTGCGCTCTGTCGGCCATCTATTGCTGCCGTGCGTATCGGCCATATTGATTGGAACGCGTGATTTTTTATAAACGTCAAAGATAATCACGTAATTGTGGATAATTTTCATAGTAATGTAATTAATCCAATGAATTATGAACTTTCTAAAACATATATTATTCGATATTATCCAAAAATTATATGAACAGAAACGATATTTTTGAAAAAATATCGTATTACATGTGGCGATTCTATTTCAGTATTAAATCGTGTCTTAATTTTAATGTCTTAATTTTTTGGATCCGGTCGCGCCTGCAAACCGAAATGAACACGGTTGCTTAAAATTGAGGGGCAGAGTGGTATTTTTTTGCCTGCAGACCCCCTATGCAGAATTTATCCGTAACACACAATTGGAATTTGACCAATCAGAGGGCCTACATCGTCCAGACGCTAGGACAATAATACTATCAGATTATTATTATTATTCCGATTTGACATCTCGTGGTAGATACCACGGTAATGCGAGCTCTGGCGGGATGAAAAGTTACTATATGTAAAGGTAAACCGGAACTAGAATGTGACAAACAAATTTACAGATAGATGTAACGGCAAACGGTCGAGTTAAATCAGGAACGTTAATAATGGTTTCAAATATATATAATATATATTTATATAAGAAAAATGTTAAAAGTTGTATAAGAAATAATTTCGAAGCGAGTAACTTTTTTCTATAATTTAAGCTATCTGTTTCTAAATAACTAAAATACCACATGTCTTAAATTAAAGATTAATTTCTGTAAATCAAAGAAATATACATGCATCTAAGTTTTATGTGTGTGTGTGTGGGTGTGTGTGTGTGTGTGTGTGTGTGTGTGTGTGTGTGTGTGTGTGTGTGTTTCTGTTAAAAAAACCAATCACATTGATCTCTATAGATACTTTTTACAAGTTTAAAAAAATATATTTTAAACACCACTGTTTTATCCTTACACTATAATACCCACGCTCAGGCTTCGCCTTTGTGTGATTTTTTTGTTACTCTTTCATTCTATATTACTATGTATGTACCTGAATTGTATATGTATCAAAAATTTTGTTAATAAAAAAATAAAAAAAATAAATAAATGGAATAGAGGATGGGAAGCGGAAGAGGAATGTTGGGAAGTAACTGGCTATTCAGATCTTGTCACCATTATTAACAAATATCAGCGTTTAATGATTTTTAGTTGTTGTAACATCATTAATGCTGAAAAACAGATTACCTTCTGAAAGACAGGTTACGTGATAATGATGTGAAATTGTGATTGTAATATTACTGTGAGTCTTATTTTAAAAGGTTGGTCTATAACAAATAAGTGGAAAGTTTTTAAAACATAATGTAAATATGTATGGTCACATAAAAAGATTGTGAACACAATCATTATGTAAATATCGTTTATACATAACTATAAACCTCCCGATTTCGTATCACACATATTAATAATAGTATTTAGTATTTTCCGACGAAGACACAATAAAATGCTGAAAAAAAAATTTACAACTGTAAACAATATATATTTTTTATTTATTTTTAATGGAATTATAGGAAGTCATGAATTACTGAGCCTAATTACCTTCAAGGTACCAACTAGAACTACTCGATCGAAAATTCTTTTTAATTGCAACAACAATATTAGGACCGAGTCATTTGGATACTCGCTTGTACCTAGATTACATGCAGCTGGCAATACTTTCGCAGAAACTGTGGATGTTTTCAATTACACGGAATAAAGTTTCAAGAACATACCTCAATCTGATAGTATTATTACGCCAACGTCTGGACGGTTTCGAACCTCTGATTGGTCAAATTCGAATCTTATGTTCCTTGAAAATGTCAATCCCTCCTTTACCGGCCGCTGGAGTAGTTTCCCTATTGGCCAACAGAGCGCACCTCTGGCGGCATAACAGCGAATTATAGTGTTTCATTTGAAATAATCCCAAATACGCACGATTTCATTTATTTAAACTACGGTTATTCTTCACTTTTTTATTTTTTTTTTCATTATAGGTTAGGTTTGGTTATTATAGGTTAGATTAGGATAGGCTAGGTTAGGTTAGGTTAGGATAGGTGTGGTTGGGTTAAGTTAGGATAGGTTATGTTAGGTTAAGTTGGGTTTTTTTTTACATACAAAAATATTTTAAAAACTTGCACTAATACACTTATTTTAATAAATAGCGAATTTTTTAACACATAATATTATTTACGTAAATAATAATTACGCACCATTTTGACAGAACACCGATATGAAGTTCGCGCATAATACGCGTTTTTTTGTAAGAAGTGTAGGCACTGCCAACCCAATAAAAAACATGAAACACAATCGGAAGCTAGAAACGCTTCGTTGATTGTAAAATTTGCCAAAAAATCTCTAATCTGACATGTACTTATATGTATAATTAAATGATAGGTTGGGTTATTATAGGTTAAATGTTGTTAGTATCACTTAAACTGGGTGAAGCCCGACGAAGTGCCGCGGGTTTTTAACAGCTTGTAATTATTATTCTTCTGTATGTGTTCTATAATAATGTTCTAATTGATTTCATGATTACTATTCCGCAAAATTATTATGTATATCACATGTATATAAAAGACAGTATGAGCGTATATTCTAAATTAATTTTTTTTTTATTAAAAATATGTATTTTCCAGTGGAAAACATCTCGGTTTCATCTCCCTGATTAGAGATCACAATTTGGAATCGAAAATTGGATTTTACTATGTTTAGTAACAAGATCGAATAGTATCTCAACCTTTCCCTTCCCCTCCACAATCGCAAAATTCCACATAATCCAAATAATCCGATTGCCAAAACTTAAGATTTTAAATTCCCTGTTGGAAAATAGAAACGTTCATGCGGTAAAAAAAGCATTTCTTTATTTTAAGTCTAAGGACGGGTTGTTTCACAGAATTTGGACAATTCATTAAATTTCAAAGTGAGTGCAAAGTAACTGGTTCATGATGATAGGATAACAGATACTTTATAGAACTTCTAAAAATGATGAATCGTTAAAATTCTCTGAAACAACCCATCCTAAGTATACAATATACATATGTTGTTTAGTTATGCACATTCTGGAATTTTAACAAAACAAATACACATTTCGAATATATAATTTTCTCAATTCATAATATAATTTACGTCCCTGCCTACTGTGGTGCTTGTCCAATGTATGGTTGTATTTTTAAATTTTAACTTCAATAATATAACGCGCTACGCAGGAATACTTCACATTACTTACCAACATACCCGTGCACTAACAATCGAAATGAGTGTGTTTTATTATACATTATAGCTTATACTGACTTTTGTAATTTTGAAATTATATTATTATTTAAAAAAAAAAAACCAAAAAATAAAAATATCGGCCGTTTTAGGTATGGGTAGTTACATTAATCGAAACAGTTTTAATTACAAAAGAAACAATTTCGGGTGTAAGAAAAAGTCGGTTATAATTTTCCGATAAATATTCATCAGCATTGCTCTGAAGCAATTATTTTTTAAGCCTTTTAAATTTTCTTATTTGCGAAGCTAACTCGGAGATTCGTTTCTTTTCTTCTCGCAGCGAATCTACAAATAAAAACAAACACTTTTTATACCAATGTTTAAGTTGTGCAAGCGGGTGGGCTGGTGTGGGAGGGGGGTGAAGGAGGGTGGAAGCTTTGTGTCCCAACCTTGTAATCCCACTCAAATGAATCGTTCCGAAACTGAGTACACCTTTAAGTAATAAAAGAATAAAAGAGTTTGTGAGCTTTGGCCATTTTAAATTTGCTGGTGGGGCTAGGAAAGTGAATGGAGTATTTTTTTCTAGGTAGATTTATGTAGTTTTACTAAAGTAGTTGGCTATTATTGAGTGGGTGGAAATAAGCCACTTTTATTGTAAAAAAAATTTAAATTGACACATTTTTTATGAAAAAAATAACCTCGTGTTTCAACGCTAGAAAGCAATATGTAGGTAGTAGTGATATAAAGTTTTTAACTAACTAACCATCACGCCGTTTCTCCGCAGGGGTAGGCAGAGAGGACGGACCTCCAAACAACTCGGTCTTGGCACACACTTCTTGCCTCATTCACATTCATACATCGTCTCATACATACTCTTCTATTATTCTGACTCTTGACATGGCCCGACTCGAGTATCTTATTCTCTTGATCGTGCGCCTAATATGAAACAATATAATATGCTACTTATATCCTTCGTTCAAATTATTCTAGATGGGATACATGTATTTAGGTGGTAAGAAACAGTAACAAGCTTGATTATTCCCACTGATTTGTTATTTGGCTGCAAAAAGTGTATCCTCAATGTTTTTTTATGAAATTTTGTAAAGTTTACAATATCGTTTACTTCAAATCACAAAAAAGCTTTTAACGCAAAAGTAAGAGCTTTTCTTTATACTAACTTAGATTTGGAAAAATATAAAGTTTTCCATTGAATTCACTGTACCGAGAAAAATAAATACGTGTCCTTTCAAATGATGCGTACCACCCCCTTTTAAGAAGTGGAAAAATAATGATTTAATCCTACTTTTTCGTCGTCGGGCATATAAAAATATCTCCACCCCTCTGAACGTGCTTCTGATTGGCCGGGGGTGGAAGGGAAGGGAGCGGGAAGAGGTAGGAAAGGGTGGTAAAGGGGGGTGAAAGAAATGATTTTAATCTTTGCTTTGTAAAGGTGATTAAAAGGGATTAAAGGTTTGAAAGTATGGTGAGTATTTTATCTCCTTTCTTCGTGATGCTCGTAGGGTGGCCGATGGGGTAGAGGGGAGAGGCATCTTTAGGAGAAGCACCTCTAAGAACAGAATGAATAGGTGGAGATGAACTTTTTTAATAATTAACTCAGTCACGGGGTCTTAATTTCTTTTGATTTATATCTGAGCTTCCAGTTTGCTTTGAATACAAAGTATTCCGATATTTTTATTAAGGGTACTTTGATTTTGTTCTTGTGCATATTAATGAACAGACGGCATGAACTTTCAAGTTTTTTTCTACACAGATTATAAAAAAAACAAGAGACGGAGGAGCCTACCAATACAACTTCTCACAAATATATCACTCACTCACATGTATATATGTCAAGACAAAGACGATTGTGATTTGCATATAAGTTACCGATACACAAAACAACTATTTTTATTATATTAATATAATCTCCGAACCATCTTTCATCACAAAAATTCTTGGTGTTACTACTCGGTGCCGGTAGATCTACGGCATTACTAAAATACCGAAATTTGTTATTTTCTCTAGCCGGTTTTTGAACCACTAACCTCTGAGTCTCGAGCTTGTGATAAAATACCTCTAATCCATGAATAACACTTAGGCAAATGTATGAATATATTGCACAAAATTTACCTGAGTAGTTAGCAGAAAACTTAATTCTTACCAATTAGCATCGTATTTCGAGATCAGACACCCCGAAGATACGACTACATACTCTGTTATGATACGAGGGCCGGGACTTTGCTTAAGTGAGTTGAGATCCTAATGCTAAACTAAGATTCGTGTCTTAGTTTCAGTTGTATAATCTGGTGAGGTGACGCCTAGTGTACAGGCAACCGCATTAGCACTTGTGCTGTGTAGATTGCGGGGGACAAGATTTGGGTGTTTGTTAAACCGATTCAGGTTACGCAGGCGATTGTATTTCGAAGTGAGAACGAAAGTACGACCATGTGTTTACTAAAATTAACTATTTATTATTTATTAGAACTTTTGGTTACACGGTATTATTACCGTGTTTAATGTAAATAAAGCCTGGCGAAGGTAATGTAATAGAGGTAAATCCGTGTATAAAACAAATTTTTTTATTTTAAATTCAACTATTTTATGATTAAATACGCCAGTGGCTTTTTAAAGGGCTAGTTTACACTTGTTCATATATTAAATATACATCATAAGGTTAAATTTTCAAAACGCCTCGTGGTCACCAATCCAGAATATGGATGTATGTCGGTATTACTAATTGATTAAATTAAAAAACTTCTCTAAATATTAAAGGTTGGTTTATTTAATACAATAATTTTTTATCTTGATTATTTTAGTATCACGTTACCGGAAATCAGAAATTAGTTGTGATTAGGAAATGCTGAACAGCCACACCCCGAAGCGAAGGTACTCGGAGAGAAATGAGCAGTACCAATTTATTGAGAATCTCTTCAAATTATTGGTATTCCTGTTAAAAATGGGTTTACAGGCCAATGAATAAATTAAATTTCGAATATATATTCACAGTTTACAAAAAAATTATCAGAAAACTTTTAATATGCACAACTTTTTTCATGTTATCACAATTTTTCAGGTTATGCACAACTTAAAATATAGTATATTATGCCATATCTTTATAAAAAAAAAAATTATAATTCATTCGTTAATGGCTATATAGTTCTCCGGGTATAGAGAAGCATTAAAAATATTGTTGGTAAATATAAATAAAAACATAGATTCCTTGAAGATAGTGCTTAGATATACAAATATATTATTTGTTCGTTATTTTAGATTTAAAAACAATTTTTTCATTTGTGTAAATACTTGAAGGATAATAGTATAAAAAACGGGATCACGAAAGTTAATTGAAGAAATTGTTAGAGATTTCGCGACCCACCCTTATATCTTAAGCATTACTATCCAGCCACCTTGCCTAAGAGGGTAACTAAGATATGGTGTAATTCCCCGGAGAGCAAAGATAAGTGTGGGTCTCCGCGGTTTCGGCAGACTCTAAGACACCACAAGAGGATCACAATAAGCAATTGGTACCCGCCACCAGCCACCATAACACAGCCTGCAGATTCCCTAAAAGCCTTCTTGGGTACCGGTGAACACTTGCCTTGGCAGGTATAGGTGTGATGTAAGATTAACTCACTAACTGCATGCATAGGCATATTTTAAATTTACCAGACCATAGACGAATTAACGATTGAAAATACTCAAATCTCATTCACAAAGCATTCGGATAAAGTTTTCAAATATATAAAAGAATGTTCCATTAATATAGGGTCACAAATAACAAAGACAAACCAAATAAGAAATGGCATTTCACCAGAAGAAAATGGTACGAACCACACAACAAAAAAAATAACTGAAGAAACCAATACTGAAATTAGAAACGTAATTGTAACTCTTGATGCTTATAAACCATCGGGAAATAATATAATCTCAAAAAAAATTAAAAATAAAACATTTAAAAACTGTACTGACCTTTCCATTGACATATTCGGTCAATCTTTCTATGTGTAAAGTTGTCTTACCTTCTTGTCTTAAAAAAATCCATATTTATGCCCATCTGTAAAAATGGAAACAAAAATTATGTATGAAAATCTAGTACCAATGATGCCAGAGAACATTTGATAAGCATAGCCGTAAAGAATATAGATGATGGGGAAAAATGTTTCGCTTTATTCATAGATATTCATAAAGCTTTGATACAGTAGACCATTCAGTACTACTATTTAAGCTTAAAAATAGGAAGGGCCGAAAGGAAAATGAACCTGTTGACTATCTTATCTCGTAACTTAAAGCATTTATTAAATATGCTGACGTGTACCCGGCGTTGCTCGGGACTTATAAATGGTTGGCGGTAAAATATTGAGGTTGTGAATTCTAGTATAGGTACCTGTCAACTGGGTGCACTTTAAAAGTGGAAATATGCACTTGATCGTGCCATATCTACCTTGGGCGTCCTTGACTTTTTCATCCATTCACTTCCAATTAATGCGTTGTCCTCACACCTCTTCTTTCGTTCTTATTATTTATTTGATTCGTGTTTTTATCGAGCGTCCCCGACTTTTTATACCATTAACTTCAGATAGAATTAAATAATCTACATTTTTACTATTAAAAAACTACAATATTTCGACTTTGATTCAACTCCATATCTCATTTCAGTGCATAGATAATGCGTTAAGTCTTCATAAGGCGTTATCGACTTTTTCTACAATTCACTACTGTATACCATATAGCTACTGTCAAAAAAGCTTCATTATATTGTATTTAATTCGACTCCATATCTCATTTCAATGCAGAGATAATGCGTTAAGTCTTCATAAGGCGTTATCGACTTTTTCTACAATTCACTACTGTATACCATATAGTTACTGTCAAAAAATACAGTGTGTAGCAAGCCTACGCACGACGGAAATGAAACTTTATTATTCTTCTCTCTCTCTTTTCATTTCATTCTCTCTTTTTTCTGTCAATTGACATATTTATAAGTAGCATATGATAAAAAAAAAAGTTATAAAAATATGGGATTCGCACCCGGGTCCTGCATAACGAGTGTCGAACGCTCTGCCTCTAGACCGCGAGGAGAGATATTTCGCGCGACGCGGCGTTATCGGCCTTGATTAGTAATTTTAATGATTCAAAATAAAAATAATTAATCAAAATACCGAGCGACACTACCGGCTCGATTTTTAAGCTATATTTTGACCAAAATATCATATAGGTACCGTAAATTAAAGTAAAGGTAAATTAACAAATTTATCAAATTTTTTACTACATTATAACAAATCGTTGTTAAAAAAAAATTAAAAGTTATAAAAATATGGGATTCGAACCCGGGTCCTGCATAACGAGTGTCGAACGCTCTGCCTCTAGACCGCGAGGAGAGATATTTCGCGCGACGCGGCGTTATCGGCCTTAATTAGTAATTTTAATGATTCAAAATAAAAATAATTAATCAAAATACCGAGCGACACTACCGGCTCGATTTTTAAGCTATATTTTGACCAAAATATCATATAGGTACCGTAAATTAAAGTAAAGGTAAATTAACAAATTTACCAAATTTTTTACTACATTATTACAAATCGTTGTTAAAACAAAATTAAAAGTTATAAAAATATGGGATTCGAACCCGGGTCCTGCATAACGAGCGTCGAACGCTCTGCCTCTAGACCGCGGTTATTACGTATTCGACCAAAATATCATATAGTCAAAATATCTAAAAGTCGCAGCACGAGAGCATTTTATCACTTTAAAAAAAATTATTATTAAAAAAATCACAAAAAGAAAAAAAAATAGTTAAAGCGGGGATCGAACCTCGGTTCTTCACGACGACAATCGGGCCCTCTGCCTCTAGACCGCGAAGCTGAGTTTGGAGAGTGACCTAAAGTAGGTATATAATATTGGCTAGGCTCCTATAGCGAAATGATCACGGTTTTTCATGACGGTCATGAGTTGGTTTTACTCCGGTCCTCGAAATTGCATAACGCGCGTAAAGAAGTTTCACTTCAAAAAAAGTTTCATAATAATGTATTTAATTCGACTCCATATCTCATTTCAATGCAGAGATAATGCGTTAAGTCTTCATAAGGCTTTATCGACTTTTTCTACAAATCACTACTGTATACCATATAGTTACTGTCAAAAAAGCTTCATTATATTGTATTTAATTCGACTCCATATCTCATTTCAATGCAGAGATAATGCATTAAGTCTTCATAAGGCGTTATCGACTTTTTCTCTAATTCACTACTGTATACCATATAGTTACTGTCAAAAAAGATTAATTATGTTGTATTTAATTCGACTCCATATCTCATTTCAATGCAGAGATAATGCGTTAAGTCTTCATAAGGCTTTATCGGCTTTTTCTACAATTCACTACTGTATACCATATAGTTACTGTCAAAAAAGATTAATTATGTTGTATTTAATTCGACTCCATATCTCATTTCAATGCAGAGATAATGCGTTAAGTCTTCATAAGGCTTTATCGGCTTTTTCTACAATTCACTACTGTATACCATATGGTTACTGTCAAAAAATACAGTGTGTGGCAAGCCTACGCACGACGGAAGTGAAACTTTTATTATTCTTCTCTCTCTCTTTTCATTTCATTCTTTCTTTTTTTCTGTCTATTGACATATTTATAAGTAGCATATGATAAAAAAAAATTAAAAGTTATAAAAATATTGGATTCGAACCCGGGTCCTGCATAGCGAGTGTCGAACGCTCTGCCTCTAGACCGCGAGGAGAGATATTTCGCGCGACGCGGCGTTATCGGCCTTGATTAGTAATTTTATTGATTCAAAATAAAAATAATTAATCAAAATACCGAGCGACTCTACCGGCTCGATTTGTAAGCTATATTTCGACCAAAATATCATATAGGTATCGTAAATTAAAGTAAAGGTAAATTAACAAATTAATGTATTTTTTTTTAGTACGGCAATGAGTTGGGATAGTGCTAGGAAGAAGAAGATGTAATTTTTTAGTACATTATTACAAATCGTTGATAAATAAAAATAATAAATCAAATTACCGAGCGACTCTACCGGCTCGATTTGTAAGCTATATTTCGACCAAAATATCATATAGGTACCGTAAAGTAAATTAAATTTAAATTAAAAAATTTATCTAATTTTTTACTACATTATTACAAATCGTTGATAAAAAAAAATTAAAAGTTATAAAAATATGGAATTCGAACCCGGGTCCTGCATAACGAGTGTCGAACGCTCTGCCTCTAGACCGCGGTTATTACGTATTCGACCAAAATATCATATAGTCAAAATATCTAAAAGTCGCAGCACGAGAGCATTTTATCACTTTAAAAAAAATTATTATTTAAAAAATCACAAAAAGAAAAAAAAAATAGCTAAAGCGGGGATCGAACATCGGTTCTTCACGACGAAAATCGGGCCCTCTGCCTCTAGACCGCGAAGCTAAGTTTGGAGAGTGACCTAAAGTAGGTATATAATATTGGCTAGGCTCCTATAGCGAAATGATCACGGTTTTTCATGACGGTCATGAGTTGGTTTTACTCCGGTCCTCGAAATTGCATAACGCGCGTAAAGAAGTTTCACTTCAAAAAAAGCTTCATTATAATGTATTTAATTCGACTCCATATCTCATTTCAATGCAGAGATAATGCGTTAAGTCTTCATAAGGCTTTATCGACTTTTTCTACAATTCACTACTGTATACCATATAGTTACTGTCAAAAAAGCTTCATTATATTGTATTTAATTCGACTCCATATCTCATTTCAATGCAGAGATAATGCGTTAAGTCTTCATAAGGCTTTATCGACTTTTTCTGCAATTCACTACTGTATACCATATAGTTACTGTCAAAAAAGCTTCATTATATTGTATTTAATTCGACTCCATATCTCATTTCAATGCAGAGATAATGCGTTAAGTCTTCATAAGGCTTTATCGACTTTTTCTACAATTCACTACTGTATACCATATAGTTACTGTCAAAAAAGCTTCATTATATTGTATTTAATTCGACTCCATATCTCATTTCAATGCAGAGATAATGCGTTCAGCCTTCATAAGGCTTTATCGACTTCTTCTGCCTTTCAAACCACTCTCTAAACACTCCTGACACTAATAAGAAGACACTTTGAATTTTTTTACGAAATCGGTCCAGTAGTTTTTTAATCTACATGGGATAAACAAAAAAACGTTAATTTTGATGTATTTTATATAAAAGAAATATTAAAAACCTTGATTTACTTTATTTAAAGATTTGTATGGTATTAATTTACTAGCATGCTGAAATATCTATGAAAAACCCCACCAATCCAATCCTATTCATCAATCTAGTTAAATATAGCCTATTTTAGTTACAAAATTACAATTTTTAGGAATGTGATTGGGATACCACATTAAAAAGCACTAAACATTTTGTAGTTTGATGCAGTAATGCATGGTGAAAATAATAACACAACCTGAGAGAAAAAATTGAGACACCAATAAACAGACTTTTTCTCAACAAACGAGATACGCTTTTTGACTGCTTTAATAAATACTACGTACTTTGGCAGCTTCATGATTAATCTTCGCAATTTCCTTCTAATATTAATTGTGTACCTAATTAAGAGTTGTTACTCTTGTTATTAAATTTGTTCTCAGAATCAAAGCTCCGAATACAACTTTAAAGACAAGACTCTCCTCTCTGTGTATTCTAGTTTCCAAACAAAGCCCCCGAAGCGATCTGTTTCCAGGCAAATAAGACATTTTTGATACAGCGTCAGACGGAGATCACTCCGTCTGAAGATAGTATTATCAAAGGATGAAACTATAAGGCACTGGTACAGGCAGGAGTGGAAGACAAAGCTCGGCAGTCTCTCTATTGAATATTCATTTGTTGATTCTCCCGGCCGAGAGAACGCGGAACAGCTGGCCGCGTCATGGGCCATTATCAACTCAGATGATGTTCCCTCAAACCAGAGACGAGGGTTTATGACAGGGGTGCTTCAATTATAAAATACTTACGAA
Organism: Hesperophylax magnus; assembly: GCA_026573805.1. Lineage (NCBI taxonomy): Eukaryota > Metazoa > Arthropoda > Insecta > Trichoptera > Limnephilidae > Hesperophylax > Hesperophylax magnus. The sequence continues at coordinate 14,585,615 of JAIUSX010000049.1, forward strand.
TAAAGCTTTTGTTTTATTTTATATATGCGACTTGTGTATGTGTTTGTTGGAATGTTTCTAATTAAACAAATGTTATTGAGAGTAGATAAGTATTTAATATTTAATAGTGATATTCAATATCTGGGTACAAGTATCATGAATTTTTACTTGTTAATTTACTAAAAAATAGAATGTATAAAACAGGTAAAACATGATATAGGTATTAACTCCTTAAATTGATTCGACCGACAGCAATAAGTTAATTCTATGTTACCTGTTTGTACATATACCTACAGAATTTTGTTTTTTGTAATTTATCAGTCTTATCACAGAAAACACAGGCCAAACCCAAAATTGTATCTTTAATTGTAAGTACGTTAGTTATAAGTCTCTAACTTCAAGCGATAGTTGTAAATATGCCAAATATTATTATTATTATCATTATTGTCACTGCAGCCATTACTACATAGCAGTATTCTAACTTGGATAGATTTATGCTAAATTGTACTTGGTGGGTATCCCATCCAATAGAATAAGAGGTTACCAAGAATATGTAGATGTTATTATAAAAATCATAAAAGCCTTTTAGTACCCATCTTCCTATGACTGTACATGGTTTTAGTAATCACGGTATGCCTAGGATAATTTGTTGTTGAAAAGTTATGGATAATGGAAGGTATCAAGCACAACATCCAAATAGTAATTCCAAATACATTTATTCGTAAAAGTAGAAAATTTTAACAATAAAATCAATATAATATGTGACCTTTCTTAACTTTCTAACTAACTTAGCATTTGAAAATGGTTAATGTGTTTCCAAAAACTAAGTCGTATAAAACTAGAAATTTTCTGAAATCCACTTTAAAGACGAGTTTAGCTTACCTGTTCGCAGTAGATGGGCGATATAACGTAGATACATCTTACTACGTGTATGGGTCTGAGACAGCGTATTTAAACAAGTGAACCGGATCTTTAGATTCAGGGTAGTTTACCGTCTTTTATCACTCAACCACTCAGCAGGCAGTGGTTATACTAACTACTAACTAACCGACACTGACGGGATGTACATTGTACAATGCTCTAGATAGTGGAACAGCCTTATACAGGGGTAAGTAGTAAGCAAGTGGATCTTATTGTGATCAGACATTAAACTAACTGGTTTTATCAACAATGGACTCGGCGGAGTGAGGATGCGTTGTCTAAGATCACTTAATTTGATTGCTTTACCAAAATCAGGCTTCTGCTAACTCACTGAGACGTGACAAACCTTTTAGTGGACCGTAACAATTAATTCTAAGAAGTTAGTGGGCGTGGAAAATTATTTCTCTGCAAAGTACCTATACATTTTGACGCAGAGAAAAAGATAAATATTTCAGATTCTATGTTTTTTTTCATCATCACTCAAAGGCTTTATAGAAAATATACATTAAGTATCAATTTATCACTCAAAAAATTTAAGATAAAAAAGTCACTTTTTATCAAAAGCGTATGGCTTATGAAGGTGGTGCTTTAATTGCCTTTTATTTGTTGTTGTATGAAAGAATATCTACTTATTTAGTCACTTAAGAGCACAATGGAGATCTCAAAACACAAAGGAGTTCAGGAGCCTCTGAATCCAGGAACTTTTCTCCTTTGACCGCTTAATTACCCGACAGTAATCCCTTTAGCGGGAAGATCTTTCAGGCTGCGCGAAGAAAGCTTAAAAATTGCGAAATAATTCGGGGAGGAAGAAAAATGAAGCAAATATTCAAATGATACCCGGTGCTTATGCATGGCATTCATCACTCCATTGTTAGGGCTACAGGGAGCTTAGGAGCGGACGTTTTGTCCTTTCAGGGACTTCCGGTCGGAGGCACCGTTCTCGATCAGTTTTACGCCGCTACGATGCTACGACGGCGTAGAGACTCAACGCACTCTGCGACTGTGCGTACTACGAGTACCTACGACGCGTAGAACATTAAATGGTAATCAAATAAAAAACGTATTTTTTTCAATACTGAGCTATTGAAAAAATATTTAAAATAAATTAGTATATGTGATAATTTAAAATTGATTCATTATTATTTACGAGTATTTATCCTATCCAATCCGAATTCAAGGTCCAATCTCCCTATGTTCAACAATAAACTTATTTATGGAGTAGTAAAAATAAATTTCTATACATAAAACAAAACTGTTAAGATAACGGCTTGCTTGTTGGCTTAAAAACAAAAGCTTTTCAAGTAGCTAATTCATTTAAAGATCGGGAGAGATACAGTATCAGAGGTAAACACGGCAGCTGGGGGGAGGGGGTGGTATGAAGGAGGTGGGCCTGGGACAGCACTGATTCAATCACCCGAGAAGCAACCTCCGGGTAAAGGGTTTTATGCTCACATAAGAGCGAGCGCTGAAAAATAATGCATAGCACATCGGATCTAAAATTTAAAAGTTGCTTAAGTGCATTAGGTATTACTGGAAACTCACTTTATAATATGTAGGTATCCATCAGGCGCGGTCCGTCCATACATGCTGTGGATGCTCCGCATTCCTTGCATTTTAGAGTAAAAAGATTTGGACAGCAATACTGGAATTTAAATATTTTAATATATAATATTTACTAATATTTAATATTTAATGTGATTTTAAAAATTTAAAAATTAAAAAATCATACAAATATTATTATTATAGAAATCGTGCATATTATCGTCCCGTTTTTATGTACGTTCATTGAACGACACGATACAAAGAGCGCTGGCTAGTCTAAATACACATGTACTCACTCAAATGCTGAAATGAGTAAAACACCCTGTGGTGTGGAAGCGATCTGTAAACCGTATCCAAGAATGCTAGAACGTACGTTCTTTCCGCGCATGCGCACTGAGACTCGTAAGCCAATATCTAAGTTAAATTTATACGGTATTAATAACAGCATCCAACGTACAAAAACCGTCTTTAATGCCCATGTGTGTAATGCACAGAATCGTATACTTTATTACTAATCCATTGGGTTGTATGCGCGCGCTGCTTTGGCAGTTTGCTTTGAGCTTGAATACTGAATTCGAATTCTTATTGAATATTATTACCCTACAATTTACTTTTTAATCATAATTTAAATAAATGAAAATGAATACACAAAATAAGATGGATATTTTGCCAACGTGTTCTAAATGATAATAGTGAATTGTGTGGATGTATAATTGAATCATTAATGCGAAAAAGTTTTGTGTCTCGGCAGTTTGCGGAAAAAAAAACTTATTCTGGATGTGCATATTTTATATCAAGTACGTAGGCCCCGAGGGAAATTTTTTCCTAACGGTCTCGCATGTTGAGTTATTTGGCGTAGGTATAAAGTTGAAAATCTCTAATTAAATAAAAGGACTTTTTTCAAATAAAATTTAATGAAATTGTTTCTAAATCGATAGAATTGTTCTGAAATTTAAATCATTTTATCAGTAGGTACAATAATAATTGTTACGATAAAAATATGAACCCTTTCCACACGAGATATCGACAGAATGAGTTACCCAATCATCCCCCTTTTAGTCCGCAGTTTGTAGTAGGTAGTAGGTAGCTACGAGCGTTGGTATTTATTGGAGAACGGGTGCGGGTACGGGTGGGTTTGTTAGCCATCTAGCTGAGCGATATCCGAGCACGGCCGCGATTCGTTTAAGTGCTTCTTTTGTACCGGCTTTCACTTCTGTGCGCTTGTTAATTCGATTGGGAGCTCAAAAATTAAGTTAAAACACCGTCTGTACCGGTGGGATGCGAAGATATTCAGCTCCCGGTCCACCCCTTTCAACCCCCTGTCAACCCCCACACTGCTATTGCCCTGGCCTCTATGAGAGCGACTAGGGAAGACTCGTTTCAAATGCCTTACTAAGTTTTTTCGCAATACGGGTTGTGTAAGCGTATTGTAAGCGTATACACAATAATTATCTCACGTTGCCCTTGTATTTTGAACATAATGCCATAAAGAGAGAATATTTTTAGTTAAGGTTAAACGCCACGTTTTTTAGAATCTACGTGTTCATAGATGGCGTTAATTTAATTATTTTATTAAAGTACGCTTTTCGAAAGTTATACTTTAAATTATTAAGATGTACGTTGTTATGTGTTTCCCATATCCTCCATTAATCAAGTATCTCCACAACTACAAATCATAGTGGTCACACCGATCACGCAGCAATATAGTGTAAAATATGCCTCGGTCACGTGCAATCCGAAAGATCACCTTATATGGTGATCGACGGAAGAGGGATTAGCGCTAACGCAAAAATCATTCCCATAAAAGGAATGATTAACCACGGACGAGAGGGAAATAAGAGAGGTGGAGACGAAACAGGAGAGGAAGCGGAAACACACAGGGAACCGGACTTGAGTTGGGAGAACTCGTCACTTCAGTTTAGAGAGCCGTGGACTTCAATTGTGAGAGTCAAGAGTCGAGCCGCGCCGTCTGCTATCTGGGTGATCACCCACACATAGCAGCGAGGCAGAATTTACTCTAAACACTGGATGGTTAAACCACACGAGGAACACGAAAGAAGCAACCCAAACGTCCTACATCGGTCCACAGCAGTAAGCGCTTTAAATATATGGTACCTTTAACAAACGTAATGAAATAGAACCGGTAACTTTAGCATACAATTATTCCGTACGATAGTTTTAAAATAATTTTGTAATAATGTGCACAACTTTATTGCCAAATAAATGGTAAAACTGTATGAAGTGTTGTCATTTTGATGGTTCCTTAAGAGATGGCCGGATCTAGCGATCCATGAGAATGTTAGTAAATACAGGTACGTGTCATATAAAATATAACAACGGGCGCAAACAAAAATATTGTAAAGCGTAACTTCTAATTTTAATAAAATAATTAAATTAAGGCCATCTATAAACACGTTGATTATAACAAACGTCGCATTTAACCATACGTTTTTCAATATAATTATGCCTATGAAGATCAGCGTGATTAGAGCAGAAAATCACGGCGCAGCGTTGATCAAAATGCTGTTTCATAGTTCCTTGTTTCTTCAATGAGAAGAAGCCGTTAAATTAAATGCTGGGAAATGAATGAATGTCGCATAACTGTAATATTATACTTGCTAAATGTACACATCAACACCTTAGACCTTAGAGGGAGGTAGTCACGGTAGTCACATCTGAACAATTGACCAGCGTTTTTTCAAAACTCGGCATAATATCCGAGTTCAAATTTTTATGAGACCATTTGTTGATTTTTCAATTGCTCTATATATGTAAGTAGATAATAAATGTAATTAAACTCAGATATTATAGTGAAAAATAAATTGCATGTTAAATATCAATCAAAAAACGTTACAACTTTATTGCATAGTTTAACCGCAAATACAGGAAATATGTGAATCAGGGTAAAGCATTTGTTGATATAAAAACGCTCCTCGATTATTCAAGGAGTGTTTTTTGTCTAGGCTGAATATTCGGAGGCCCATAACATAATGCTAATTAAGGTATGTAACAGATATAATAATATAAGCATTTCAAAATATGTAAGTTGATTAAAAATATTTGTTTGTTTGAACACAAAACTCATGAGAAAAAAAGTATTATCGTGATTTATTTTGGGGGTATTATGCTGTTAACCCTGCCTACTTTAACCAAAGTTTAGAAAAATGTGTAGATTGTGATGATATTTTTACTTAATTTAAAGCATTTTTTTAAAATAAATAATATTTTGGTTTTCCGCCAGTTGAATTTATCTTTTTATTAATACACGATATTATGAAATGACATCTAGGGAATTTCATTATAATTCTTGATACAAGCCTACATGTAATATTTGTCACTTTTCAACACAAAAAAGTGATGTTCTTAAATTTTTATAAAAAAACAGCTTACCCTTTTTGGCTGGGAGAAGAACGTATTGATAAATATCAAAATAAGTTAATCAATGACGAAACCAAACACACTTCATTCAAGGTAGTAAGCAAGTTGATTGATGTATGTCAATAATAAATAACTAAGGTTCGAAGCCTTCTTTTCAAGCAGTCCTCAACTTCCAGTCTCTCAGTCTTCCCAACCCTCCCCTTCCCTGTACCTGTCATCAGCTAAATCTAATAACAGCCTTCTACGCCCGATTACTTATTAATCTAAATGTATTTGTATCGAATTTTCATGCGAAATTGAATCTGGCCCCATAAGCCTGGTCCGAAGGAGGCTATCGGAAATGATAGCGGTTTAAATGCTTTCGCTTTGTGTTCTGGCTTTGACTAGAGGGGAGTATTAGACTACATTTCAGGGTTATTTGATTCTGGGGGTTTTGTTCGGTAAACACAATTCAAAGAAGCTAATTTAATCAAGATAATCGCATTATTTCACGATGTTAGAAAATATTTTCTTTGGGACATTTTAGTGGGAAAGTGATTTTAGCATAATTTTAGTGCTTAGAATATTTTGTTTTTCAGTCAAAGCATGGATTGTTTTATTTTCATTTCTGTGCTTTGGTAGTTTGTATCACGTGTAATAAAGTATAGTAGGACAATGTTATTTAAGGCCCCGTAGTAAGTGTCCAAAGATTTTTTGAAAGGGAAATAGGTAGGTAAATACGAATGTTAAAAAACGATAATAATTAAGCAAAAATGGTGAAAATATTTCATAAAACACGACTCGTTTGAAATAGAGCAAGAATTCCGAGTAATCGAGTAATGCTTTAGTTGCATTTAAAGATACTACTGTAATTTTTTCATGCCTATAACATATTAAAAAAAGAAAAAAACGTTTTTTAATAATTTTTGGAGTTTACTTAGCGTTTTTTTTCTATCGGGGGAATTTCATATAATTAATGTTTCGGCATAACAGATTTAGGTATTATCTTATTACCGACTACATAGACTATTTTATCTCCCGGCCTGCAGAACTAACTTGCCAATGGTCATGCCTGTTAGTGGGGAGAGCAATCTTGCTGTTGAACAGAATCAATTCGGATATCGACATGTTTTGCATTGATGAAGCTTCCTTTTAAAGGCAAGCTCTATTATCACTTGTATAGTTGATATACACCCTGTAAATATTAATCTTAGAAATCTTATTATAAAAATATTTTAAAAACGCCTTGAAATGAACAATTTTGTAATGTTTTTGAAATTAATAAACAAATTGAATTGAATTGAATTAAGAAATTTTGTGTAAAATTGTAAACTTCAGCTATTTTTTTCCCAATTTGCATTATGCATAGGTACCTCCCATGTTTTTCGAAAGGATGAAATTAATTTTAAATTGAATAATCAGTGGCCAAATTATTAGTTAGCGTCAAAGATATTAGAAGAACGAGATATGCTATGTTGGCCGCCGGACCGTAGGCGGAGTACTACCTAATTAGGGTACTTTGAACGGTATCGGGACGTGTACGCACAGAAATCTGTTCTATGTATTAGTGCGGATACCTTAGCGTAAGCGAAGGTGTGCAATAGTATTGGTGAACAAAACCGGCGACACTCGGCAAAACAATTCCACACAGTATGAACTGCTCATAGCACATCTCGTTCTTCTAATATCTTTGGTTACCGTAGAGTTTTTCTAATCATTTGAGAATTGACAGCTCTTAATGCACATGCAAATTTTGGTGATAAACTTGATAGAAAAATACCTATAGTAAGTCAGAGAACTAGAACATGAAGGGGAAAGCAATTCACAGCGCCTCGAAATGATCAATTTTCCCGTACAACAGGAGAAAATGTACGAAGGAGTTTCGCTAGTTAGGTTAGTCAGGTTATAAATTAAGTCATAGTTACTACTTCTGCTAGAACAACTATTTTAGAAATGGGTTAACTGTAACTAACCAGGGATGTTCTACTAGATATTAAGAGATTTTTGTATTGTGCTTTTTCTGAAATACGTAATATTTCAAATAAAAAATAAATATATTAAATACCTAATTTATTGTTAACAAAAAGTATAAAATCGAACGGAAACGAATAAAAAAATACATTAAAGTGTAAAATAAAGCCGGAAATTCAAAACAAATCAGATAATAGTAAGATTTTTGCACATTTGACTAATAATTTGACCACCCACTGTAGATAAATTCATATAATGTAAGCCGCTTTGATGATCATTAAATAAACATAAGCAACTTCGTGATGTTGAAATATAACGAAATATACTAACGTAAATCTGTGGATGCTTTAGAAGAACTATTCATTTAGACCATTCGTTGCATTAATTTATGTCACTAATTCAATGCTCGCTCTGAAGAAAATCGCGCTTTTCATTAGCTACTTTGGTATAAAGAAACTTAAAGACTAAATACTAGAGAGATGTAGGAATGCTTTGGGAGAAGTGAAGTAAGCGAAGGAATTATAAGAAGAAGCGGAAATATCTGCAAGAAGTCGTTAATGGAATGGAATCCTCGGCGGTTCAAGTCGCGGAAAAGCCACGCGAAATTAAACCATCAAAATGTTGACGTTGTGGCTTCTTCCAGGGTGGGATTGAGGTACGAACTGAGGAAAATTTAATATTATAACGGAGGAGTTTTGTTGTTTTTTTCATAAAAATGAAAGTTGAACATTGAAGAAAACTGAAGATAAGTAAAGGAAAAAACACAGCTAACCTAACCTATTATTTTATCATTTTGGGAATGGGAAACGTCGTAATAACCACAAATTTATTCATACATACATACATTTTTTTCTCAGTATTTGCAACATTCTTTTACGAAACCTTTTTCACATTGAACTTTTGCAAATGTACGACTTAAAAATTACTTCTTCCATTTTCACATACAAGAAAACGATATAATTATTTGTATTTCTTGGGCATTGACTATGTAACAATTTCTAGATATTTTTGTTTTATTGAGTCTTATTTTCAAATGTAGGTACATTTGTTATTTAAATTTTGTTTACTTTACTACCGGTTTCGACACAACCGTGTTATTAACTAGCAATATTAAAACTTAAGATTAGGTCGGGGAGGATCTTAGAAAAACAATCAAAACTAAATAAAATTTTAATACGTAGAAAAACTACCTTGTCACAAAATCAATTTTTAAAATGAAACCATTACCAAATGTCGAACACATATTTAAGCAAGCTTCCATATTAGAACAATGCATAAAATATATATAAATCAGAAATGGAAATCATTTAGTACACTAAAATTTAAAACAACTCTAATACAAAACCATCACATTTACCAAGCTATAAAATTGTGGGAGGCGATAGGGAGAAACGAATGAAAGATTTTGTGGGAATCACACAGTATTTATAGATAGTCAGTGTGGTTGTTGTTTGTGGTTGATTATGAATTCCTCCATATCGATGCTCGACACTGTGGTGGAGATGATCGATGGTAAATTCACCAGGCTGATGCTCAACATAGTAGAATCGGAGATGAACGGCGGTGGAGTGTGATCAATGCGATGTAGTGGGTAGCCCGACGCCATGCGGGCGGACACTAGACTTGATGGTGATGATAATCACTGGTGGTGGAGTCCACAGATCTTCCTGATGCTCCAGTGAGATGATGTTCGGTCTTCGATGCCATGACGAAGGAGCCGGAGATGCTGTGGACCTGTGGACCTGTGGATGGTGTCGATGATGACGAAAATACATGTGTAAGAATTTCATCCACATTTTATTTAGATTTTTTTTTTAAATATCAGATAAATAAACATTTTGCCACTTTCTACGAAAATTCAAAGTCGTTAGCATGTGGTTTATAGACCTTCAGGTAATTAATTGTAAAAAAAATCCACATGAGATGAGACCAGTAAAGCACACAGCGTTGAAATGTGGATGAGTCAGAAAGGAAAAGGGTGGATAATGTATAATTAATAAGTATTGGATAATGATTTTACATTGCGGTTGATTTGTTTTAAAAGCAAAAAATTAGCACAGTGGATACTTTGCACAACAAAATGTATTTTATAGTCGTAGAAGTTATATCAAAAGTTTTCCCGGGCATTTGTTCTATCTATAAAAAAAAATTAAAACAATTTATAAATTCATAATAAAAGTATCATCGCATTAATAAGGATTTTTTTATCAACATCCTTATTCAAACTTAATTACTGGTATTTAAAAAAAAAAAAACTTCTTTTTCATGGTTAAATTAACTCTCCAATTTTTAATGTTTTTAAGCCCGACAAAACGATCGCAATCCGAGCGGTAAGAAGCAGAAGTGTGCGTGACGTCATCCGTGCACTGAACGCTCTGCAGTTAGTGCATTTTGTATGGAGAATTTTTGTATTCTTTAGTAAGTAACTAAATTAAGGGTATTATTTGAAATATTTCATACGTAAATTTAAAATGAGTTCCTACATAAAGTTAAAGTGACATGTAGGTGATTTTAGTCGAGGTCGCTCTAGTTGTATGAGATGCATTAAATGATGGAATAGATTCAATTTTACCGCTTTGTAGTTATCAAAACCTTCTAAAATATCAGGATTAAATAAAAATCGATAAAACTAAAACGACAACCACAAATCATCTCAAAAACACAAATCAACAAACCTAACTACACAATACAAACCTGTATAGCGACCTCTCCCTCTTATTATCAAAGTACGCATGTAACAGAAATAGGTCTTTAATTATTACGTTGTAATAAGTAAAGTACATTTGATATAGCGTATACAAATTAAAACTTTTAAATCATTTTTAAGAACGATGTATTAATTCTTAGAGTAAAAATATAGAAATATATGAGTATATTCAGAATCGATGTTTCTGATCTACGTGAATATATTTTTTAAAAGTCTAAATATTTTTTACTCTAATTCCTTATTGCAACCAATTCCACCCTGTCCATGAAAGCTCTTGGAATCCAAAGTTACTGGTAAAAAGTGAATAGCCTCGGTACACGAGATGGCGGGTGTATTTCATTAAAGCATATAATTGCCAGGCGAGCTTTGGGAATTAAGATGATACTAGCCACGGGCAGTAAATCACAACAGCTTAATTATCTCCCCGTACAGCCTTCGGGAGCAGGACCCAGACCCGAAACCTCCATCATTTGCTTTCCTGCTACACTGCACCACCGTATAAAAATATCCACAACGATTACACAGATTATTTTAGAAGAAGTCATTTTTATACTTGCTTTCTGTGTACGTTAAATTTGGTAATATATTTTTTTTGCTGGGCAATTACATGTAATACTCTCCTACAATTAAACATACTAATTTCGGTTGTTGGTGCATGGGTAAGTTGGTAAGTAATATGAAATATTTCTTCATAGTGCGTAACATTCTTCGAGAAATTAGATTTATTTTTATAAATTGTTACTATTTATCATATCAAACAAGTGATGAAGTAGGTACCAACGTCATTTAATTAATTCTTTATTTGAAATGCTTATTTGTTTAGTTTAAATTAGAATGAAGATAAGTTACTGAGACAACACGCATGTTTTCACTGAACTAAATCCAGTGGACATTCGTATACATATTATTCACATGTTCACATAATCTTACATATTCTTAGAATGGCTACTCTTGTCAAAAGCGGTGCTACATTATTGTTCGATTAGTATGAATATAACGTGTCTTCTATTTTTATAATGTCACTGGTAATTTTTCAAGTTAACTACCTTCCGAAGCGTAAATTTCTCACATTAAAAAAAACATTAAATGATCTAGAGGCAAATTAATATTAAATACATTACAAGTTTTTTATACTGAATAAGTTGCTTAACCTTTGGCATGCCTAGATTCAAAGCATGACTTGTTTTACCATGAGGGGTAACTGAGTTACCCCACGAATTTTATCATTTTAATTTAAAAAATTTAATTTACACATTAATTTTTTTGCAAATTATGCTTATGGATTTCACCTTTAGCGTTTTTTAATTAAATAATTATCATTACACTTTATTAAAAAAAAGCTCTTCATCTATCAAGGAACGCGGCTTCCGGCGAACGGCCGGGGTTGTACTGACATATAACTTGTATGAAAATTTGGTTCCTGCTTTGTTACCTTACCTCTTATGCAGCTTTGATGATCACGTGAGTGGATGAGATGGTGCGCATAACTCTCTGCCGAGCCTAATTAGCACATAGTTTCAGCTATGAGTACGGTTCCAGCACGTAAAAATTATTATTTGTAGCCGTGTACTATTAATTTACATAAAAATTACGTCTGGTACTTTTATGGTACATTAATTGCTTATGGGTTTTAAGGAATACAAAAAATAACAAAATTATAAGTCTCTATTCAAAATTGTAAATGAAAAATATTAATTTTAGAGATTTTGACTACTCCTGTCGACAACGGGAAGGTTAAAATGATTGGTACGGGAACGATCAGTAGTTTTTGCAATTTTAGAGGAATAAAATGTCTATGATATACTCAAATGATAATAATTTGGATGGATCTTAAAAGAGATAATGATCAAACGATTAAAAAAATTGTATTTAAAATTTGTATTTGATGAAAAAAAAATGAGATTAAAAGTGAACACAAAAACATTGAAATTAACAATCATTATAAATAATGTAATACAGTGGATTGGGATTGTACCATCCTCCAAATCCAATGGATTAAAAAAAATATTATAATAGTATACATATTATATAATAGACGGAAAACATATTTTAAGTAAGAAAATGGCGAAAATAACTCAAGTGCAAAGTTGCACAGCCGATTTTTTTATGCACTTTGGTCAATATATTATCTATTTGTGGTGAAAAATGTCAAGTACCAACATTGATCAGAAATTAAGTCGGTTATAAAAATATGTTTTTAATGTGAGTCGAAATAAAACTCGTTTTTACTCCACCCCCTCTTCGATTGCTCCAACTCTTATCTCTTTCCTTACACACATCTTTGATTTTTTCGAATAGCAGAATATATCCCCAACTAAGTTGGCCATAAATAAGACATTTGAATATATTCTGATACTCTTTCCTAAAAATAAATCACGTCTTGTCTTTGGTTATTATCCACACACAAGAGAATTCGAGTTAACAGTCTGTTGTATCGAGTATTTGTTCAGGAATAAATCAAAGGAAAGAGACTTATTTTTTTATCGCCTGTGTTCTGTCTTCGGCTATTTATGTATTCATGTGATTTAGGGTTTTTTTATTTATTTGAAAAACTGGAGCGATTTGAAGATAAAATTTATTCTTGTACAAGTAAAATCGCGGTTAAACAATACGAATTGTAGAAAGTGTAGCTATAAGTACAATACAAAAAATACTCCTGTATTTTGAATACTTAAACGGGGTACTTAAGTAGGGCAGTCATTCTGTGATTATGCTTATTGAAAAAATCCTCGCATTTAAAAAACTAGTATTCACTTTTATACCACCTATAACTCTTATTAGCAGACGTTCTGTACATTAGGGTGTATTAAAAGAAAACTCGTTTTTGAAATTCAAAATTTAAAAAAATATATTACAAAACGTTATTTCTATGAACCCACGAATACCACAAAAAATTGGTCGAATTGAAAAACGTTTTTTTCCAAATTATACATATATTTTTAGCTTCGCCCTAATGATACACCTTGCAATACTTTATTTATTTACTTTATTTGAAATGAAAACATTCTATAAAATATGTAACACATGGGTACGCATGAACAGGACGTTAAAAATTGTACAGGTATAGTAAACGGCTCAGTAAAAATGATACAAAGAACTAATCTTTAAAGCCGTCAAACGAAAAAATATCCTTAAAAAATCAGCATTTCAACATCTGGCAATAAAATAATCATACAATAACGGCACATGGCAGGTACTAATTGGCCAAGATCGTATTCGAATTGAAAGATGTTCCCTGTACCGGCACCCCAGATAAGTTTCCTCGCCACTTCAAATAAACCGTCTCCTCCTGCGGTCATGAGTCCTCTGAGAAAAAATAAAAACATGTTGAACATTTTTATTCTAATCGCGAAAACATATTTTAATTCCCTTATAACGACTGGGTAGGTTCGCACTCAAAGCGGGAGGAACCCTATAATAACCGGGCTTATTTTTGCTAGCTTATTTTTTCCCGGGAAAAATTATTAGCGGGTAACATTCGCGAGCTTTTCGCATAAAGACGCCACCAGAACATTCTAGAGCTCTTCCCTCCTCTTCCCGTTTTACTCTTTACCGCCCCCTTGTCACCGGTCGCCGTCCCCCTTCCCACCCCCGCGAAGAGAGTTGGGTAAAGCAAAGAAAGTTCATCGTGTAGATTTTTACCATCCAGTAGGGAGAGTGTTCAAAGGGATTTTATCGGCAGTGCATGTTCAAGTATTCAATGATGTTTTTTTAACAATTTCCAATATCTCCGATTAGATAAGGTTACCATTTATAAGTCCCACGAGCCTTTTTGTTGAAACTTTGTGTTTAGTGTTGCGGTAATGTTGTAATATAAACAAAACATTTCTCCATTCTGGCAATTAAATCTCTTTTCATATAATCACGTCTCATACACAATGACGGAAAACATATTTCAAATATGAGTTGCTCTGTAGATTTTTCCGTCAGATAATTTAAAAGCCCGCGTATAGTAATATGTATTCCTACGTTCCTATAAGTAGTCATCATTAAGAAGTAAGTAGTGTATCAAATAAATTAAAAATAACACCCAAAGTACCATTTTCTCATGTTTTTGTTTAAGAAATCTTGTTCGCAAATGCGTACTCTCCAATTAAAAAAAAGTAAGATTATGTCTGAAGGGGACCAACATTTATGTGCTTTTTATAAATCTGAACAACCCTCATATCATACTCACCCCCTTAAGAGGTGGGAGCTTCTCTCCCACACCGCGACTGTAAGGAAAACGAACCGATAAATAAAATACATTTTTTTGCGATCCTGTCGCAGAAGAAAAGTTATTCCCGTCCCTGGCTGGGCTAAATGTGCGGGTGGCTCGTGGCAGAAAACTGAAATAACGCAACATAAATAATCTACCTGATAAACAAAACAAAACAAAATTTCTTGTACCAGAATTTTATTAAGAATTTCAGAACCTACTGTTACAATATATAATCACTGTAGTTCTCGAAGAGCATAGTTTTTGAATAATTTGGTCTTTAATCTCTTTAGTGTCGTTCAGTATTTTACGATATATAGCCTTGTTTTCTAGTCAGCTTCGTGTGTATATTTCCTGCGTTGGTCATAATGTTAAATAGCAAAAACAAGCAAGCAAACAGGCAAAGTTGAGGAAACCGCGAATACATTTGAGAAGTTTAAATGAACAATAATTAAAAAAATAATATTAACATATTTGTAATTTTGTTTGAAATCAAGTAGTTTCAAATAAATATAATATGTGTGTGTATATTATAATTATGACAAGACACAATTTAAATGCTTTCTTCGAAAACGTATTAAAAATAATATTCACATATATTTGTGACCTGGACTGAAGGATGAAATTTTCCCTTATAATATGAAAAAGGATTGATAGAGAACTTTGATAATATCCGTATGTATATTGAGTGTTCGATTTTGGAGGCGGTTATGGGTACCGCCTCCCCGGGAACCATTTATTGGGTGAACAACACATCTGCCATAGGTCACCCCAAGTGAATTCCTGGGTTTGGTAACGTAGCAGGGGTTCCCAGGTTCATGGGGTGAGGATTGTGTAGGTGTTGACTTCGGATGCGTCTGCTTACCTACTGCGTGGCGAGCCAGATCGGGAGAGACAGAGGGATAGATTCATACCTCCCTTCACTCCTAGGCACAGACCCTTAGAATCCTACCCACCCCTCGTACCGTTTTCCTTCCCAAAACTTTCTCTCCTCACTTTTCTTAAAAATACAATTCACACAGCATTCTCAAAGATAGCATAAGCCATTGAGAGCTTATTAAAATGTTATCTTCCTAAAAATCATATAAATGGCCCTTTAAGCAGTAAAACACAATTTCTGCTTAATTCCTATGAAATTTTTCCACACTGAAAGCTGTGAGTGAAATATGATGATCTCGAGAGGACTATATTAGATACTACGTTACCTGCGGCATTTGAAAAGCACTTACACCGTAAGAGACGAGGAGAAAATATCTCGTTTAAAAATAAATACTTTTTATTAGGAATAGCTCCAAACCCCCCGCCACTGTAGCAAACACGATCTCCGTATGGCTGGCTCTTCATTTGATAAGTAGTTTCGTCTCAGAGCGAGCTCCACAAATAAGTCGATATCTTTCACCTGAATACCCGCCTCTGCGATTGCTACTGCCTCGCAGAATGGGTACTCCTGGATACGGGCGAATACCCATACATTATCGGAGACACGTGACATAATTATATGATGGCTAATTAAATATACCGCACCTGTCAATGTGAAGGGATTGTGAGACTCTAAAAGTCGAGATTTATTTGTATATTGTACGTGAACTTTATTTTGCAATATATACTTTTAAATAAAAGACATTTTCAGGTGAAAGAGTGGAGTATACAGTTTCCGCTTCTCTACACTGAGAAAAATGAGAGTTGTTAATTTATTAAAAATCACTTCTAATTATTGGTAACCGGTTAAAAACGGGATTGCAGATCGTTTCCTGATAAAATTTTAGTAAATTCCTAACATATCGGAACACCGTTCGTGCACCTACATTTGTCTTTATAATATACAATGACAAAATGCTAAAATATTAGGATTTTTATGAACACGTTTTCCGACATCGTGATAACACGTTCGTATTTTACTAAAAGTATATTAGAAAACCTTTAAATTCCTTCGTTAAGGTCCTGCAATCCCGTTTTAACCGGATTATGATTAATTTTAAGAGATTCTCAATAAATTAGCAATATTTAATATAAGTAATTTTTCTCCATGTACACAAGCATTTCTTAAAAGAGAAGCGTGTAGAAGTGTTATAATTGAATTATGTTTCTATGAAAGGTAATCATTTTCAATATAATTATCAATCTACAAAACTTATAAATGCATCACGTCGTAACGAAATCAACTACGTGCCTAGATTTGACTATATGCTAAATAAATGGGAAAATCCACCAAACCGTGTGAATTCAACATTTAAAATAGACAATAGAATACGTTACTCAATATATTACTTTCTTCTTCGATAATTGCAAATTGACTTTGTCGTCAATTTAATTTAAATAAACAAAATCATATCTTTGTATACTCCACTATTTAATCAAAATAATCGAAATGCTTCGAAACCAGTGGTTTCGTCGTCAGGATAGTGTGAAAAATATTAATAATAGAATAATAAGTATATACAAATAAGTACCTATGGACAAAAATATTACAGTGAGACGTGGTTAACTAGTTACTAATTAATTAATATTACTAATTAATCAACGTTCATTGTAATATTTTTTTCATGAGGTACTTACTTATTTGTTCTCATTTTTTACATTAGCTCCAAACAGGACCTGTATCAGCTTTGGAATGATGTGTAGAGAGGCTTTTTTAGCGAGGAGAGAAAGTTTTGGGAAGGAAAACGACATGAGGGGTGCTTAGGAATCTGCGGGTCAGTGTCCAGGATGAATCCATCCCTCCCACTGCGGCAAGGCGATGTTCTGAGAAAGTCCTGCTGGAGAAGTCAAAAGGTCTTCCTCAACCAGTATCTCGTGATCTAGCCTGCCATGCAGTTGGTGGGTAGACGCATCCGTCACTAAGACCCGGGCAAACCTCACTACATGAACCCGAGCACACTTGCTAAGTCACCAAATGCAGCAAACTACTTGCGGTGACCTATAGCTGTTGTGTTGGTTATCTAATAATTGGTTCCCGGGGCTATTAATTTTCATTATGTGTTTATCGTGACGAAGAAACCATTGTTTTCGTAACATGTCGATTATTTTCAATAAATAGTAGTGTTTACAAGATACGATTTATATTATTTTAATTTAAAACATAGATTAATGAAAAATTGGATACGTCTCAATAAGATTGTTGGTCGGGAGCGCCGTCCTTAATATGAAAACTTTCTTTACATGAATTAAGGCGATGCACTACTTCGTGTAATATTTTGAATCGAGCCGCTATCAATAATACACCTTACGAAGATGGCGATAAGGCTTAAATTACCGCTTCATACCATCCACCTGTTTTGATTTATGAAAGAAAAAAGCATGGCCCAAAAGTGCCTTTTATTTTATTTTGTGGATGTTCATGCACAAATATTTAAATGTTTTTCGATAATTTTATAAATAACTTAATTTTCCACATTATACAATAAAACCATAACCGAAAATCGGTTCGTAAGTAGGAGATTTTGAACTTTAAAGCAGTTTTCATAGGCCTATACATTATTTTTTTCCGGACTTATAAAAAGACTTATCTAAAAAATACTCGATTATTTTAAAGGCCAAAATGTATTCTACTCGCAGTATTTAATTAAAGCATCTGAAACATTTCTAGGCGACCAAATTTTCCAACCAAAAACACATGATTTTAAATTACTACGTAGTGCATCGCCTTAACAATTAAATTTAAGAATTAGAATGGTTGTCAAGTTTTCTCTATTATTATGAACCATATAAACACTTATTATAAAAGCCTTTGAAATGTGGATATATCAACATATTTGCAATCTTAAAATACCACATACATTTAAAATATTTAAGGAAAATCAATTAGAAGTTCTTTGTCGAATGACAGAGTTGTGAAATTGTATAAATTAAAAAAACTTCTCTACCTATATCATAGTCATATTATGAGATGGCCCAACTATTAACCGAATCTATGCAGACCATTTTCATATCAATAATTGTACGTGCCAGAAAGACATTATCAAACCATTCGACAAGTGCATAGTTTTGACGCCATGTTATTTCTAACATACTTAAGTGAATTTTAGGTATGAGGTACATATGAGTCATTCGGGAACAAAATTAATGTAAACTGTTTGATGCTTTATTATTAAAGTGGAATGCTGGGGGATTAAGTTGAATTTATAATAACTCAATGCAAGACCTAATCCCTCAAAGGCAAATGGATAGCTTCCAATGTAAGCTAAATATGTACACTCTAATGAGAAGATGCCAGGTACCATAATAGTAAATGGACGAATATTACAAGAAAGGTAGGTAAGTTTAAACAGAGTGTAAAGCTTAAATTAATAATGTTTTGGATTAAGTAGTCCGGTCTAGAACTAAATTAATGAAAGTGGGTAACGAAGTTAGTATAAAAGTAAATAATTTGTCAGAAAAAAATTAATTACGACATGACTTACAATTTTTGTCGTAAACGCCGTTAACCAATAATAAAAATACCCGCATTTAGATGAGATTTATTACTATTATCTTCTGCTTCAATGATATAAAAATACCTGCAGTTATTTGTAATACTTCAAAAAAAATACATTTCTACCAAAATAAGAATAATAAGGAATACTATGGATAAACAATAAAAATTTGGTCTATCTTTTTCATCTTTATTATTATTTTGTGATGTAAATTTGCATAATTTTTAAATGGGTTCTTTGTTTAATTTTACATTATCTATCTAATTACTTATAATCTTTTTTTATTTTATTTTTCAACTAACCCCACTTTATGTTTTTCTTAAATTATTAATTGAGTTTTTATGTCGACATTTATGTAATTGACGTATTCCGTACCGCGCACAAATATATAAGGGTTTTCCAATAAGAGGTGTTATTTTGATTTTCAATCGTAAAAGATCAATGGTTTCGTTGCTTGTGTGGCACGTAGCGCCATCTTAGATCAATACCATCCAATTCCGGCCATAAAAAATCATTAATCATCCCTCGATAGCGCAATCCATTCACCGTAACTATTGCTCCAGCCTCATTTTAGAAAAAGTAAGGTCCAATGACTCCGCCGGACCATAAACCACACCAATCAGTCACATGTTGAAGATAGAGAGGCTTTTCAACAATAATTCTTGGGTTTTCCGAGTCCCAGATGCGACAATTTTGCTTGTTGACAAAGCCACCGAGGTAGAAATGGGCCTCATCACTCAAGATGATTTGCATTTGATTCACTCAAGTGAATTTTAATAATTTCAATGCGTTGTTGAAGCGTTTATCGTTCCATTTTTATTAATGGCATAGTTTCTACTTGTCAAATGTCAAAAAATGACAGCTTCAAAAGTAACATCTACCGAAATAGCGGGCTATTCAAAATAACACCTCTTATTGGAAAACCCTGTAAATAGATTTAATAAGTGATTAACTAAGTAATTTTTATATTTATTTATGTTAAGTTAAAAGAAATAAACATTTTTCACTTTCTTGAATTAAAAACACACATTTAAAAAATCTAAATTTTATTTTTTACTACCAACTTTACATAAGTACATTTTAATTTTGCTCGCTAATCTTAAGAGCATACAGTTTTTTTCTTAATTTTTTTCATTCTAATTACTGTTGTCAAGCTAGTGGTAAAAGAAACATGGCCTATGTTAATTAATTATGTCTAATTAATTACCAAATCATGTAATTTTAATACCGCACAAGAGTCTCTACTACTCCCAACCCTCTGGAGCCAGTGAGACTATGGCGATTGGAAGGATATGAGGAGGATGAAGGTGGGGGAATACCTAGCTTTTCACATCTGGTCACCAAATATGGCTAAAGCCATTTCAATTCAGAATGCAACGTTTCAATCATGAATGGTGGATCCAGGGCGATACTGAGAGTATCTTCCACTCTGAAGATGTGAATAAAAATAAATAAATCTTCGTTTTGAATTCAGAAATTTTGGGTTTCATTTTGAACTAATATTATTTGATTAATATTGAATGATTTGCCTGTTTTTTTTATTTAAACTTTTGAATGTACTCTCCGTTCAAAGGCAAACACGCATCGGAGAGATTTTCTATTTCGTACGAGAACAAACATATTTTTATGGGGCTGCTTGTTTTAGTGGCATGCTCTGTTCCCATTCCAGGGCTGCTGGGTGGGTGACTGGGTGCCACCGGGGTTTGTGGGTGGGGCTGGGTGGCGGTTGTGCCCACCGGGTGCCTGGTGCCGGGTGCCGGTTGCCCGCTAGACTAGATGGCAGTGTGCTCCAAACCGAATGCAAAACAGATAAAATACTCATTCAATTACAGTTACATGTGGGAAATAAGTTATACGCTTCTGGTGGTACACCCTATCCAAGAGGCAGCATTATTTCTGGCATAAAGGAGTTATTTAACTTTTGACTGTAACAGAGATTTTTTATAGGGTCAACAATAATTTACTAATTTTAAAATAACGATTTGTTACTACCAACAACCTAAATAATATTTTGCTAAATCAATTACTTATTAATTACATTAGAATCGATTTATTTTATGCATGTAAACTTATTTGTATTATGCCAATGAGTGTGTTTAAGTTTTTTGTGTACCTTTGAGTGTGTTGAAGTAAGTTATGTGCCTTTAAGTGTGTTTAAGTATGTTGTGTGCCTTTGAGTACGTTTAAGTATGTTGTGTGTCATTGAGTGTGGTTAAGTATGTTATATGCCTTTGAGTGTGTGTATGCCTATGAGTATGTGGCCTGTGTTATATCTATCTGTCTATGTATTTTTATGTCTTTGTATTGTAGTCTCTTATAACATTATCCCTTTATATCTATATTCTAAATATTGGTTTCTAGTTATATTTGTGTTTTAGTGTTATAATTATTATTGTGAGATTGACATGCTTACAAACTGCTTTGGCAGTTTTGCAGGAGCTTATAGTTAAGATTAAAAAAAATGGTTTGGAATTTCACTCGACGCAATAAATGCCTTCATTAAGAGTACGACAACTATATGGAAAGAATTAGCTAGAAAATCTACCGAATGGGTATTAGCAATTCAGATCTGGTCACCAGAGCGATACTGTATACGAAAGATACTGGCGATACTGTATTATGAGTATTTCCACTGTATCTTTATACGCCTGAAACGCTTTTCCATAAAGGTGACAAACGAAATAATAAAAAAACTATACATTGCACATGAGAGAATATTAAATTTGATTACCTATCTACAAATGGTTGGTATATTCTATTATCTTTTTGGCGTCGATATCCTTTATAAGAAGGCACCAAACGAAAAAATATGTATAGTCAATCAAATATATTTAGCTTATTAAAAATTTAAAATAAGAAATATTTTATTTTACTTCCTTTTAAATCGGTTAAAACTATCCAGTGGTGTAGCTTGTATAGGGGCCCTCGGGGACCAGTTAGAGTAAGACGATGGGGACATTACTACTTCAAAAGCGGCACTGGAGTTATTATTGTTTATTGCTGCTTACTGCTGCTACGCCTCTGTAATACCCGTTGCTATTTTCTCAGGATGATATGCCTCGGATTCTGCATATGGAGAAAAATCCTATTATTTGTTACAATAAAAACTTTTATGGAATATTCAAAGATAGGAAATGTGTGGAAGAAATGTATTTAGCTGTTTTCAAATAGGAAAATGTGTGGATGAAATGTATTTAGCTGCTTTTAAATAGAGGAAATATGTGGGTGCAATGTATTTAGCTGTTTTCAAATAGACGAAATATGTGGGTGAAATGTATTTACCTGCTTTCAAATAGAGGAATATATTTACAGTGAAGAAATGGCATATATATCTGCAAAACCTTTTTATCTTTACAAGTAGGAGGTTAGGTATCTTCTCTATTATACAAAAAGTTCCTAAAATACCCAACGGATTTTGGTTTTCACTATTACTTAGAGAATTTCTTACGGAAGGAATATATGCATGTAATTGTTATATATAAATAAAATAAATATATATATATATATACATGCATATTATATTTACAGAAAGTAGAGAAAATCGAGCAACTCCGGGTACACGTCAGCTAGTAAAAATATAAATGAATACATTTAAAAACATTTTTTAATATCTCTATTTGAATTTCGGTTTTTTTTTCTTGAATGAATTATTGAATAAAATGGAATCTTGGAAGTTAAAATTAACCCACTTCCCGACATCCGATCGAGTTTTAACTCTGCAGATAAACTCGTTGTAAATGACAATGCTTTCTATTATTTATATTCACATGCGAACATACCTATACGCATTTCTCTGAAATTGGATGACATTACATCAGTTAACATATGAAAAAAATGTTTGTCCTACCCAATCAGGATTTGGCGCAGTTGTTAGCGCGGTTGACTCCAGTCCCTTGGGAGGAAGGTTCAATCACCAATCAAACAAAAAAAAAATATAATTTTTATAGACAATTAAAAAAATGTCTTATAGTAAAAAAAACTTTTTTAACTACAATACATATGTAATATCTCATAAGAATTTATTTTGCTTAGTAGCAAGGATGAAGAGAAGATACACATAAATAAAACAAAAATAGAAAAAGCCTCTTCACGCGTAACCTCAATGTCTTCAATTATTGCTTTTGGGAGAGAACTAGAAATAGGTATGTACCTAATACAATAACGGCCTGGCTTTATTTAGCTACCAGTAGAGATATAGTTGGCACTTTTATAGCGCCATTTCCACGTTCGTGCCTGAATTCGGAAAT
Organism: Hesperophylax magnus; assembly: GCA_026573805.1. Lineage (NCBI taxonomy): Eukaryota > Metazoa > Arthropoda > Insecta > Trichoptera > Limnephilidae > Hesperophylax > Hesperophylax magnus. The sequence continues at coordinate 14,608,949 of JAIUSX010000049.1, forward strand.
GCAGTGAAGATACTTGTATGAATATAATATGAGAGCAAATAAACTGAAATTACCCACTAAACTTAACTCGGCACACGAGTCCTGCATACATGTAAGATGTGCACAAATGGATACATACAAAATGTTCCAATTACATTTGCTTACCATCTGTGACACGCTACATTTTTTATGTATTTATAATGCAATACAATATACCTATATGGCTTATCATGAACATGGTACATATTAGTGGTATTCTGAAACGATATATTTATTCCCCAGTCATCCCATTTTAAACGCACAGAATATCATCGCCGGTGATATTACGAAATGATATTTCTTTTGTTTTGTAACGAGAAGAGCTTCTTCCGAATGAAATATTCAAAATGTGAATAAGGAATGTAATACAAGAGGAACGGAGTCGGCTGAATTTAATCAATTTTCCGAAGGCGCCTCTGGAACGATAAATTCATAGTGAGAGATTTGATAGCTACGTAATAACACCAACAGATGTTCCTGTAAATTACTTACACAAGTAAACATATAACAAAACTTATTATATTTTCATATGAACACTTTTAATGTACGTATAATAATCACACGACACCATTTACGCAATAATTTTTTCAATACACGACACCAATCTCGGCGAGAGAAATCAGGGATTCAAACGCGGTATATTTTACTACCAAGAAATTATGCCGTGTACATAATACTAATTGTATACGCTGTATAAATTCACATCTCTGGATATGTAAAAATTATCATTACTACAAATCTCATGTTAATCTCTTTAACATGAGATTTTCATGCATCTAAAATATAATATAACTTCAAATTAAATTTCTACTAATTTATATATTGCATAAGCCAATTACTTCAATTCAAACACAAACCATTAATATTGGTGGCACATAATGCTGTACAATAATGCGCTATTGAGGCAGAGATGGGCTCCGCCTCCGAGAGCAGCTAATTTCGCGTAGGCGAAGAGGGGTAAGGAAGTCACAGGGAACGGTAGCTGACTTGGTCGTGCGTTGTTTAGTTTGATGCATACCTCAAACAACAAGCACTCCCATAGTAAAACCGATTTAGGATCAGCTCTAGCGACAAAGATTTGTTTCGTTTTTTGATTTGTGATGTACTCGGCAGTGCCTATGGATTACGACTATTATTTGGATTAATTTTGTTTGACGAATTTGCAGTTGGCGGGTCTATCTTGTGTTTGTATCTAGTAATTAACTTGATCACGTTTGAACATTATTATTATTAAAGTTTGACGTATGTAATAGTTTGGATTGTTTTCTAGGTATTATAGTTAGATGTAGGTATACATATAATAATAATGTTTGGCTTATTTTCACAAAGTCATATTTGCAAACAATCATCTCAAGGAAGTTGTTCATATATATATATATATATATGTGTATATAAACACTAAATTAATGTAACCGGCGTACAACTAAGATTAATAATAACTGATGACTTGTAACTAAGACTTATAAATAGGCACTTACGACTACTTATACTTACCTTTACATACAACTATTTATTTTTGGGCCTCCCCACTTTTCAACCCCACAAACCACCACTGCTTGTCAAACTAGGACTTTGAAGCGAAAGAGTTATCATTTTTCAATTCAAGAGATAGCCAAAATAATACTCATTTATACCTACTTACTACTGATAATGTGATAATATAATACATGATGATAACTGTGGTGTTTTCAGAAATCTTTCGATTGCATCAATATGTTTCATTTTTTTATGATTCGTTCGATATAATGGCGTAGCCAGAAGAATTCAAGAAATAAAATATTAAATTATTTAGGAATCATAATAATTCATAGTAAACTGCAATCATTAATAAGTTAAAATTCCATCTACCTCCCATCTACGAGATTCGGAACTTAAATGCAGAGAACACGAACAACCTACGTTGTAGATGTATCGGAAAGGGATATACTCTCGGAAGTAGGATGTAACTTATCCATTTGGCGCCCATACGTCGAAACTCTGAACTAGAACCGGAAAGGTCTCAGACTGAAAGCCAAGGCTAATATTAATGACATTATTATATTAAGAGCAGTAGGAGACTCGATTAACTTGATTGGGGATGGGGGGTACCTGAGACCTGAGACGAGTCATTGGCACAGGCAAAGGGTTGAACGTCTCGGAGATGAAGGAGGGTGTTTGATTGGGAATTCAATAAAGTGCTTGAGACGGAGAGGGACTTCTCAAAAATTTCCCTACCCTAATTTGGTTATCTGAACAATCATTTCAACACTCACGCAAGATCTATGTTTAATTTAGGAATTTCTAGAGATGTGGATAGAGATAAAGTTGTGCATTTTAAGAGAATCTAGTTGAATCTCATGATACTTTTGTATAGGCCACGTCCTATCTACAAAGAAAATAGAAGGAAAATGTTAATAATACAAAACGTTTTGCTGAATGCTTAAACTGGGCAATATTCAATTGCAATTGAAAAAAAAAATTCAATCCCTACTAGTAAAGTGAAATCAAAAACATCAGAAATATCTATTTCTGTTAATTGTACAATGTCTATGTTGGCATTTGAGTCAGAAACAAAATAAAATTGATTTTGTATTTCACTGTCCAAGTTTTATTCAAATAATGCTTAACAATGTAAAAAACATTTCAAGCTGTAAAATTATTTTTCGAACATCTTTAGAATTAGATATGATTTGAGATTTTTGGGGTATTATGCCGTGCTGCGCTACCTAATACTTAAGCCAACGTTTCGGACAGCATTTCAGTGTACTTGTCCTATATTTTGTAATTATTCATATCTTCACTTGACGCGTGACGCCTGAAAATCAGTTATACTACTATTTCTTAACACTTTCGATGAAAGATTGTTGAAATGAGATTTAAGGTGCTGTGCTAGTAATTTCCACGGCGCGGCGTTATTAATATTATATGGGTTTAGCTGAGTGTATCGCGATACATTTCATTTTTTGGTTGTCCATACGCCTTTTATTACAATTTTTATGCATTTATCAATACCAACTAATCGATTTTTAATATATTTATGTAAAACCTATTAGATGTACTACAAAATAAAATGGAGTCGAGGTTTTAGGATTAGCGATTGTGTGTAATAATATGTATAATGGTGAAGATTAGATGGAAAAGAGATTATTTTCGGAATAAAAAAAAACGTAACAGATGACTTATTTCAGTCCACCATATAACCACCAAGACTACCAACTTACTAAAAAACCTTGAAATAATAAAAAAAATATTATTGTGAAAAAAAAAATCTGTCTTCAAATTGGAAGGTTACGTACTTCAATGTTGCCATCTTACAAAACACATTAAAAATATTGTTTTCAGTTCTAACTCTACAGTAAATTAGTGTATCGTGGAAAGATAACTAGGTAGGTAACCTTAAAAATATAAAGTTTTCACATTATTATTGATTAAGATAACTTTTTGTGTCATACAGCTAAATTAATAATAAATAATATGTAAAAAAATATATTTTTTATTTTATAGATTTTTAAACATTACAAATTTCAACTACCATACGAGGCTAATGCCCGTGTTATGGTAGTCATACAAATTATACAATGTGAAAAAATAATATTAAAAAAGTGAAGATTCAATATATACAATAAAGACCGGTCGGTGGCCGAGTTGACATCGCGTTTGGGTCCCACCCAAGCGTAGTGTGTTCAATTCCTCGGCTGGCTAAGTACTCGATCACAACACAAGCGACATTTTACGCTTTCTGTGGTGGTAGTAGGAGATTTTCAAATATTGTCAGGTTATTCGTAACCCGGGAATGTTTGTCTTTCTTTAAAAAAAAAATGTTTTTTTAATTAATTTTTTTAATAAAACATATTTTTTGAAATAAATAAACATATTATGTTTAGTAGATTTATTTAGATATTGTGCAAATATTGATATAATGTTCGCTAATAATACCTGCAAGCTACAGGTATCTTTATAAATCGAAGTCAAATAATCTTAATAATCACTACTTATTTTAGTTTACCATTTAATGAATTAAAAATGTTGCTTATCTCTCAAACCGATAAGCATTAATATTATCAATGTTTTTAAACCCAAAAAAATTGCACGCAAACCTGCCGATGGTAATCGTGGAGCAAAGATTAACTCCTGACTGACAAAGGTCTGCTAAAACGCCCATTGAATATACCGACGGGTCCAAATGATCCTTTTAGAGTAAATTGTTAAATTTACCGTAGTGGTCTGACTTTACCGAAACCTTTCATACCTGTTCTTTTTTTAATTGTTGTATGCGAACTGCAATCAATTTACCGGTTCTGGGTAAAGTCGACAAATATCTAAAAAACGAAAAAGAAGCGTATCGTTGCGAGCTCATGCCAAACTAGTTTAAATAAAAATAATTAAATTCAGTTTTTTATATGAATGTGTACAGCACACATTATTTTAATTTTGGTGAGTGAAAAAATATTGTATAAGTTACACGCTGTCAGCAAGTAAATGAGATAGTAATTAATATTTGTTTAAAAAAAAATAAGAATAAAAATAAATATGATGTTGGGAAATTGTAATACTTTCTGTAATTCGATTTTAAACCAATTTCTTCTGGAATGTCTTTTCTGAACAAATAAGTTCATTTTCCTTTTCAATCCTACCAATATTGCAATTTTTTCTTATATTATTTTCACTTCCATTTTCTGCCTTCCATATGTCTTGAAATCTAGATTTAAAAAAATACCTGAGTGAAAAGATAAAAATTGCGTAACTTATTGAAAAAGTCGCATTCACCTTAAAATTATAGCTCTGTAAGTTTCATCGTTATGAAGCACGCCGGGCAAAGGGATTTTCTGCATTATACAGAAAAGGCATAACTGATAGACTTTGTGCAACATCAAGTAATAAACAATAGTATTTTCTATTTTACTATTATTTCTACGTCTTCAAGCGGTAAAGTTCGCGCTATATCTCAGGTATCACCCGAGCGGTGACGTTCTGACAGGTATGTCCACATGACCGTATTTCCCGGAATCCCGGCTATCCAGCGATCATCTCCCTAGTCCCTGCTCTAGAGCCAATGCACCCTCGCCCTCACCCTCACCCTGCCCCTCTCCCACAGATACAGTCACACCATAACAACATCGCAGATCACAGAGGTTGAGGAGAGAAAAGCCATACTTTATCCGTCTCATTCGTCGTGACTTCGCATCTTCTGGGGCAGAGACGAATGAGGTTTTGCAAATGAAAAACACGAATCGCAGAAAAATTAAGGAGGAAGACATGGCATGATCAAGTGAATCAAATAATTGATTCGGGTCATGTGAAGAGTCAGAATAACTGAACAGTGTGTATTAGACGACATATGAATACAAGGAGTATTTGCCAAGACAGTTGTGTGTCGGTCCATCCTATCTGTTTATTCCTGCGGGGAATGGCATGAAGTAAAAAAAGTAATTTAATTTTTTAATTAGAAAGACGTTTCGTCAGGTAATTCGTAACTGGTAAAGATTTTGCTTTCTTTTAGAAAAAAAATCAAACAGTTACAATTTTTATTGGTAATAAAATATCAGATTGTGTCATTTAGATTGTAATTTTGCACAAAACAAAGGGGAGATTATATTATTTTTTCGAGGGCCATTTTTCCTAATTATTTTAATTAAAATGTCTTTGGATTTATTACATATTTTTATAAATGAAGTATAATTATTTTAATTTTCAACTAATTTTAGTAAGGCTTGTATTTCATGAAAAACAGCTACTTCTTGTGTATTGGAATCGACATGAAGGATACATTTTTTGAAGGTTTGCACGTGGGCACGGACTTTATATGAGTCATATTTACTATCTCTCTTCACATCTTTTTTATTCGAATGTCGCACAATAGTTTCAACTGCTCCCAACTCCCAAATCAAAATGATGTATATCTACTGTAAATGGTTTATTTTATAACATTTAGTGAACACCTCACCGGGAGAACCTTTGCTAATATTGTGTTCACGAGTTTTTTGAGATTAATTATTATGAATTGATTATGTGCATTATTATTTCTTAAATAATATCATAAGACTATAAATTAAGAGTACTAATAAATTCTGTACCTATTTTTTATCCAGACCAAAATATTGTTTGATTATACGTGTATTATGTGTGGATAATTTCAGTGATGAAGGCATGTTACCAGAGAGTTTTTTTGCCCAATACATCAAATGCCTATATCCGTAGGTGGTATATTTTAATGGAATATTGTGGTGTAGTAAGTTGAAGATCTGGTTATTATTGTTGACTGGAATTGTTAGGTTAGGTTAGGTTAGGTTTATTATTGAATTGGATTTGAAAAGATGAAGGTTCGCAAATTTAGCGTTAAGTTGTCTAATTATTGTCATAACGTCTAAAAGCGTCAACATTTCAGCAGAATGTGAAGAATATTTTTTTAATAGGTATGTATTGTCTTTTGTTCTTTTACTTTTATATGTATACAAATTAATTTTATATCTGTCCAAAAAAACGATTATGGATTGAGAAAGAAAAAAATTTAGTATTGTGCGTTCGAAGATGTATTTTTAAGAAGAAAATTTTTCATGTTGTTTGATTGTAATATAGTTTATGTGTAAGTTCGGCGTAGGTTTGAGTCAAATATGATTTCTGAATATTGTATTTTTTTATATTTGCGGTTCTTTACGAATGGGTTGTTCCACAGAATTTTCAAACAATTCATCAAATTTTATTGTTGATTTTCAGTTTTGTTAAGCGATTGGCCAATAATGATAAATTAATTGAACTAAATTCGATGAATTGTTCAAATTCCGTGAAACAATCCATCCCAGGTCTGACATGTAGAATTGAATTGTGAACAGTCGTGTCATTAACAGTAATACTATAAGTTTGGGCATTCCCAATACAGGTGTCTGTTGTGAGGCTTAAGGAAGTGGGGAAGGGAAGAAGATGGGAAGAGAAAGAGAAAGGTGGAATGTATCCGACTCTTCAGATCTGATCACCAAACACAACATTTGTTTTTTTTTATTTTTATTTCAAGTAACTCGCAATGTTCCGAGTGGTTCTGAATTGTGGCTATCACTAAGGCCATAATTAGAGTATCTAAATCTCTGGAATCTACATATAGCGCTCAGGTAATCTGTGCGTGTTACTCGTGACAACTATCAGTTGCCGGCTTCATCGCATAATTCCTTCAGTACAAATTCACACTTAAAACGTTCGTAATCTCAAATTCATTAAACAGATTTATGCCAAGATATCCTTCACGTAAAGTTCTAAAGATAAGGCACGCGATAATCTGTAATTATCTTTGTGAAAATACCGATAAGAAGAAATCACTGTTCAGATTAACACAATGGAAAATCAGTAATCACCAATAGATTAGTTAATCGATTTCGTAAATAAATCTCTTATCTAGAGTTTAAGGATGATGAAAATGTAAGAAATAATTCTTAATCCGAATGGATTTTTGGTTACAAAGTCTAAGCGAAGCAACGAAGCATGTAAAACTTATCGTGATTTGATAAGATTATGTATTAAGACAACAAATTTACTGCTACCTCACTGTGCTATTGAAGTAGGATAAATTTATAATAATATTTCATGTATTTATTTGCTTTCGGTTATAGGTTTTTCCAATGACAATAAATTTTAAAATAATCAAGAGTAAGTTTTAATCACTTTTATATTTAAAAGTAATCGATATGTTTCGTAAGAAATGCTCTCTTATACGTGTTAATAAATAATGTTAAGAAGAATTTAAATATTATCTATTAAATTTGCACAACTCACCAAAACCAAAGGTCTTTTTAAAATAAATACTTTTAAAGACTGGAAGAATAAAAATCTTGTGTACAAGAGCCTTGTCTCTTTACGGAGAGGAACGACTACTTTTGTGTTAATTGTTTATTAAATATTGTTAAAAATATAAAACATAAAATATTAAAAAAAATGGCTTATAGAAAAATTTCTATAGTTAGGACAACTTACTACAGTATTTTCGTTCATAAATACATTGGTGTCTTTAAAATGATTTCTTGGAGCGATTTTTATATTACAGTGCAACCGTATACATTACAGATTACAGTGAAGATTTGAAGTTTATATTTTAAAAATAAACATGATAAAACTCAACTCAAAGTCTAAATCAAAGTCTTGGATAAATACCATTGATACAAACATTTACTTGCTGTAGCATCTGAACTGATGTATGTTAACATTTTATTTTCTTTTTTTTATATTTTTCTAATTTCGTTAATGTATGTGAGTAAAATTTTTAACTTTAACAAAAATGCAAAAACTTGGGAGTGTGATTTTTACTTAAAACACAGTGTATTAAATAAATACATTGTGTTTTAAGTAAAAATCGCAGATTGTAATACAGGAACAGTATTTAATTAATGCATTTGTTTGATTTATATACAAATCAACAGTTTTATTCTAGACTACCTATACCCCGCCACACTTTGCTGTGGCTCAGTCTGTTTGTGCAGATAGTCTAACAATAGAACGTGTTGATGTACCAAGAGATAGAGCTGTTTTACAAAAAAACGTGTGTGTCGAGCATGTTTTACTTGTCACAGGTGACATCTATATAATGTAGGTATATAAAACAAACTCTTATTCAAATGCAACGTTGTGTCAAAATTTCAAAGCAATCAGTGAAGAACTTTCGGAGATTTACGATTTTTAACAAATGGTTGTTTTTTTTGGTTTTTTGGTTATTTTGTTAAATTAGTTTTACTTTACTTTTAACTGTTTGATGAATCTTATTGAGTCTTGGATAAATACCAACATTTACTTGCCGTAACATCCGACCTACTGTAACATCTGACCTGATGTAACTTAACATTTTTAATTTTATTTATTTTATATTTTTCAATCATGTCTTTTGAATTATAATTCAGTAATTTCCGCCTCACAACGCCGCCCAACCGGGTGGTGACATAGTTCCCCTGTCTGTACACTGCACAGGCAGGGACACTCTTGTGAGGTGTCACATAAAAAAAAATAAAAAAATAAAAAAAAAAACACTGATTTTTTTTTTTTCAATTTTATTTTCTAATCTTCTACAAAGATAATGTCTGTATATGAGTAAAATTTTAACTGTTAATAAACACAAATATACCCACGAACTGGCGATGCCTATGTAGGATTTTTTTGGTTAATCTGCTAAATATATTATTCTTTACATTTTAACTGTTTATATAAAAAAAGGGTTTCCTTTATTGTAAAATTATACCAATGTATGTACCAGAAAAATTATCAATGAAAAATTTTTTTTAAAAAGAAATCTATTGTAATAATTAATTAAATTCTGATTCGTCCCTGATTCTATAAGCGCTCCATTTGAGCGGGTCCACTCATCCGATATGTTAGCTCATCCATCTTCGCTAATTCTTGTGGATTCTTCTTCTGTCATGAGCTGCGCATACCTGCCCGGTGCCTTCGAATGTTTCCACCTTCCACCTACCACTGTCGTCTTCCTTTAACTATCCGCTGGTCGCGTATGCCAAGACAATGTAAACGGATTCTAGTCAATCCTATTATTTCTGTCACTCTTCGGGAGAAATAAACTACGCTCCGTATATCTTGGCAGACTCTTTCGTTATTAAACTTTTGTTTAAATATATTCTATTTTTTAATCTTCACTTAGATAATATTATTATCGTTTGCCCTAATTTATAACGATGTGTTTCATAACCACTCAAGCGATTTTCGGCTTATTATGTCTAGTTTGCAAGTACTATTTGCAGAATATAGGACAAAAAGTAAAATATATGTGAATTCATTGGCTATATAGCAATATAGCCAGTTATATGTTTCCATATTAAAATTCCGAGGTACGATTTTTTTTAAATGAGGGCGAGAAATTTCCAACTCAAACGCCAATCACTCAACTCACGTTCCAGTTATTGACACGAGTGGTTAAACGTGCGTTTCTTATACATTATACCTAAAAGAATATTATTTCTGTGAAACAACTAGGAAGGATATGTGTGTACCTACAAATAATTTAGTAAATATATTATCTTTTTTTACTCGCACATGTTCAGATGTTTGATTATTTTTCGTTTATTGGTGATGTTAAATGTTTACACCTTTTCTTGTGGGATTTAATTGTTTTAAGTAATTTAATTTGTTAGGCCGAGTGAAAAGTATATTTTTTACAATGTTCCCAACGAATAATTTATGCAACAAATCTGTTTAAATTCTCCTGTTTTCCATTTTTTCACCTTTCATCAAAACATGAAAAAACTAACAAAAAAATAATAGAGTTATGAAAATAAATGTACCAATATACTGTTTTTAGTAGATATGATTTCAGATTTTCATGATGGACACTGTCCGAAACATTAGCTAAATAAGGAGGTCACGCAACACGGCGTAATTCCCCAAAAATAAATCAAAATAATTCTTTTTAGTACTTTGTCAGCGGTTTGTCAGGAAGGTTGAATAAACCCGTATCATTTAATTGTAACATTTTATAAAAACAACCTTATAAAGCTCTGACGCAAAGTTACCAACTAAGCACATCCTACATCGTTTGTTGGGACAAACTAATGGAATCGTTAAACAAATACAGAAAGAAAGGTACGAGTATTCGATATGCCAGCAAAAACTAGCATAGTCTACCAAGAAGACTCTAAACATACCCAACAGCCGAATGTTGGTAGAGTGGGAGGGGCTCTATTCCGACCTCGTCATTTTAGCTTTATTTACGACTTTAGTATATTTGTGTAAAGCCGCCGCGCCGTTTATTATAAGTTTTACGCCATTTTTGGGCATCTCACGCTAACCACCAACCCCTACCTGTGCATCTGTACCTGTGAGTGTGCTTTGCCCACTAAAGCCTACCTGAGAACAAACGACAACAATAGAATAGGGGATGATTTGACTTTAAAACAGCAAACTAGTGATGATCTTAAAAATAATGAAACAAGAAGCTTTTAATAACTTGGATGAATGGACAAGATTATAAAGCATATGTTCACATACGTTAAAAATACAGAAAATTTAAAAAAATTGTGATCAATACAGACTTGAAAGAAAACGGCTAACGCCAATTTACATAAGGCACTTAGGACGAGTTGTTTCGGAAAATTTGAACAATTCATCACATTTCAACGTTCATTTACGGGTTCTGTGAATGTCTTATTCAAGTTCTACTATTATATCATTATAGGCTAGTTGCTTGACAGAATTAAAATAAAAATAGAACTCGAAAAAATCTTTCACGTAACTTGAAAATGAACGTTGAAATTTGATAAATTGTTCAAATTCTCCGAAATAACTCGACCTTTGACTCCTGGGCATTAGACTGGTCAATGAAATTGATTATATATTATTTAGATATCTTCGATATTTAAAAATTTTAACAATTTCACCCGAAGTAAGTAAAATGAGCTTTTTTCGAAAAATGCAAAAACTTGGGGGTGTGATTTTTACTTAAAACACAATGTATTAAATAAATACATTGTATTAAATAAATACATTGTGTTTTAAGTAAAGATCGCAGATTGTAATAAAGGAACAGTATTTAATTAATGCATTTGTTTGATTTATATACAAATCTACAGTTTTATTCTGGACTACCTAGTACCTATACAACGCCACACTTTGCTGTGGCTCAGTCTGTCTGTGCAGATAGTGTAACAATATAGCGTGTTGATGTGCCAAGAGATGGAGCTGTTTTACAAAAAAACGTGTTTGTCGAACATAATGTAGGTATTTAAAACAAACTCTTATTCAAATGGAACGTAGTGTCAAATTTTGAACAAACGAACCCTTAAATTTTTATTTATATAGATTGATGAAATTCAGTGGCTTAAAATAACATGCTGAACAAACAGCTATGGGTGACAAGATAACGTTAGGTTGAAGCCTGTACCGTGACGATGATAGATTGCGTTTTTTTATATTTTGCGATAAACATTTTTAGAAGATTAGTTTCAGTGTTTTCACACGTGCAAATTAGTTAAATGTAAAAGAGACGCACCCATCAATAAATTTTGGTTTCATATTACATTAAAATTGACCCTTTGAGGGCTCGAAGAAACCTATATATAAATGAATTCCACACAACTCTAACTCAAAGAAACTGTTCTGTTGAAAACATTATAAATCATAATTAAATAAAATACTGGGGTACGATACAAGTATCATAATGTAAAGATAATATGTAGAAAATTGAATAGTATATGGTATTACCTTTATACATTATCTACTTTCTCATTTCTATGGTAATCTTTGAGAAATTATTAGGATGCAGGCGAATGATCTAATTATGTTTTTCTGCCTTTTCTCCAACAGAAAAAAAACATAACTTCAAGCACTTAGAACTAAAATACCAGAAAAGACAAAAAACATTAATAATAAATAAAAAAGTATTCTGAAAACAAACCAAAAAAATAAAAATAATTCAACAACTACAAACAATAATTATTGCATGAAATATTATCAAAATATATTTTTAAATGAATCCTTTCGTTTAAAAATTAAATAAATAATAATACGCATAATAATTTTTACTCTCAAATGCATCATAAGGAGCAGAAAAAAATAAAATAAATAAGAAATCATTTCAAATTCTTCAATATGCTTATAAAGTAAATCACATTTTTTCAAATTTTCGAGGAGTTAAGTCTCATTTTGCTAGAAGTTTAATAATTCTAACAACAATAATAGTTACTTCTAGCATTTTTGTCTTTGAAATATTTAAAGCATTCGGTTCACACTCCTATCGTCCTATCTAATAATCTCATTGAGCCGACAAATGCCCAACCCGACCGGCCATTGTGTGACTTGCAAATCCAATAACTTAAGTGAAAATATGTCACAAGACATGATTTATGTCTAAAGATAATCTCCTTAGGGTAGTTGTTGACTTTTTTCTACACATTCCCACAAATTCTGTGTACCTACCCAGCTTCTGACTTGATAAATGAATAATTACAATAGTGAAACCCTACAAACTTTTAAATAGTATTAATAAATATTGTTGTTAATAAGTTTCATATATTAATGTAGGTAAATGAAACTTTTTTTAAATTTATGTGCTCACCAAGAAAAATCACTGGGTTCTGGTTTCTATTGATTAGATAACTAATTTCGATTGGGATGTCGTGGGACACGGAAATAAATTAGGTTAATTTTTTTTTGTTATGTGAATAACGCACAAAAGTCTCAACTACTATCTATGCTGTGAGACCTCCGGTAGTTTCAAGCTAGAGGAGATGGGGAAAAGGATGGTGGGGAGGAACCTAGATATTCAGATCGGGTTATCAAACACGGATTAAGCCATTTCATATTTTTACGAGCTACCATGACGCCGTAGTTAGATATTCTACCTTGGTCATCCATCGCTCTACTTAATAAATTTAGCAATGCTGATTGCACTGCTTGACGCCCTTTACTTTTAATCAGGTCAGTTAATTTAAATGTCTCCACCTTATTGTCAACTTCTCAATTTAATCTTAAATTCCACCGTTGCATTTCAATCCTTCGGATGATGCACACCTCTGAGATATTAAACTAATGATATAAAGAGTTCTCATGTTACCTAAAGTTGTAGGAATAAATATTATTTTGGAATCGTTTTCCCCTTTCTTTTTATTCTTACACACTTTGTTACCTCATGGCTTGTGAATGGCGGCCCACTCTCGGCTGCTTTAGAGAAATTATTTGGAAAAGATCTCCTCTTTTGTAAGTATTGTTTAGCCTTTTAACAAAACATGCTATAATGGCGACAACGTTGCTTATCTAGTCCATATTGTTCCGTTATAATATAGAGAGTATAAGAGAGTTAAAGAATAATAATTAACCTATCTACGTCAAATCACATTCGTGAATATTTTACAGAAAACCGCAGTATTTTTAATAATATGTACCTGTTATTACAAGTATATATAACAAATATATTATATTTTATCCTGCTAGAGTACATAACTTATCGTTTTGTATTAAATACTCTAAATCTAAATCATACATTAGAAGACGAACCCAAAATAAATGATTTAACTTTCATATTTAAAATACTAAACTCAAAATTAAACTATTCCGAACTCCTGCAACTTATACAAACTAATTCTTCGATATAGAGGTTTCACACTATGGGAAATCAATATTTAGATGATCTTGTCTTGGTGAATTTTGTGAATCATATTAAAAAACCTATTCCAACCCTATTCTTGAACCTTTGATTGTCTCTTTGTTAACCTAACTGATCACATCTTTATAAAAAAATTGTTTCTTGTATTTTATTTTATTTTATGTATGTATGTATTTTTTTTTATTCTAATCTTATTTTTATTATTTCTTAAATTTTACTACTTATTCCTATGTAAAAGCCCTACGGGCGTAAAATGAATGTATTAAAATAAATAAAAATAAAGTAGTATCGGTTGCTTTCTATAATTTTGCGTAACAACCGTTTTGTTCTTCAAGTGGATTATCAAATAGCAGAGCGAACAAAAATTTATTATTATTATTATTTACTGAGCAGGAAGCATTCTGCTGATGCGCTCACATCTGATTTCTAAGTTTAACAATAATTGAGTTGTTATAATTTAAAAATACGTTATTATTTTCTTCTTTTGAAATAAAAATGAAATCGAGCTTTAAATTGGTTTTTATTAGTAGCATCGATTGCATGTTGTGGAAGTTTTTTTCATGCTTCCACCACTCTATTTGCAAAGTTGTGTTTCCTAGGATTGGATGCAAAGAAGTTTTGTTTCCTATTTAAATTTTTTTTGTGGTAAATCCATAGAATATAACAGTACATACTTCAAAAAATTATAATTTCGTATTTTTTTTAAAGGAACAAATACTTATACATATATTAATTGAAAAACACATTTTGTAATAGACCAGTTTTATTGAATTAATACACGACAGCCGACCAGGTTTCGCTTATCTAAAACTTCTACACGTATTAAATATTAGGGGCCTCACTAATAAACGTGTTTAAAATTGATCAAAAACTATTAACGAAGGAGGAATGGTTGTTTATCAGTTGCGTAAAATATAAGTTTATTAGTACGAGGATAACTGATTATACGTTTAATATATTAAATTAATATATAAGCCTTGACGAAGCTTGAGATAAGCGAAACCTTGTTGGCCGTCATGAATTAATTCAATAAAAGTGCTTTATTAAAAAGTGGGTTTTCTTTTCATAATTTTAATAAATTTAAAAAATGGAAAATATAATATTTAATGAAACAATCAAACAAATGGTGAAGTTATGAAGAAAAGTATATTTATTTATAAATACATAAGTATTCACACGTTTTGACCGTATAATAATATTATGATCGTGCTGCAATAAAACACATTTATTTAAATACCCAAAAGACCACATAATTTTACTGATTTATTACACATTCGAAAATACAGAGTTGCAAGAAATGTGTTATTTTTTGCGTTGGTTAAAAGTACCTCGCTTGCATCTAGAGATTCTAAAGGGTTGTTTATGATTCCTGGCATTGTATCAAGGACAATACAAATGGACGAAGTCGTAACAGGTAGGATATCTGTAACAACCAAAAAAGAAGCTGTGGATGATTTTCGAAAAAAAAACACAGATCTTGTCAAAATTATCACACGTCCTACATGCATGCATAGTGCAATTATGAAACTAGATTGAAACATAAGAACCTAAAAAATGCACTTACGTAAAAGCATCTTTAATTTTAAAAAAAAATATTTTGAATATCCATACGTAACATACTAAAATATGTACGTTTTTCGAAATTTCATAAGTTATGTTATTTTTTCAGTGCATATAATAAACTTATACCGCCATTCTTCAATACTCGGCCGTGTCAATTTTCTTCTCAAATTTTTTGAATAATTTTTACCATAAATTTTTGTTATAATTATTTTAAATACATGTATTTATCATTTTCTGAAAAATGATATCCCTTGATTTTTCACAGTAAATAAATAAAGACGGTTTTTTCGGTTTTCAAACATTTTCAATTAAGCTCGTCAAATTGTGATTTGTTTGATTTTTTTATCTGACAAAAAGGGTTATTAATTTAAAAAATGTATATTTGAAGGCCTCCATCTTTGGCGCTCTTTAATTTTGAAAACCTGTAAAAAAAACTGTCGATGAAATGAGATGAGCAATAGTGTATTATTATAGATTTGTTTTATATTTAAATTCATTTAAATGTTTAAATGCAAGGTTAATGTTTATGCCAAAATATTATTTTATTATTTTCAGAGTCATCGCTAATTCAAAAAATAGATCCAAATAAAGCCAAGGGATGAATTCAAGATGTTTTGCATGGGTATTCCCTATGTGTACAATGATGACGCCACCGACTGCAAAGTTAAGCGGTTTAATCTGTAATTAGATGCAAAAGTTTTGATTATAAATATATGAGCCACTGAATACATAATACACACTATAAATACCTTTCGTGAAGATTTTAATGGATAAGAATTCCGCCACTGACTTGTACTTAATTTCACAATAATTTTGGAACACAGCTTTGAAATTGGCCTCTGTGGTAGAGGTGTAAGGCTCTCGACTAGCAAAGCCGAATTTGTGTTATTTCACAATTCATTACTTTACAATAATATATAGTATACTTGCGGTAAGTGGGAGATACTCTCAGTATCGCTCTGGAGTAATACCACCATTCAGAATTACAACGTTGCTTGAAATGACTTTAGCAGTAATTGATGACAAGATCTGAATAGCCAGATACTCTCTCACCTTCATCTTCCCTATCTCCTCCTCCCCACTGCCTTACCCCACAACATATCCCACTCGAGTATGCCATAGCCTCACTGGCTCCAGACAATTGGGAGCAGTTGGGAACTTTGTGTGGTATTCAGATAAAAAAAGAAAAACTATACGAAATCGCCCACATCACATTTCTAGTGTTCTTCTTTATTCTACGGTACGAGCAAATATTAAATTGCCATAGAAAACATATTATCTTCTTGGAAACCTAATTAAAAGCAGTTAATAGTTTTCTAACTATTTGCAAGAGTTTTTAATGAACGTATTAATTCTGATTGTACCCAAAAGCCATTAAAAGTAAATCTCAATGAACTCCAGAAGCCACGAAGATATTTCCCGGAGGGTGCTTTAAAATAGAGCTATTTTTCACGTGGAACTTCCAATGGACCAATTTGTCGAGACTTAACTAAGAAATATGGTTTATCGCTCATTGCTAACTACTATCCCAAATATTCATCTTGATTTCTCAGAGATATTCATTCTTTATGGTGACATTTTTATGAAGGTGTAATTATCTCGAATAATAAAATAAAAAACTAGTCTATTACAAATAAATTGTTCAATTACCTATAAAATAATTCAAGATATTTTGATGTGGATATTACTCTTATACCTGCACGAAGAAAAGTGAGTATTGCTGATTCATTAAAAATGTCTTCAAATTATTCGTAAAAACGGGATTACAGGCCGTTTCCTGTCAAACTTTTGCAAAAATCACATTCCTCATATATCAGAACACTTGTTCATGCACCTGCACCACGCTTTAATAACACGTAAAATGTGTAAAAGCCCTTGGCCCACAAAATCAAAAAAATAATTTATGAATGTGCCTTTATGTATGTTGTTCTGAACCCATCGAAATAAAAATTGTCCGTTGATGAAATTTATAATTATTTACGCCTGAATTAATTACCTAGGAATTTATAAGGATATATTATCGATTCTGTGGATCGTGTAATTCCATCACTCAATTAGACGGGTAAATTGTGAGTCGTGTATTTTTAAAAATAAAATCCGATTTTAACTGTTTCAAAATGAGGTTCGTTGTATTTATTGTATGCACAAATTGATCTACTTATAAATACTTATTATATGCTTTACCTTTGAAGAAAACAACCTGTCGTCGCAACAAAATCTAAAATTTGAAGTTCTGAGTTGTAAATCATCTGAGTTTAGCGGGATCGAAAAGTGTCCGATTTGGCCGTCGATTATCGACGCCGATAACCTAAAGACAACATTTTTCGACCTGCGGGTCGTTGTTGTGTTGTCCGCGGGGTGGCGGTGTGGTGGTGTGGCAGGTGGGGACGGATTGGGAGGGGTGGTGCCGGGTGGGACGGGTGGTCCCGGGTGGGACGGTTTGGAACGGTGGCGGGCTGGGGCGGGTGGCGGTGAGTGTAGCTGGGCGTGTCCGGCGCGGGAGGCGGGGCGTCGTGACGCAAGCGCCGCGGCGCTTAACGGATTAGGCGCCGCAAGGAAGTGAGCCAGGATTGGCTGGCTAATCCAGAGAAAGCGCGCGGATTGGCTGGCTTATCCGTCGGATAATGCGCATTGGATTTAGCGCCGCATATCCGCCTATATCCGCCGGACGAGAACGGCACACCCCCAGTCCGTGAGCTCGACGCATTCCTAAGGAGCCTTTTCTCTTCCTCAAAACACCGATAAACCACTTTGGTCAATGTATTTTTTAGAACAACTAGGAGCTCATTTTAAAGAGCTAGACCTATTATTACAATTAATTAAAAAAAAGTATTTACCAACTATGTGTATAGTTAGCAATATTACTATACAAACCACGTTGATTAGAAAATATACATTACTTTTTTGTCTACGTAAAATTGCAATATAGTACACTAAGGACGGGTTGTTTAGCAGAAATTGAACAATTCATCAAATTTCGAAGTTAATTTTCAAGTTCTGTGACAGCTGTATTTAAGTTATGTTATTATTTCAGTTTTGCGAGGCAAATTGCCAAAAAACACACTATAACAGAACTTGAATAAAACTGTCACAGAAATTTTGTGAAACAACCCGTCATTAATGTAAAATTCAAGGGGATTTCAAATGATTTAATGAATTGAATGTTAATTTTTTTCACTTACCCAATTATTGCTGCCTATTTTGGTGCTCTTATATAAATGCTGTGAGTAGCAAAAAATAAAATACAGCTTTGACCACATGAATAAAATTAATGGTCTAGATTCTGTCTTAAATCTTGCCTTAGAAGAAGCAAAAAATTGCTAATTCTTTATTAACATAGTTTTAGTCACTAATTAAGATTTTGCACAAACTTTGGGAGATGATTCTACAAGTTAGTACAAATAAAAAAGATAAAATCTTTACTTAGTCTGTTATAAATGTTGAATCCTTTGTATGGAAAAAATAATTTTCTTGTGCAGAAAAATATTTTTGTACGATCCGCAGATTTTTCGAATACCACTTAATTTTGTCTTGGCATTTGAAACACAATTCTTATTTCAATATATATTTTTAACATACTTAAATATTGTTACATATCATTCTTTAATAATAATTTTTGGATGATTTGTATAGCGCCATTTTGCACCGCGACCTATCTCCAGTATTAGATTTGAATGTACCATGTCTTCTAGGGTGATCTCCCTATTGAACTATTTGTTCATCTGGTTACCGGGCGATGTATAATTCTATAACACAACTTATTTTTCGATGAAAATGTTCTTAATTCACCACAAAATAAATTCATCTTAAATATGAATAAACAATTTACATCTGCATTGTGTACTAAAAAATATTGTGAGGCTTCTCGTATATAAAGAATTAAGTGTGTGTAAATACTTCTGCTCAGCATCCTAACGTCCTCAGGATCAAATGTGGTAATCCTAAGCGCTCCCCTTAGAGATTAAGGCACGTTTTATTGCACCGGTTCACCTTGAAGTAGACGTTTGTCCGTCTCTCCGAACAGATTCCTTCTGTTTATTAGGCGCTTCAGAAGAAATCTCTATGTACTCTGCTTTTTATTACCTGATTGTAAATGTTTATGGTGGCCATGGCTCGGTTGAATGGGAGATAACACAGAAGAAATGGGTTGCAAAACATCGCAGAGTAATCCACCCGCTTTTTGAAATGTCATCTCTTTATTATACTGGACTGTCAGGTTCGATATATTTATGATGTGATCTGTACGTAAGGCATTTTATGGGATTTCGGGTTGCTTATAAAAGTGCAGCACCTCAGCAAGGAGAACTGGTCTAACAGTAGTACATCTATTTTACCTACCCTCATTGTAGTACTGGGCGTGGTGTACAAAGAAATTAGCATCATTTATCCCATCAGCACCCGTGCATAGTTGGAAAACACGCCAAACGCGTGCCCAACATTTGTACACGGTTGACATTAGTCACATGAAAATAGGTCGTTTCTATGGCTCGTTCTTTCGTTGAACATCTCGGCTACGGAACAATCTACCGGCCTCTGTGTTTCCTCCCTCCTACAACATCGGTATCTTCAAGACACATGATCACTCCTTCTTAATCCCAAAAGATGACTGGTCCTGAGGAAAATTATTTTCTTGTGTGGAATTAATGTAAAAGAAATAATTTGCAAAATAATTTGCAACGTGTAACATTGACATTCAGCATTACTATAACCAGACTATAGTCATATGATTATATGTCGGCATATGTATGGGTCGTGACGGGATACGAACCCGCACATCATGGAGCTGAAAATCAATTGCTATTAAAGCAATCTTATTTTTCTGATCTAGTAATGACAAATAATAGGCTCAAACTTCTATTTTGTATCAAAAGGCACACTTGTTAAAAGTGTCCCATCCTAGAGCATGAATTTGAATAAGCTTTACCCATCTCTACGTAAAGGGGTTAGTTAGTTGCAGGGCCGGCCCTAACCGGGCGCAATTGAAGCCATATTTACAAGGCGCTGATAATATCTAACCAACACATCGCCTTTAAAATTTTTGTACATGAAAACCGCGTTACACAAAAATACAAATCATCCAAATATCAAATGATTAAAGTGATCATCTTTCCTAGGCGTCTACTGGTTTCGACAAGGAGCGCCAAATTTTACACGCACTTGGCGCCGCCGTTAGGTTCAGGGCCGGCCCTATCTAGTATGCCCTTTATATGGCAGGGCTTTCACATAATTATAACCATAATATTTTCAGAAGCAGAGTTAGTATAAATATTTTACTGGGATTTCAAAGCGTAAATTAATAACTTCTTGGTGAAAGAAGTAAGAAATATTATTTATTTACTTCAAAATTGACATTTAAAATTTTTGTCAATACGGTACACATGTGGCACACAGTAATGCAGCAATACAAGTTTAAATCAAAATAAAATAGTAAAAACAATTAAATTCAAATAAGAAGTAAATAACATTTGAATGATGATTACATCAGAGTATTTTTTAACGATACACGTAGCTAATAGATAAATAAAATTTTAATCTAATTGACTTAATAACACTAAAATAAGTTCAAAATAATAGTAAAATAATTTGATAGTATTAGTATCTCAAAGCCTGAACAGTTTTAGATTGTTGTAGACGGATGTGGCACCCTCTGTTATTTTCAAAAAGAACCGTTGAAATTGTCGAACAGTATCCCCGTTTTCTGCTGCCCTCAGCCCAACGTGTCATCTCAATGATTGCTATTTACTTGCTATAGAGCAAACATGATTAATTAACTAGTTGTCTACTTTTAGATGGAGTTAGATATAAAATCAAACATGATTACAAAATGGTTAGAAATCTAATTAGTTTTTTTTTATATTTCATCTGCATATTTATATTTTTTTCATAGATTGTATTTGAATTACTTACCTCAATTGGACAATTTGAGGAGATGGTTACAGAAATAAAATGATAATTTCTGTAAAATAAAAATCCCACTGATTACAAAAAATATCCCTTTTTTTCTATCACAAAGTTTGATAATTGATTATATAATTCATAAACATTAATGTGAAGTGTAAGGCACAACATATCAAGGTTTACTATGAAATTGTTAAGGTGATTGCTTTTTGGGGTACTATCCCGTGTTGCGCTTCCTTGAAGCGCCATTATCAGGGGGGAAAATATATAATTGTCTTTTTCGCAGTTTTGTAAGAGTGGTGAAGATTTTGGAGTGAACGCTAATCCATAATTTATTACCCAATTGTAAAATTCATCCGTATTTTGACAGAAAAACGCTGAATACAAATAACGCTCTCGTGAAACAAAAAAGCCGGAACAAATCATGCCATCATGGTCTGTGCATTTAAACACAAATCAATCGGAATATTTGTTTGATGAAAGACTTGAAAAATGCAACAATGGTAATGGTATCTGTGATTTAATTTTCCAATGCTTTATCACGATGTAAGAACTCGTGTTAATAAAAATCCGTACCTTTTTTACATTTTGTCATTATATATATTATCAGGTCAAACGCAGGTGCATGAACAAGTGTTCTAATATTATTACGAATTTACTAAATGTTTATCGGGAAACGGACAACAATCTCGCTTTTAACCGGATTACCAATGATTTGAAGACATTCTTAATAAATTGGCAATATTTTTTCTTGGAGGAACGGATTTATGATCACTTCTAAACGTGCTAACCCCCAGATTTCTACCCACCCCTGATACCCCTTTCTTCCCAGAACTTCATATCCTTCTCTTACTTAAAAATACTTTCCAAACAACATCCCTAAAGATGGCATAGATATATAGAGAGCTCAAAATAGTTGTATTGAACTTTAAAAAGTTCACAAAGCCAAATCTGGAATTTCGTGATGCTAGAGTTCATATTTGAACAGTTTTAGCTTCTTCAGCACCACTGGAAAGTTATTCATTATTCTATGTTGAGCTCCCAATTAAAAGACAACGCTTAAATTAGTTTTTCTAACTAAAAGATCTATTTTCCTGGTCTGACTCCATAGACGTCAGTGTCAAGTTAGCCTATCGGAAACTAGGCGAGCTGTGCATTGTGCAATGCCCGCAGATACTTTAATAGTACACAACTGTTGACAATGCACAAATCACTAGTGCGC
Source organism: Hesperophylax magnus (assembly GCA_026573805.1). Taxonomy (NCBI): domain Eukaryota; kingdom Metazoa; phylum Arthropoda; class Insecta; order Trichoptera; family Limnephilidae; genus Hesperophylax; species Hesperophylax magnus. The sequence goes on from JAIUSX010000049.1 coordinate 14,631,709, forward strand.
CCCACTGTTGAATTTGGCAACCACATCTCTTCTGAAACTTCAAATCCTTCACTCTCTGTAAAGGGCGGTCCGTTTGGTAGATTCCCCTATCTTAACAGATTGATTGCAATATTTAGAGCACATGCGAGGGGTGGGATTTCTGTAATTATTCTACCGGTATTTCAATTAAAGATGCTCCGAGGGAATGGCGTTATTGATCCATTCGGTGCATAGTCGAGAATCACGCCAAACGCGCGCCCAACAAGTGCACGACTATATTTTTTTTCACATGAAAACGGGTAGTTTCTACTAATCGTTCTTGAATTCAATAGCTATGCTGTGGAACGATTTGCCGGCTTCTGTATTTCCTCCCTCCTACAACATAGGTATTTTCAAGACCGATGTTCACGCCTTATTTGCCTCAAAAATACACACCACACAACATCCTGATGACATAGAACCAGAGGGAAATAATGTCCAGTCGCTATGAAAATTAAATGATAATTTATTAATAATTTGTTGAAACCGCTGTGAGCATTTAAAAATTTATTCTATTTATATTATGATAACTTGTGTTACTTATGTAAATGTTCTTGGTGGATAAAATTATTTTTATTGATTTGCAATTATGGAAACCTATGTTGCAAGCCCAACCTTGATAAATATATGAAACTAGATTACAGTGCGTGTTTGTTACTCCAAATTCATGTTTCGCAATAGATAAGATAAACATAAATACGTCCTAAATATTTAATATTCATTCTTATTGGTGTTAGGCCTAATCCAAAAATATGCGAAGAGTTTGTATGTACATGTACAATGTTCATAGCGAACCATATAATATATGAGAACTTTTATACATTTTATTATGTATTTTTTTTATTTAACAGTGCAGCAGTTTTGTCTTCCGTATTCACACTTTCTATAACCTTGTGATATAAATATTAAATACTATCTGTAATCTACCACGCGTTGCTATGACTCAGTTCGTCTGTGCAGATAGAATAACAATATCGCGTGTTGCTTTTATGTCCAACAGATGGCGCTGTTTTTTTACAGGATGTTTATCCAACATATTACGCTGCTTAAAAAAAGCATGCTTTCAACCTCACTATCACTTTTTTACACGCTTATTCGAATGCAACATTGTGTTAAAATTTCAAAGCAATCGGTGAAAAACTTTAGGAGATTTAAGATTTTGAACAAACGAACATTTAAATTTTTATTTAAATATATAGATAGATATATACATATGTACAAAGTGTGTTTATCATTTAATATTAATACAAATAATTTAATGAACTAAATTTACTATGCGGTTACTCTCGTAAATTTTTTTTGTTTTTTAATGAAAAATATAGATACACATCGTCTTCCTATATTATTATTAAAATGATATTTGAAAGCATAATGTAAATATGGTACTGTATATTATCTACCAATATAACATGTAATTAAATAATAAAAATAACATATATACATTCTAGCATCATGTTCATCAATTAAATGCATATACATAATGCTTTTTATTGGTGATCGACCAACCGGTGGATGCATTTTGTTGATAAATTATTGATAATAGTTTGACTAGTCTATAGTTAGTAATAAGATAGATAATTGTGGAAATGATTCATATATTTGTCCAACGCCCTTGAGGTGATTTTGAACAAGAACGGCGCTATACAAGTCATGCAAATATTATTATTATTATCTTCATGATTTAGTTAAAAAAGGCGTTGTTATGTTAAATTAGTAGGGAAGGCTTAAAAATCTAGACAGAAGTAAGTGTGCATATTTCAAAATGTCAGAGCATTCTGTTCAACGGTTTTAAGCGGATAATTTATTTTATAATTAAAAGCTTACTTATAAGGAATACTAACAACATTTATCGAAATTTAGTAAACAAGCGACCAAAGTACCAAACCAGCATTAAATTGGGAAGGTATATTATATGATATGGCGAAATGTAAGGTTTTTGATTAAAAGGTTGTTAAATGCATGTTTATTAATCAAATCAGGTGACTTACTTAAAAAAATAGCGACAACGATGTTCGAAATAAATTTAGCCCGCCCTGTAGATAAAACTCCAACAACGTATCAAGTAACAGAGACAGACAGAGAAGTCACTCTATCAATGTACAAACACATTAAAATGACCTAATCAGTGTCTGTACAATATAGCGTATTATGCCGAGAGAACATCTTTGAATTTATCCGCGCCTATCCTCTCTCCTTATCTTCACCCAATGATCTTCAGTGGGCAGGGCCAACTCGTCTTATTACTGCAAAAAAACAAAACCTCTCGTAAGACGAACATTTCTACACAAGTTTTGTGCCGGCTGACGTTTTCCCGCCCGAAGCTTCAAATGAAAATCTGTCTTTCGAACACCCGATTTCCCGATTGTTCCCAACCCCGCGGCTAGACAGACAGACGGACGTCGTGGTCTTTCAGGACGGGTCGAAGAGAGACGAAGGATCACCGTAAGGGTTGGTTCGCACTCCGTAAAGCAGGGTGTATTGCGAGAGAGACGCGAGGTGGTTATTCAGTATTCAGTTGCTCGACGGCTGTCGAGGCGTTAGGACGGACGGTTGGTTTTGTCGATACACTTTCGCGCGCGACTGAACGTTTCGACGTCAACTTATAAATAATATCGCGTATTGAAACAATAAGCTTATTTGTGTTCTGTCATTTGAGAAAAACGTTATTAATCAGTGTTAAATCATAGTTGTGAACAAATTTAATAATCTTCTTCGTGGTTTGAAACTTTTGTGAGAGATTGTTTTTATTTTGGCAAACGAAACTTTGATATTGAAAACAATGCGTTTTATTTCGACGGTTTTGAGTTCGTGAAGGTTCCTTCTTCAGTGACTTGACTATCATGGACTTCCAGAGCGCCATGGAGACCTTTGCAGAGGCCTGGGTGGCAGCCAACACCAAACCAGAGGGATCTGACACAGCACAGGTTAGTCCACTTTAAATCATCTCATATAGGTACCAGAGTTATAATATGTTAACACCATTTTATTTTATTGGTAAAATCGAGTCGAATGAAAACACAAACAAGTATTTTGCGATATTTAATCCCGGTACCGGTTATCTTTTACTGTCACAAATAAATGGATAATCCTGAAACTAATCCGCATTTAATTTATTTAATTAAAATCTTATTTCTTTATTTCTAATAACATCTAATTTAAAGACTTTGCTAAATATTAAGTTCCGGCTTCGGAATAAATTGTTTCAAATAGGTACATTAAACACAATGACAGGTGCTGTGTTGGGAAATGTCATAACTGAATAATACAAGGATATCCAGAAATTTCTTATAGTGACCAATTAAAATATCTTTGCATATTAATTTCAGACCAATTACTAAATACATACTACGTACATCAAAGAATGTGTTTATTATAAGAAAATTGAGTGAATAATTTTTCCCCAAATATTTTTACATACATCTAAGAATAATTATATAATGTTTAAAATACTATGGAGTAACTAATGAGTAGCATGTTACTTAAGCTGCAGATAAATAATCTTTTTAATCTCTTAAAACTTCCGGTTTCTAAATTTGAATGTATTTATAGCATCCGGTTCTCATTAATAAACATTATAATATATTTATTCATGAATCAGTTTTGGTAATCTGCAACGTTAAAAGGGGGTATAAGGGAGTTTTCGAATTGAACCGATTTTTTGTGTTAAACATCGTGACCCCCATAATCCCCATCAAAATACCTACCCTGATCCTTTTAGACTGCAAATCGCTACTTTAGTGTGTATTGCAAGCAAGCATTGTATGCTCATGACATAATCCATCACATAAGGTTTTGTCAATGCTAATACCTATTGTGGTAAGAATATTAAGGATTAGTAACTTAAAAAATAAATAACAAGTTGATGGAAAACGAATGCATTGTGGATAAGTGCATATTTATAACAAATAAAAACTAGTAAAGCCTCCCATTCTGAATTTCTACTGATAGATAACATATTTCTCTTGAACACTTTTTCAGTTTTTAAGTTTCTAAAAATATTATGTTATTTTTGAAGATAGTATTTGTACATTTGAAGAGCCTAAACAGTAATTATATGAAATTCCCTCAATAGAAAAAAATCGCAAATTTTACTCCAAAAAAAAATTAAGAACACATTTTTTGATATTTAATATGTTAGAGGTATAAAAAAATCACAGTGTATCTTTAAATGCAAATTTTGAGAGATTTTCGCTATATTATAAACGCTTAATTATTTTAGTTTTTTTTTAATATTAGCGCGCTCCCTTTAACTTTCGTATTTACATACATCGTATTGTACTCATATCTTTCTTTCAAACCATCTTCCTTTTTTTTGAACGCTTAACACACGTCTTTTTTAATAATGGGTTTCATTCTAATGTATGCATTATTGAGATTTTATAATAATTAAGTTAAACTTAACTAAACTGCATATTTTTTAAAAGTTTTTCTTTGTGCATACAATTGCATATAAATTACATACATGGACGTTCTTTGAATAAACTTGCATTAATCTCACAATAAATAAACATGAACATCCATCAATACGCGGTATTAACTTAAGATATATAATATGTATCACAAATTTATCAAATATAAGTAGCTGCTTAAGCACATACCTACGTATAAATGCGTTACACTAACAAAGTATTTCATAAAAAAATATTTGATCGTTAGATATCAAAACTAATTTAGAATATACTATCTTCGCAGATAAGTACATATATTACGACCGATTAATTGTTTCGATTAAAAATCAATGATATTTATTTTTTCTACCCAGAGATACTCATGCATTTAATTAGTTGAAGATTTATAAAAGTAATATTCCTTTGATGTAGCAAGTATCTACATGTATCCATATGCATTTAATTTATGATGAAAATCAGATAATACTTTCATATTATTTATAGTAATTGAAAATGCAATGCCGCCGGAACAAAATGGTATGAAACATATTTTTTTTCGTAGATACCTATCTACCTGCCTGATTTACTAGACACTTTTTTTTAAAATACAATTTATCTATCAAACTATGTATTTAAAAATATTCACAGAAATCGGGACAAACAACAATTGGTTTTTTCTTGGTAAGCAAAATTAATGATGTAGATTGCTTGTACAATTCGAAAAAAAAAAAAACTTCTTAGGGTTTACTTATAAAGCTAAGCAATCAGCATAACGTTTAAGTCTGTTTAAATAATCAGAAGTGTGAACTGCGTACCTACCTTCTAACAATATGATAAACAAAATACCACGAATAAACTAGATGCTGGATATACATGCACAATTAGGTACCTCTCAGTACATATTATGTAATAAATATTGAGGAAAATCTCCTACAAATATTTGTAATTATATTGAATTATTGAATTGCCTACTTAATGTTAATAGTAATATAATGACGAATACCTATTGATATTTCTATTTTTGATACAATTCGTGGTGGAATTCCATTATAACGATATATTAAAAACAAAAAAAAAATTGTCCGTTACCGGTTTCAACCTATTATGGCCACCTTCAGACTGCTATAATCATTCCTTAAACTATGGTTATATATCCCTTATCATACTAGGTAACCCACAACGCTTTTGTTAATCCATATTATTAACTATAGGCATTATGCTGCGTAGGGTTTTATCAAATTAAATAACATGATAATTGAAAACAAGCACAAAACACACGCATTGGAAAAGAAGTTCCATTTCTTTCTTCAAGAAGATGTCAAGAAAGATGTAATTGATTCAGATTTTTTAATTGCGATTAAACACATGTTATCATATTTTAATACTTTTTATAAAGTCCCGACTATACATCATTTAATTTTTATCACTTTATCAATCACTCGAAATCTAATCTGACAGTTGGCACTGTGATTTTCACTTGGAATTGATGGAATAATTGTTTACTTTGGATTATCACTTAAGCAATGACTTATCTGGGATGAGATTATGTCATTGGGATTTTAAAATAATATATCAGGTCATTTGATTTTCTCAATACCGTTCCCCGCAACATTTCTGTTGCTATTCGAGAGAAGATTTAACGCTCCTCACAACATTCCTGTTGCTATTCTAGTGACTCAATAACGCTCCTCGCAACATTCTTGTTGCTATTCGAGTGACGATTTCACGTTAATACGTCTCAGCTGATAGATTATGAGCTGATTATCTATTGATATTTTGATCTTATTTTATTATTTTTTCTGTTTAATATGTATAAACAAGAAGTATTGCATAATATATGATGTTTTCTTCGCCTATGACTCCACCATTTAATATATGGGTAATTTTTAAATATATAATTAAACATGTTGTTACTATTACACCAAATATTCGTGGGTAAATGTAGATTTTATAACTTACGATTTTTTTTAATAAATATAATGTATTTTATATTATCCTCCACCCTAAGATTTCACCTACGTTAAGAAGGAAATATTCCAAGGGTAAATTATTTATTAAGTACAGTAAAAGATTTACAAATGATATTCTAAAGACAATAGTATAAAGAAATAATACAAAAATAATTTAAAATTAAAAACATAATAGAAATTTAAACAATATCAGCATGATACAATTTAACTTACAAGAAAGGAAGAAATTAGTACTATTTGGAAATATGTAGTGTTTTTATCCAAAGGATGTGTTTGTTCTAGTGTAGCGAGTATTTTGTGGGGTGTGCTTTAATATTAGTGTAGTGGAGAATTAGCATGTGTTTTGAATATAATTTTTGTATTGTCGGCAGTGGAATTTTTAATTAATTAGTGTTTTAAAATGTGGACGTGGGACTTTTATCTATCTGAGCTTTAACAATGTGTCAATGTATTTGCTTTGATGATGCCGTATTCCATTATGGATTGTGCGGGTTCGAGGTATATATCATTTTTTAATCAAGTTTAGAAAAGGTTAATTAATCTGTTTAGTTTTCCTAATGTTCCTTGTGGTCGAATTATAGACCAATATATTTAATAGTTTCATAATTGAAAATTATGTATTTTGAGTGGATGATTTGGAAAGTTTGGCTTCTCAAGTTAATGCTAAGAGTTATGCATTTAGTTTATCATAAGTTTGGGTGAGGTAATTTTTTAGTAGGTAATTCTTAAACCAAGTACTGCTTTTTTGCTTAGTATATTCCAGTATGTTGCCTTAAAACAAAGGAAAACAGTGTTATGGTGACATAGATCGTTGATATGTGTATCAAGAACAGGATCGGACCAAGCGCGCTGCCTTGGGATACTCCGTAAGATATATTGTTTATTGTATTGATGTTTACTTGGTGCAGTTGGATGCCAGTGTAAGTTAATTTATTGAACAGTTTTTGGTGGGGTATTGTGTCAAAGGCTTTTGCCAGATCTGGGAATATATCTAAATTTTCCCGGTATGTATATTTTATTTTAAAAAGTTAGTTTGAGGTGTACAAATTTTCTCTAAAACCAAATTGACTGTGAATATTTTTTTGATATGTTTCTAAAGAAATTTTTAACAAAGTGTTCAAAAGTGTAATTGGCCTCTAGTTATTTATTTCGTTATTGTTTACATTTTCCTGCATTGGATCACTCTTCCCGGTTTTTAAAAATGTTGGGAAAATACCTTCTCGTAAATTATGAATACACAGGTTCCTGTCGGTAATATTCCTCATGGGATTAATAATGAGATCTTTCTCAAAAGTACTTTCTTTTATATTAAATTTATTTTATTTTATTCAATAATATTATTATTCACTTTTAAAAAAAATAAATATTGTAAGTTCTGCTGTGTAACTATATTTACGCGTGACAGCTGTTTCGCCTCTTAAAAACATAAAACTGTGGTGAAGCCACTTACAGACGAACTATATTACTTCTGTATAGTTAATAATAAACAAAAACACATTTCTTTCAGTTCTATTAACAATGTCGTTATTAAATTAAAATGGAGCTATACAAATTGAACTTGATAACAATAAAAATAAAAATTATTAGATCGGTAAAATTCTTCATGGAATTAATACTTTTATTAGAAAATCTCTCGAAACACGGTGGGTCGAGATAGGTGATTATACATAATTACATATTTTTCGACAGTCCCAAAAAGCCGGATTTGTAAATTTGCGTAGTAGCTATTTTAAGTTGACATAATATTTTTTACGATTTAAATAAGTTTGACATCATTCTCTCCGCTTACCCCTGTGGATAAATTCCGTTATTGCTAGTAAATAAATAGGCAGGTACATATCATGTATCAATCACCTACTTATTACAAATTTGTTTCCAATTCCACAAAAACCGATCACTCCCGTATCCAAATTGATTTATATAGTGTTTATTATCAAACTTGCAAAGATATCAGAATGTTTTTTTGTTCGCTGGTCAGCTGAGGCAAATCATTTTATTTTATCACCAGAATTCGTTTGTGCAAGCAAATGGCATAGTTCTTTCTGTCAATCATTTATAGTAATAAAAAGTCGATACTCATATTCTATGTTCTGTGTCCTCTTTTTGAGTGCAATTATTTCTTCCTTCTTTACATTAGTCACATTCTCATGCGTGTGAAAATACGCGATACAATATATTAATAAATATATGTTTGTGTATTTCCCCGACATACAAAAGATAACAAATATATTTTAATAATAATAATAATTGGATGACTTGTATAGCGCCGTTTTTGTGCAAAATCACCTCAAGGGCGTTGTACAAATTTATAATACATTTCTACAGTGATCTATGTTATTATTAACTATTTATGGAGATAATATACAGTACAATACTTACCTGGTAGGTCACTTGAGATTAATAATAATAATAATAATAATAATAATAATAATAATGTTTATTTCAGCTGGACAGAGCGGTGTGTGCAATGCTCTGCCTGCCATAAAAGTTTACATTTATGTTAATACATACATAAAAAGAAAATCATTAAAGAAATAAATAAAAATAATAAAAAATAAATAAAAAATCAATACATTGATGTGCACATTAGGTCTTTATGGTGGCTTTAGAGAAATTCTCCATCTCCGGTGTAGAGGCGCTCCCTGCCACTGGGCAACGGCCTGGACAAGAGTGTTGTCCGATCTCTGGTAGCGCTGCCTCGTCCCGGCTATTCTGTGGCGCATCAAAGCAGCGAACCCATGCACCCTTCCTTCGGTGAACATCTGTGAGGCGCTGCATCGCCAGGGGAGGCCAAATAGGGCTCTGTATGCGTGGTTGTACTGTACTCGGAGTGTGTTCATGACGCCTTGTGTGTATGTCGTCCATAGCTCGCTAGTGTAGAAGCTCATACAATATGTTTGGAAAAGTTGCTTCTTCACCGGAGGACTGCATTTGTTGAATCTCCTGGCAAGCATGTTAGCTCGCACACTCAGTACTCTTCTTTGACGTTCTATGTCTTTTTTATCATTTAGGTCATCGGTAATGACATGCCCCAAATATTTGATTTCGCTGCAAATTGTCAGGTTGGCCCCGTCGAGACGTATGGATGGAATGACAGTGGGACCAGTATTTGCTTTAAATATCAGCAGGGATGACTTTTTAGCATTGTACATCAGCCCGTGACTATCAACGTAAGCTTCGCATATTGCCAGAAGTTTTCTCATCGCTCTTATCGATGGAGCTAGTATGACCATGTCGTCTGCATAGCTAATATTGTTCATACATACCCCGGCAATATGGCATCCGATTCTTGTTGTATTCAGTGTTTTACTAAGTTCATCCATATATACGTTGAAAAGCACTGGGGACATTGAGCCTCCTTGTCTAACGCCGCACTTTAATTTGGCTGCTTCTGATAGGCTTTCATTCCATCTGACAAAGTTTTAATGTTAATACTTAATTAACATTATCTAATTGTTTATTAGCGAAAATTAGGTACAGGATTTAGGACATAATTAGAAAATTGAATATAACTGGACTTTCTCTTAGGAATGGTATATTTTATTTAAGGCTATGACAGCTTATACTTATATATTTTGTTCTCGTTTTGTAACAAATAATATCCAAGAATAGAAACATTTAACCGATTGTCTTAGTTTGTTTTCTATCTCAAATAATATATTGCTAACAAAATCTTTAAAACTTCAAAATACTGTAATAGATTGAATAGTTTAGCTGACTTGACGTAAAACACTGATGGGAGTAAGTAGATATTTTCTAAAAACTTAATTAGCATATATACTTAACGGTCTATTTTTTTATTCTTTTATAGCCGGTCATAATCCCTCCTATACTTAAATCCGCGCAAAGTGGAAAAAAATGTAATATTTTGTAAACATTACGCAAGTCATTTTTTACTAATCGTATTTTATATGACGTCTCAATAAAACAGCTTTAATCTTTAAATTCCATGCAGATTATACTCACAGTCGTTCTTTGGCTATTGCATTTTGATAAATAAATATGACTTTATGTAAATCAGCCAAAGGTTTTTTATTATTATGGCAATTGTTTTACGATTAAATCATTTAAACGTAATTTAACACCTTCTTGGAAAAAGGGAAAGAATTAAATGTGGTTGGCGAATTTCTTCGAAGGTGCACACCTATAAAAATAGCATTCAACACAATCTATCTAATTCTATCCTACCTACTTACAACCTTTTATTCAACTTTTGTTCATTCATCCACCTAATTAAATATACTCTTCTTGAATAATGAATTTCCGATCGTTTGAAAAGTATAGAATGGATGAATACCTACTCGTTTTATATAACTGTATCTCCGGCACTCTCACCTCAAACGAATCTGCCAAACTATAAATAGGTTTAATTATTTTTATGTCGGTCAGAATTAACGTACGAAACTACATTTGACAATTCGATCTATGTTTGCGGACAACAGGAGCACACGAGTATCTAATTTAATTATTATTGTGAGGTTTTTCATTATCTCGGTAGTCTCGGTACCGTTTTTCTTGAGCGGTTCTCCGAATCGTCGCCTGACAATAGATGGCTAATAAAGACTCAATCGCCTAGAGACTGGAGCCTACTTTACACTAAGAAATAGCGATATTCTAAATACACCAGTCGGACCTCATCAAAGACGAAGAAGTAATTCTCAACGTTGCAAAGTATTCATCCCGTTTATTGTATCGAACCATAGACATCCAAAATAGACTTGCTCTAATATGAAATCTGGGAATCATTTCGACAAGCTGGACACAAACCACGTGATCATATCTTTGGAACTGAGAATGATTTGAATAAACTATGACATCAGTCCATCGACCACCGACCAGCGCAAATTAAAATAACCAGACCATGCGCAGAAAAGTAAGGTCCGCCAAAGTAAGGCAGAGGTTTGCCACGCAGTAAAATGTGGGACTTTTCTGTGTAGGATCTGAATGTTCCTTCTTAAACGAATCGCTTGGCGTAGTGACGCTAACATTGAGAGAGGTGGGTATATTATAACACATTTTTAAAAGTGTCTAACTAAATAGTGTAAAATTTATAAAAAAGCCAATACTTTAGTTTACCCGATTTGGGATATGTAGTTAAGTTTTTAACGCAGCCAGAAATTTGCGCGCCATTGTAAAAAGTACTAGTAATTTGTGACCAGATTTTATTTTCAATGACCGAATGGTGATATTACAATGCAAGTTGCCTGTGTTTTATCAGATTAATTTATTAACAAATCACCGAAAGTGAGATGGACACGCTGCCTCCCGCTCTCAGCGTAAGTTGGTTTGTTCCCATTACCCTGATTAGCTCGTCTATTAATTTGAATATCTATGTATCTATGCATTTGCCTCTCGACTCCGACATATTTTAATCATTTAATTTTAAACAAGTAGATATCCGATTTTTCCTATAACGAAATGTGATTCATAGATAACGTAGGTTGTACAAAAGGTATGTATATATTTTCGGACGCTTTCATTGTCTGCGTGCATTTTCGTTTTTTTACGTTTAATTTTTTCTTGGTCTTCAATCTTTGGACTGTTCATTCCTCCACGTCCACCGCTGCGAGCTTCCTGGTAACGCTTTATTTTACAGAGTACCAGACATACACATTATTAAACATTGACTCTAAAGATGTGTTGATCGAATCCCATCCATTCTCAAGTGACTCATGCAGAGATATCTGGGAGCATCAGTCTCGGATTCGGATTATATAAAGGAAAAAAACGGCAATCTGTTTGCGGTGGTAAAATTACAAAGCTTTTACGGTATCAAATACCATCAACATGATAGCCTATCACATGAGTAGGTTACTTCACAAAGTAATCTATTCAAATCTCAAACCTATTTTTTTATTATTCTAACCTTTTTTGATAACAGCAATCAACAGTAATATTCACGTAAGTGAATATAGGTAATGTGCCTAAGATATAACTATAATATAATACAATAATGTATGGTTACCGGAAGACTTACTAAATCATTTAAAAAAAATCTTGAGCTTGCTTCCTATTTGCCGACCAATACGTAATGAGTACATAGATAAATAATTAAGATAGATATTTAATGAGTAGGTTTTACCTTATCACCACGATTCATTAATAAGTACGTGCTTGCCAGTAAACACGATGGCACGGCACCTGCCTAGGAGTAGTATCCCGCCATATTGACCTTTTATTAACATTTTTTATAATAAGTTCTACTCATTTAAATAAAAACTGTCATCACAGGGAATATAATAAATGCCTCAAATAATAACTTAATTATTATTGACGATGCCTACTTAGGGCAAATTCAGCTTCTTTTTAAAAATAACGTCACATTAGGAGAAATTAAATTTAATAATGTAAAAGTCCAGGGTTAAATAAAATGATTTCCAATTTTTTTTTAAATTTTATAACATGCTCTCAGTATCGCCCTGATGAACGACCACCATTTAGAAGTGAAACATTGCTTGAAATTGGTGATTTGGCGACCATTTGGTGACCAGTATGAATGGCCAAATACTTACCCACCTTACTCTTCCCAATCTCCTCCCCCTTTCCACTACCTTCAGCTTCAAAACATATCCCAAATGTGGATTTCACAGTCTTACTGGCTCCAGACCGTTGAAAGCACTTGACCTGTGTACAAATTTAAAAAAAAAAATCGTGACAATCTCAAAATCTTCTTGATCTTGATTACTGAATAGTAATATAGTTCATATGTTATGAGGGAAGCTCGAAACGTTGCCTCAAGAGAGTTACCCAATATAATATATATTTTTAAATTTTTATTGCATTATTTTTTTTTTTTGTATTTTGATGAAAATCCAATAAGTGTAATTATGTCGAATGGAGTCATAATTACCCAAAAATGAAGTGCCTTGTAGCTACATTAACCAGAAACCACTAATAAATATAATAAACCGATACTTAACAACCTACTTATTGTTAAGCATATCGATCATTATTTCTGAAATAGCCCAGAGGCCATCCAGTTTAGTTTCGAAAGAATTTATTTTAGTCTAACTTAATGACAAATACAAATATTAAATAGACCAATCCTCGGGCATTGTGTGATTAGTGAATTTAAAATGTCATAATATGCGAGCTACTTTATTTATATATTCCTATATACTATAATATACATGTACGTAACATAAAATATAGCAGACACCAGGGGCGTGCTTGATTTTTGTCGTCTTTTAGAAACGGTTATGACTAATACGATAATGAACAACTTTCTTTGCACCCAAAATAAAATGAGTGTTTTAATATTTCTATTTTTGATACGGACAATTCGTGGTGGAATTCCATATATCATTAAAACGAGCGTGTTTTCACAATATCTCTCTCTAGTTAACAAATACAGAATTCTTACATATTTTTTTATATAATTTTATCGATATTTCATCAGCGAGCAAATTGCCACCAAATGTGTTTCGTAAATAAATAAATAAATCATTCTCGTACTACAGGGTTTTCCAATAAGATGTGTTATTTTGAATAGCCCGCTATTTCGGTAGATGTTACTTTTGAAGCTGTCAATTTTTGACATTTGATAAGTAGAAACTACGCCATTAATAAAAATGGAACGATACACGCTTAAACAACGCATTGAAGTTATTAAAATTCACTTGAGTGAATCAAATGCAAATCATATTGAGTGATGAGGCTCATTTCCACCTCGGTGGCTTCGTCAACAAGCAAAATTGTCGCATCTGGGGCTCGGAAAACCCAAGAGTTATTGTTGAAAAGCCTCTATTTCCTCAACGTGTGACTGTTTGGTGCGGTTTATGGTCCGGCGGAGTCATTGGACTTTACTTTTCGAAAATGAGGCTGGAGCAACAGTTACGGTGAATGGATTGCGCTATCGAGAGATGATTAATCATTTTTTATGGCCGGAATTGGATGATATTGATCTGGACAACGTTTACTTTAAACAAAACGGCGCTACGTGCCACACAAACAACGAAACCATTGATCTTTTACGATTGAATATCGAATATTGAGTTTTATTTTTTGTTTCTACAAAATATTATTTTCACTACTACCGTAATACGGGCGTGTGCCTAGCTAGTATGGTAGTTGAGAAAATTACGAAAAATTGTAATTCGTATGATTTTTATTAATATATTAAAAAAAATAAAAATTACACAATAAGGAAGTTGAGTCCATTTTTTTTATTTTTTTTTATCAATGTTCGCATTCAAACTTAAATACTAGTATTTTTTTTTTTTTTTTTAAAGTTTGTTTTCATAATTAAATTAATTCTCAAAGTTTAAATTTTATTAAGCCCGCCAAAACGAGCGGAATCCGAGCGGTAAGAGGCGGGGTGTGGTGTGACGTCATTCTAACTGTGAAAACCACGACGCTCAAGCATTTTGTATGGAAAAAAATTTAATTCTTCAACAAGGAATTCCAGTAATTTTTTTACCAATGTTAACCGTCTATTAGAATTGATGTTATTAAAAAAAAAGAAAATTGATTAAGATTTCATAGTTAAATTAATATTTTAAGTTAGAATATTTGCTTTTCCCGCCCGGTACGGTACTTGTACGGTATTGCCGTCGCTACTTGTTGACGTTCCACGCGCTAATTCAGGACCACCGCGCAGAAAAGTAAAGACCAAAAGTAAAATAACGGTTTACAGCCCAGTTCACTGTGAGACCTTTCTGGGCGGCCGGCGGCCTGAAATGTATCACATGCTATGTGACATGTATAATAATAAAAACTTCTAAGTTATGCAATAAACAACATATTATTATAAAGCACTATACTAATATGTATCTTTAGAAATCCATTTCATATAATAATAACAACAAATACGTACATATATTTGACAAACCCAAATAAACCTTTGGCCTATACACCTCTCTCATCTAAACCGACCATCTCTCATGTAATAGAAAGAGATGCACCATAGGTGATCCGTTGAACGTACAAGTCACGACACATGTGACGTCAGAATTCTTTCGACCAATCGTGGAGCGTATACACTCTATTGCTATTGAATGCTTTTTCAATAACGTTTAACTAATTCTAAGAATAATAATATAGAAATATATTTATATTTTTAGAATCGATATTTTTTTATCTACATGAACATATTTTTTATAAGTCAAAATATTTTTCACTCAACTTCCTTATTCTACCCTTAACAGTAATTGTTTGTTAATTCTGTAATGACTAATGACACAAAGCATACATACTTTTATATTCATACCGAGGTGGCGCATCGATTTAATTATTTTAAACGTCATTATTAAGGATATAATACGCAATTAATATTCTTGGTTAATTTAAGTATTTATTTTTAAGGGTCTTGTTTCATGTATACAATAATATTATTAATCAATTGATTTCAAAAAATTAAAAACTTCCCCTTTTTGAAGGCATTATAAAACAGTGGAGAATTTACAGTTGATGTTTAATTTATATTATTCCTTTATAGTTAGTTACTTATAATGAAAATCAAATGTTAAATTTTTATTATAAATTGAATAAAAATCATTATTGAAAAACTTATAATTAATATGGAGTTTCGCAAACTAAATTTATTAAACTTGATAACAATAAATTAATTTGCATAATTTTCTAAGCATTACAAGGTGCAGGTACATTGTCTAAACTTAGTTATTATAACAAAACTTTTTACTAGGCATACTATTTTCATTCTGTTCAATTCAAAATACAATGTTTGGATTTATTTGTCATCGTGCGGAGAGTTTTCACAGGCCCAGATGAATAAGTGTCGAGTCATGGTCGATGTATAGGATTTTGGTGGTTGTAATTGGAAATCTGGATTCAAAACTGTTGTTCGGCGGATTTGTATGGGCAATAATTCTTCTTATAATATTATGTAAGCGTATAAGAAAGCGGATTGATATTTCGGCTACGCTCGCAATCATAAAATTAAATTTTCAATTACTAAACTAGTTGTATATATGTTTTAAATATTTTTACCAGCCCTTTTTATGAGGTTTACCACACTTGCAGCTAATATTTTAAAATTACAGGTACAAAAATAAATAATTAAATAAAGTCGAATCTTATAGACGTGAGTGCACAAAACCATGCCATGAAAACATGCACAAAAATATGCGACGCTCGGCCCTGGTGTATTGGACAGAATTGTGGTTGAATTTGCCCTAGCAAATCTCTGAAATATATTAGGAATCTTAACGTCATAGGTAATGAAGTGGTGTAAAATAATACTCGGCCCGCGGCCGCGCGTAATGACTGACTTACGGTCGAATTCGCCCTAGCACGCCTAGTCGATTTTATCCTCCGCGGGGCTTACTTTAATTATTTCTGATGAACGTATTACTAAAATCTCAGATGTTTCTAGAGGAATCCCTCGGGACGTTTGGTATTGTCATCTGGTACTTGCCTTTAATTTTATAGTTGACAATTTTTTTTAAATTTTCAAACCGTTATACATAAAATATATTAATGGTAAGGTACTGTTTATATTAATCTTAAACATAAATAACTTACATCCTTAAAATATATATAGTCATATATTATATATATATATATATATATTGTCTTTATCGTTACAAAATTTGTCGGAATTAATTAAAATGTGAGCCTCCAGCGAACCCCCGTTTTTAGTCTTGCTTCGCCTAAGTGTAAATTGCATAGACTACGCTACCGAGACAGCCTGGTGTCCCATAAAATTTCAAAGCCCAAAGAGTTAATATTATTATAAAACGTATGTTAGGCAGGAATTTAATTGATAATACAAATCGATTGTTACGATATTTTCCGTGAGAATAAATTAATCAAAAACATAGTCGATTTAAATATCGCGTATTTAAAACTTATTTTAACACAGGCTCGTTCTCGTTATCTAAATACAAATTTATATAATATTTAGATAAATTAACACATCTCTACTAAAGAAACAAAATAAGTATTATGTATAAGTTAATATTCAATAGGTTTCACATGATAATTGATTTCAATGAAAATTAAGAATTTGCCGATCTAAAGGGTTAATATTAGCAATAATAATGATATATAACGCTGGTTTACACAACACGTGTAGACTGTGTGTAGTTACCCAAATCAAAACCGCAAAATTTATTATTTTCGGAAACTGTTAGAATGGTGATCCAGTCACCGCGGCAGCTTCCGATGGCGGAATCTTCTCGCCTTTTTGATCTCAGGTTTTTTGCCTTAGCCGCATTTCGGCCATCCTGCGGCTTGCTGAAACCGAAATAGATTATTTGTGTTTGGAAATCTATTCCATCTAGTGATAATAATTATTAGTACTTGTTTTGTGAATAAACCACAATCCACTTGTCTCCGCACGGGGTCTTCGCCAAACTAGCGGGAAACAAATTACACACCTAACAAAGAATAAAAGTTCGGACTCATTATACCCAAAATGATTTATATATATTGATAATCAAAAGGTTTTTTTAGTTATGTGGCGCTACTGTGTTGGTTTCCCGCTCGGTTTTGCGTAGGTACATTGCATTGGAAAGCTTCTGTTGGCGCGTACGTGAAGAAATATCGCTTCTTTTTTCGTACAAATTTCAATCAGTGGAAGTATGAAGACCTTATTTGGGTTTTTATTTGGATTAGTGCACGCCGGAGCAGTTGCGGCTGCGATTAAAAAAAACGTCGAAGTGGACTTTTGGAGTTTGCGTCCCATTCTTGGCCTGACCGTTAACCGCACGACAATCGGGTGTACGCTCTGCCGCGATCCATTGACAGGTCTCATCTTACTGCAGACAATAGCGGCGTGCCTACTACATATTATCTCGTTACTATATTAACTAAGGAGGTACTAAGTCAAGTCGGTATCTAGATCACAGGACATAATGACCTAACTCCCCTCTCCAGGCTGTTGTAACAGATTTTACTAACCTATACAAATAACAGGCACGAGAATATTTTTTGAGAGTGGTAATTAAACTTTATAAAAGAGCTACAAAATTGGCCACACCGCTTTAGAAAAGGTTTAATCCATTCGGATTACTATTCCATAATTTTCAAAGTATGTTCTTATTTTGTACATGGGACCACCATACTATGAAACGCTTTTCTGAAAGTATACTCGTTTATAATGTAAGTTATCCTTATTAATTTAAGAATGTAATTCTAGAAAAATAGCAAATAAAATTGAATGACAAATTTATTTTTTGAAAACAGGTGGCTAAAGCCAAAATTTATTCTTCAGTTCATTCGCTGTCAATACATACAAAAAACGTCACTCGTCTTCTGACAAATTAAGTTAGCCTCCTTTATATCCAGAGCTTCCGTCAATAATTGCGCTTCTGAATTTTTTCTCAATTACCTTAAAAACTGGTCTCCAATAAAAAAGGGACAACAACGCATCATCATCAAAACACTGGCGATGGTTAAGCCCAGCCATCCTGACTGCGGATTCGGCAGCCGAAATGTTAATTGCTTCGACTGATACCAGTTCCGTAATCATCGCTGGACGCTGTCGACATAACCGGGAGCCATGTTCACGCCCATCACCCACATCGGCTGCTTAAACCTCTGCCAATCCAGACATCAAAACACCAGGTGCCTAAGCAAACAACCCACCCATCAAAACAAAGATCCAAACACTTTCAGCATCTTGAGAAGCCCTTTTTGATGAGTTGCCATGAACTTGAACCTGTGTTTTGTTTGTTCGGGTTCGCCGTGCAGTTCCTTCATAACCAATCTCTTCCTAATGGCCGTGAATGGGATGGAAGATAAATTGCAGGAACAAGGATCACCTGTGTAGTGATAAACTCTCGATAATGTTAGCCGAAATTATGGACGCTGTTCATCTTTCTCTTCTTCAATGTTCAACGTATTATATCGAGGCATGATAATTCTTATTTAAGACGACTGTTCGAAAACTTTGTTATCAAAAATATATAATAGTTATTAGTGGATAATTTATTAAGTGTCGTTTTAGAAAACATCATCACAAGGGTGCTGCACTGTAAGTCAAATGTCCCAATTTAATTAACAAATTAAAACAAAACTTACCCATAGCTAAACCCACTACATACCCACCCAGTTTTTACGAGAGGCTTACGACTGCTGTAAAACATAACTATTAATGTCTTGTACCTTACCTCTAACATGTTTCTTTATTGAAGTACCTTCAATTTATCGCTTCCATAAATGTTTTTTTTAAATGAGACACATGATGGGATGCGTTGATTTTACAATCGTTTAGTGTTTTGTAATCTACATGCGTAGGTTAGTCAATATGACTGAATGTTTTTTTTTCATATGCTATTCAGCGAAATTTGATTGACGTTCGGAGTATTGGGTTGCTTTGATCGTTTTGATTGTTTTGTCCGCTAATATCGGGGTCCCATCGTCAGAGCGGAAGGGGTTCCGGTGGCGGCCGTCCGTGGTGACGAGGTCGGCGACCCGGGTGGGGGGGGGCGGAGGGCGGGTGATGGGTCCCGGGGTGGTGCAGGGGGCGCGGGCGCAGCACCCGCCCGGTCGCATTGCTCCGCGTATCGCTGCCCAAAAACTAGCCATAAATTACTGCGGCCCGCGTGCACCAGCCTTTATTCAGGAGCCTCCAGTCATCTGCACATCACTCATGTCCGCCGGATCAGCCTTGTTTAAAGGCTGTGCAATTTTTTCGCATTTCTCCACGTGCGAACAATGCCATGCGAGCGTTCATGTTCATATCAAGTCCAGTTTCAAAGCGTATCTCGCTTTAGTCGTCTTTGATTCAAACGGTTTTCTATGTGCATTCCATTTCAATCATCCGTTGTTTCTACATAATATTCATTAGTAATAAAGTACCTGCAAAATATTATAAATCTGGAATTTCTAAGATAAATCAATTTTTTTTAAATATTTAGCGCGTGATATACATATACTTAGTCATATCAAATGACTACATTCATTATTTCAGTCATCACAAAGCGCTTTCCAACCTACAAGGAACGTGTTAAATGTTAGGAAAGTGGTAAGAAAAAAAAAACATTTTAGTAATTTTAAATTTTTTTATTGCGCCCCTCTCGGGTCTTCACAAATATGGAACTACGAAGTTTACCATACCTCACGCATGCAAAATTTTAATAAATGTACCTACTCACCGCTTGGAAATATTCGAAAAAATCAAAAGTAAATGCACATATTTATCGTGGTTTTGGTAAAATGAATTCGTTTTTTGTTGAAAATGCTTCCCTCTCAGTCAGCAGAGTACGGGAATTATATTCTGAATCCGGAGCAATACTGTTTGCAAAACCACGCATATGCGATCCCTTATCAATCCACCACATTAAATCACTATTGTGCCAATATTGCGTTTGTCGAACTGTGGCAAAATTTTTTGCGAATCGCAAAAATAAGCCCGTTCGAGTCTGTCAAAAGTTCCGCGCTGACGGCCGAGATGCTCCGGTCAGAAGCTGGAGGAATTCCGGTAGCCCTCGGCACTCATGGGAGGATAAGCAGAGACCGAACGAAGCAAGCAAATTATTAAATAAAATCAAAACTCTGAACCAAAAGGGCAAAAGAAAAGCATTGAAAACACTCGCCGACAGCTCAGAAAGAAAAGCTTTTTTTAAAGAACGGAATACTGGATTAGTGATTTTGGTTTTGTGGTCAGTTTTTTGGCACGCACTGGGTTGTGATTTGAGATAAATATCTCAACGTAATAGATGGCAAAGAGTAAAAAGGTTCATACCTTCATCTGATGGTACCATTTTACAGTAAAGGGTTGTACATATTGTTGATGACTGTGCTACTGGGCATTGTTTTGAAGTGCTCCCGTCGATGGCTTTCGGCTTGGCATACGCAGCGTATTTGATAATTCCTGAAATTCCTTAATTCGGGGGTAAAAAGCTTAACTATGTAATGGATCAAGATCTGGACTGTAATTGGAGTGAATCCACTGATTATTTAAACATTATTTAAGCGATTGCATGTGTAGGAATGATTGAACTGAGAAAAACGTGCTGTGGAAAAAGACGGTGCTGCATAAAAAACCCTTTCTACAATCATTTTTTGAATAAAAAATGGTGGGTAAATGTGTGGAGTTATTTTTAATATCTTATTTACTTTGATTATATTTTATTCGAATGCTCTGCTGATTTGCAGCTTCCCTGTAAAATTTTGTATTTAATGTAGGCAATTGGAATTGAGAAATATTTAAAACTGATGATTGTTTTTTTGTTATAAAAAAGTATATTCACGAAATATTTGCGTAATAATATTTATCGTCTAATTTTGATCTAAACCGTTTCAAAGAACAAAAAACCGTATATCATTTCTAGATAGTTTTGACGATAATCCCCACAACTTAATCTCCCTTCATCCTCACTCAGATCTCGCACTGATTCACATGGACCCTTCTGCACAAAAAAACTGTCAAAGAAATGGGTTACAGTGTTTAGTATAACTTTGGATTAAAGTATTTTTATAGCTAAACCATTTATCATGTTTTTCATTCCACAAGATACATTTTATTTCTTCCGCCTTAAGAAAATATTTTAATATATATTTTTTTAAATTTATAGTTTTTTGGATGATCCCATCCCATCCATTATTAGTCTCTGATCTTGATTCTCGAATCCGGTCTACCTGTTCCTCATCTTTCATGTATGTATGTACCCAAAATATTCGCTGAAGTTACGAAGAAGTTTATGTACCAGAGACAAAATGGTTCATGTTCAGACTCATAAGAGCGCGTTTACGCATCATATCGAGATCGCCTCGTTTGGCTTGTCTCAAATGACTTGTTCCTTTTTTTGGCTTCGCGGATTGGGGAACGACGCACTCTAGCTCCTTGTGACGCGCACTGAATGCTTAGATTGATATTGCATTCTTTTCATATTTAATATTGGTTGCATTAAATGAAAACTTAATAATTTTATTAACAGATTTCATGTACCTACAAGACGAAAGTAATATTTTATTCATTGGTAACTACGCTTCATTGTAATGTAGGTTATTGAAATAATGTTAACAATATTTATATAGTTATATTAAAAAGTTAGGTTCGATCTGGTTACCAAACACGGTTAAAGCCATTTCAAGCAACGTTTCATTTCTGAATGGTGGTCTTTCACCAGGATTATACTGGAAATATTTCAATTAATAGTTCATTTCTATATTTCACAAGTCAAATAAGTTGTTCACGAGTGTGTAATTATTTCACAAGTAAGATAAGTTGTTCACAAGTGTGTAACTATTTCACAAGTCAGATAAGTTGTTCACGAGTGTGTAATTATTTCGCTGTCTTTCGGATGCTTACGTCATCCGAAAGATTACTTCGAAAAATACTTATGCTGTATTAGGTAGGTACACTTGGTACTATGTACATACTGTACTAGGTACAGTATGTACATAGTTAAAAGGGATCCAAATGATAATCTAGTCTCCTTCAACGGAAGCAATCTTCCGAACAGGCCTTCCATTGATATGCTTGGTGTAACTATAAGTGACCAGCTCAGGTACGGGGGCTCCATCGAAGCCAGAGTAAAGTTGGCCTCTCAGAAGCTGGGCGTACAGTACAGGGCCCGCAGATACTTTAATAGTACACAACTGCTGACCCTGTACAAATCGCAAGTGCGCCCTACTGTCGAATTTGGCAGCCATCTCTGGTCCGGAGCCCCAAAATACCTGAAAAAAACCCTTGACTCTGTGCAGAAACGGGCGGTCCATTTGATAGATTCCCCAATCTTAACAAACGGACTGCAATCTTTAGAGCACAGGCGTCAGGTAGGTATGCTGTCCTTGTTCTATCGGTATTACAATGGAAGATGCTCTGAGGAACTAGCGTCATTGATCCCTTCGGCACCGGTGCGTAGTCGGGATACACGCCAAACGCGCACCCAACATTTGTACACGGTTGACATTTGTCACATGAGAACGGGTCGATTCTACGATTCGTTCTTAGGTTCAACAGCTCTGCTGTGGAACGAACTGCCGGCCTCTGGGTTTCCTCCCTCCTACAACTTGGGGCTCTTCGAGACCCATGTTCACTCCTTCCTCTCCACAAAAAGACCCTCCACACAGCATCCCCAAAGATGACATAGGCCCGGAGGGAAATTATTTTCTCTAGGGCCTCCTGTGTGGAGTTAATATATAAAAAAAAGGTACACAATGTACTAGGGAAACAAGGTACAGTGTTTTTAATATTGTGTCCTCTGCATGCATTGACCTGGCAGGTAAGTATGTTTTCTGTGTGCATAATTAGAAAGAGCCTAGGAAGTCATATTTGAGTTGATTTTTCACAAAAATGGCGCCATGCAAAATATCCAATAATAATCATTATCGTTGTGACCAATCAGTACCTCCGGACTCAGATATCCGGGAGCTGCTTTACCATCCCAAACAATTGAATAAGCGTCAATTTTAACAATCATGTTCTACTTTCATTCAATTTTGAGGCGATTTTTCACGAAAACGGCGCTATATAAATTAGCCAAATATTAAATATTATTATTTTTATTGGGAGTTTTATTTTTTAGCACAATCGTTTTAGAATTTAGATGGCGACGGAAAAAACTTACTGTTATAAAATACTGTTAATTTATTGAAAATCTGTTAAAATTGATCGTTTTGCTGTTATAAACGGGACTGCATGCCTTCGTCCAATGAATTGACAGAGTTCATAACAAAACACGAGTTTAAAGGATGGCGGAACACGTGTTCATTAAAATAATGTCTGTCATGATATTTATTAGGAAAAGAACACTTGTTCTCGATATATTCTGTATATTACTAAAATTTATAAGGAAATTGGCATGCTATCACTTTTTTAACAGGATCATTTTTCTCCTTGTAGATTTATCGATTTACGTTACTACGTAATGGAATTTACCTGCCGGCAAACAAAAAATCCATTAATAAATTGCCAACCAAAAATTTTTTTTCAGAACAAACGAAAACAGTATCTTTCAAATTGCCCCAAATCAGAATAAAATCAGTAAATACCTGGCGCACCATTGGCAAGAGATTTGAGGAGCGGGTGCGACGGGTGGTAGCAGAGTTCTGCTGCCGGGCTAGAGTGGGCTCGCAGCGTCCCGCGGGTTAGTTTGCAATCTTGTATTCGGCTCCCCATCGCCCCGCTGTCTTTGGGACTTAATGCACTCTCGGCATCTTGCCCGGAATTTTCGTCGTATAATGTAAACGAAGACTGGATCCATCATTAAATCGGCAATCGCTCATACATACCTCCGGATCTGGTCTCAGAGCTACTGCGGTGAACCTGTACCTATATACCTGGTACCTACCTACCCACAAGCATGGCAATGCAGGTACGCAACGGGCCAAAGGAGCTACACCATTTTAAAAACAGTATGCAACTCCAGAAGAAATTATTATCAATCTATAATAAAAATATAGATGTTCGTTTGTTCAAAATCTTAAATCTCCGAACGTTAATCGTTGAAGAAAAAAATGAAATTTTGACACAATGTTGCTATATTACATACCTATATTATATAGATGTTACCTGTGACAGGTAAAAACATGTTGTTTTTGAAAAACAGCGCCATCTGTTGGACGTAAAATCATTGTAATTGTTTCTCAATCTGCACAGAAAGATTGAGCCACAGCAAAATCTTTAATAATTCATTGTACTTTTCCGTCGGTGCTTGTAAGCAATACTAACTTATTATCGTGTCGTGATTCATTTTTGGGGTATTTTGCCATGCCTGTGCGCATTTGCGCGTTACAGTATCTGTCATCAGGGCAGATGTATAATACACATCTTTACGCTGATAAAACTTTATCTAAAGAAGCAGGCAGCGCAACACGGCATAATAACTAGTTGATAGCACGAGAGTACTTTTGGCCGTGAAAAACTCAAATCAATAATAATTAATGTTCATATTCATTGAAGGGAAGTAATGGCAACAGTTGAAACTCCAATCTAATTGATAGAGCGATATATTTATTTGCTCGGGACACGGAGGTCGCGGGATACAACACAAAAAATTGCAATTGTAATGTGGGTTTTTTTAATATTATTTATATTAAGGTAGGCATTGCTATTTTCATCTCGTTTTAACGTGGAGTACACACTCAGTTTTATAAATAGTGTGTTACCTTGTGAGCGTCCACCATTTTGGCATTAGCTTTGTTTTGTTGTCAGATTCTATTTCCTTTCGTCAGCATGGCAGTAATTTTCAAATTGGAGGTGAAAAACTTTCACTGGTTTCGGATTGTGCGAAAAGATTCAGTCTAAATCCAGAAGTTTCTTCATCAAATCTTTTTATTAACATCGTTCCGGGCCCCCTCGTTTACACCTCTCCACAGAAGACAACATTGAAAATAACGAAAAAAACACTTAATTAAGGTAAAGGTTATTATGAAAAAACTGATAATCAAGTAATAAATCATTGAAAAAGAAGATAATACCTACTACTAAATCTGAAACATGAAACAGAAGAAGACACTGAAAAATAAAAAGGTAACGATCTCAACTAGGTAATCGTGAAGTGTTTTGTTTTGTTTTGTAAATGCCAATTTTATTTAAGAGATATTTAGATGTCAATTCGGCCCAGCTTATATTGCTCCCTGAGTACGCGACGGTACCACGGGGATGTTCAGTAAAAATGTGCATATAATACATACCAACCCGCTTCTTACTGCAGCGCATCTTCGGTACTGAATTTTTATCGCTGCTGGCCCTTTAAAAAGAGCCATCAATATGTTAATCCGATCTCTTAAAACGAGGCAGTAGTTATATGGCAAGAAAACAACATCTTGCTCTCATTAATGTTATCAAATTGTCTGCAAGACTGCATTAATGAAAACGATTCTTGTAAAAATGGTAAACGTCGAATGACCCGCGGTGCTTGTATTTTAAAACAAGGGCCTTTCAATGATTCGATTCGGACATAAATAATTTCAATGATGTTGTTACTCAAAAACAGTAAAAATCTGCTTAATACATTGTTACCAATATGGTATATGATATGACCAAGATTTGCGAAACTTTATTAGATTTAAAATTCTAATATCTTCATCATCTTCTTGGGTCAACAGCGCCCGTGGGGTGATGTTTCACGAAAATGGCGCTATATAAATTATCCATATATTATTAACCGAAAAATAGAAGTTACCAAACTTAAAAAACCAAGAGAAGATTGATAACAGGCACAACTAATAATAACTTAGAAATATCTGCAGTTTCGCTGTGCCTGAGTTGTTCCGGAACTACTCCGAACCAGAAATAAAATAATGCTCCCCTTTAGTGTATAAATTAAAAAATATTAAAATAAAACTAATAGACAAAGGAGAATTGTTGTCAAATAGGGGAAAAACGTCGTAACACAACACCTGTCAAGCTAACCCGATGATTAAACGAGGTCCCGATTAAAACCTTTTCAAAAAGTGACGCGACCTCGTGGGTCAACAAGTTACATCGGTGGTTGAGATTACTCTCAGCTCGCGGCGAAGGTAAATTAAAACTGGGATTAGCAGCCCCATTCACGGACCAGACCGTCCTCCACAAGAAGGCTTTATTAAAGGTATAACCTTTACGCAGACGGACAGAGGGAAGGCTGTGTGGGTCAGAGATAAACCCGGAATTAGGAAGCCTCTCACAATCTACGTGAAACAGATCGTGAATATTGTAGACTTTTTGATACCGTGTATTTTATATCCATTATCACAATAATTAATAAAATTTGGTACCTGAGTTGTTGATGTCAACGCACCATAAGAGTATAATACTGCCTAATAATTTAGTTTTCCAGTATATAATACATATCACAGTTTCGTCAAATCTATAGTTCATTATTACTCATAGCTTTTAATTACACATTTAGTGAATTTTTCAATATCAGTTAAGCCACTATAATAATGGTAGCACGGTTGATTGATTTCATTTAATTGCTTGGCACCATCGTAAAATTACTCCAAAACCAACTCCACTGGCATTTGCACAATAAATTATGTCGCGAGCCGTCAAAGGGTTCACATTTGTGAACGGAAGAATTAAAAAAAAAACTTTTTTTTTAAATTACAATCATAGTTAATATTAAAATTATTAAGTTCTGCAAGTATTTTTTGGTTTTTGTTATTGTTACAGCTGTTTCGGCTTTCAAGGCCATTTTCAAACTGTGGTTTTAACCACTTTTAGACGACTTATTTATATGATTCTATTTAACCCCCTGCCAATTTAAAATGATTTAATATCGGTTAAACCGATTTACTGATAAAATTATTGTGATTTCATATTCTGTGGGGGTATTTTGAAGTCTGTTTTCCCCACATTATTGTTATCTCAATTGTTTAATAATGATGTAACAGCTATTAATTTACTTAAACTTAATCATTAGTTGTTTAGGTTTTGTGAACATGCTTAGAAGCGGGGAATAAATCATTTTCCTTACTTTATTAATTAATGTTATATTAGGGTCATTGGTTCGATATAAATGAATAAAATTAAGTTTGCGAATAGGTTATTACATTGGTAGTTCCGGCTAGTTCCGAAAAAAAATGTAATTCATTAATGGATATGATCCAACAATAAAAATATAACCCTTACCAACCCCCTTAATACTTTAAAGAATTATCCAATTAAATATCAATCAATAGAAAAAGTAATTTTTCGACGCGAACCAACATAGGTATTCAATGTCTATGCGTAAAACCGTTACAGTTGAAGCATAAACAATGCAAGCACTCAGTGTAATTTCGTGTTCATTTCGAGGGCTCGCCGGATTATTGTACCCCTAAATAGCAGTTCATTAGCAAGTGGACGGAAAACAAAAAAGCCTTCCTGATTCCCAGGCTACTGCAACTTCAACCCTTCTTAAACACTTGAGACCAACGCACTTTGAGCGCCAAACAATTTTGTATTTGCGGTTCGAAAGGATCAATAAGTAGTGATTGTCAGATTACTAATATACCTTCTTTGAAATATTTTGCTTTGAATTAAGACAGTAATAATTATAAACCAAATGGTGATGGTCTGAAATAGGTACATACAGTTGTTATACGTTGGAGTTAATGTGTCCATTTTAATTACTTCATTTAATTTTCTGTTCCTCTTAAGTCAACGGCAAGGCATCATCTACCTACCATATTTATTTCATCCTTGTTCCGTATCAAATATTTTTTTCAAATATGCGTCGTACCTACGCGACTGCAGTAAATGTTTAGATTCTTTAAACCAGGGGCAAAGTTATTTCGCAGGTATTAATGTGTGACAAAGTCATCAAATGGCCATTTTAATGACGGGTTGTTTCGAAGAATTTGAACAATTCATCAAATTTCAACGTTCAAGTTCTGTTAGTAAATCATTATAGGCTAGTTTCTTGACAAAACTAAAATAATAACAGAACTTGAAAAATATTTCACAGAACTTGAAAATTAGCTTTGAAATTTGAAGAGTTGTTCAAATTCTCCGAAACAACCCGTCTTAAGTCCATTTAAGCTTTTGAACAAATTGTGATCAGCAGAAAAAGACAACTATCATGTTTTCGAGCTTGTCAGCTTATTACAGTTTGATTGAAAGGCGAAACGCACCTAGAATTTGCGTTTAATTTGGACTTTTCAAATGTAAAAAAAAAATGGCGCTGAATGACAATTTGATAACAATGTTACATTTTAATTTCTGCAAACAATTAGGCCTTAATGAATAAAAGTGCATTTATGCCCAAACGAAGATAGTTTTTAACGTCCTACAGAGAGTTACGTAGAGTGCTTTTTTTAAAAAAAGTTTTTTTTTAATAAATTTAATGTACCGACCTACTACCGCTTACAGCAGGTACATATTTACTGCGATTTGTGTATCATATAATAAGTTTTATGTTATTATGGGGATCAATGGTGAGGCACGAAATGAAAGAAGGTGGTGAAGGTCACATGTGTTTATTGGTGAGTCAGTTGCCGTGACGAGGAGATGATGTAGGACAAATGTAGAATACTCCGGTTGTTGCTGTGATGTGTTGGCAGGTCAAGCGCGGGTCAGTGAGTCGCCGCCGGGCGCTGGTGACCGGGACTCGATGGAGGTCAGGCACTGGCGAAGAACGTAGGTCTTCAGGCACTCCAGTGCTGACGAGACGGCCGAAGGTGCGACGGACCTAGTGGGCAGTTGAACGGGAACGGCGTGACCAGTGAGGATGCTGCGTGTCCTCGTGGTGGTCATGGTTGCGTGGAAGAAGCGCTGGTCAGAGACGCTGGAACCAGGGCGCTTGTAATCCGAGTAGCGCTGGCCGCGGACGTGGCCGAGGCGCTATGATGATGTCCCGATAGAGTCCATGATGATAGGGGCGAAGCCGGGTACGTGTCCCTCGCGCTAGTAAGATTAGCGCGGGTGATCACTCGTTGAGCCTTGTAGACTGGCGGCAAAATTATGACTGACTGACTGGCTCGCTGCGTCGGGCTTATTTATACTACTCGGCCGACGGCGGCAGTAGGTAGATGGATGGCAACTAAATTCTAGGCACTCGCACAGACTGTACGTTTCAGGAACCTTCGACATTGCGGCGATTATGCATAGGCCGTAGACTCGAACCTTCTGGCGAGTTCTCGTAGTATCCCGGACTGAGTGCGCGTTAGTATTGTCGCGAGTATGCAAGTAGGTCTTGAAACAGGTAGGTTGCTTTGTTTTGATTTCGGCTGCAAATACGTACCTAAGTAGCAAGTAGCAAGTACGTACCTAAGTAGGTCGAACGGTTTATTATTAATTATTCAATGGATTAATATCGACGCTACAGACACATAATCGCAAACAAACCATAGCAACTTGTTTGGTCATAGCATACGTATGTTAAGGTTACAGTATGGAGACATTCTATGAGCATAATATTTTAAGGATGAAATGGTTAAGTTTATGACCTAACACTACTGGAGTATTTCTGTCCCAGAGAAACATGACCTACTCCACACCACTGCGCCATAATGCCAAGTCAATTGTTTTTTTCACAAATAGGTATACCTACATAATATTAAAGCCCGTGACTGATCACGCTATGAGCGCGCTATATTTTAGTGGTTTGGCCTATTTCAGCTTATCGCTCGCCATGCATTCCCATTGGTAGTGTATTGCGAGCGATATGCTGAAATTGGCTAAGCCATGATGCGTAAAGCGTAATGTGTCGCCTACCTTAGTTTATTTCGTTCAAACACCGGAAGCGGATAAAACAACCATAGGGGAGACACCAGGGGCGGAGTCGAAAAAATAATAAATACGATTTCATAAAATTATTTGCCTTAATAGGAAAATTGAAGTAGGTGCACGGAAAAAGATGAGTATTGCTGATTTCTTGAAATCCGGTTAGAAACGAGAATGCACACGTGTTCAAGCACCTGCAACATGCCTTTATAATATTATGATGAATGTTGTGAAAATTACATCGCGATAACACATTTTCTATTTTACTATAAGTTTAACAGGAAACTTATCAATTCATTCGCTTTGGGCCTGCAGTCCCGTTTTGAATAGGATTACAAATAATTTGAACATTTTATTAATATTTAGCACTATTTTATGTCAGTTAGCTATCATCGTGTGCTTTTATTTATTTATTATTTTTTTTCTTATTGTGTAGATTAGTAAGTTAATACATAAATTGGAAGAATTATGAAAATAAAACATGCCCATTAAATTATGTTTAGTACCTTCGTTTGACAGATACAAAAAGTGTTTTTAAGGACAAAAAACGAACCTTTGATTTCATCTTAATTCTACGGATTGAAGACTAATAATTGGCGATACGAAGAAGATAATACATAACAACCTTCGCTATATTCAAATATTTTAATAAATTCATTTAAAAAAAGGTTCATCGCAGTTTTTTGTTGTTGTAATTTCTGGTCGCATTAACCTACAAATACTAGGTACCTACTTAAAGTCTCTGCTTTATATTCAAGTGACGTGAATACGTAGTGAAACAGTAAGACCGAGACGCGTTTTTTTGCAAATAGCAGCGTAAATATATTTTTTCTCGCGGTGATCGATCAATCAAATCTATACTTGAATTAGATAAAAAAGGCTATTGGGGATTACTGAACGAGACTTATGACAAATTATTCAAGTTGCACGATGTATATTTATGGTATTTGAATTTTGTGAATCTCTAAAAGAGGTTAGCCTGTTTATTATTATGTGCATTATAATATTATTTAGATATTCGTTGGTATCGTCACGTACCAAATTATTATTGTTTGCGATTTTATCGTAATTATACTATACTCATCAGATCAATAAATAATAAATATTGTATAAAACAAATTATAAACACAAAAAAAATCACACAACGTTCTTTGAATTCTTGACCTTTTTAGATACATTGGAATACCTACACGGAGAAAAAAGATTATTTCTGATTTTTTTTAAATCCGATTAAAAACATAATTGCAGGTCGTTTCCTGGTAAACTTTTAGTACATTCCTAATAAATCGGAACACGTGTTCATGCACCTGCATTTGCCTTGATAACATATAGTGACGAAATACGAAAGAAACACGTGTTCTCAGATCGCGATAATACATTCATTTTTTACAAAAAGTTTAAAAGGAAACCTATCAATTCATCGTTAAGGATCTGCAATCCCGTTTTTAACTGGATTACGAATAATTTTAAGAGATTCTTAATAAATTAGCATTTTATCAGTAATTTTTCTCCGTAAACTGCTATTCAAAAAAGGTGAATTATTAAATGTTTTTGTAAAATTAAAATTCAAATTAATTATCAAGAATGGCTATAAAGGGCTAACCCTTTACTTGAGGATTTGTTTCGGCTGTCTTAAATTTTTTCAGGATACATTCGTTCTAAGAATTATATTAATGTATGTCATGGATATAATAATGCTCATTTTGTATCCGTCATAACAACCACAAAAATTCATTGTTTTCGGCAAAAAGTGCGTGTTGATTCCCGAATCCGTCCTGTGCGTTGTTCCCCTCGGCGTTACACCTGAGGGATTTAACCGCCACCGAGTCCTCACTCCCCTCTCGTATCAACCAACCAACCCCCTTCCCCTCTCCGTCCTGTACGTGGGTACCCACCACACTACTGTACTGTACCTACCCACTCATTTACCTATATCCTACATCGATCCAACTACACACAACTACGTGCATCATCTGATGGAGCGACCCCTCTATCCAACCCCGGCGATTAGCGAGACTTCCCGTGTCACACTAAACGCAATCCAACTGGAAAAAGGAGAAACTTAAAATTACCACCACATCAAAAAGTGTAATTATTTACATGACGTTAATTCCAAGAAGTATTGAAATTAAGGCGAGGCACTACGTCGTGTAATATTTTAAATTGAGCCGCTATCAAAAACAACCCTTACGTAGATGGCGTTAAGGTTTAAATTCCCGCTTAACACCATTCGCCTGTTTTGATTTATGCAAGAAAAAAACATGGCCAAAAAGTGCCTTTTATTTTATTTTGTTGCATAAATATTTAATTTTATTTCGATCATTTTATAAATAACTTAATTTGCCACATTATACAATAAAATCATAACCGAAAATGGGTTCGTAAGTAGGAGATTTTGAACTTTAAAGCAGTTTTCATAGGCCTTTACATTATTTTTTTCTGGGCTTATAAAAAGACTTATCTAAAAAATACTTGATTATTTCAAAGGCCAAGATGTATTCTACTCGCAGTATTTAATTAAAGCATCTGAAACATTTCTAGGCGACCAAATTTTCAAATCAAAAACACATGATTTTGCATTACTACGTATGGCATCGCCTTAAACTAACCTCATTAATTCTCCAACACAAAACAAAAACAATCTTAGAATATCGAAAAGTATGTATTCAATACGTTTTAATTGGTTAGTAGGTCGGGACATTTTGGCTAAGTGCCGTTTGCCTTGTTTTTGAACTGCGCTTGGGGCGGCCGGGCCTTGACAAAGGGACGTCCGGTCAGGTATGAGAACGCTAATCCGCTAAGCAGCTGTTTGGGCTTTGGCTGGGGTGAGACATCAATGGCGCTCCTCTAGTGAAATAACTCTCAATTTAACTTTATCGGCTAACAAGGATATAAAAATAGATATCAAGTCGTTGAATTAAAACTGCAAAATAATATTACCCAATACTAGAAGCAAACTGAGGAGGACATCGCAACTCATGGCTTCAATACTTCGTGACTGGTATGAGCTGCAGCCTGCAGAGTGAAGATTGTCCTGATGATAGCCAGCCTCCGATAGGAGAGGGCACCAGAAGAAGAAGAAGAGATTAACTGTTAGGTTTTGGTTAAAACAAGTAATTATAACGCTTTTAATTAAAGTGCGTAATATATTACTTTACTTTTTATTGCTTGGATTCTATTGCCAAAGCCCCTATATATTTTACGACATTCATACTTATAGGTAAATTATGCAAACATACGATGAAAATAAATGATTACCTGACGGCCTCCGTGGTCGAGGGATAAAGCTCACCACTCGCAAGCAGGGGGTCACGGGTTTAAATCCCGGCGTGCGCAAGTCAATTTTATTTAATTTATTTATGTTATATCACAATTTAAAGATATAAAATAATATGGGACATTTGCGGCACGTTCCAGAGTGAAATATACTATCATTATCGCCTTGGTGTATGTCGACTATTCGAATTGAAATGTTGCTTGAAATGACTGTAGTCGTGTTTACACTACCTTCAGCCTCACAATATACCCCAATTGGAGATGCTACAGTCTCACTATCCCCAGGCGGTTGGGACTATTATACGAATTAACATTTTTTTTTAAATGTTTGCGATACTTACAGAAAAAAATATCTTTTGGATATATCATATGTATATGATATATCTGGAAAAAAACTTTGGGCGAAATGAATTGACTAGCAAAATTAAAATAATACGATTTGTCAGGTAACAAAAAATCATAGCCCAATGTGTACCACAGTGGAAGCGGCCCAGACAACCTGGTGGGAAGGTCAGAAATCTGAAGACTAATTTATAAGGACTAGAGCCAGTACAATATGTGAATATATGGGGCTAAATGAAGGCCGTGGTTTTGTTGCAAAATATCGTTTTACCACCTTATAAATTTAATATTCTTGATTGAAGAACCTTCTGAATCCATTTTATTGAACGATGAAAAAACTTCCTTCAACCCTATCCAAAGTCTGCTACATAAATATTGTGCAAAAGATTGTATCAAAATAATGTTTGAAGTAGTTTTGTTACTTGGAGTGGCGAAGGCTTGAATGGAAAGCTTCCCATGCAACGCAGATCCTTATCACGATCTTGATTAATTCATACACATGTCATTATAGCTGTTGTCTCGAATAACGTAAAGAAAATGTTTTTTTTTTTATATTTCGCCACTAAGATTAAAATGTGTAATTAAATTATTATTTTTTTATTCTATTTTAGAAACAAAGATTAAATTGTGTAGTGTGTATTTTTTGAAATTTTATTTCGAAACATAATAAAAAATTATAAGGATAAACATAATTCATAATGCTTTCCTTATTAATCGTCTAGTCGAATAGTTTTTATTATTTAAATACTTTTTAATCAGATCCTGTGACGTTTTTTTTTCTAAATGGGTTATAATTCCTCTTGTTTGATTTCTTCGAGTCATCTTTTTATTTGTTTTTTTTTTTTAAATTATTTATTCATTTAATCTAGTCTGACACATTATATGACTTACTTAAAACATTAACTTTGTACAGGGAATGTTTTCCTTCTGGGCATATAGGCATCTGGGCAAATAAATATTTCAAATACGGCAATATTAAATAATTTGAATTATTTTTGGGGTAACAAAAAGTGTTATGTGTGCAAATTCTTCCGTCTTGATTCAACTTTTCGGACAGTCTTTCCGTGTCCGTTATCAGGGCAGATGTCACATCTAATACCTATTGACATAATATATGTTACTTTGCTCCTTACTATCAAATGTATTGGTCCTGAGAACCAATGAGAAGCAATAGATACTTATTAGATTCGTTGGCCCTACACGAAGAAAAATTCCTTTTTGTACTGTTTGTCATTTGAATGAGCTTTCGTTTAATTTTGTATTTTCATTTTTATTTGTTTTATATTTTAATCTTTATTTAGATGTATGAACATTTATTTATCCTATGTCTGAGTAGATTTTTGTAGTTATTGTATCTATTTGAGTATTAACTGAGTTTTTATAACTGGATTTATCTCACGTAAGTGAAATGGTCTGAAAAAACCTAATATAAATAAATAATTAAAAAGCGAATGATTTATGAGGATGGCGGAACACGTGTTCATTTAAATACTGGTATTGTCGCATTCCATCATGATATTTGTTAGGAAAAGAACAGGTGTTCTCGATATATTCTGAATGACTAATATTTTATCAAGATGTTGGCATGCTCAGTTTTTTAACAGTGTATTTTTCTCCGTGTATTTATGAATGTTTTATACTCTCTCGTTTAACTATCACATTATATATTTATAAAATAATTGTTTTCGGTGAATAGTATTAGTATTCACAGCTACCGCGCAAAAAGCGACACATTAAAAATCTCGTTTTATTTATTATGTATAATTTGATTGAAAAACACCCCACCTTAACGTACTAATCGCTTTTATGGTATCAATTTGCAGTCCGCAGAATGAATTTGCGGTTTGTGAGTGAAAGCCGCATTGCTTGCCGCTATATTTCGCTCAATTTGTGTCTATGGTCACCGATTCCCGCTCATTTTGGGAATTACTTTCGGCAAAAATTCATAGACAACACTTTCTATTCCATTGTGCTGTTAATGAAGCGTCACTTGATTCCAAATGCAAAACTCGTGCACATCTTCGCCCAGTAATCAAACAGTTGGATTAGGCATTGATGACCTATAACTTCGCACTACCTGACTACTTGACTACCTGACCAAATGACCACTGACTGATTCGGCGTGGGAATGTTACCACGATCAGATCAAAACTTCCTGGTGATTCCGTCAGACTCTTTAATTTCATTGAACAAAGATAACAATAATTATATTTCTTTAATACTTTTCATGGCGTCATTTTAATTTAAATGAAAATAATCAACTTTGTTTACACCACTAGGTTTAATAAAAAAATAACATTTTTCATACAAAGAGATTTCCTGGTGAATAAAGCTTTGGTTTTGAAACATATTTATTTACTGTACAAGTACATTAAATACAGAAGAAAATATTTTAAACATAAGGGATACTAAATAATTATACAGTGTATACTAATATTATAACTCTTTTTATAACTAAAATTTAGAATCATCATATTTGCGCTTGCCCCTTCTTCTTGAGCCAACATTACTGATAGCAGGATCCATCATCAGGGCAAATGTGTGACCTGCAGGGTCCTATTGGTGCAATGAGGAGAAATCACTATACGACGAAATACCACAAAATAACTTTTAAACGTAACCTTTTTTACATAATTTTTCGAAATATTTTTATCGTCTGAAAACAAGAAGCTAACCGATTGAATGAATGCTAATTCCCACACGAAAATTAATTTGATGCGTGCTTATAATATTACGATTCGCTGTATTTCACAAGAAGCAGCATATTATAAGAAGTTTCGCATCAGAGTCCGTTCAGTTCCCCTATATAATAATATATGAATAATATGTTGTATACATACTGTGCGCCTTGCACCCTCAACTAATCAAACAGTTACCACCCGCCAAACTCGAGGAACTGTAACAATAAAATAATGCAACTGAATGCATTTTGCATGTAAGCATTTTTTCAACATATGTGCAACACTGACAACGAACCTACTTACGCATGCGTATGTACACATGATAATTGGAGTCATAATTATAGTAAAAATGCAGGGGAGGAAAACATTTTGTAGCATGTCAAAACTTTATTCTGCCTTATTCAAAAACAAACTTCAATCAAAATACTTTGCTAAACGAATATTTTCATGATGCTGACAAACAAAAAATAGGAATACGTATTTTTTGTTGTTGTTATTTTTAGGCTTTTTAATTATTATCCCTAATAATATTATTATTATTCAATTAAAAAAACTTAATTTTTTAAGTTGTGTTTAATTATTATTACGCGTGACAGTTGTTCGCCTGAAGGCATTATCAAACAATGTTTTTAATTGAATATACTACTATTATTAAAAATAAAAACATGTAATATAAATATGGTCCTACAAAATTAAACTTGATAACAATAAAAAATATGTATATTAATATTTATTTATTTATTTATTTATTTATTTTTCCATGTTCTCCGTAAAACGGTTATTCACCAATACATTATGGAGAAGATTACAAATTAGACAAAAAGTATAGCAAAACACATAAAAAGGTCAGTTTCACTACTTTGTGACATACGTCAAAAGATAATTGTTAAACTGCCTGTAGGTTACGTTAAAAATGTCGATGGTCAATGCAGACTCGTTGAGCAGTTCAGTCGCTCTGTTGACTGGGGCGTTCTGATAGGCAGAAGTCCTCGCTTTTGGAGCATAAAAAAGGGTATGGGACCTTCCACGAGTATACTTGTCTGGAACATATAAGTTAATCTCTTTCAAAATAGGTGGATTATGTATAGTTCCAGAGATTATCTTAAAAAAATGTTTTCCTAAAAATATTTTTCGGCGGGCTTCTAATGTATTAAGATCGAGCATTCCTGCTAAGAATAAGGATGGATACAGGAAAGGGTAGTACATATATTCCCTCATATATAGGTAACTCATGAATCTCTTTTGTACTTTTTCTATTTCAAGAATATGGTTTTGCTCAGAAGGGGCCCAAATAATGGAGTTATATTCCAAGATACTGCGAACAAGTGCTTCATACGTTCTTCGGATTGCGATTCCGTTGGTAAATGATCTTGAATTACGAAGAACAAATCCAAGCATTTTGTTGGCACGGGAGACAATATCAGATATATGGGATTTGAAAGAGAGATTTGCTTCAAAAATTACGCCAAGGTCTCGAATCTCATTTTTACGTGTTAATTCATGTTTATTAATGTGGTAGGGGAACAGGAATGTATCTTTGGACCTTGTAAATGTAACGATACTGCATTTCTGAATACTGAAGGGTAAGTTGTTCAGTTCCGACCATTTGACAAGAGAATCAAGATCGTTCTGCAGAAGAATGGAATCGATGTAACTTTTGATTGCTTTGAAAAGTTTTATATCGTCAGCAAAAAGGAGATATTTTGAGTGGTTTATAGTGTTGCCAATGTCATTGATGAATAAGAGAAAGAGAAGGGGTCCTAGATTCGATCCCTGGGGAATCCCGGAGTTAGTTTTGTATTCGTGAGAGATATGGTGTCCGTAACTGACATACTGACGACGATTGCGTAAGTAGCTAGCCACAAAAGCGAGGAAATTCTGAGAGAATCCGATGTCACTTAATTTTTTTAATAAAATATCATGGTCGACTTTATCAAATGCTTTCTCGAAGTCTGTATAAATCACATCAACAGGTACAAAATTTTCAAATGAATTATTAATATAGGTAATGAGATTCATAAGATTCGTTGAAGGTGACAGTGTGGGACGAAATCCGTGCTGATTTTCGGTGAGTGCGTGTTTTGTTTGGTTATATATCTGTGAATAAATTATGGTTTCTAAAAGTTTTGCGGGTGCTGACAACACAGCTACAGGTCTGTAATTATCTATTTCTGACTTTTTTCCTTTTTTATGTATAGGCGTTACTTTCGTTAGTTTCCACATTTCCGGAAAGATATTTTTGCGAAGTGATAGATTAAAAATATGTTTTAGAGGTTGAACAAAATAACTTGCATATCTTTTGAGGATTATAGGTGGAATACAATCTGGGCCGACGGAGTATTTAGGTTTTAGCTTATGGAAAGCTGTAATAATATCGTCATCGTTAATTTCATGAATTTGTACAGGTAAAGAGTTAAATGACGATGAAGCTATAGAGGATATGTCAAGTTTGGGGATATTGTCGCTAAATACTGATTGAAAATAGTGTGCGAAACCTGCGGCGATCTCAGACGATCCATTATATTTATTGTCTTTGTAGTCCATGTGGTTAAGTTTGTCACAGCCGCGGCGTTTATCGTTAGTGTAAGACCAAAATCGAGTTGGGTCTGTTATTATACTGTTCTCGGCCTCACGTGTAAAGTCAGTGTAGGCCTGACCAATTAACCGTTTGATTGATTTTCGCAAAGTTTTAAAGTTAGCTAAGGCATGTTCGGATTTTGTTTTTTTCCAAAGATAGTGCATTTTAGTTTTTTCTCGTATGAGGTGAATGATTTCCCCATTAAACCATTTCGGATATTGTCTAACATCTTTGAGCATACGTGTAGATCTTTTCTTAAAACAAATGTTGAAAATATTATTGAGCTGTTCATAAAACATTTCGACAGCTAGATTTACGTCAAGGCAATCGTAATGATTCCAGTGATGTTGTTCTAAGGCATTCTTAAGTGTGTTATCTGAGCTTTCGTGGAAAATCCAACCCATGTTTATGTCTGGAGGCAATGTGTCTGTTTGTATATGTGATTGAGTTGTGTAATCGAATGTGAATGAAAGTGAAGGGTGATGAATATCCTCTCTGACTAATGGGGAGTCATGACGGCAGATAACAGCATTTTTAGAATTTACATTACTTAATACTAGGTCTAACATGTGTGCATTTATGTTATAAACAGTGTTGAATTGTGTTAAATTATAAAAAGAACAAAAGTAATCGAAAACGTCAATTGGGTTTTTCCCTGAGGGGAAGTTAAAGTCACCGAAAATAATATGCAACTGGTAGGACTAATAACGGGACTCTACCATCTCAGGAGACACATAAAGTTGAGAAGAGGATGAACAGACTCCAATTCACTTATGGAGCCAGTGTCCCGCCCTGGTGGGAACAAGGCACAGATAGCTGGAAAGACACATAGCGGAACCGGGAAACAGCCAAGTTTTCAATGACAACCCTGGTGAACTTTTCGGAGGTATCGGGTTGCTGTTAAAGAAATTAGGTAAAATGGGCACATGGTCTGAGTGCTCACGGGAACTATCCGTATACCGTTTAGAATAATACGTTTTACAAATCGGAATTCTGATTTTTAATATATGTAAGAAGAAAAGTAGTTTTTTTAATACCATAAAAATGGAATGTAAAATTAAACAACGGTTTTAGGTAATTATTACGATTACATCTTGGAAAAACATCAACCTGGTGGGGGGGGAAAACTAATGTTATTGTTAAATATTGACTTTATTTTATTTCATTAGTTATACGCCCATCCGGGCTTTTGTAAGAATATACCAAGTGAGCTATCGAAAAGTATATGCGGTATTTTTAAAGCATAATATAATAGTAAACTGATAAATTGAATATAAAACAATATCAGTAAAACATGTAACAGTTACATAAAATAATATAGAAACTAGAACAATACTATATATAAGACAAATCACTAAAACAACATTACCAACGCTCCTATAATTTGTAGGATTCAACAAAGTGCTGCTATCGATTACGCTTAATTCTATAAATGAAGTCAATAAATATATCAATAGTACCCTCAAACTTGTTGCCTAGATCATGCATCCTATTGGTTAATGTTACATTTTGTCTTGTGCTCCTAGTCGGTACATGGAATTTAATAGTGGCAAAGGTGGCAGGACTCTCAATTAAGTTGTTAATGACTCTGTGTAACACAACCAGGTTTGACATAATTCTACTGTTAGGCAATGTTATTAAATGCTGTTGATTTATGAAACTGACTTAATAATAATAATAGACTTGCAGTTTTATTTCCGATAATATGTGATGCATAATTAATCTTATCTACAACAATAATAATAATTCATGGCTACTTCGATAATATTAATTGTAAAACCTTCCCAGAATGCAATTCTTATTATTTGACAAATAATGAGAGTAAAGATATCTATTATCAAATAATGTTAATAAGAACATCATAAGCAACAACACATTCACGTTATTAATATTGTAATAAAAGACTTAAGATGTTGACATACCATCAACAAATAATCATATTAGTATTAATACGCATCGATCTTTGAACGTGCGAAAGGTCAGACAGTGTTCAAGTATTTAAATCTTCCTTATCGTTAGGTCAACAAACTTAATTCTTAAAACTGTTTTTATTTCCTCTTCTAATAGCAGCATTTAATCTCGTCAAACAATAATATGTAGTTTCGATCGCACTATTATTTTCATGAAGGGACATTTGGGAACACCAAATATCGACTGAACGGATAAATATATGCGTGACGCAGTTTAAAGATTTTTATGTTTATAAAAACGGGATTTTTACAATCTAGACTTCGCTATTTTAATTCCGGAATTAACTGGTAGTGATCGTTTGCGTAATACTAATAAAAAAGTTGTTTACGAAATATCTTTGTATGAAAATTATTATAGTAGGTTTCTATAATAAAATAATAATCAATACTTAAAAAGCTGGGTAAAAGTCCTACTACGGTATATTTAAATTTTATAAAATAATCAAATATTTAGGTAGGTTCTTGTTACAATTTTATAATTATTTTTAAAGTTATCGTGTTTGATAAAAATGGCGGCACAAATTCAATATAATGTTGAGTCATCCATTAGAAATGCTTTGGATGACATTGCGTGCAAAGATTGCTCTTTTTACAAAATACTGACAAAAAGTTTTTTCCTTTTGGTGAATTACTTTGGAAACCAAAATATGTTTCACTCACACGTAATTTTATTAATCATTACTAAAATATAAGTAGAAATCTTCTCTTTACATAAAGCAAAAAAATCTTTAACGGCGAACTCTGGCTAACTGAAATTTGCAAAGTTTCAGATATCTAGAATTTCATGAACAATAATATTATCAGTTCGTGACTTATATTTACATTTATTATGCAGAAAAAATTGTTGTTCAATAACGAAAAATTCGTATATTTTGAATGGATTTAATTCTAGTAAATGACTGGTAGGTATCACCACATGTTACGTATATCCTCAGAATATAATCAATAATATTTATTTTATAATCTCATTTTATCTTATCCTATTGATTTCATTATGTTTAGGTCAGGTAATGTTGGGTACATAATAATACGTGTCGCTGGTTGGCAGCGCCTGTTCTCGGGGAAGCGAGGGGTGCCTGCCAAAGGATGTGAACCTGGTTCCACCTGCTTTTTGTAGTGAAATAACAAAGCGCCGCAACTGTCACGCCACGGACACTCTCCTGCTGTTGGATCAGTTTTAGGACCATCCATCCATCATACCAGTTGCAACGAACGGACAAGTAATTGCAACAGTAACGATTAATTAATTATTTATTTTTACCGCAAATATATGGTATTTTTTTCCTTACCTACCCTTGAAATTGCAGATGATACAAACATTCCTACAGCTTTCAATGTTCAAATTCTCGCGAATTTTGCCAGGAAACAAAGAAACACAATTAATCTTACTAGCTTTGCTACCCGACTTCACCCGAGATTTAGGTTGAATAATAAAGGATCAAACAATAGTTACAGTGACTTGTCCTACATAAAAAACAGTTAATTTGATAAAGCAAAGCTCCGTAGCTCTTGATGACGTTGTGAGCTGGTTAATTACGTTTAACTAGAAATAACTAAAGGCCCTTCGAGAGTTTTTTTTCTGAAGACAATGATTTTTGCTTTACTCAAAACTTCAGGTTCGAGCCGCTTATGGCAAAACTTAGGTAATTAAATTATTATTAATAGTAATATTTAGTTAAATAATTAATCAATAATAAATTTCAAGGCAACAATAATTTTTAATTATGTCTTCAAATTAGTTATGGACAAAACAGGAAAAATAAATGTAGATTTTCGTAAAAGATCACGGGAGTAACTTATTATTTGTAATCGGGCGCATAAACCATTACTCAACAGAATTAATGATTTTAAAAAAAAAATTTTTGACATAATGAACCAAATCTCAATAAACATGTTTATGGCAATACAATTGGGCAGCTAATCTTTGGCAACACGTGTACCGGGAGATAAAAATATCACAGTGGTCATCCTATGACATTGGACCATTTATTATGGGTCATTGGAAAAAATAAATAATTGTTGCCATTAATCCACATACTACTGCTTTATCTCTTTTAGATACGGTATGAATTGATACAATGTGTGCTGAACTCTGTATTAAGTGAAAACCATTATTATTCTCTCTGGAATAAACATAAAACTTAGTATATACCCATTTACTTATTGACTGAGCAGTCCTGTTTAATCTCGACCATTTGGCATTTCATCTGCTTGTAGTTTTTTTTGTTGCGTTCGTTTTCGGTTCAAGATGGTGGCTCTTTTAATCTGTCGTGCGCCACTGTAGCCTATAGGCACGCCGGAAAGAATTGTTTCTCTGAATATAAATTTATGTTCTGGGGAAAATAATGTAAGTTATTACGAAAATGGAATCAGCTGGCGCACGACGGATTTATGGTTCAGTGAAAATTATTTTTTCAAATGTGAAATAATTGTGTTTAGTAATTAAGAAGGTAAGTATTTAAGTACCTACTTAGAAGTAGTTTTGATTTAAATAAGGAGAAAATTCAAAACATTTATTTTTAGACGCTGTTATTTATGTTTGGAGCAGCTGAAAAATGTAAGCATTTTGTGTGTAGATGAACTTAGACTTTTTGTAAGCATTTCGCTATGGTCCTTAACAGGTTCTATGCTAGTCCATTTCAGATACCCAAATTGTGGTACAACATAACACTAAAACGTCCAATTTGATGAACAAGTTAGTATTGTTATTAGAAAGATTTAAAAAAAAATTATGAGTAGGTCGTTTTTGGAGTGCTGTGCATTTTTCGGGAAAAATTAATACTAATACTTTCTTCAAAACCCTCCTTGAATAAGAGAGTAAAATCCGCAAATTTATTTCACAGCCCTAAGTGTCTTGTACAAGTATTCTGAATGCGTTTGACGTAACTTCTGGTTACTTGAAATACCCGTAGAATCAACCTTTTCAGTTTAATCAATTTGTTCTAGGATTACGGCTGAATAATTCTACGTTCCTTTTATGGCTCCGTCTAGAGAACTATTAGTACCAACGGATCATTCGAATAGTCTTAGGAAGGGTTGTTTCATAGAATTTTAACAATTCATAAAATTTCAACGATCATTTGCAAGTTCTGTGAATGTCCTATTCAATTTGACAGAACTGAAAAGAACTTGAAAATTAACATGAAGAATTATTCAAATTCTTTGAAACAGCCCGTCCTAAGTAATTCGTAATTTCAGGTGAATATGCAATCTGTACAGGCGTATATTTTTATTAATAAATTAGAAACCGGCTTTAACAATGATATAAGTCAGAATAAAAACTATATTTATGACGACATTTCAATGATTATTTTATTTTAGTCAAACAATAGTTAGTAATATCCGAACTAGAGCTATTTTTCTATTCGTGATGCCCTGAACGTCAGCCTGGATAATATTCATTTTGGTGATTATGTATTATATTA
This sequence comes from Hesperophylax magnus, assembly GCA_026573805.1. Taxonomy (NCBI): domain Eukaryota; kingdom Metazoa; phylum Arthropoda; class Insecta; order Trichoptera; family Limnephilidae; genus Hesperophylax; species Hesperophylax magnus. The sequence continues at coordinate 14,676,400 of JAIUSX010000049.1, forward strand.
TTTAAGATGCGGTCATTTTGTAAGCGATAACGTCTGTCAGTAAGAAGTTTGATGAATTTGATGATGTTTCCCTTTATCAATATCCGCCTTGAGAGAAGGTATTGTACTGCGGATGTTTACAATTTCAACATCTAAGAAATAAAATCATCAAACTTCATTAAGCACTTTAAAAGTAAATGCCAACGATGCAGTACAATATTTTTTTAGCATTTTTGATATTGTGTCCATCAAAACCATCTGGGGCCAGTGAGACTATGGCATCCTTTATTGGGGTATGTTGTGAGGTTGGAGGTAATGGGGAGGGGAAGGAGATGGGAAAGTACCAGGATATTCCGTTCTGGTCACCAAACACGGCTAAAGCTATTTCAAGTAATGTTTCAATTCTGAATGGTGGTCTTGCATCAGGGCGATACTGAGATTTTCTTCCACTCTGGAACGTGCCGTAAATATATTACATATTATTCTGAATGGTTAATTTGTAAAATAACACATAAAATTTCGGAACAAGTATTAGGTACTCTTTTTTAAACTAATTTTGAAAGTTATACTCACTATGGAAAAATTTGATGGAGGTGATATTTTTAATTCTGAATTTGAAATTCGAAATCGACAAATATGACGTTTAATATGAAGTCCCAATCAGCATAAAACAATGTGATTCACAAAAAGAAAATAAAAGATAATGTAAAAATTTGTATCAAAAATAAGAATAGGGCTTACACCGGTGCATTCACCCAAATTCGCAGTTATTAAAGTCACCACATTATTGAGCGAATACATCATACAAGTATAGGTATGTTCAAAGGTATTAGGAACTAACACGAAAAATTCTGCCTCAACACAGGCTAGCCTAATGAGGCGGTATTTGAGAAACCTCAACTGTACTTTTATTCTCTTTTTACCTTCACAATATTATGTTTGTATTTTTCTGTTAATTTTATAACCATAAATATAAAAGTTACAAATCAATGTACACCATAATATGTATGTATAGTTGTAATGTGTTAACTTTCCTAAATAAAGATATTATTATTAATGGTCAAGATAGTTAAGACGCATGTCCCGGTAATACGGTCCTGGGTTCAATTCCTAGTTGTGACTGTTATCTTTTTTTTTCTTCGTCTTGTTCTGTATCATGTTTAGATTAGATTTATTAGTAGTATCTTCTTCTTCAATAAAATAATTTTACTTACGCACACCGGGATTTGAATGATTCTACCCAAATAATGAAATGTTTCAGTAATACCGATTTTAAATTGACAACTCCTGGCATGGTTATTTAAGTTTTTTTTTTTTTAATTCATGATTCATGAGGATAGTAACTCAAAAATTACTTCCTTAGTTGTAGAATTAATTAATGAGTGTGGATATTTTAATGAAGTGTTTATCAATCGTATGCAATGTTGGAAAGCCGATTTATCACTTTTATTAGTGGCGTGTGACATTTACTACAATTCAGATTAAAGTTCGTTGACATCCAGTCCAACATCCTAGCATCAAAACACATGGTAAATCTCACATCAAATTCCAATAATAATAAAGCAAATGATCCCATTCTTTCAGCTATCACTAATTTATGTGTAGAGTCAATAATGTAATATAATTTCTCTTAAATGCATCATGCATCTATTCCTGTTACTATGTTTTTCAAATCAGATTATGTGAATTATTTAAAAAAATTAAGTGAAAGATATAGTATCATAAACGGATACATAATTATTATGTACTACTGAAATATTTTTCTGTGGAGTTACCTACAAAAAGGTTTTGTCTTAATGTTCGCAATCCAAAGAAATAATTTCTTGTTTATTTACTCTTATTTCTTTTAAATTAACTCCACACAGGAGACCCCGTGGAAAATAATCTCCTTCGGGCCTGTGTCATCTGTGGGGATGCTGTGGGAAAGATCTTTTTAAGTAAAAGGAGGAGAGGAAGTTCTGAGAAGATAAAATGTATTAGGGGTGAGTAGGAATCTGGGAGTCAGTGTGTCCAGGAGTGACAGACGTATAAATCCATTCCTCCCACTATGGTAAAAAGCGATGAGTCGATAGGGTCCGCTTGGAGAAGTGAAAGGGTCTGGACAAATCTCACCCTATTAATCCGGGCAACAATGTGAAGTCACCATACGCAGCGAACCACAGAGGTGTTGGTTATCTAATTAATAATGGTTTCCGGGCGGCGGTATACATACCCGCCTCCCAAATTGAAATTTCATATCAAAATCAATTGTTTTATCAATAAAAAGAATTGCAACGAAAGAGTACTACGTTTTCCTTTTCAACAAGTGCTTAGAGTTCATTATAATAATCTTATTTATAACTACCAACGCCAATAATCCTCTTATTGTTTTATCACGCAGCCTCTCTCATATTGCTCACATTCCTGTGGATCGAGGACTGTTCGGATACGAGCTATGTGGACCATTGAGGTCAGAGGTTATCCTTGGATTAGCCCAAACGTTAATCAATCAAAGTCCATAGCGACATGGTGCTTTAACACGCGAAGGGAATATTGACGTATGTCTAGTATGATATATAATAGATACCTACCGTCATTGATTACACAGATAGTGAATACGCTCCACATTAAAACTTCCAAAACATTAGAAAATTGCAAGTAAACACAACATAAAGTGTCGAAGTAGTTAAATCACTTCATCTTCGAAATATTCAATCAGTTAGATTTTTAAATTATCGTGTGTGCTGTGCAGTGCTGTGTTTTAAAAATATTAAAATAACAATTTTCAACTGGTAAACATACCAAACGCGCAGGCGCATTATCAGTCCGTCATTAATATCGCCATTGGTCGAAAGTGTCGTCACTTTTGAATAGTGCTAAACAGTTTGCGGGAAACAGGCGTTTGTGTATAAACTAATTACGAATAAAGTTAACATATTTTTAACTCTTTTTAAATAAATTTTAATATGGATTTAAACGAGAACTCTCTTAACTATATGACCAAGGCCAAGGATCTACTCTGTTCGCTGATAAAAATTATTAATGACCCCGGCAACAAATTTACGAAGGAGCAAATGGGTAAAATTACCCCGATAACAACGGATCTGTTAGGAACCACAGGATTGATGGCTGTTCGTATGGGAATGTTGGAAGGAGAATTGTCAACATTAAAAAGTGTAACGGATACTCAGTCTATTGTTACTAACCCGACAAATACTTCATCTTCAATAAATGATTTGCTCGCAGAGGCCGAGGAAAGAAAAACCCGGTCAAAGAACATTATTTTATTTAATGTTCCCGAAAGTATTTCAGAATCAACAACAACAATTATTAAAATGGACAGCGATAAAGTAGTTTCAGCGATTAGTGATATAAATAATGAATTAATACCGAGTGTGGTTAAGTCGTACAGACTTGGTGTAAAAAAGTCCAACAAAATTAGACCGATTAAGGTCGAATTCAATGACTCTGTCTCGGCTCGTGAGGTTTTGACCAGGAACGCAAAACTGAAAAACGGTATAAAGGCCAGTAACGACCAAACACCATTGCAGAGGACTCAACTTCTAGATTTACGCCAACAACTCGAGACGAGGAAGAACAACGGTGAAACCAATATAACTATCAAATATGTGAACTCTGTACCTAAAATTATTGAATGTGCGCCAAAAAACTGAAACAACAAAAAATAAAATGCTACTACCAAAATGTGAGAGGGATCCGCACTAAACTTCCCATGTTGCTGACTTCGGCGGCAACTATCAGCAGTGATATCTTCATTTTAACCGAAACATGGCTCGACTCAGGAATCAATTCTGCCGAATTAGGCTTCCCTAATTTCAACATCTACCGTATGGATAGGAATTCTAAAACAAGTGCCAAAACGAGAGGAGGTGGTGTAGCCATTGCTATCTCAAAAAATCTCAGTTCTTCAAAAATATCCACAAAAAACACATCCATCGAGCAACTATTTGTCAATGTGAACACTTCTAGAGGTAAAATAATAGTGGGATGTGCATACTTACCTCCGAATTCTGATGTCCAAAGCTACAGCAATCACTGCGACGAGGTTGAATCAATTTGTGCTAAATATCCTAATACTAAACTACTTCTAGTTGGTGATTACAATCTGCCACATTATGATTGGTGTAATATGAATTCTGTCAATTCTTGTTCTAATGTTAATATTCGTGTTATTAGAGATATGGCACTGTTCTTAGGTCTAACACAGTGTAATAATGTTCATAATATAGGAGGTCGTACGTTGGATTTGGCACTGTCAAATGTGTCTGACATCTGTGTTGTGAGAAGTACCGAAATTCTATTACCTGTCGATGTTTACCATCCACCACTAGAAATATGCATGTCTAATCTTAAACCAATTCCTATCGTAAAAAAGGTAGTAGAAACTCGAAATTTCAAAAAAGCTGACTATGTTAAAATTTCAAATTTCCTTAAACAGACTGACTGGTCATTCTTTGATAGCGACGATGATATTAATGTACACCTTAAAAAATTTTACTTCATCGTTAATTCTGCAATTGAACAATTTGTTCCTTTAACGACTTACAGAGAAACTCTATACCCAAAATGGTTCTCAAAAGACCTGATAGTCTTAATTTACCTTAAAAAAATATCTCATAAGAGATTCAAACAAAGTCGCCTGGCCATCGATTATACTGCGTTTCAAAAATTGAGGGCAGAGTGCAATAAGCTCTCCGCAAAATGTTACAAAAATTACATTAGTGATGTCGAAGGCTCTATCATGGACGACTCAAATTTCTTTTGGAAATATGTTAAATCCCAAAAAGAAAATGGTACTTACATACCTAGTAGTGTGTCATTCGATTCTAAATTATCCCAAAATCTTCAGGAAACTGTTAATCTTTTTGCTGATTTTTTTAGCGGCGTTTACATTAATGCAAGTGAAGACAGCAATATTTCGTGCTTTGATTTGGTTGAAACTCTTGATATATCTGACTGTAATGTAACCATAGACGATATTATATCTAAGCTGAAGAGTCTTGATTCCCGAAAATCCGCAGGACCTGATAATGTTCCGCCCAGATTTTTAGTAAATTGTATGCATACATTGTCATATCCTATTCATAAGTTATTTACAAAGTCACTCTCATCAGGTGTATTCCCGGACCTTTGGAAGTTTAGTCTTTTAACGCCCATTTTCAAAAAAGGTAATAAGAGCGAAGTAACAAATTATAGGCCAATATGTATAATGTCTACTTTACCCAAACTTTTTGAAAGCCTAGTACTAGATAAGTTGATATCCCGAATCAATCGAACCATCTCTCCCCTTCAACATGGATTCATTAAAGGTAGATCTACTCTTACCAATTTGATATTGTACACGAATGATATTGTTAATGCCCTTAATGCATCACATCAAACTGATTCCATATATACTGACTTCAGTAAGGCATTTGATAAAGTAAACCACAAAATATTATTACGTAAACTAAAATTGTTGGGAATAAGAGGGAGTATGTTGGAATGGTTTAAGAGTTATCTATTAGGAAGGTACTTAGCAGTCAAGATAGATTCGTTTACTTCTTATACATTTGCTGCCTCGAGCGGAGTACCACAGGGATCTCACTTGGGCCCAATATTATTTTGTTTGTTTATCAATGATATTGTTAATATTTTTACTAATGTTAAAGTCCTGTTATTTGCCGACGATCTGAAGATATACAGAATAATCAAAGACGATGACGATCGCGCAATTTTGCAGTTGAACCTTAATAAACTATGTGCGTGGTGTTCTGTCAATGATTTGCAACTAAATTTAGGTAAATGCCAGATTATCAGTTTTTACAAAGGCAAAAATCCACTCAATTTTTCCTATTTTATGAATGGTGCTAATCTTCTTCGTGTATCACAGATTCGTGATCTTGGTGTTATATTCCACGAGAGTCTACAGTTTAACGAACACATCGATGAAATAACAAGCGATGCGATGAGAATACTAGGTTTTATTTTGAGAATGGGAGCAAATTTTAAAAGTATGTCAACATTAAAACATCTGTATTGCTCGTTAGTACGAAGCAAATTAGAATACAATTCCACCGTATGGTCACCGTACTACAAGGTCCATTCTCAATCATTAGAAAAGGTACAAAATAAATTCCTTCGGTACATTAATTTTAAAATGAAAATTCCAATCGAATTTATAAATTACAATAACTTGCTTGCTGAAACTAAACTTCTTAAATTATCTGATAGAAGAGTGTTAATTGATTTGCTATTTTTATTCAAAATTATTAAATCTTTAATTGACAGCCCTAATTTGTTGGAACTTATTTGCATTAATGTTCCTGCTAGGCAAACTCGCAGTAAAGATACTTTTAATTTTAACAAGAACCTCAACACTAATTATTCTATTTTTTCACCAATTCCTAGAATTCACAACCTTGCGAATAAATACTGTGAACTTATAGATATATTTGGTTTTGACAATTTTGTGAGCTTTAAAAGGCAACTTATTTCGATTCTATCGGCTAATAATTAACTTTTATAGCTTTAATAATTTTATTACATCTTCTCCCATTCGAAACCTTTCAAGTAAATTATATCCATATTTGTTTGTTTTTTATTTGCTCTACTATACACTTATAATTGTATGCTTATACCTACTAACTACTTTTTATACATAACACTATGTTCCATCTCAGATCTTATTATTTCTTATTCATGTCGATATTGCTAAATTCTATTAGTTTTTGCTTTTTACAGGTGCAACTCTTATTTTGTTATTTTTTTTTTTTTTTTAAATCTCTGTTATAATGTTCTTTACCTCACGAGTAAGTTACACTCTAATTTATATTGGTTTATCGATTTGTTAAACACACAATTAATACTGGGTTTAAACACACCCACTTACTTACTTTTTATGTTGAACTTTCTTTTACTTACTATTTCATGCTTGGGTATATTTTATATTGAATCCATCTTATTAGTGTTTTGCTAATTTGCACAAAATTTTATTATATGTGTTGCTTTCTTACAATTAACTCCATTTATCTTCTTATGTTCAATTATTGTAATCAATGTAAATGTATATTTTCATGTAAAAGCCCATTAGGGCGTAAATAAAATAATAAATAAATAAATAAATAAATAAAATGATGAATAACTTCTAATTCTGATTTTCTTCATCACGATTGATACATTCTTATTGTTGATCGTTCAATAAATGATATTTGTCCTTAAATGATCCAATTAATTCCAAATCATCAATCCAAAATCACTTATTTTATTTCTGTTTAAAATTTGCCAGTATAATTGTTCATATTATGGCATTACATCGTATCAATACATGCTTATTTTATATTATATGCTGCGTCCAAAATCTCACAAAAAGACTAATAATTTTTTTTAAGAAAATACTCGTATTATTTTATTACCAATTTGTTAGCATTATGACATTTCTATTTCTAATATATTTAATATGTTGATATCAGATTATTATAAATTATGATGTCAATTCCTTTTTTTGATTTTTAACGCAAAAATAGGATAAAAATAATGATCACACTTTCTTTAAGTATTGGTGTGATAACAATAAGGTGGGGTAAGCGGGTACTTAAAATTATCATTTGAGGTACTGTGTCAAAACTCAATCCAAACTAAAAATTTAAATGTTTTGATGTAATAATATATGTAAAATGTGAAATGATCGCAGACAGATCTCAATGATGGGCGGAGATCCTTTGAGACGCGCAGCTTGGGAAGGATTTGACAGACTAAACCAAGAGAAAGAAAAAACAGAAGCTAAACGTCTGGGTTCTGTTGTTTTGTTTATGTCTGAAGTCGGTTAATCCAGCCACGTGCTTAGCACTTGGGATTTCCATTACTAAAGTCGCATAGCTTCATAGCTAACAACTACCTACTAATGCCAACAAACTGGCTACTAAACGTTGAACGAATTCGTCCTGGTAATCTCGCTGGCTTCGGTTTTTGTATAAAATGGGAAATAATTGATCTGATGAATCTACAATCTAGTTTTTCAGTTTACTTTGTATCAGTGTCTCTTTTTTACAGCTAAGCCAATCAACGTCAATAAACCTTTTTGTGCTGCTCGTAACGAAATATCAAGTATGGAGACCAATTGATAGCTACCTTCTCGACGTTACTGTTTGATCGAATGTTGAAGTAAATCAGTCGTGTCGAATGACGAGATGTGTAGAGGTGTTGGTGAGTGTGTGCGAGAAGGAACCACTAAACAGTAAAAGAACAGGCTACAGGAATCCGATCCTCATGCAAATCTTTTCCAGACAGAAGCCAACACCAATTCTGAGGAGAATAATGGGGCTTGGCCACGACGGACAAGAATTATCCGCGAAAAGAAAGAATTTTGAGTAAAAACCACCGGCTAATTGTGAGAAGTGCGCACGGCTCGGATTCTCGGAAATTCTTCCATCCGCTTTGGGCGAACATCATCTTCATCCGTCCCGCTTTCACCCGTATACTTGGCGATTTTTTACTCGCGCTTTTTGTATTTTTTCTCCTTTTTACCGACAGAGATATTCAAATTGCGCCGCGTACCAGAGCCGTGTAGCTATTCGCGGCAGAATGCGCGGCAGTCGGAGTCAGTCCGCTCTGCTCTGCCTGCAGTAATCATTGTGGGAGGAGTTCGAGAGATTTCAATTATTCTTGTCCGAACCATTTCGGCGGTCACCTTTCTGACGATTGTAGACTGGCCACTGGACTGCTAGAAGTACCTACCGGGCGCAGGAGGTCCCGTACTGTACCACCTACCTACTCACGCCTGGTGACAGATGGACTAATTCCAAAAAGAGAGATTTTTACATGGAAACGAATGTGGCCAATCTAAAGTTGATAATAGGCCCAATTATTTATCCAAGTCGTTCTATTCTGTTATACTCATTGTGAGCTTGGAAAGAATTCCTTTTTAACGATGATCAAAAATAGATTCCCGCCTGCCGTAAAGAATTGAGTTTTAAGTAATAACAACTGTAATAGATATGCGTTACCTACTTGAGAATAAACAATTTAGTCCACTCCGTAGTGATTTAAATTGAAAAACAGTTTTCCATTTCTTATTTTTCACGCTCTTAGATTATTGCGATAATCGTTCGGAACCTATTCCATTATAAGAACTCTATTGGCCTCAATGTCAACATAATGTATCTACCTATTTATCAAAAATGATTGGCTATTACAAAATAGATACATTTGAGAGGCACGTCTGTCATTTTACTTTGGCAATAATCCATTCCACAATCCAAGGTGTCAGTAATCGTTCAAACTTTGTGAATTTAATATCCAACGGAGAATCGACGCAAATCAAATGTAGTATTGGTAGATACAATAAATAAAAAGTAGAACCAATCGACATACCTCTTTCAAATCAAATCAATGATTTTCATTGTGTAGTGGAATAAAACTCAACCTGTAAAAAGCAAAGTTTATTTACCATATTATATCTATTTTTATTACAGGATTGAACCTTTCTCCCCAGGGACTGACTAAAACTAGAGAAATGCATGTGTGCGTGCACGGAGAAAACATTGCTAATTTATTAAGAATCTCTTCAAATTATTCGTTTTCCGGTTAAAAACGGGATTGCAGGCCCTTAAAGAATGATTCGATAGGTTTCCTGAAAAAACTTTTTGTAAAACACCAATGTATTGTCACGATGTCGGAACACGTGTTCATAAAAAACATTTTCGCTTTTCGTCACTATATATTATTACGACAAATGCAGGTGCTTGAACGAGTGTTTTGATGTTATTACGATTTTACTAAAATTTTATCAGGAAGCGGCATGTAGTCCTGTTTTTAACCGGATTTTTAATACATCAGCAATACTCTTTTTTCTCCGTGTGCAACGAAATTGATAGAATGCATTGTTGTCGATAACGAGTATATCTGCCGAGTTTCAGATGGATAGAATATATTGAAGTAAGTTAATATCCATTTCCAAGATTCCACAACATTATTTCGTTCATTCAAACAAGAAAAAAAACCGAATTTCAAATTTTAATTTTTAATTTTTAAAAGAAAGACAAAAATTCCCGGGTTACGAATAACCTGACAATATTTAAAAATCTCCTACTACCTCCACAGTAAGCGGAAAATGTTGCTTGTGTTGTGATGGAGGACTAAATAGATATATTTCATAATTGAAGAGAGGCAGTAGAAATCTTTTTAAAATCTAAATGTAGCGTATTGTATTTGTAGGCCTATCGGTTTTTTTTAATCTTCAGTACATTAGACATGTTTTGAGACGTAGGAGGTATCTGTGTAGATTTTTAGTGGAAATATTTGGTGTTATATGTTCTCTATTAACAAGTCGGTAATGGCTAATGGCAGCTCTTTACCCAATTATCACATTTTTAAAACCTTCTAACCTCGACCGCCGTAGTAACCAGGCCCGTTTAAACTTGACTGGAGTTCGATATAAATGGGCCAGTATTCGGCCTAAAATCTTACACGGAAAACGGCACAAAAATAATATATTTTGTAAATATTAAAAAAGTCATAATTTTTTACGTTTTTATGCTTAAGTAGATTGAAAGGACATTCCAACAAATTTAAATATTTATTGGTAAATAAATGTACGAAGAAATACTTTTTTATAAATAATACCTAGGTACTAATAATAATACCATTTCACGATCAGTCAGTGGCTGAGTTGCCACTTTGGGGTCGTGCATCATGAGTTCAATTCCTCGGCTGCTGGCTAAGTCACGACACAAGCTTCACTTTCCAGGTTATTCGCATCCCGGGAATGTTTGTTTTCTTAAAAAAATATATTAAGACACCAATGTTTACATAGAGTTGATAGAAATAATTTTCGCCTTCCCTTAATACAAATTATCTTTAAAAAAAAATACAGTGTGTGGCAAGCCTACGCACGACGGAAGTGAAACTTTTAGTATTCTTCTCTCTCTCTTTTCATTTCATTCTCTCTTTTTTCTCACTTCTATCTCGTCACTACTCATTTTTGACACTAAAACTCTGTTCCAAATCGAATAAACCACAATCAATTACGTATTTCACTCGTATTACACTCACCGCGCAGTACACGAAGCAAGTAGCTGATGCCTGGCGTGGCGTCGTTGGCTAGAGAGAGAGGAAAAGAGAGAAGAGAGAGAGAGAACGTTCGTCAATGGCTCCCTCACCGCAGTAGGCGACTACGGTGAGAGAGCGACAGTGAACGGTGAGCGGTGGTGGGGGTCCCGTACCCCCACCACCAAATGATCACGGTTTTTCGTGACGGTCATGAGTCGGTTTTACTCCGGTCCTCGAAAATGCATGACGCGCGTAAAGAAGTTTCACTTCAAAAACAAAGATATTTTTGGAAATCTATGCTATGTGGGAATCGGTGCTTATACAATATTCTGCTAAATACATAAAATAGCTACATCGTGTGCGGCAACCATAGTATAGTGCATCTCGGTACATTCAAATAGTAAGATCACAAATTCCCGCTAATCGAAGAGTCACAAAATGATTATTTATCACAAAACACCGCTTTACTAGGTAGGTACTTAGGAGTTTGAAATTTGAATCCGTTTTTCCACAGATAAACAATGTCAACACCGAATCGTCTATGGACAATGTGGCTACCTCGTAGTACCAAAATGGTGCCATAAACAAACAGTCGCAAACCGGTCTACAGAGCCAGCCCGCCAGGCTGCCCAGGAGTCGTGACGTGTGAATATCCACCTCAAATACATTCGAATTAACACCTTTTTTCGGTTACTTAATCTTCCCCTCGGATTCTAACCGATAATTTATGTACCTATGACTTTACATGCCCCGAGTCAATAGAATAATAGTGCATTAATTATTTTTGTGTTTAATTCGTAGAACTCAATTATTTTTTTTTTAAATTTAATATACATCAAATTGTAAATTTCAATTTATATATATATATATATATATTTTTATGGCTTCGGTAACGCACTCAATAATATACTTATGTCTACTCACTCATTAGCTATTGATTGCTTAATCGTTTTAATTTATCCGGGTCTTGTCCATTTAATAATAAACTGTTTGATATAAACATTATTTGACATTCAAAAAAACTGCAACTTGAAGGTTAAAAGATTAACCGACCAAAATTATTTTATCTACTTCATTAACACGCATTTTTATTTGAATTATCCCGCGGACCACAGGCACCAATGGCGTTTCGTGATTTTATTCTGTATTACATAATAATTTTTTTGTATTATAATATTATTTATTCACCAAAAAAGGTAACCCTACGGTGATATTTACACTCTATTTCGTTTATTGCAAAAAGGACCTCGATATTATAATCTCTTTTCTATATTGTGGCTTCTCGTTATATGCGTGCTTTTGTTTTAAAATTAACATTGTGAACATGACCTGCTGACAAACTGCGTCGGCATTTTAGATAATCTACTTATCAACTCTTACGTAGTCTCACGTCTCGATTACTGCAACGGCATTTATGCCAGCCTTCCAAAATATCAAATTGACAAACTTCAATCAGTGTTTAATACAGCAGCACGGCTCATAACCGGGGTTTCAAAATATTCGCACATTTCAGAACACCTTCGTAACCTTCACTGGCTCAAGTGCCCTGAAAGAATCCAGTACAAACTGTGCTGGATGGTGTTTAAATCCATCAATGAAATGACCCCACCCTACATCTCTGAACTATGCGTCCCGGAAAACACTGGTCTGAGGCAGTCAACTCTTAGATCAGCAACATCATCAGCTGTAGGCAGACTGATGGAACCTATGCGCAAGCCAAATACTAAGTTTGGTGATCGCGCTTTCGGAGTATCTGGGCCGAAGGCTTGGAATAAACTCCCTCCGGAACTAAGATCCATAACAAGTCAAACAGAATTCAGGTCTAAACTAAAAACTTACATTTTTAAGCTGTCGTACCCTTAAATTAAATATACCATTCCCAAGAGAAAGTCCAGTTATATTCAATTTTTCAATTAAGTCCTAAATCCTGTATCTAAATTTCACCAATAAACAATTAGAAAATATTAATTAAGTGTTAATCTCAAGTGACCTACCAGGTAAGTATTGTACTGTATATTTTCTCCATAAATAGTTAAGTAATAACATAGATCACTGCACAAAAACGGCGCTATACAAGTCATCCAAGTATTATTATTATTATTATTAATGCTTATATTAAAGATTAAAAAAAATAAAAAAGCACTTTTAACGTATAAAACCCTTAATTGGCATGTCATAATTCAGCAATTATTTCAAGATGTGATAATAGGTGTGAAAAAAGAATATTTCAGGTTATTCGTAACTTGGTAACGTTTAAAAAAAACAGTTGTGAAGTATGGTTCTACATCCAGTGGTTATTATAGCTTTGATCTGAACCAGTGATGCTGCTTACAGTGCTGTGATCTCGCAAAACGGGCTGTAAATCAAATCTGGCGCGCGCTCCGTATCAGCTTAATGAACGTCATCTTTAATCCCACTTAACCCCAACCATCTCCCGTCGAACACCATTCTCAAAAAGTTCGTATTTAGAACAGCTCCCGTGCCATCTACAGAAATATTTACATCTCATTTACACGCCAAGATTCAGATTATCTTAATTGAATCAATATTAAAATGGACTAATTGAGTATCCTAAAAGCTCAAATTTATGGGCAATCACGAATACAGTATGAGTTATTAATCAAAATAAACTCTTTTAATCAAACACCCGTTGTGTAGCCGAGTGAAGAGATGCGTCGTGTTCCCGTCGAGGCGCTACGGATTCAATTCTCTTCTTGTCATCATTATTGCACAAGCAACAGTTTTGACCTTTTCTATTGTTTGTTTTTATAATCTTTATTAAGATGTATGCAAGATTTCTTCATACACCTGGTAGGAAAAAAAAAAACTATATTAATTTTTATTTTATTAATATACCATTTTAATTTTCTACATTATATATGGCACATACAAAGATATTAGAAGAACGAGATGTGCTATGAGCAGTTCATACTGTGTGGAATTGTTTTGCCCAGTGTCGCCGGTTTTGTTCACCAATACTGCCTTCTTTTCCAATCGGATATCGACTCTTTCTATGATTGGTGTAAAATTAATTGTTTAAAACTAAATGTCGATAAATGCAAAATTATGTCCTTCTATAGATCAAAAAAACCGATTGTCTTCGAATACAAACTTAATAATATTTCCTTAGCAACTGTTACATCTATTAAAGACCTTGGTGTCTCTCTTGATAGCAAGCTTTCTTTTCGGGATCACATAAATGCAATCGTTAATAAATCCCTCAAACTACTTGGTTTCATCACTAGAATCACTTCGGACTTCAAAAACGTAAATACCCTTAGAACTCTTTACTGCTCTTTGGTTCGCCCCCATCTTGAATATGCTTGTGTAATCTGGTCTCCTTTTTATGCTGTCCACATTCGACGCATTGAATCTGTTCAACATCGGTTCTTAAGAGGGATTGCTAGGAGGCTAGGATTAGAAAAAGGCAAATACTCATATGATGAAATTGAACTAACTCTAAACCTCTCTCCTTTGGAAGTCCGTCGGGAAAGAAATGACCTCATTTGCTTCTTCAAAATTATAAATGGTATTATTGATTCACCTACTCTACTGCAACTCATTCCCTTCAATATCCCCTCGCACAGACTCAGAAATAATGAACTGCTCTTCCTCAACCATCATTCGACAAATTTTGGATATTATTCACCATTGTCCAGAATGTGTAGACTGGTCAACTCAAGTCAAAACCTTAACTTCTTTGGAATAAGTCTGAATGATATTTGCCGGTCGCTAAAGAAGTGACGGAATATTATAAGTGTCCCGTGGTCCTGACCCACGGCGTAGTCTTGACTTGATTCGACTTGTCACTTTATTTTCTTATATTATATCTGCCTTATGTCTTTGCTTTCATGTACCTTTGTCTAATCCTGTATTTTTTCATTTTATTGTTTTCGTGTTATTATTTTGTAATTTGGACGATGTCCGTTAATAAATAAATAAATAAATAAATAAATAAATACTACTGCACACCTTCGCTTACGGCGCTTACGCTAAGGTATCCGCACTAATACATAGAACAGATTTCTGTGCGTACACGTCCCGACAGCATTCAAAGTACCCTAATTAGGTAGTACTCCGCCTACGGTCCGGCGGCCAACATAGCATATCTCGTTCTTCTAATATCTTTGGGCACATATCATAATAAAAGCATCAAGACTTGTGGCTAAGGGAATAAATAAATACATAAAATTAAATCAATTAATATTAGGTACATTAAACTTAAATGCAAGCAGTAATATTTAAAATATTGTGAGGTTAATCTCTACTATGAATGTTATCTCTTTAAAAAAGATGTAAAAATGGAAAGAAAAGAAAAAATTATTAAACTACTTATAATCATGAGATACACAGAAACAGGAATAGAAATTTAAAAAAAGCCTACAAGGAAAAAAATTCCTATCTCAATTAGTAACAATCGAAACAAATTTGGAAGAAATGTATAAATGTTTATGTAATAGGTACATAAAATTAAATTCATTTTTTTTGTTTTTTTTATATATCAGTAAATGTGTACATACTTAGATATTTCATTGCAAACCTTTCACCTTTAGATTGACGTGGTATTATTAGAATTCATTAGAGATCTATCGTCCACTCTCGCAAGTTAAATTAAATCAACTGAATAATTCATAGGACTAATTCTTAATTCACAGCAATAAATACGTTCACTGCATTAGAGGCCTTTCATGGCCCATTTGTTTAAGTTTCATGGCTTTTGATGAGTTAGTTATTAAATCATTGCTGGATGACGTTTATGATTCCTTTTTTGCGGTCCTATTCATGGAGCATTCGTCCTCATACGTTCCTCATTTGTCGTCAGGCGGGCAAACTCAATGCTGACTGATTGGTTTTACATTGTGGTATAAAGCAGTTTTCGTGTTCATAAGACCATACCATGTATTTAACTGACATCAGGGGTAGACAAAAGATGGAAAGCAACATTATCCAAGGCATAACCCACAGCTTACTTTATTGACATTTCATATACTACACCACTCTTGAAGTGGTCCGAATCAATTTTTCGATATCTTCCGCGCTCCTTTGATACTCATTTCTGTTGGAAACTATTTTGCCGGTGCATTTCTTATTTTGCCACGAAATATTGATTCAGCATATATCTGACTCTGAATCTAAGAGGAAAGTTGAACATGAACACAATACCAGGTTAACAACAAATGAAGGCATGCTTGTACCAAAATATAAGAATATATACGGACAGCAAACTCTGGAGTATAACATGCCCAAATTATTCATTATACTTTCCCAGTCGGTGGCTGAGTTGACATCGCGTTTGGGTCCCACCCAGGCGTAGTGTATTTAATTTCTCGACTGGCTAAGTCCTATACAAACAACTTTTACCGCTTACTTTGGTGGTAATTATAGGAAATTTTCAATTGTTAGGTTAATCGTTACACCGGCTTTCTTTATAAAAAAAATGTTACCAAGTACCTAATGTCAAAAATTGCGAATTACCATCCAAATTCAGATTATATGTTAATAAAATGGTATATAGAGATATAGGGCGATTATTAGTTATAGTATTCAATTTAGATATAGTTATATTTTAGATTATTATGTATGTCAATGTATTTATAATTAGTTTAATAATACTATTCACACTTAAATTTATGTCATAATTGATCATTCTGTTGACGAAGTGCTTAATTGTAGTTTAACGGAACAGTTTCTCTGGAGAACAATAAGTAATCCATTTCTGAATCCTATATATATATATATTTACGTAATACGGGCGTATATGATATTTCCTATTGCCATATATCCACCGTGATCTGTTCATACTATTTTCAATCTAATTTTTTTCCTTCTTCAACTTTTTACACGCCTCTCTACCATACTTCAGTGCTTGTATCAAAACATCCATTGTGGGCTGCTATGCTCATTTACTTTGCCTTAAGTTTAACTTTTTACTTAAGCGATGTAGGTATACTTTCTACTAGTCTTTCCGGGACTGGCACCTTACCAATATGTCAGTCCCAGTACGATTCAAGAGGGCTTGGGTTCGAGTCCCAGAGATGTTTAAGTTTCAAAAAGTTATCCAAAATAATATTAAATTCTCTTTAGTTTGATATTTTTACGCTCATCATACTGAAATATGTTGGTTATATCTTTGCGCCTTTTAATACTCGTAATATACATAGGTTATTGCCGTCCCCGTCATGATTTACTTAATCAAAAATCTTCTTATGATTTTTAAATCTGCATAATTTTCAATTTGCATTTCTTCTAAAGCTCTGTCCTTTAGCAGCCATTGCTTACGAAGGCCACTAAGATGGCGCTTAATGTGATAACTGACAGCCGCTACTGTGATTGAGAACATCTATCAATTGGCGGAATTACCTCGCAATACGCTGCATTATTTTATGTCATAGCATGCTTTTAGTGCCATTTGATTTTATTACACTTATTAACTAGTATTTAAAACAAAACTTACCTTTTCTAAATGGACGTAATTTGAATTACATTACCTATCTGTATTTTATTATTAATATGGGAATTTTATTGGACAATTATTCTAAGCAAATAATATTCTCGATTCAACCCATCAATATAATGATTCGATTTAATTTACGAATTTCAGCAGACAACAGGTAAATTACAGAGTCTGATTCTTTCAAATCTATTATTGTACCTATATGTATTATACTTATTGTACCTATGTATTATACCTACATGTTATGTGTTCTTGTTTCGTTTACATACCTAATCTTATGTTTTGTCAAGAAAGACAACAAATAATAAGAATATTATGGGATTAAAGTTAACCTGACAATATTTTAATTCCTCCTGCTACCATTATTGTAAGCAGAAAATGTTGCTTTTGCAATGATGGGGGGCTTAGGTAGCAGAGGATTGAACCCGCGAAGCGTTGAATTCAACGCTCTGGACCATTCAGTCACTAACCTATCGTAAATTGTTATGTATCCCTTCTTACTACATTTCTGACTTCTGTGTACTCATAATAATCTTCTATTAACAAAACATATTATTACCTGCTTGCCATGTAAATCTAGTATAATATAAAGAGAAAGAACCATGAGATTACATTTAATAAATCTATTAAAGTTACAATTTTACGGTATTCTTTACTTGTTCTATATTAAACTAAATTTGCCTTCCTTTTAAAACATTTTGATTAATTTTTAGATGTACTACTTTGGAAACTATTTGCTTTATAGTGAATTTGTTTTGTGAACTTTTTACCCAAAATCCACAGAAATGTGACGAATGAGGATAACCAACACTACGATCGTGTTCACTTATCAGTCTCGTAATTCTTACAAAATGGTGTCTTAAAAAAATTGCGTCACTGTCAATAAATCTTCTTAATTTAAATCATTTAACGCCAAGAACGGAGGACGGTGATTTGTGCGACCAAGTCTTCGCCAAGCGCAAATAGCAACTTCATACATAATACTGGTACGAGCGTGATACAAGCGCCGGATAACCAATCACTTCTCTGGAAAACAGGGCTTTTAAATCAAACATTCTAATTCTAATTTTTATTTTATATATAATAATATTTCTTTTATGATTTTATTTTTTATCACGTTTCGTCGTCGGGTTTTTCAGTTTCTGTTTTATTGCTTGTTTTTACACAAAAAAATGGATTTTAGATTTTGAACCTAGTAGACAATATTTTATGAAATTTATAATGAACTCTTGCGGAAACCGAGCCTACCAGGGATTTATTAATTTTATTTTGAAATATTAATAACACCTGAATATATGTTCTCTATGGTAGGGAGTATGCCCAGAAGCAGAAATAAACTCTGCCATCATGCACCGATTTTTCTGTTTGAATTTTCTAGACCAACGCCACCCATTTCAGCTGACAGCGTCTCTTACATATTCATCTGCACACTAAATAAATGAATGATCATGAATTATTTTTTATCAAAATCTGAGACAAGATGCCAACTTGTCTGTTCCATAATTTCAAATAAGAAAAAGGTATGTCAAAACTAGATATTGGTGTATTATGAACTTGTTGTCACGTGTCATATAAAAGGGATGATATAACTGAAATAGTTAAAAGTATTTTTTGTGTTACATAAAATTCAGTGGTCAGCGATTGCTTGCTGCAAAAAATGATTGACCCTCAAGAGACCAAAACTCGGAGTGTTATGTGTCCTATAGACATTTGGTAATTTCTGGTCATTGGTTCCTTTGTCTCAGAATCCGTACATCCCAACAAACACATTGTCCATCTCTGTCTACTCCCCGGAGTTCAGCCCCAGTCAGCCGAGACAGAAGTAGAATCACATCGGGAGTAATCTGGGTTAAATGGGGTCAAATGACACCAAGAATTCCAATGCGATTTTATTCATGCTATCAATTATTAAGTAATGTCACACCACGCTAATATTAGCCTGGCTCTGTTACTTGCGTCCGATGCCATATCTGTGCTAATAAATATATATGTGGCTACTGATCGTGCTAGACTTTGCACTGGGAAATGTCAACTGACACCCCTTGCGATTTCACTTGTGAGTCTTGTCTTACTGGGGACAAGATCAGTTGATTTTCAAAAGTTCAAAAATTTTGGGAAACAAATCAAAGTCTTAAGTGCTCCATAGTAGAAAATATAATTATTTTTTTCTATTTTCTGATTTTATGTCCGGGTTAAATCTTCCCCATAGGAAAAACTAAACCCTTCCACACACTTTTCCACAAATGATCATCTAGTCAATCAACATTATGCAAGTGCATTATATAAGCAAAATAAATACAAAACAATAAAGGAACAACACGTCAACACACCAGAGATTAAATGGGAAAATAATTCACCGACACCAGATATTTTCATATCAGAAGGTTCGGCTCGGTAGAACTCCTAACAGGGCCTATAAATCCTACTGATCCCTCAACATGAAAATTTAAAAATTCTTTTGTAATCCTACGTGTATTCAAAATGACTGATTTTTGAATTTTTACATATAAATTTTTTGATAGATCTAGTACGCCTAAATTTTTGATGAGAGAGCTAGGTATAATGATATGTATATAGTTACTGTTTTCTTCGTACGAATAAATATTATTACATATACAGTGACGGATATAGGCAATGCTATGATTTTTCTTTAGAGGAACGGCTATGCGGCCTTTTTCATACAAAACCTAAACATGGATTTGAGGCCAAAATACCCAACCCTGTGTAATATTGAAATACCACTGTGTAATAATGAAAAATAAAATTAAAATAAATCATCATAAAAAAGACGTTTTTTGAGTTGAAATTTTAATTTATATAAACGACACATTTGTGTCCAAAGTTGAATTGGTCGTTTGTAATTTAAAGTTCTTCCCGGTAAAAAGCTAATTTAAAATGTATTTTTTATTCTTAATTTCTACAGTAAAAAAACAAACTTATTTTTAAATAACTGCCATTAACTAACAACTTCTTCTTCTTCTTCAATGGCGCTACAGCCCATTTCGAGCCTTGGCCTCCTTTAACATGAGCCTCCACCGCCCTCTGTCCTCGGCCGTCGTCTTCCAATCTGCAACATGGAATAGTCCTCTGGCATCTTTCCTGACATCGTCCTCCCATCTCAGCCTAGGTCTGCCCGCCTATCGTTTGCCTCCCGGGTGTCCTGTTAGAACCTTCTTTGGTACACGTGTGCTTGGCATTCGGTGCACATGTCCGGCCCATCTTAGTCTTTGGAGCCGTAAATGAGTAGAGAGTCAGGGAGCTTGGTAGATATCATATAGCTTCTTATTGTGGCGGATTCTCCATGCCTCTCCCTCTCGCACCGCTCCTAAGATTCTTCGAAGTACCTTTCTTTCGAAGGTGTCCAGCCGTTCCGCAGACTTTGCTGTCAGTGTTCCCGCCTCACATCCATAGGCCAAGACCGTTCTAATAATTGTTTTGTACAGGGTTATTTTGGTTTTCCTATGGACGTTTCGGGATTTGATCACTGGCAGCAACGCGAAGTAAGTGTTGTTAGCGGCTGTGATGCGCTTTCTTACTTCTACTGGGTCTTCGTTGTCCTGCGTTATGATGGAGCCCAGGTAGGCAAACTCTTCGACCACTTCAAAGTTATAGGAGTTTTTAAAATTCACTTTATCTTTTATTCTGCGGTGTGGGGTTCTGGTTTGCATCATGATTTTAGTTTTGTTCTCATTGATTTGCAAGCCCACCTCTCTTGCTGCAGTCTCCAAAGGGTCAAACACCTCTCTTACAGCCTGTAAGGATCTTCCGACAATGTTAAGGTCGTCTGCATATCCAACTATTTGATTGCTTTTGTAGCAAATGTTTGAGTCGGTAGCAATCATTGTCTTCCTCACGACGTGCTCCAGAACAATATTGAAAAGAGTGGGAGCTAAGCCATCACCTTGTTTCAGCCCCTGGGAGACGTTAAAATCCTCCGTTGTTTCACCTCCTATCCTTACTCGACATCGTGAACCAACCATCGTTGCTTTTACAAGCTTGACTATTTTGGGCGGTACACCAAAATTTAGGAGTATTTCATATATTTTCTCCCTATCTATACTGTCATATGCCTGTTTGAAGTCAACAAATAGTTGATATATGTCTATATCGAATTCCCAGCATTTTGTCAGGATTTTTCGAGTAGTAAAAAGTTGATCAGTGGTGGATCTCCCCCTCCTAAAACCTGCCTGATACTCTCCCAGCAAGTTCTCTGAATGACGTTCTAGTCTTTCTTTCAAAATTGTTGTGAAGATTTTATACGCCGTACAAAGTAGCGATATTCCTCTGTGATTTTCACATTTCAATTTGTCTCCCTTTTTATGTATGGGGCATATTATACTAGTTTGCCACTCTACTGGTACTCTTTCGGCGGTCCATATTTTTACAATAAGATTGTGTAGCAGGTTTTTCAGATGTTCGTTTTCATATTTATAGAGCTCTGCCGGGATATTGTCTCCTCCCGGTGTTTTATTGTTTTTCAATTTATTTAGGGCAGCCCTTACTTCTGCCACCGATGGCGCTCTAGTCGTTTCATCATTATTTAGCTCATCCGGAATGTGAGTTGGTTCGACTGTCAGGTTGTTATTGGGATTCAAGAGCTGTTGGAAGTATTCTTTCCACCTAGTCTTAATCTTTTCCTTATCTCCTATTATGTCTCCATTACTATCTCTGCACAGGGATGTGTTGGGTTTGAAGCCCTTTTTAAATACATTGACGCCTTTATATGCCTCACGTGGATTGTAATTAAGAAAATCATTTTCCATTTTCAACAATATGTTGTTAAAATATAGTCTCTTCTTTCTTTTAATCAGATGGTTAGCATCTCTTCGTGCTTTTTCGTAGGCTTGTCTTTTTGATCTTGTTCCTCTTTCTATACATAATTTTCTTAGCTCATTTTTCTTGCAGACGCTCTGTATGCACTCCTCATCGAACCAGGGATTTCTAACCTGCCTAGGTCTATTTCCAATGCCTGATTCTGCCGCTGTCAGCAGTGCATCTCTCAGACTGGTCCAATCCTCTTCTAAATCGTTTGAGGAGAGCTGATCACTCAGTTGGTTTGGTAGGTTTGTTGACAGTGAGTTGTGGTATCTATCCAATCCTTCTGGTGTTTTAAGAGCATCGATGTTTAGCTTTGGGATACTTGGCTGATTTCCTCTTCTATCTCTTGCTATTCTGCATCTATAGCTGGCTACTACCAAATAGTGATCCGAATCACAGTTAGCTCCTCTGTAACTTCATACATTTGTGATACTGGTTGCCCCTCTTCTTTCAATTAGGATATGGTCTATTTGATTATGGTATCTGCCGCCAGGTGATGTCCATGTCCATTTATGTATATTCTTCCTTGGGAACTGTGTTGAAGTTATTATCATGTTTCGTGATTCTGCAAAGTCAATCACCCTTGATCCATTGTTATTGCTTTCCATATGAAGACTGTTTTTTCCTGTAACCTGTTGGTGTGTCGGATCCTGACCGATTTTAGCATTAAGGTCTCCAATAGCCATTTTAATATCATTGGATGGTATGGTGTCATATGTCTGCTCCAGTTTGTTATAAAATGTATCCTTAGTTGCTTCATCTTTGTCTTCTGTCTCAGCGTGAACATTTATGATGGAAATATTAAAGAATTTGGTTTTTATGCGGAGTATGCTTATTCTTTCGTTTACAGCCTTAAAACCAATTACTTGATTCTTCAATCTTTGATTAACGATGAAGGCTACTCCGAACTCATGGTGTTTTTCATTGCCACTGTGCATTATTGTATGCGTTCTAGTATCAAATGTATCAGTGCCTATCCATCTAGTTTCCTGCACTGCTAGTATATCTATGTTGTACTTTTCCATTTCTCCAAGTACTTCTCCGAGGGCCCCACTTCTATACATCGTTCTTACATTCCATGTTGCTATTCTCAAGTCCATATTTCGATTGCCAAGTTGTCTGCCGGGTGTTTTCGCTGTCCGAGGCTTAGTTTCCGGTTTCGTAATAATGTTGTTTTTACAGGGAGTGGTTATTAGCCACTCGCCCAACCCCTTACTGGAGGCGAGGGTTTTTCTGTAGGGGTTTTCCTTCCTTTAGCTGGGTTGTTCTGGTTTTATGGCGCCAGAGTTTCGCCATTCGCCCCCTCTCTGTCGGCTATGACCTCGATGGTGGGATGGTCTTCCCACACCGGTGATCACATTGCCCAGGGATCGCGGGGCCATGATGACCGCTCGTGGACGCCAGAGAGTTGGACTTGTTGGTAGTGCTGTTGATGCAGCTATGTCATTTGTAGCATTTCTTGAGGCGCGCATCATCCAGCTTGATGTGTCCCTCCACGACCTACCAACCCTTCGACCCCCACTAACAACTAACTGCCATTAACTCACAACTAACTGCCATTAACTCAAAAAATTAATTTTAGAAACGAGTTATTATTATATCCTGATGACGCTTGGTTAAAGCGAAACCGGTCGATGCATAAAATAATAAATATTCGTGGTTAAATACAAAGTGTTTGTTTTATTTTTTTTTTTAAATAAAAAAATAATTTAGTCCTTGTTTTATAATTTGATACACAAATAAATAAATTAGTACATATCCGTAGATACTATATATTTGCTTAACAATAAATAATATATAAGTTAAATTAAATATTGGTTGGGTATTTTGGCTATGTATCCAAAATTAAGTTTTGCATGAAAAACGCCGCGCAGCCTTTCCTCTTAAGTTATCATATGGTTATAATTTAGTATCAAACCAAAATCATGTCTTTATCGCTGAAAATCTATTTGTTTGGCTTGAAATTCGTAATGCTTTTTCCATCCAAAATTTCAGGCACCTTCATTTTTTTTAGTTAACTATGTTATTTCTATTATTCATGATAATCTTTGAAACATCCAAGTACCTGTAAAAAAATAATAAGACACGATGCATTTGGTTAATTTCCAAATGTCGAATATGAATTTTCATTGTTATTCCTCTGAAGTATGTTTGGTTAGCTTTTGTTGATTGAACATAACATGTTGTGTTGTGATTAAATTCAATTTGATATATTTTTTTTTATTCTTAACGAACGAAAGCATAACTGAGATATTATAATTGAAAAGATGAAGCAAATCTATCAAAATTGCTATTCAAAATCCACGATACAAAGGTTAACAAATCCATTGCAAGTCTAACGTCATAAATCAATATAATTTTGATTATTGAAAACAAAGTATTCAACAAAAACAGATAAGATCCCGAACAAACTATCCGTTTTACTAGAAGAAATATCTGAATTTAAGGAGCCGGGTTCGCAGGTCAAGTAATCTCAATGGATTCCTTATCAAAACCCGAATACTTAGAACAATTTATTATATCCCGCACGTGTTTGTTGACTTTATCACTATTTTTCTTACGACAAATTAAATTTTATCTTTTAGTGTTTATGGGATCGATCGCCTCGAAATTGAGAAGTACGAACTATCGGATTGTCCTACACGTTCCAGGGTCACATCTTAAATAAAGGGCAACCATTAAGATTCTGTCGATTTGCGTACAATTAGGAGTTACTCAAGAACTATTTTGAACATTGTGTGAATGAAGACAACATAACCAAAGAACACATTCCACCAACTTCCTGGAGGCACATTTTTGCAGAATTCAGTGACTTCCGATGGTATAGAATGTCTGAATATGAATAACCTCAGTATACTAACCTCTCACTCTGATCTCCATCATAAATCTCCTCTACCATACGTAGAAATATTATTGAATAAGTTATTAAAAATCCATATAAATTTTCGTTTGTTCGAAATCTTAAATCTCCGTAAGATCGTTACCGATTGCTTTGAAATTTTAACACAACGTTTCATTCGAATGCGCGTGTGTTTTTATATATTATATAGATGTCACCAGTGAAAGGTAAAAACATTATTTTTTTGAAAAGCTTTAGCATTTAAAAGCAACACGCGCTATTGTTTCTCTATCTGCACAGAAAGGCTGAGCCATAGCAACGCGTGGCGGGGTATAGCTAGCATTAAATAAATTTCTGGAGTTATAATTTAATTTCGAAAAAAAAAACCTTTCCAAGCAATTATACCCTTTGTAAAGCATTTACAAATCAAGTTTTATTTCAAATTAGTTGAGAAAATTATTAAAATCACCTCGTTTTGGAGTGTACCTACCACATATGTATAAACACTGCGCATACACATGTTATAAAAACAGTGAACCTGGACCTAGGTACTTTTTAAATAATGCATCCTTTTACCTTTTGAATAATCTTGGGGTTGTCACTTCAACTTATAAATTTAAACGATTGCAGCGCCCTCCCTTTTCGTATACACTTCTTGTCAGACATATTATTTCTTCCAAAATGTAAAGTTCGGCGAAGCTGAAGAGTGGGGACTATTGTTCCGTTGTGTATTTAGTATCTACCTAATAATTGTCCGCATCAGTTTTAATCAATCCGATATTTTGATTGATCGGCGAGTGTTCGGGTAACGATTGATACGCCATTTTATGATCTCCGCCACAACATGCGGGCACCAAGCGACAAGCGAAGTAAACATTACAATTGATTATAGTTTCCGATAGTTTTAAACGATTCGATCAAATATTTACAGCTCAAATAATCGTGAGTAGTTGATTCACTCGTCATATTGGAGACTTAGAATACTCCATCCACCCAAATCATAAACATCCAGTGTTCGAGAGGCAAATAAAATTAATCGGGCATTTATATACGTAAAGTATTTTCATTACATCCATTATTTGTTCCAAGGCAAGAAGCCAGCAAGTAAGTCCAGGCGCACACGAGCAACTTTATAATTTGCGACGCGACAATTATCGCATCGCCTGGCGTGCAAACACTGCGCACCTCCATATATGCGCACGATGCAACTGTTGCTCGCAACTAATAAATTAGTCCTGTTCGCCTGGACTAACAACATTTCTTTTTTTCTGACAAACTTGTAGAGGGAGACTTTTGACTTCTCCAGCTGGAATCTCTCGGAACATCGCCTTGCACCTCGGTGGGAATGTTGGATTCTTGCGTCCGCAACTCCGGACACACGGACCCCCAGGTTCCTACTCACTCCTCATATGCTTTTTCTTCCCAAAACTTCGACTTATTTGTGGAGTTAATGTAAAAAAAGAAGATATTTTGTTTCTGTGAACCACAACTGGTACTGGCGTACTGTACAGGGCCCGCAGATACTTTAATAGTACACAACTGCTCACCCTGTACAAATCGCAAGTGCGCCCTATTGTCGAATTTGGCAGCCATCTCTGGTCTGGAGCCCCAAAATACCTGAAAAAAACCCTTGACTCTGTGCAGAAACGGGCGGTCCGTTTGATAGATTCCCCAATCTTAACAAACGGACTGCAATCTTTAGAGCACAGACGTCGGGTAGGTATGCTGTCCTTGTTCTATCGGTATTACAATGGAAGATGCTCTGAGGAACTAGCGTCATTGATCCCTTCGGCGCCGGTGCGTAGTCGGGATACACGCCAAACGCGCGCCCAACATTTGTACACAGTTGACACTTGTCACATGAGAACGGGTCGCTTCTACGATTCGTTCTTAAGCTCAACAGCTCGGCTGTGGAACGAACTGCCGGCCTCTGTGTTTCCTCCCTCCTACAACATGGGACTCTTCAAGACCCATGTTCACTCCTTCCTCTCCACAAAAAGACCCTCCACACAGCATCCCCAAAGATGACATAGGCCCTGAGGGAAATTATTTTCTTCAGGGCCTCCTGTGTGGAGTAAATATAAAAAAAAAAAAAAAAAAAATTTAAACAATAAAATACTAAATAGGTTCCTGTCCATTTACAGATTAATTGATCAAAATTAGATTGAAATTAACTATTGAAATCCGTAAAAATAGCGTACATATGTAGGGGAGTTGCTTGGGCAGCGGATATCCCAACCTCCTCCCTATTTTCGTGATTTTAAAATTTTAATAACTAAGCCTAGAGAGAGATACTACCTACTTAAGATATTTAGTAAACTATTCGTATGATGATAGATCGCAGCTAATATCTAACTTTTGTATTACTAGATACTCTTCGTTCATAAAACTGTATTAAAGTGGTAGCACATTTCAATATTTTCAACAATTAAAAAAATAATGTAACGATTATTATTATTGATAGATCACAGAGCTCAATGAACTGAAACATCCGCTTGTATAAATTTCACCCAAACAGTCATAAAATACTTCCATCCAGACTGGAGCGAGATAACTTCGCGATAATAACACTTTAATAATATCTCAATAAATGTGATTTGATTTATTCTCATTTGTTAACTGTCGTACCGGTAGTGTCTCCCGGCTAATTGATTTTATCTTAAGCAATCTGTTTCTAGTTTAGTTCGGGTGTTATGATTAATATTACACTACTAATGATTTGGTCAAAAATTAGCCCTCGGGAGGCTTCAAAAGTCGTCGGACCGGTAGTGAATTCACAATATTTAATGAGCTACCTGCAGCCATTTATTTTTACCTAGATTTTATCTGCGGTATATGGCTTAAGGATTTTGATTTAGCATAATAATAAAACAAAATTTAGTCTTCATACAATGCCACCGATTTCAGCTCTCGGGCGCTTGATTAGATGTGGCCACGAAGATAAAGATAAGTCATCATTTGTGTTTTTTTATAAATTAATCCAGTTCATTTGGGATATGTTAAACAAAAAAAAAATCTTGTTTATAAATGGACAAAATAGAAACTAAAATCAAAGAATGCCGAATTAACAGCTGTTGGCCATTAATAATAAAAATGCATTCCAAAGAGAAAAATTGTTTCATTTTTATTTTTCTTGAAAGACTGAAGTTTGACCTAATAATGCAGTTGTATGTTAATAACGATTTCGACTAATTTAAATTATAAAATAAAATTATATTAAGAAACAGAGCTTGCCTTTGGAAGACGTTACACGGTCGAGAGAAACATTCAATATTATTTACAATAATTATTCGCCTGAAGTTACCTATATAAATTGAAAAAAACTACATGCTGCCGACGGGAATTAAGCCCGCAGATTTCTTATTGCCGGTCAGGTGCTCTACCAATTGCGCTACTTAAGATTTTTCAAAACCCACCAAATTATTCAATATGTACTGGTATTTTTAAATCAACAAAATTGAAATCATTTCATTTGTAGAACACCTGACCGGCAATCAGAGGGCTGCGTGTTCAATTCCCGTCGGCGGCATGTATTATTTCAATGTGTTTTGGGCTAATAATTATGGTTTAAAAATAATGTGTTATCCTTTGCGATAAGTATAAAAAACCTTGTCACTTAAACATGTTGTTAGAATAAATAAAATACTTGAGCAGGGTCATTACAAGAGTTTGAATAATGATTTACTTAACTGTTGATTAGGTACCCTTGAGAAAGCCACACACCAAAAATGTGTATATTTACGGTGTGCCTTATATAACCACAAATATAGGTAATAGGCATAAAAATCGCTCGGCAAAAGAATTCTGGAATGGCTCGATTTCAAGCGCAAAAATGGTTTTTATTAAGAAAAAAAAGTGAATCTAGGGAAACTGTCACACATAATGTTAGTCATAATATTAGATATTTTAATATTTGTTTGTTTCATGCGTTCATAAATTTCTAATGGAAAATAACTTATCAGTAGTTTACGCTTATATTTTTTTATAAAGTAATACACAATTTTATTGTAATTCTACTCAAGTAAAACAATAGGAAAAGCTTTATTTTATCATTTAGTACATTTTTTGTATTCATAATGTAAACCGATTCGTTGTAAAGATTAATCTAAATAGTGTTTTTCGCTAAGCTTCGTCTCATAGATTTTTTTAAAGCAGAGGAGAACTTAAATATAAATGTTACCAGTTTGTACCTGGGTAGAATTGTGACGTTAGTTATGTGGTTCTGAAATTGGGTATCATCATTATTTGCATTTAATAGTTTAATGATTATTCTTGCAGTATTACACTTAAGTATTCCAAATTACGTGCTAATTTTCTACGTCTCCATTAATTCAATAACTTGATCCATGAACTTAATTTTACATTGAACAAAAGTTTTTCAATTAGCATGTGTAGGTATTTTAAATTGTAGTATTCGTGCTGTTTGGTAATCGATTATATCTTACCTGTCATATAACCTATATTACAATAATATACCCAGGGGTGTTCTTGCATAGTGAACGCATTCTTGGATGATTAAAATAGTGTAATTAGCCAGTGTTTACATCGGGCATTTCATTACATAATGACTTCTGACGAATTCGCTCAAATCCTGTTGTTGATCGATCGGGCAAAGTGAAGTCTTAATCGGTTACATTAGTCTGTCTCACTTCCCATTACATGTTTCGTCACTAAATCGGCTTTTAACCAAAACATTTCTAAATCGTGTGAGTCAAAAATAAACTAAGTATAAATAAGTAGTAAACAAAAAAAAAATACATAGGACATTTGAACGGTTAAGAAAGGGGATTAGTTTCTTTGAATGAACAAGAAAAATAGTTTTATGAGAATAATATTACATGAAATATAAGTAAAGGGGATAATATGTCGAGGGTCGAAGATAAACACGGCAGGAACCAGTCTGAAGACAATATTAATCACTCGCAAACGAAAGCTGTGAAACTGTAAAGACAGAAAAAGATTCAGCCGCATCCATGAATTGAACCCAGGATCTCTTCCTTACAGGGGAAGTGCTATGACCACTGTGCTAATTCGACCATTTGATTTTAAGTAATTTTTAACTATATCATATTTCGACTAAGAGCTGCCAACATTATCTTTATTTTCTTGAGGCGAAGCTTATTCCAAATCACTATTTTGATTAATCTTTATAACGAATTAGTGTACATTATGAATATGAAAAAATATGCTTTAGATAAATTGAAAGTTTTCTTATCGTATCGCTTGAGTAGAAAACAAATAAAAAATAAATTACTCAATAAAAAATATAAATGTAAACCACAAAAAAAATATTTTTCACCAGAAATGTATGACGCATAAAGGAAACAAATTTTAAAAAAAATACAGTATTATAGCTAAGATTATCTTTGACAGTTTCACTTGATTAACTTTTTTGCTTTTTTATAAAATTATTTACAAAATAAATTAAAACCAGTTTTGTGCTTGAAATCGAACGTTTCTAGACTTCATTTGTCAAGCGATTTTAATGCCTATTACCTACAAAATAAGGTTTACCAAGAATATGCACATTTTTGGCTTGTGGCTTCCTCTTAACGCATATTTTTGGGCTTTATATAGATATAAGATTGCAAGATTCTACCAGAAGTATATGTGATCAAGATAGTATCTTGGATGAATATATCCATTTTTATTTAATTTTGCGACTTATTAACTATTGAATTTTCCACATGTTTAGGATGAATATGTTTGTAGTGGAATGTCTTAATAAGTAAAACCTTAAATTTTAATATTTAATCATTGAAGACAATATTATCCACTCTCAAACGAAAGAAGTGAAACAGAAAAGACAAAAAGATTCAGTTTTATCTAGGAATTGAACCCCATACCTCTTCTTTACAAATATAATATTTTGATGTGATAGCTGGTAGCAGGGCTAGGGAAGCAAGTACCTACCTACGAAAATGTATTTTAAAAATATAACATTTGTTTTATAACTATCTAACTAACTAACCATCACGCCGTTTCTCTGCAGGGGTAGGCAGAGAGGAAGGACCGCCAAACAACTCGGTCTTGGCAGACACTCCTTGCCTCATTCACATTCATATATCGTCTCATACATTCTCTTGTTGTTCTGACTCTTGACATGTCCTGAATCAAGTATCTGATTCACTTGGTCGTGCCATTTCTTCCTCGGGCGTTCTCGACTTCTGCTACCATTCATATTTGCATCTTATATTCTTCTTACACTCCTTTCTTCGCTCATTCGCTCTATATGCCTAAGCGTCACTTTATTGATCTTACCTATTACGCTTACATCAGCTTTGATCATACATAGTTTTACCACACATACGCCTCAGGGATCTCATTTCTACATTATTTTTTTATCATTACGAAATAATTGGTATATTCTCAATCACCTACCTACTTTCATAATTTTCAGAAAACCATGCTTTAATTCGGACTCATTTTAAATGGTCAATTATTTTCTAGATCGTGTGCAAAAAAACTATTATTTTAACATATTTTTAAAGTACATCTATACCTAATATTTATATTTTTACACCCTTACTAATAGGCGTGTTTTAAATGTTGTGCAGCTGAGAAGCAACCATTTTTTCTACATTGAGGGTTGGTTATCAGTTGTGTAGGGTGTGAAATATGTTTATAAGTAAGGCCCAAAACCTTACTTTATATTGTTTACCCTTTATTCAAAATAACTTTAGTGATCACCATAAAACAGGCAGTAGCCTAGTATGGTGATTCAATGTATCAACGTCTTGTTAGTGTCAAATAAAAAAACATTTATTTTATAAATAAATTAAGGTTTGCAAGGTGTGAAATCTGGTCAAAAAAATACTGGTTTAAATAGTTTCCATTCGAATAAACAAACCTTAGATAAATATTATCACGTTTTTTAATCTCGTTACGTGACCCAAGCCCAAAAAATCATCTTGCTCTCATTTACAGCTTCATGGGCAGGCACGTTCAAGTCAAATGCAAAACTATACCAGATTTGACTAATCTTTTTTTTCCATCAGCAATACCTATCTACGCAAGAATGCTGAATAAAGATTATTGAACGGAAAAAAGCTTTTTTTTGAATAATTTATTTTTACAGGCTTCTAAAATGAAGTAGGAAAATTATGGTGAAATTATGAAAGCCTTAAATGGTATATTGTTATGTTTTTTAGCTGTCTTAAATTTTTTTTGTAATTTGCCATGTTGCCTGTAACTAAAATTGAATAACATTAACAATATTACCAAATAAGATCATTTCTAAAAATTTTTTAGAACTGTTTGGAGAATATGACGCTAACGTGAATGGGGAAGACATGGCACGATCACGTGAATCAAATATTTGAGTCGGGTCATGCCAAAGTATGTATTAATGAAAAAGAAATGTGTACTAAGACTGAGTTATTCGGCGGTTAGTTCTCTGCATACCCCTGCCCTAAACGGCGTACTGGTTAGTAAGTTAGTGTGAACACCTTCAGTATTAAGTCAATATAATTATTAAGTGCTTATTTTTTTATATATTTTTTTGTTTATAGGTATCTATGCATGTAAAAGCCCAATGGACGTGAAAATAAATAAAAGGTTTAGATATCGTTTTCTCGGATTCTTGATTTCGGGCCTTTATTTTGGAAGTCAAACACAAATTTTATACTGTTTTATCATCTGGCAGGTAGGTAAACACAAAACGGTGCATTTTTTAAATTGAATTTTAATAAAGAGAATTCTTTATTTCAGAGTCACGCCTTAGCGCTAACCCGGAGCTGTAAGACCTCTCCGGGGGGCGGTGGAGGCTGCGACGGCCTAGACCGCCCCCCCAGCCACCCGCATACGCCCCGCGGGCCCCCCTCCCACACGCCACTGGCGCCACCCTTGGACCACGCGGAGGCTCTCGTCGTACCCAAGAAAGAAGGCTTCGACCTCAGCAAGACATCAGGTAAATTTTAACTAACTGCTTTGAATGAGTCTAGTTTTTGCACTGTTAATTCGTGGTGGAATTCCATTGTAATAGAATTAAAATTAAAAGACTTTTTCACTTTGTTCCACTTATTTATTATTACCAGGACCGGTTTCATCCTACTACGGACATTTTCAGACTAGCATAAGAGTTTCAACTACCAGTCTGAAAATGTCCGTAGTAGGATGAAACCGGTCCTGGTAATAATAAATAAGTGGAACAAAGTGAAAAAGTCTTTTAATTTTAACTGCTTTGACATCTTATGGAAGCTCTATGTAATTTTTTGTATGCCGCTCTTAGGTCTATCGTTATAATCTATTAACACATGTAAGTAACGTTTAAAAATATATTAAGAGCAGAGAAAAAATATTTGGATAGAGGTATTTATTATTACCTAAGGGTCGATTAGAGTGATAGACCAAATTAATATAGACGAGAAATATGTTCTGCATAAGAAAGGATGCTGAAAATAAGTCATGCCGCTGAGAGATCCGTTGAAATAGAAAACAATATTCCAACGGAGCTATCAGTGTCAGGGTCGTGTGAATAACTTCATAAAAAGTCTCCATATAGAATTTTTTTCTTTGAAAGTCTTATTTGTATGTAAACAGGGTTATGTATTACGCTTCCCTTAATTTCCAAATTTGTTTTCACAAATCTGGCGTGGGTGTAATTTTTCTGGAATCACTATTTTTAAATTACTGCAAAAAAAATATTTATTATTAAAACTGGTTTGTAGTCTGGTAGGTACCTACTCATTTCGTCTCTGAAAATTGTAGATCAGGTAGGTAACAACGAGTACATTAAGACGTATCTACTCTTTTTAAATAATTATTTTAAACGGATCCGTTTGCAATTTTTTGCAAGATTAAGTCGTTTTATTCAAACTTAAAAATTTCTCAGGCCATTCAAATTTGAAGATTTTTGTTATTTTGATATGATAGCTTTGGTATCCGCAACAATTTATTTCTAAGTAGTTACGAAATAATAATTTATTTTTTTAATAAATTATTATTTCGTAACTACTTAGAAATGATTACTTTTATTAATTCATGTGAAAGCGGTTTTTTTCATTGAAGAAAACAATCTCGAAATATTTAAGAACCGATTATTCTTTTCGGGTAATGATTTAAGAATACAATCTAGAGTAACTCATTTAACTAAATAAAAGGATTCCACACATCCTAAAATACTAAAATTTAAAGCTATTTCATACCAAAATTAATCGTTGTTTCATATAAGGTCAACGAGGATTTATGAATCCGGACTGAATATAGATGAACTTATTAAAAAATTGTATTTTGTTAAAATGCGTACATGCATTTTGTCTACTTAAAATTCAGTTAAATAAATAATATTGATCAAACAGAATATGTAATAAAGGCGATCAGTATCTGAATGTGAATATAACTGTTAACATCTGATCCAATCTTGAGTCGCTTTATGTCAGATTCAATTCGGCTCTTCTCGGAAACTGGCGGTAAAAAGGCGGCACGTGACTTAGGAAGTGAGGCTACCTCTATCAGAGAATTGTAGATTGTACTAAGATCGATTTGGAAATACCGGCATCCCAATTATCGGTTTTTTTTCTTTAAATTTACACTCTTCAATTTACCTCTCCGTCTCGCGCCGCTCTTTCGGAAGTTATTCTTGATTTATTGTTAATATTTTTGTGGTGTTTTTTTTGTCACTGCGGCGAATGCAATTTGTACGAGTGTTCAGTGTTCCCGTCCGCTCGCACACAAAGCTAAATCAAATATTTTGATACCGTGAATAAAATCTACGTCTGTGGCGAGATATAGATTTTTACAAAGTTTTATACTTATAAGGTAAAAAGAAGTAGGTGAACAATGCCGACGGACAACTTCTTTTCTCAAAATTCGTCATCAACTGTCGATTGTATGCCATTATTTCCTCTAGACACGTAAATTCTATTGATAATGGGTTAAAAATATTGACTTGATCTTGTTTTAAATAATTTGTAGATATTATATTACATTGCTTTCTTACACGCCTTCAAACACGTTTTGTTCTTGGGTACGTACTACCTGTAGTTACAACATCTTTAATATTTGCCAATAAAATATTATGTATTTGTGGAAGTTTTTTCACCAGTAGACACGATGATTGTTTTGTATGCTCCGCTCATGATAAATATGAATTTTTAAAAACCTTATTCGATTTCCAAAATTACAAAATTTTCTGTTTCAGAAAAAAATAACAATTTTATAAATGCTCTTACAATAATTAAGACAAATTAAATATCTACTTCTTATGGATGGATTACAGCTAGGGATTAAAATACAAATATCAACTTTACGTATTAATTTGTTGACCTACAAATTTGCAACGGAAGTTCTGTAAAGATTTCATATCGCTGAGGATTCGTTCTGGAGTTTTTAGTGGTCGAAATAAAAATACTATTAAGATCAATTGTAGGTATTTAATCGATTTATTTAACATTTTTATTCGGATTCTCATTGTGGCTTATTTTAACCTAATTATGCCTTCACTCAGATCAAGACGATAATGGAAGGAGAAATCACACGTCCGATTACATAACCCTTCGCAGGTCAGTAGCAGAACTTGCACTAATTTCTGTGTTGACCTAAGACAACTTAAAAAAAAAATATATTGGTCTACCCGAATATTTTGTGAATATTAGTTTTTCTTGCAAACAATCAAATTGGTTTTTCAGACTTCACAATGCTACTGCAGCGGCCTTGGTCTAGGTTAACGCTATTTAGACGAAAGAGGATTTCAAATGTACACGGAAGCAATGTTTTGCAGTCGACATTGACGCAAGGATATGAATGGTGGAGAGTTTGAACGCTTTGCATAATGCTCTCGCGTGTTTTGTGAGAGACGAATATAACTAGCATTCCCCTCCGAGTTTAGAGTGGCTAATCCCTAAGATTTCGGCTCCCTCTATAATAATTTTCCATTCATTCATTCTTCCACGCTCTTTATGAATCATAATCCGAAAATCTGTGGATGATCCGTAGTCCCCTTCGCTCTCGGCTCATTCGCTATCTCGTGTCCCTCTCGGTATCACCGGATCTCAAATAGAGCTTAATCCGCTACGTGATGTGTGGATGTGTTGGTGAGGGTAGTGTGGATATACAGTACACACGGTTGACATGAGAGTGTACGGGAACACTACACACGAAAGGGAGAGATTCGGTCTAATCCGGCAAACAAAAAAATAATCTGCATTTATAGTGGGAAAGCAACGGACATTACTGCAAAGTTACGATTCTTAAATTTTAAAATAATAATTGCTTTATGAATAAATTATGGAAAGCGAAAAATCTAACCAAGCATCAATAACCGGATAATATTCTCAAAAAGTTCTGTTATAAATGATGTGATATTAAAAATAGATGTTATACTTATGGTGGAAATAATCCATAATATTTAAATATTGTTTATATCTTATCCAGTATTTTTATAAAAATATCGAAATTGTGAAAGCTTTTAAAAGGCCAAATAGCGATCATGCTAAATAAAAAACATTATAATGTATCAAAACTGGTTTGATTATGAACAACATTCATTTGAAGAAATGAACATAAACACCGACTTAAAAATACTAATCCTCCTAAGTTATTTAACGATTTTTCGGATTTGCATTATTTTCGTATATCATCGAAACTCTATCAATAATCTGGTGATTTTGTAGCATTCCTTAAATTTCTTATCTTCATTGGTAATCTATTATATTATTTTTACTGTTTAGAAATTCTTAACACATTATTTCTTTGATCTATGGGAAATATGAATTCGCCATTATCCCTCTGGGATAGACTGAGAGGATATACCGTCACGTAACTTATCCTGACACAAGCTTCCAGCTTCGTTCATATTTATCCATCGTCTCCTAAATTTATATTTGTATAAATATGTACATCATTCTATTGTGTTACGTCGACCATTAACGAGACCTTACTCAAGTATTTAACTAATTTACAACAACATTTGTTTTGATTCATCTACTATACGTGAATAAAACTTCTAGACATCCATTAAATTACATAGTTATTTGCTTAATTTATTAAATTCTGTAAAATAATCCCCCAACACCCGAAAGCACCCAGATTTTTAGAATTAAAATACAAGTACCTGTAGAAACAAAATTGAATAATTTTTATAAGAATGAAATATTAAAATACCTGAGGATGAATTATTAATCTGTATATCAATTGCCTACACACTCTATAACTCTCTTCCATAGATGTATATATATTCCAGCAAATACAAAAAAATTAAAAAAGGCTTTAAAATATATATATTTTTAAACATAAATACGAAAATAAGTAATTCTTGACGTGTTGTATTTTTTCTTGTTTTTTCTCTCTCTTTTACTACCCGCTGTATTTGTAATCGAGCATAATCTAGGTAAGTTTTTAGATTCTCACGGCCAAAAGCACTTTTGTTGTTTGTTTTTGGGGTGTTATGCCGTGTTGCGCTAACTCCTTCTTTTGCCGACGTTTCGGACAGCGTTGCAGTGTCCATCATCAGGGCAGATCCGGTAGATCCGAAGATGTGTAAATTTTTGGTTGTCGAGTTTGTGCTTATTTATTTGTGGCCTGGGCCCGTCCAAGTGCGAAATGCCAACGGAAGTGGCGACATCTTGTGTCGAATTCTAAAAGCACAGTATTTATGTTAGCCTGGGGATCTGCCCTGATGATGGACACTGCAACGCTGTCCGAAACGTCGGCTAAAGAAGGAGTTAGTGCAACACGGCATAACATCCCAAAAACAAACAACAACAAAAAAAGAGCATAATCTATTTTTACCAATGTAGTTGGTTCGTACCTTCTTGTATATTCCTATCGTGGCTTTGTGCTTATGTGTATATCTCTGAATATACAAGTAGGTACCTCTTGTATATTCCTATCTTGGCTTTGTGCTTATGTGTATATCTCTGAATATACAAGTAGGTACCTCTTGTATATTCCTATCGTGGCTTTGTGCTTATGTGTATATCTCTGAATATACAAGTAGGTACCTCTTGTATATTCCTATCTTGGCTTTGTGCTTATGTGTATATCTCTGAATATACAAGTAGGTACCTCTTGTATATTCCTATCTTGGCTTTGTGCTTATGTGTATATCTCTGTCTGTTTCTTGTTGTTTGTTCTACTTAACTTCCCTTTTTCTATTTTGGTACTGTTTTGTATGTGAAACTTATAACTATAATATTTTTCTATTTTTGTAAAACCAATATATAAAGTTGTACCCATTAACTTCCACCTATGAATTATAAGTTCCTCCCGTCTGACGATGAGTTTTGTCATCCGGGATTGCCCTAGCAAAAAATAAATTTAAAAAATATAAAAAATTAGACATATGTTCTTAATTTTTTTTAAAATTACAATAGTTACTCTGATATCAGCTTTGCATCCTAACATTCGTATTTATTTATACTAACTGTATGCGGAAGGACCCGAGGGAGAATATTTTCCTCAGACCACATGTCATCTTTGGGGATGCTGTTGGAGGGGTCGTTTTAAAGGAAAAGCTATAAATAATATAAATTTAAATATAATATTTTTTTACCATACATTAGGGTGTCCCAGGACATAAGGAAGAATTTTTTTTTCATGAATTTAAATATGCATACCCTCTTATTTTATTCCATTTGATCCCAATAACTCATATAATAAATATTATTTTAATTAAACACCGGCAACCCGTGCCGACTTGATGCCAAACATATGGTACAGAGTTAATATGGAAGGATTTTCAACTTTCATTTTTGTCGGATAAATAAAATTTAAAAATGCACAAATGTTCAATTATGTAGTATTTTATATTTAAAAATGGTTTATTGATTAAATTTTTTCTTCATAGTTTGTTTTTTAGAGTCAGGATAAATCTTCCGGTGTTCCTGAACGCATCGTAACAAAAATTATTTTTGTTCCTCTTTGACCGTGAGATTAAGCCATGAAAATCTTGCATTAACTTAACAGTTCTTTCAGCTGTATCATTCACTACCCTCAGCGGCGACACCTTCTTTCTGACTTCTTGATACGAAGCATTATTTGACCACATCGTAGGGAATTCGTTAAGAAAACTGGCATCTGTGTTCAGACGATCAAACAAATACTTGCTCTTAACTGAAATGAAGTCGTAAATATTTTTCTCTGAAACAAAAGTCACTAAATTATGATATGAACAAAAACCTCAATACAAAACATAATTTAAACTACTTAATAAACTTACCATACAATTTACCATCAAGATCTTCCTTCGATGGGATGTAACGTTTGTCATGGGTTGATAAATTATTTTTTTTGATATTTCGAGCATTTTTATGTTAGTTGTTTGATCAACAGCGTCGTCAAACAGCGATAAAATAGATCCTTCATCGGTCAAATACCATAACTGCTTACTGAACAGAAATAAAGCTGCCATTGAGATGTTTTCATCAATTTTTTCTTAAGCCTTCATCGATTTCAAAAAGCACAAGTCCTGGTAAGGTGCTTTAACTGCTATAATACATTGTAACCATGGCTTGACATAGGATGTTACTATGAACAGGCAAACGTCTAAAAGTGCCGCCTTATCCTTACCGGTAATTTTAAATTGCGCACAAATTAATGATATTTTCAAGGAATAAAGCGCTTTTGCCATCCATCGAGCACCTGGAGGCCGAATCTTAAATTTTCTCGCTGTATCTCCTCCTAAAACTATCACAAAGAGTTCTAAAAACTCTCAATAGTCATCTAAAAGTATTTTTGTTGTCAGTGCAGTACGGTAAAAGTCAAGCAAATCATTGATTTCGGAAGCGGTTAGGTGCAATGTGAGATTTTCTCTGTAGCACTGAATTTTTTCGGGATCAACATTTTTACAGTTATCTCGAAACTTTTTGAAGAGTGGTATGTCAGGGCTTGTAGTTACTTGACTGATTTTTACTTCAAACACAGCTTTAAAAAACCAACTATGGCTATATTTGGTATATATTGACAGTTAAATTCACTTTCCGGATATTGTAGAACAAAACTTCAAGAACTTGTCCTTTAGATGGCAGTTTATATTTGGTGTTTTACGACTCCTATTAAAAATATACTCTTTTTAGAAGTGCGTAAATCTAACAACATCTTGCCTGAACGAGTGATTTTCGTTTACTAACAAAATAGCAAGTTACTACAAGCTCATCAACACTTTTGCTCGCTGGCGTCTTAATGTACAAGTACTGACATCTTTCGATGCAAGTCGGCACGGGTTGCAGTTGTCCAAAGTAAACGAATTTTTTTTTATAAGTGTTTTGTCATTATTAAAACAAAATATACGTTCAAATGGTATGCGTTCAAAAATAACAACTTTAATTTTTTTGGGACACCCTACCATACATATTCCCGGGGTATTCCGTTATACAAGCAAATGCTCGATAGGTATAACTTAACTCGCGTGACTATTCAATCCGCTAATCTTATTAAATGTCAGTATTCAGATTTACCTGGCTTAAGCGGCGATTAAAGATACGCTTAAGCTAAAGGTTTTTTTATTCTGATTACTGATAGCAGTTCTCGGGCCTCTATTCGCTATCCTCTATCGGCCAGTTAGTTGTCAGGAGGTTGCGGGGAGGCTTAATCCTACCGCTATTTACAAGACCCCTTCATTTTTGTGCACTGTTCCTTTTAATTCATACTTCCACCCTTCATTTAATGCATTGTTTATTTTGGAAGAGTCAATCTTGTGAAATTTAATTTCATAGTTTCGAATATCTTTTAGCCTGTGCATTTTTTTTATGTGAAACAGAACAAGTTCAGAAAGAAAGAACAGAAGAGTCCTAACTGCTCCCGACAGTCTGGAACCAGCGAGACTATGATGACATCCCCAATTGGGGTATATTGTTAGGCCGAAGGTGGGCTATTCAGATCTTGTAACCAAACACGGCCGAAGCCATTTCAATCATAGGTTTCAAATTTGAATGGTGGTCTTACACAATGGCGATACTGAGAGTATCTTCCACTCTGTAACATGCCGAAATTGTACTATATTTTATTTTATGTGAGTAAATTGTGAAATACACAAGTGTAAATTGATTTGCAAATGCCGGGGTTTGAACCTGTCACTTTTGGCTTTTTAAAGCCTTTCCCTCGACCACGGATGTTGTCAAATACAAATAATAAAACTATATATTACAGGACTTTGAAAAAAAAATTCGTGAATAAATGTGCGTATATTAGTAAATTATTATATCTTATGTTAAAAATATTTTATTTGTCATCTTAAGCTAGGTATTGTCAGCAAGTGACCATAGCTTTTTTTTAATGGAAGGTTACTGCCTTTAACCTAAAAGAAAAACAAAAAATCGAATATTTAATTTATCTAATTTTATCTCAACTTATCGAAATTACGTTTTTAATTTCTACTTCCGATTTTATGTCCGGGTTAAATCTTCCCCATAGGAAAAACTAAACCCTTCCACTCACTTTTCCACAAATGATCATCTAGTCAATCAACACTATGCAAGTGCATTATATACGCAAAATAAATACAAAACAATACAAGAACAACACGTCAACTCACCAGAGATCAATTGGGAAAATAATTCACCGACTCCAGATATTTTCATATGAGAGGGTTCGGCTCGGTAGAACATTATAATATTTACTATCTGAATAATAATAATTATTATATATTTCATTTCTATAGCGCCGTCTTCGTGGGAAAATCATGGATTGGGGAATCTTACTTATCAGCTACGTTACTATCGTCTTCACTTTATTAGTTTCTCAACTTTCCCCAATTACTTCTCCTCCTCGTTAGCCTCATGACATATCCCAAACGAAGATGCCATCATTCCACTGACTCGGTGCAGTTGGGACTCATACATTAAAAAATTGGTGTGGTAAAGCCGACCTTAAGCCTGGTTTAAGACCGTTTCAACCTAACAAACACCATGGTAAAAAGTCAAGATTTTCACTGTTCTGACCTTATGCTCCGGGTAATATTTACACCACGTTTACGCAGATACAGAGAAACTTAATCAAAAAATAAATATTTTTGGGTAACTGTGTTTTTTTCCTCTATTATGTAGCAATTTTTTAGTAATATTTTCATTAGTATTTTGGGTAGGTAATTAAAAGTATTTTTCGCAATAAAACATTATTTGAAAGGATTTGTTCAAGTGCCATGGTGTATAATGGTTTGTAAACGGCCCGCGCGAGTTGTAAAAGGTTAGCTAGGTACTACTGCAATAGGTAGACCGATTGAGATTTCATATGTTAATTCTTAATCGGCAGCGGTTATTAATCAAGATTACTGCCGAGAGTTTAAAATTCACACCGGCCGACCCAAGGCGGATAAAAAATATAAAGAGTCGTGTGAGGATTACAGAATACAGCCGAGTCATTTCCATAAGCCGCTGCCTCCGACTACCTCAAACACCATCACTTTTGGAGGACTTAATACTCTTATGGCGAGGTTTTAGTCGGCTAAGCAGCATGATGAATGTATGGGAGGTGCCAAGGAA
Organism: Hesperophylax magnus; assembly: GCA_026573805.1. NCBI lineage: Eukaryota > Metazoa > Arthropoda > Insecta > Trichoptera > Limnephilidae > Hesperophylax > Hesperophylax magnus. Next base: position 14,718,935 of record JAIUSX010000049.1, read on the forward strand.
CAGCAAATTCAACTAACCTGGAGGCTGCATTTCTTCATCCTCCGTGTTTAATGCATACATCAGATGCGTATCTGTTTTTATGGTATTGTATGCTCTATTTTGAATGGGCATTATGTTTCTGTGATGATGAAATAAGGGTTATAACATCGCCACTCCTCATAGATTCATCCTCACTGAATGAAAATTCCTCAATAAAATATTATCAATATATTTATTTTCCGCACATGAATTCATAGGTACTGCCCAGACCCGGAGGAAGTAAAGGACCATCATTTCGGTTTACTTTAAGTCTGGATGAAGTAAGGAGGGTTGAGGAGAGAACGATGATTGTAATGCAGAACTAGTCACTAAATATATTAGTAACGAGCCATTTTAAGTAATGTATCGATAATGAATGGTGTTCTCTTACCAAGCCGATGATACTGATAGTATCATTACTCTTGAAAAAGAGCTGCAAATATATATTTTCATATTTGTTAAATCAACCATATTTAAAAGGATGAAATAGCCAGTTTTAATGGCCACAAAAATCTACTGCTTAGCCACGATGGCCGTCAAATCATTTCTCGATGCAATCATCATATCGATTGTGGTTTGTTCAAACCATTCAAGCCACAAAGTGAAAACTTTACAGAAGACGATAAAAACGAATATTCACCAATTCCTAAACCTAATTAAAATTTTTGAAATTTATATGAAATTGGTTATTAGTTTTTAAAATTTTGATGTAAGTCTATTAATAATTGTGAGAGAATTGAAAAAAGTTTTCTACGAATTTAGTTTTTAGTAGTAAATGTGCCTCAATTAGCAATAAATACTTTACCATGTTGTGCTTTCAAGACTGTTCTTTTTAAAACCACTGTCGAGTTCCTACAAAATGTAGCTTAAAGGGCTTAACCAAAACAAGACTATATTTAAGTTTTTTGAGAAGTCATATTTTAATCAGAATTGCCTTTGAGTGAGCCGATTCGACAATCTACAGAGAAGCTGCATAAACAATGTGATCTGTACCAAAAATAGTTTTACGAAATACGTTAAATCACACAGGCAATTTCCAACTTATTTTAAATCCCCGACCTCCGCAACACTTTCCATAAATATGTTTAATTACGAGCAGCACGTTCTCCCTTAAACATAGAACAAACAATATTCTCACACCGTAAAGTACTATAATACATACATTTGTACGTTTACACACGCACACACGCAGGCGATACACGCCGAGGTTTTGTATAGCATAATCCCGGCTCACCCTAATTCCGTACCTTCGGCTTAATCCGGCTTAGCTCGGCTCAGCTCGGGCCGCTCTCCCCAACCCCGCTCAGCCAACCCACCCCAACACTAGAACTACCCCCTCTGACGCCAGACTCAAGCCGCGATTCAGAACAGAGGTGACCAAATTAGTTTTATATTGACTGTAACCATTTTGATGCCACCAAAAATTATTGATTTTTTTGCCACAGAAAAATTAAAAACGAAACCTTTTTTAACCACCGTACATTTTTTTACAATAATATAATAGTAAAATTGGACCATATGAGCTTGTGTACTTGGTCAATCTTTCAAAAACTTTTTTTATGAACATTTGAGAAAAAAACATGGTGTTTTGTCATATTTATTAACAGCAAAATATGTAATTATTTCAGAGCTCTAAAGCGCTTGATGGAAATGATGTAGCTAACTGAAATGAGTTCACATTCGTGAGGTTTTTTTAAATACACAATGTGTCCGGTCAAAAATCATCCACCAGTATATACAGTATTACATTGTCATTAGATTAACATTAATATTATTTCATGTGTTCTAGACCAATTAGATAGATGGCAGTAAAAATTTTACGACTTACAATAAATTGTTTCAATATCCGGTAGTTTTTTTTTTATTTATATTAACATACTTTGGTAGCAGTCTACGGTTTGTGGGTGATATATATATTTAAAAAGATCCAAACTTCACGGATCATTTAACTTCAGTAAATTAAATTCCTTATACTCGAATAAATTATTACGGTTCCCCAATTAACATATCATGTTATTTTAAATAATTAAATGTCTTATGCATATTAGATTTTAAAAAAATCGTAAATTATTAACTTTGCATTAGAAGATCAATAAAAATATTATTTCACACCAGACATCATCGTTTTATTTTCGAGAATGCAACAATGGATTTAAGTGTATTTAAAAAAATATTTTTTTAATATTTAGATTCATAGTGGTTCATGTGATTGGCAAGCATCGGGCATGACAAACACACCCAGGAAACTCACAAAAATGTATGTATTACTGCTGTAAGAGTAGTGAGTACCTCAACTGGATCCAATTGAGGCTCTTGTGCGGTTTTCACAAAATAATAAATAATAATAAAAACCCTGACCTACCCCCGCTCCTCTCCCTTCCACTACTATAAGATATTCCTCAGTATTACCGACATGTAAATATTTTATTATATTTCTTTGTATGTGATCAAAGCTTTGAAAATTAAAAAAAAACATATGTTGAATAAAAAATATGATATTTTTGGTTCTACAATATGAAAGTTCCAGGATCTCTGTATCCAGTCTGGGGCCAGCTGTGAATTGTTCTGATTAGTGCAAGGGCGTGTGAGTGTGTATGAGTGTATACGTGCGTTATCCACAAGCGCGCGAGTATTGGTGGATTTAACGTGTTCTTATTCATATATCAGATTTACACAAAGCCCCATTGATTCGGGGATTGCCTTTATTTGGTCGGGGATTAAATCTTTTTTGTACCGTCTCGACCCGATCTTGACGTAGGTAGGTACCCGGGCACCTACCAACTAGTACCTACTCACTACTGCCTCCTGCCTGCCAACAGTAGGTGGTTACGTGAGGATTGTTGTTCTGATAAAATGCGATTACAATTTTTTTAACACTCTGTACTTCTAAGTGGTGTTTAGCATTTTAGATTAAATGTTGTGTGACGTCATTCAACCAATATTTTTTAAGAATTACCTCGGCATATGACTAACTAACTCACCATCACGCTAATTCTTCGCGAAGATACTCAGATAATAGAACCTCACACCATTCTGAACTCACACACTCTCCTATTATTTCGACTATTACATGATCTGACTCAACACTGAATAAATAAACCGATAGTGTGGTGGAGGTGTGTACGTATGCATTAAAAAATCTAGTTTTTCCTTACCCGGTGAAATTGTCGAAAAAATTTGAAATATTGCAGTTTTTTTCTTTAACGGTTAATCAGTTATGATCTTTCCGTACCGAGGAGTCCATAAGTCTTAGTTATTTAATCTGGCGTCCTCAGCTTTCTTCCAAATCAATATAGATCAATCCTTCTTGGGGTTATCTTGCCACTTTGTCAAGCTTTATCTTTTAGTGATATAATCCTTGACCTTGACTTCTACTTCCACCTACTTTCTAGTCAAATATTCACCTGACAGCCCTTTCCACGTACATCACTACTGCGGGTCCACACCATCACCGGGTTTCTTTCTCTAACTTGGTCATATCATTCCCTTGCTTTATTTTTGATGTCCAAACTGTTTAAACTAAAATCGAAGATATGAATTATAGAGCCTTCATTCTACTTTCTCGCTCCTCTACCCCCGTGAACAAGTTACAAGAAATGCAAAATTCACAAGATTGCCAAGAAGGAAAACATACGCACAAATCAGTTCAATTGATAATTTTTTTTAGTGTCGCTTTAATTAATTCTTTATTGCTTTATAGCCTTTGCATAGAACTTATCGTAGTTAAAAAATGACTCTTAGGCCCCAGACAGAATAGTAAAATTGATAATTTGTTCGTGGAAAAATATTTCATTGAGAATATGAAAATATTTTTTCAGCTTCCACCCAAAAAATAGAAAATTATTTACCATACTTTAGGTAAATTGATACGCTCACAAAATGCTTTATTTTATTACGATGAACGCAATATTTGATTACGTTTATTATTCAATGACAGAAAGTTATTGGTTATTATATTTATTTACAACGTTACATATTTTACTTGAAAATATTAGTAAAAGTAAGCACAACTTGTTATTCAAACCTCGTATTGTTTGTTCACTGTCTGATTTCATTCCATTCAGCCAAAATAATCCTTGTGCCCGCGGTAGAGTCGCTTCATCAATCACCAGGAGATAATCTTCTTACCTCCTCCCCCAGCCTTCCCGGAGCACTCGTCTCTGCTTATCCTTTAGTTATGATTGTCTGCCAGGCTCCAACAAACCAACTAACCAACGAATAAAGTGCTCCTAAGGCCAGATGAAGCGATCAATGTTACAATATTATTTTAAGCAATAATTACTAGCCTGAAACACAAATAAAAAATTTAAAAAAAATTCCGAGAAAAAATAAATAAATTAAATGAATTGTGCACTTGACCGGCAATTAGAAGGTGATAGTTCAATTCCCGTCGGCGGCATTTATTTTTTCTCGGAAGATTTTTAAAAATTTATTTTTGTGTTTCAGGCTAATATTTGTTTCTTATAATCATTTGTTATCCTTTGTGTTTTGCGTAAAAACCTTGTCTTGCAAACATAAGTGTACCTTTAATAGAAATTTACAACAACATCTGAACAAAGTGTACATATTTATATTTTAAAATAATAATAATAAAAGTACTATTTTGCCATGTTCTGAAAAATTTATCGCTAAATACTTTTTACAAATGTAGAATAAAATGAACACATTTCGGTATTTGCTTATTTACAGATACCGCGAGCAAGTAAGAAGTTAAAGAAACTTATTAAGTGAAAAATGAATTAAAAAATGCATTTAGTTGGTAGTATCTGGCTGTAATCAGATATAGTACTTTATCTCTATACATGAATCTGACTTTCCAATAAGTGAGTTTAGATTAAATAAATCTTACAAAGTAAAATGTTTAAAGCACCGAACAAAATAATTCCTAGAAGTACATACGAAAAACATATTTCTTACTTACTTCGGACCCACTTAAATAAAATTAAAAAAACCTAAACATCAAGTTTTTTCCAAATAAAAACTTCTAGGATATCACTATTAAAATCTGTTATGGGATACAATATCTTGTTTGTTTTTACCACGTCACTATCCTTTGATATTTACCTATCCCGGGGATTCCCGGGTTATCCCGGTAACTAATGCGCGGGAAGGGAGGCATTTCGGCGGGGATAGGAATACAGACGTAAACAAACCCCTCTTCATTCCTCCCCCGGGAGTACGCAGCACTGGGGTTGGGGATTCCGTCTTGGATTTCAAGGACACCACCTCCAGTAGTTCCGGTGGAAATAAAACTGTAAAACAGATTGCTGCAAATAAATTTATTTTACGTACATGTAGGTTGGTACATATGCGTGTGATGTAAGCCCTTCAAAAACTTAGACGGCAATATTATTTCGCACGTTCTTAAGTATTTCATGTCAACACACTTTTTTCCTTACGGAAAAATTAATAATCCACAACTTTTTTACAATAATTTGAAATATTAATTCAAATTTTGCGAAGAAAAATACTTTAATACATAACTGGGCCATCCAAGTTTTGTTTGGGGAGAGATAAAAACAGATTTTCAGCTTTATGTTTCAGATAATGACAAATAATTCTATTTAGGAACCTATATGAAATACATGTAGGTAGGTAGGTAGGTACCTACTAATGACATATTTAGATGTTGTACTTGTATAATATAATAGAACTTCCTTCTTCTTCTGGCGTTACTAAGATTAGATTGTTAATATTAATTTTAGTTGTAAGTTGCTAAATATGTAAATACTCGTATATATGTCATTAAGATAGTAGTTATAGGCCTTAGTCGTAAGTCACTAGATATAAGTCTCAGAGATAAGTCAGTAGTTCTAGTATTAACTATTTAAGAAATATATTTTTGTACAGCGCCCTTGAGGTGATTTCTCACGAAAACGGCGCTTTATAAATTAGCCAAATATTATTATTATTATTGTTGTAAATATATATCTCATTTCGGTAAATTGCACATGTATAAACCAACCACCATAACTGTTGATTACTCTAAAATAAAACAAATAAAAAAAATACTGAGCATATATTATTAGTATTTACATAATATATATCATTACAAACAAATTATTAAACGGTTTTAAAATCAGAGCGTGTAACTTATTTAATAAGAATTTTAATTATATTTACATATTTTCGTGTAATTCGAGAACATTTAAACAATATACCCTATTAACATTGAATAATTTTTAATAACATGCTACAAGTATATATTACCATTAATTTTATAAACTTTTGTTCAGTTTAGTTGTAGATGTATATAGTGATTACTGCTGTTGTTTGTGTAGGGAGGCTGATTTGATATTTATTTGTGTTCTCATATCTTATTTTATTATTTATCTAATATTTACAATTTACAATTTTTGTAAATATTTTAGCCCACGGGTACTGTGCCCTTATTTTTTTGTGTTTATGTTTATGTGAAAAGCTGTCATTAGATTTTATTAGTATTGTTTATTATTTATGAATTTAAAAATCGGTGTTGCTTTTCTTAAATAAATAACTTTGTAAAATTATTATGTGCATACAAATAACAATCTTCCTAACTTTGAAACTTTTTAGTTCCACACAATATTTTATTCACGTAGAAAGCGTCGAATTGGCGGAATTATTTGATTCGTCAAGTGAGGCATGTTTGTCAAATTGAATTAGGGGTGGCTTGTCTCTATAATAAGCGATAATACCTGGATTTGTTGCGACACTACGGGTCCAATGTTCCGAACTAAGTCAATAATCCTATTTTTCACACGTACGCCAAATATTCACGCGGCGTTACCGGATTACCACCATTTTATCTTAGCGTCGATAAATCACATTTTATTCGAAACGTTTTCGATTTTGAAGAAACCTGTGTAAAGCTAAGTCTTTGATATCATGTAATCGTGTTAATCGCATAAACAAAGTAATCAAATTTTATAAAACATTTTACCATAATCCATGTTATAGGAAATTTTTAACACCCCAAAGTTTGGAGGGATCATTTTTAATCAGTAATTTGTTTGATATGAATTGAGATTTTCACGGCAAAAGTATTTTGATGATTTATTTTTGGGGTATTTAGCTACTATATATATGGGGTATGTAGACACTGTAATGCTGTTCGAAACGTTTGCTAAATAATGAGGTAGCGCAACACGGCATCATACCCCAATAATAAATCACCATAGTAATTTGTTTGTATTAACTTGAATTAATATCATAATAATATATTAAAAGGGAGATGAAACCGTGCAAGAAGTTTTGTATAGCACTGATTGTGGATTTGACGAGTTCAACCGTGTTTAACTAACGATTAGATAATATAAGTTCTACATATCCAAACAAAAATATTTGTTTGCGGTGCGATAGCAAATGGGACGGATTGAATTCTAGAATTGATTCTTGACTTCAGCGTTTACTTTACTTTGGATTTTCGTTATCTTTGGAAGCATATTAAATATTATGAACTTTATCCTATTAGGTTCTAGGTAATCTTCTATTTTTAACAATGAGTTCTCTGATTTAACGTTGAAAGTACCGCCTGAATAAAGTTACTGCAATACTTCCAAACAATTGTAACACTTGGTTGGTCGGTAGTTATTAGCAGGGCAAGAACGATGAGAGAGGGAAAAGACATTGATGGGTGAGTATTGTAACGACTTCTTTTATTGGCGGCAGTTTCCAAATACTGATCAAATTCTTCTTTGACAAAAAACTCTGTGTCGCATTCGTTTTTTATCTTGATTTAGTTCACCAAATTATCCACACAAAATAGGTTCCTCTAAGATAGCCGCATTCGAAATGTGACAAAGATAATTTTTTTGATCTTGTTACCACTAGTTTTTTTAAATCAAAATTGACTAAATCAACAATCGCGTTGCTGTCTATAATAATGCAATTACAATTTAAACATTCTTAAAAATGTCTTACTCTCTGATCTCATAAATTTTTTAATCAGCAAATAATACAGAACAAGCGTTGTCTTTCCGGTCACAAATAGCGTTTTTACTGAACTGTAAACGAAAATTTTTATTTTGAAAATAAACAATGTATTATTTTAAGTATATACATAAAAATATCTTTTAAAAGAAGCATTATAACTTTAAGTACAAATACACCTACGTGAAGAATATTCATCGGCTCATAAATTCAATATGAACATATTTTTTATTTAATTATTGAAGACGATATTAGCGATTTTTAATCGAAAATCTGAAACACAAAAGGTACAGTCGATTCTCTACCAACTGAGCTAATGGGACCTTATTACCTTCTTTCATATTTAACTGTAACATACTTAGAGTAAAAACTACAAACTTCCTTTTCTCAATACACTTTTTTATTGGCTGCTATCTTTATGTATCATCGCAAGATTCGTCTCGAACTAAATGCAATCTGGATAGTGTCTTGGACATATATTACTTTTTTTAAATTAATGTGCGACATCTATTGACTTTTCTGCAAGTCGAGGATGAATGTTTATTTTATGATCATACAAAAAGATAGCAGCCTATAAAATTGTGCGTTGAGAAAATGATGATAATGTTGGTAGTTCTAATTTGGAGTATGATACACTTCAATATGACAAAAGGAAATAGGGTCCCATTAGTTCAGTTGGTAGAGCAGCACCAAAGCAAGGCGAAGGTCCGGGGTTCAAGTCATAGATGCGACCATATCTTTTAATGATTTTTCTGTTTCAGATTTTCGATTACAAATCGCTAATAGTTAAAAAAAATCGTTCAATAGTTAAATATTACAATTTGAATTTAACTCGATAACTAATTCCATTTTTTTATTGTTAACCTATTGCTGGTGTTTAAAAACTGAACAATAGATGCACAAATATATATGCACTCGAATGTATAAAGCAATAACACATCGGTGTTATTTAGTTTATAAATAATCTGAAGGGCGAAGGCACTGTTCAGTTATTATCCCCTTTATCCCTATGTGAACGGTCAAATATTCACAATATCCTGTCTATAAGAGTTGTTCCATTCTTAAGTCTTCAAAGGAAGTGGTTTGTGAACAGAATTAAGCGGCGGAGAGGTGGGAAGAATTAATCTATTGAGATACCAAATAGGTACATTGAACGACAAATAAATATGAATTTTGCAATGGAAAAAAACATGATAGTGACGAAAAAAATCTTTTAAAAATCATTATTTTGTCTTTCTACGCATTTTTAATTAACTACTTACAAAAAGAGTTAACTTTATATACGGGCATGTGGGATACATGCATCACAAAGTTATTTATTATTTAATAATCCCATAAATACGTATATTAAATTACCTTTACAAAAATCGTACCCTCGGCCAATGCCTCCTTTCGCAACACTCCAGAAAAAGTTAAATTAACTGAAATACTTTTGTATCACAATTTTATTGTCAAATTGTGCTCAAATATCACGCGAAGGTTGGTACAAGCGTAAATCTTTTATCCTGAAAGAGGCACGTCGTTATAAAGATAGCTGCTGGTTAATCTGAGCCGAGGGTCTGAAGCGATTTAAAGCGTTAACCAATTTAAGATAGGAGGCTTATCTGACAAGATATGACAATGAGTGTGTATGCGATAAGACAGAAATATACACCATCAGACGAGAAACCAAAGTGTTTCATATTTCGTAGCTTTTGTTTCTATATTAACAAAGATATTACCGTTATATGATCGCTTCAACAACAAATGGGATTTATGACACGATATTGTTTTATCTCAAAGCGTCTGGAAGTATTTTTTAGATATAATCTCGTTTCTATGGAGCTCAAGTACTACAAGAAGAAACTCAATATTTCCATAGTCATATCAATGGATGTGTGTTGCGATATAGGGGTTCATCTAATTCTTTTGTTTCTAAAAAAATTCAAAAAGGTTATAACACCATAAAAGCTTTTAAGAGAAAAAAAAATTAAAACACTTTACGAGATTCATTTTTAACAAACTACATTTATGTAACTACCCCATTATTCATGTCATAAACATTGGGAATTAGTGAGAATATGGCAATTCAATATTGTTGAATGAATTAAGAAATGTAGAGTGAGGAAAGAGATGGCGAATGGACATAAGAAGAACTGAGTATTTATTTCCCTCTTTGGAAAGAAGTTAAATTTCTGAAAATGAGAAAATCGGTACGTACCAACTAGTATTTTGATTAAAGCCTTAAGAGAAATATAAATTTGGAATTGAGGACAAAATACCTAATCAAAATGAAAAAATATTTTTTCAATCAAAAGGTACAGCAAATATCTAGTTAGTTTATGTGGACTTTATTTACTTATATTTCAAATGACAATATACAGGCCATTAAAGAATTAATTATTTTTTTATGATTTTAGAGGCATTGATGAATTATTTTTTATTCTTCGTATTTGTGTGGCAAATTGATCAAAATACATATTTCTAATTTAATTTAATAATTAAATTTTTTCATTATTTAATTACATTTAAACTAATATAAAAATGCCAAAGTTGCTACTAAAATTATGCAAAATTGAATTATTAAATGGCCTGTCTATCGTAAATTAAAACACAAATAAATAAAATAGTACACATCACTACTGATTAAAAATGAATTTTTCAGTTTTTTGGGGTATTTTGGTATCAAATTTAATTTTTTTAGACTTCAATAATATTACCACCGGTCCGCGTAAATCCAACCAAAAATAGGCAGTCTCAAATTGATAACAAAGTTTGTGTATCGAGGATTTTTGTAAGGGTCAAGTATAAGAGGGGGGCTTTTTCTATCTCAACATACTCAGCGTAGTGTAGTGGGGGGATCATTTTACATACTAGACAATTCCAGTACGATATGCTTTAGTCTGCTAATCTCCCGGTGGCGGACGTACCCTCGAACTACCCCTCTAAGTACCTCCCCAATTTAGTCAGAAACAGATGCTGTGTCAGGTTAAATAAATTAGTACGAAGGTACATACTTAAATTTAATTTCAATGTACTTAGAAAAAACAAAAATGTATGAATTTCATAATTAACAATTTTGTACAGATTTGAAAGCGATTTTCTTAAAAAATATACTGTCACTTTTCACATATAAAATTATATTTTATCTATAAATAACATTATTATATTTATCTCTGTTTTGTTATTAGCATTATCACAACCATTTAATTATCTGAATTTAATGATGAATGCAACATTTTTAACTCTATAAAGGATTCTATCTAGGCCAAATCACTCAATAAAATAACATAAGGCCTTAACCTTTTCGTTCCGTACGTATATTTTAAAATATTTAGATTTCAGTTTTTTTTCCTCCCTATGTAGAGCGAATAAAGATTTGAGGTTTTCGTTTTCCGTTTGCTGGCATAAATAGATTTGCGCAAAAAATATTCATTGCTTTTAAGCTACTAGTTCAGGTGGGTTCTGGTGTGTAAATTTTTCAGTTGTAATTTTATCGGTTTTTTTACCAATTATTTTGTTTGTTTGTTTTTTTTTTTATTTCTATATATTGTGCATGATTTGACATTTTAAGTTAAACACGGTCTCTAGAACCAAATTTTCTTTCAAAAGAAAGTATCAATAACTTCTAAAGTATTGAAAAAAGTATACCAAAAATGTCAAGTAGCTCTACCAATTGTTACGAATCGAGCATCAAAAATATTCTCCCACTGCCGCGGCCGGCTCAAATTCAGATTTGAATGTGTAAAAGATTTCAAATACTTAAAAATATTTTGGAACAAATAACATTTTGATGATCATAACTTATCACAACTTATACTCATAATAATATATACATTCTTATTTAATTTAGTTTAAGTCGAAACCAGTTGGCATATTGTCATGCATTAATACGATGTACACTGTACACAGAAGTCTTCCTGTACTATGTTTCAAAATACTTATTGTGAAATTGTTTTTATATTATCCTGTAAAATGAGTCTTACTGTCTCACTGCTGTGTTCAACTGGATTAGTTTAACCCCTTCACACCCGCTTTATTGTTTCCACATATATAAAATATGTAATGCTTGATAATACGTCAGAAAATTTATGAAAATTTTGGATATTTTGGCAAATTATGGATTTATAAAGATATGTTCTATAATTTAATTATTATAGAACATATCTTTATGCGTTAAAAATTTTGTAATTCCATTACAAAATATTGATATCTCACCTTATATGAAACTCACAATCAGCAGATGTCAAAATATGTATCGTTTTTGTGGCGGGAATAAGGATTTCAACCTTGCGAGAAAAATAGACGCCACAGAAAAGATTGCAAGCTATAAGAAAACAAAAACATGGCTTTTCTAAATCGCTACCGTTACGGTAAAAAAAATCACAAATTTCGTGTTAATTTGAATTAACATTGGGGATGAAAGGGTTAAGGCGGTGTAACACTTCGTGTAACATATAGAATCGGGCTGCTAACAATAACACTTCTCACGTAGATGGCAATAAGGTTTAAATTCCTGCCATACACCAGCCGCATATTTTTATTTATGCAAAAAAAATCGCCAAAAAGTTCAGGAATAAATATTTAAATGTTTTACGATCTTAATATTCCACATTATATTATAACCAAAAATGGGTTCCTAAATAGGAGATTTCGATTTTTATGTGCCTGATATATAATTTTTTTTGACTTATAAAAAGACACTTATAAAACAATATTCGATTTTTTCAAAGGCCAAGATGTGTTCTACTGACGGTATTTTAATAAACCGTCTAAAATATCTAAGCGATCGATTATTCAAATCAAAAACAAATTGTTTTACGTTACTTCGAAGAACTTCGCCTTAAGTAAAATTTACATCATATTTTGCGTAAAACGGATGTAGTTCATACATCCAAATGAATATTTGATTAAGAATGATAAACTACTTGAAGGTAAAAAAGTATTAAAAAATTAAGTGCGGCTTATCTGTCCTAATGCTTCCCAAATCCCACAGTACTACCCCAAAGTAAGCTTATATAAAAAGGTCCATCCATCTGCGCGTACATTATCTTATATTCCGGATTTGCGAGGGTGAAATATTCGTATGCATCTCGCTCTTAAATCCAAAGCCCCTACTCCAGACAGGGAATTATTCATATCTTTTTATTATAAATGGAATATGGAAACAAGATATAAACTCGGGGGTAGGTACGTACGGCACGTTACCACCAACATGGCGCACGTCACACTCTGTTGGGTGCTCTATACTTTAAATAATATATTTAATGTTGCGTTTCCTTCTTCTATTGCCATCATCGGGGAAGATTTGACTGACGCTGTAACGCTGTCATAAACGTTGGCTAAATATAGAAGAAGCCCAACGCGGCAGAATAATTCAAAAATATCTTGAAAAAAATATTTGTTTTTAAAAATCTTAAACTTAACTACGATTATCAGTAGACAAAATGAATGAGCTAAATCTCTCGATTGGTGAGGTCTGACGTCATGAAATTTAGCACAGCATTTTTTCTTTGGAATTTTTTAGGTTACTATCAGCTAGAAACTTTTTTTTTCCATATAATATATCAAATATTCCAATTTTAAACAACATGCAAACGCGATACTCGAACGACTTGATAATTTTGTTTGTTATCCTTTATCCTGAAGTGAAAGATATTCTCAGTATCGTCCTGGTAAGGGTTGTTTCACGGATTTTGAACAATTCATCAAGTTATTATCAAGTTCTGTTAAGGTTCTATTAAAATTCTATTATTATATCATTATTGTCCAAGAGCTTCACAAAACTGAAATAATAACCGAACCTAAATAGAACTTTCTCAGAACTTGAAAATCAACTTTGAAATTTGATGAATTGTTCAAATTCTTTGAATCAACCAAACCTAAGAATTGAAAAATTCCTTCAAATTGATTTAGCTTTGTTTATTAACCTGATATGAATAGCTGGGTACTTTCAAAGTCCTTCTTTCCTTATTATTTCTCTCATAAATTTCCTTCAATCAAATTAGGGGTGCTATAGTCCTACTGGCCCAGTTTTGTTGAGCTTTGATGTTGTGTAAGATAAAAAAAAATATATAATAAAATGTTTAAAAGGTTCAACGGTTCAAAGGTTCAGAAAACGAAGAATAGAAAGTTCTCATTTTGAAGCCCTAACCCTGAAGCCAACCACGTACAGTGGTAGAAATCTGATAAGATTCAAATAAGGGATTAGAGCGAGGAAAGAGTATGTGTGAGCCGTAAGCCGCCCTGTGCACAAGAAGGACGGAGATAACTGGATTAGCTGCCTTTGCAGAGAGACCGGGGCTGTTCAGTGCAAGGGGTAACATAAAAAAAGTATTTCATTAATTTAAAGAAATACTTACTGTGTATTTAATTTGGTAACCATGGTAACAATCATTGCTTATTATGAAAATCCAAAAAAATATATCTTTTTTATTTGCAACCGCACAAGAGTCCCAACTGCCACCAACCTCATAGAGCCAGTGAGACTACGACATCCCCAATTGAGGTAAGTTTTGAGGCTGAAGATAGTGGGAAGAAGATGGGAAGAGGAAGGTGGGGAAGTACCTGGATATTCAGATCTGGACACCAAATTCGGCCAAAGCCATTTCACGCAACGTTTCGATTCGAAATGGCAGTCTTACACCAGGGCAATGCTGACAGTATATTCCAAACTGGAACGTGCTGCAAATATACTATATATTATTTTAAAAGAGTCATTTGTGAAATAACACAAATTAATTAAAAAGTTATTTGACCACTTGTTGGCCAATAAATTTTTGATTTTTTTTCTTATTTGATACGCCTTGCTTAGCAATTAAAACGGAACGATTTTGGTCACAGCACACTTTTGATTTTGGCTTCTAAAATTTTTAAATATTTTTCTACATTTTCCACACAGGATGCCCCGAAGGGAAAAAATCCCTCAGAGCCAATGTCATTTTGAGGATTCTGGGAGGAGAGTCTTTTTGAAAAAAGTAAGGATAGGAAGTTCTCAAAAGGAAAAATGTATGAAGGGTGGGTAGGAATCTCTGGAGGTCAGTGTGCCCAGGAGTGGAGGACATATGAATCCATCCCTATAACTGTAGTGCAAGGCATCACTGATTTAAAATCCAAACATCGTATGTGATCGAAATCATCAAAATGTCATGTGATTCATAAAAATCAGCAAGGCGGAAATGCCACATGCTAATTGGGATTTGACTCCCCCAGTTCACAAGGTAAGTTCACCCTTTTGCAACCACCCTTATCAGAGGGGGTGCAGTACCTACCTCCCCCTTCATTCACTTAGCATAGGGGTGTCTTGCTCAGGATTATTCAAAGAGCATTCTTTAGTTTCAATAATCTTATCCAATAATGCTAAAATTATGGTTTATTTCTTAATTAATTCGATTCTTCATCAACGATCAATTATTCGCTCTAGTCCCAAAGGTGGCGAGTTAAAAACCTAGCAATAGGTAATATATATTAAACATGTTTTTCCATTACAATACAACTAATCGTTCAGTAATGAGTAACTTTTCAACCTTGGATTCCGTTTTCCCCACAAATTTTCTTTTATTTATTTATTTTTTACTGACGCTTTGAAGGCTTTTACATATAGTTAACAATATTATGAATTTTACAAAGGAGTATAATAACTGTATAGTATGTAAGTACATAATGTAATAACATAATAAACTGATTTTTTGTTTGAACGCAGTGTCATAATAGTAAACATCAATCATTTTTTTAGTTAATTCAATTAATTTGAAAAAGAAAGACGAAAATTCCCGGGTTACGAATAACTTGACAATATTTGAAAACGACCTACTACTACCACAGTAAGCGGAAAATTACCATTTTAACGTGATGGAGGAAGAAGAAAGGCCAGTCGAGAAAATGAACTTACGACGCCTAATTGGGACCCAAACGCGATGCCAACTCAGCCACTGACCGCTACCAAGTATGTGCAGCCTTTGATAGGAGAATTTTATAAATACTTATTGGCAGACATAGAAACATTATAACACAGGGCTGTCTTATTGGCAGACAAAGGAACATTATAACACAGGACTGTTTATCACATGTACTCAATGTAATAAGGCTCGTTGAATTTAGGGCATTCAATCTGCCATTTTCCATTCCAAATATACTAACCTAGTAAATAAGAAGGAATTCATTAATTAAAAAAATGATAATTTCGAGTTAAATTAATATACATATTTTATTTTCTTGACTTAAAAATAAACATTAAAAAAATCTAAACATTATTGTTCACTAACAACTTACATTAGTACATTTTAATTTTGCTCACCAATCTTAAGAGCATACAGTTTTTTCTTAAATATATTCATTCTATTTATTGTTGCCAAGCTATCGGGAAGGAGATTGTTTGTGTGATTATTTATTTATTAATTTATTAACGTACAGGGTGAACATACCCTCCACACAGCATCCCCAAAGATGACATAGGCCCTGAGGGAAATTATTTTCTTCAGGGCCTCCTGTGTGGAGTTAATATAAAAAAAAAAAACGCCCTTTTTAGGGGCTTTTAAATATGAATAGTAAAATAATATATATTAATACAGTACATATGTATTATGTATGACTGCCTCAGTAATAATTTTTTGTATTTGTTAAGTGATAAATTAAAGATGTCCACTGACTCTTTATATTAATTTCCCTCTATATTAAGTATTCTGTACATTGAGGAATACACATGGTAGTTAGTACCAGAAATTTTGCATTAAAATAAACCTCGACCTCAATGCAAGCAATTCTGGAATATCAAATGATTCTTTTACCACGTTCAGTCTTTACTGAATTTATGTACAGTTTATTATTTTGTCTTTGTAGTATTCGTGTACTTATGACGTTTTCATAAATGTTGTATTCGTGTGAATGAATCAATTTTGATTGATAGGCAAATGTTATATTGGTATAGTTTGTGATTTTCAGTAAGTTTGTTTCATTGTATACTTTTTAGTGGGGGTATCTAGGTTATAGTTAAACTGTTTTTTATAACTGTATTCTGTATTATTTCTAGATCATTTATATACGTGTTTCCCATATTTCAATTATATAATTTAGATGGAACTGTATATTTCGTATAAAGTTTGTGTAAGATGACATTCATCGTCCTCAAAATAAACACCAAACATTTTACAGCCTTATCATTGAGGTTGTTAGTTATTTCATTTAAGTGAGGAATAAAAGTTATTTTACTACAGGAAATTATACCAAGGTCCAAATTTCTCGACTAATTCTAACATTCTAAAATTAGGGGTGTTGTGTAGTCTTACTGGCTTCAGGCAATAGATATATATATAAATAATGTTATAAGGAATTTCAATAAATATGTAATAAATATAATATTAAATGGGAATCGATTAATTAACAATTTTCTCCTCGTGATGAAACAATGCATTCTATATTTTGATGTTTTTGCGGTTTTAAATAGAGATTGAAATAGCATTGAACGATGGCAAAAATATTTCACAGTTTTAAATTACGGACCATTTAAACCTAACGATTATGTCGTTAAATATTTAATATCTCCAAAACATCACACAGGTACTCCGATGTTTATATTCTGTGGGAACACATGCATTCAACACCCCCTGGTTAGGCATCCAATGCGGATAAAAATCGTTATATTTGGATATAAATATTTAATTCCGGATTAGCCCTCTCTCCCCATTCTACAATGGGTAATCCGAATCCTGGCCCCAACTGCATGGGCGCTCCCGAACCGTGGAATAAACCCCATTTTATTACTTGCGTTTTGATACATGAACAGATAGCACACAGCGCCCTTGAGGTGTTTTTGCACAAAAACGGCGCTATAAAAGTCATCCAGGTATTATTATTTATTATTATTTATAGACAAAATCGTATTCATCATTGAAATTTTTTGTCATCAGATATATAAAACCTGTTTAAATTCAGTATTAATCAAGTTTTATTTTTGTATATTACAAGCAAGCACAGGGTATTCAAATAGAGTTTAAAATAAAAGTAAATTATATTTTGTCACCTATTTTAATGTGAATACTTTTTATGTATATTTGTAACTGTTTCCAACTGTCTGGAGTCAGTGAGACTATGGCACCCCAATTGGGGATGTTGCGAGGCTGAAGGTATTGGGGAGGATAAGTATCTTTCTATTCAAATCTGGTCAATAAACACGGTTAAACCCATTTCTAGCAACGTTCCAATTTTGAATAGTGGTCTTTCATCAGGTTGATACTGACAGCATCTTCCAATCTGTACAAGAGTTCTAACTGTCTGGAACCTGTGGGACAATTCATTTCAATTTAAATAATATTTGTTAAATACCTCAAACTAGACAAATGCCCGGATCAAGGTGATGACATAATACAAATAGAACATATAACATATACAAAAATACAAAATGAATAAAATAAATATAATTAATAACATAAAAAGTAATAAATAATATAAAAAACAAAATTATTTAAAGAATAATTTTTAAGGAATTTGTGTGCTTCAATGATGCATTCATTAAATTTTGAGAGGCTGAAGGGAGTAGAGAGAGAAGGGAGATCGGAAAGGGAAAGGTCGGGAAGTATCTGATTATTCAAAACCAGTTACCAAAACACGGCTCAAGCCATATCAACAGCCCATATCACCAGGGTGATGTTAAAAGTATCAACCGCAAATAAAATTATGGTTGATTTTAGTCGGCCGTGCCCACTGTGTTGAATACAGGTACATCTCACTCGCCGCACATGTAAAATACATAATCTGAAGAACGTCTCTCAAAGACGTCTTCCCGGCCACGGCTTACGGTAAACCGTCAAAGGCGGATAGGGATGGATTTGCCGCCCAGGAGGATTTGCCGCCCGGTGAGGATTTCCCTCCCAGGCTTTGCCGCCTTGATTCGAGTATTCGCCCGCACCATCTTCTGTGCTCCTGGGCTCTTACCAATTCCAATAAAATAATAAAATTGGATAAAAGTAGTGTTTTCATATGAATATTTCAAATTATTCATGCTGAAATGTTTTATACCTTTTTAGACACGATTTTTATTATTGAAGCGAAAATTATTTATAAAACTAGAATCAAAAACAATTTAACCCGGTTGGACAAACTATTATTCTGAAAGAACGCTGAATTTAATAATGGAATTCGAAGAATTAGACGTATGCACCTGTATATTATACTTTGAAATAAGTGAAATTAAGTCGGTGGGTATTTTTATTATGATACAAAAGTATGTATTTATTATTAAAAATACCCCAAACCGGCCAAATGCCCATATTAAGGTGAAAACATAATACAAATAAGAAAAAATAATAACAATAATAGTATCTAAAACTAATAATAATTGGATCACTTGTATAGTGCCGTTTTTGTGAAAAACCACTTCAAGTAATAATATAACAACCAAAATAATTATTATTCTTATTATTGTAGAAAGCAATCACTTTGTGGTTTGACATATTTAATAAAATAAAATACTTTTTTGTTTTAAAACCACGATATTTATTAATTTAAGAACCGACCGGTTTCGCTTTACTTAAGCATCATCAGGGTACAAATTAATACTACAGTTTGTAATACTGTAGTATTAATTTGTACCCTGATGATGCTTAAGTAAAGCGAAACCGGTCGGTTCTTAAATTAATAAATAACGTGGTTTTAAAACAAAAAAGTATTTTATTTTATTAATTATTATTCTGCATGTCCGTTGTATTATTTGGGCAGTTGACCATTTAATGGTAAATGACGGACCAGTGTTGTTAGGCAAGTCATATTTCAATCAATATTTGGCGTAATGATAGATTTTATCGTTCAAGAATAGTAAAAGATAAACTACCATAAGTCAAGTAGACATTATTCCTCAATTGCGTTTGTCATATTTAAATTATTCCTACAAATAACAAACAAATCATCCAATAAAAAAAATTTATGATCTTAGTTTTGTAGGTTAGTTTGTAGTTGTTAGTTGTCACAGATTTAGTGAAAAACTTAGATTATATTATAAAATTGGGGTTTTGCATCCAGAGCAGCCAGAGCTAAGGCTCTAGGCTAAAGGAGGAAGCTGGGAAGACGACGTAAGGTTTGTACATTAAGGATTCATGGCAAATCTCTTATTTGCCTTCCTTCCTACTCCGAGGTTTGCGAGGATTTGGCGCCCACAGGAGAGTTTTGCGTCTACGACCATGAGAAAATAACTCTTATTTTGTTTTCATATTAAATTTCTATTTGATAGTTTTTATATCCACAAATTTTAAAGTTAGCAGTTATGCCAATCGTCACTCTTTTTGTTCTCGTTCGATAATTTAATTTTATTATTACAGGGAGAAAAATGACTCTTGCTAATTTATTAAGAATCACTTCAACTTATTTGTATACCGGTTAAAAACGGGATTAAAGCCTTACGAATGAATTGACAGGCTGCATGATAAAGTTTTTAGTAAATTATATCGTGATGTCGGAAAACGTGTTCACGAAAAACCGAATATTTTTTCATTTCGCTTTTTGATTTAAGGCAAATGCGCGCGCATTTGCTCCATAATGCAAAAATATCACGAAATGCAAAAATATTAAGATTTTTGTGAACATGTGTTCCGACATTCTGTCTTTCATAAAAAACTTTTTTTGTGAAAAAGTTTCCCAAAATTTTAAATACGTAGATATAATATAAGAGTAGACATAATTTTAAAGACCACTCTTAAAAATATTTTTTTATCAATTTTGTAATCTTTATTTTTATATAAGTGTAAAAAAAATTATGGTGATTTCACCTCACGATTTATTTATTTATTTTTATTGAATATAATATTAATGTCTACCGAGCCTAATTTTTAACTATCCAGACATCACGCTGTTTCATCTTACGCGTAGGATAGACCACCACTCCGTTATACCCACTTCTCGCTTCATTCACAATCATACTCATGTATAAGTATTTGTGTCGCTCGATCATACACATCTTCTTCGGACTTATTATACCATTCAATTTTACTCCCCTATTTTGTACAGCTTCTAAATAATAAAAGCAATTCAACAAATAACTTTAATATTTCATAGAATATGTCTGAGAATAAATAATATTCATTACAGTCCCTTCCGTAGCGATTGGGCTTCCTCCCAAGATGGTAGAAGATCTTGGATCACGTAATTCATCAATTGCCATCTAATCCCGAAGGGTCCTGAGACTCAGGCACTGGGCCCGGGCTGATCCTTATATCTCATTCCCTGATCCGACTAATACGTTTATAAGATAATTTGAGTGGAGGCTGCGTGACTGTTTATGCGGGGATCTTAGACTTAGCGAAGCCTGTTGCTGGAGATGAAATGAAGACGGATTTTCAGAATTCATCGGATTTAAGACGTAATGATTCGATGACGTAGATTTGTAGAAATTTAAAAGAAGGTAATTTGGAAATAGAATGTCAACCAAGTTAACGATTATATAAATAGACTTTTTATGCTGTATTGTAGCTTCTTCCCAATTTCGTCCGAGACTTAACAAACTTTATTCGAAGTAATTTATTTTTCAATTGAAAAATATGTATTACTGATCTATTGAAAATGCAACTATTGATACAAGATGAATGTAGTTGCGTGGTTGCAGACAAAATATATATGTTCAATTTTTGTGACGCATTGCGTTGCATAGCTCGCCGTTCGAAAGGTTTTAGTTAGTGGCCACAAAAACTTTGAAATTCAAATGCGATTTTAAAACTTCGACAGATTATGTGAGTATCTTCGTACGAATATTTTTTTAAAAACAGCGATGTTACAATCATCAGAAGATCTTAAAACTAAAAACAGCGATGTGACAATCATCAGTACATCTTAAAACTAAAATTAAAGTTTGTGAAAAATGTTTGAATGTTTTAAAGAAAAAAACGATTTATGAAGAAGTTCAGTTCACAAATGAATATTTCATTTTCGTGTCAACAACTTTTCGAGCTTACAAAAAGTAAAATATCAGATAACTACGTACTACTTCTTTGCTGAAAGTTTTATCTTGTCAACTTTCCTGTAAACTGCACCGGAATTGTATAATCCTTGATAACTTCCTCCTCCCCAAATCTTACTTTATCTTTTATAACCCCCGCCCTTAGTTGCTTTCTCTCTCTTACTAGACCACTCACCATTAAAAAATCAAGACCATTACATTTTCATTCAACAAGAGATGATACCCTTTTCACGATGTTAGTCTTGTGTGTTGTTACTATATTATAACCAATAGATCATCTGTAATATTTAAAATAAAATTATTTTTAATTGTCATTTTCAAAATTGGAACTGATGTGTCAAGAATTCAGACCATTCCGTTCATATTACTCCATTCGCGGGACTGCTCTAGTTATCATCAAATTTGCTTTGAATTTTAGCGTCACTTTTTTTTTTTTTCTTTTTTTTTATTGAATAAATAGTTAATACATATCAACAAACAAGTCCTGCTAAGCCAATTGAATTGGCTTGTCAACAGGTGCTTAAAGTTTAGTTACATATACATTTCTATAAGTTATAATTTACATCTTATATCAACAGAATCAACAATTTTTTCATACAATTTTTCATACATATTAAAGTAAATTTTTTTTTCCGATAGCAAAATTTTCACCATATATTTAACCTTATTCATAGACTTACATTGCTTTATAGTGTCAGGTAATAAATTTAATATCTTCGTTATGTTGTATTCAAACGTTCTCTATCCGTATTTATTATTAAATTTCGGAACTATTAACCCGTCATTGCGCGTGAATCTAGTACTGTATTTATGTTCTAATTTTTCTTTATGCTGTGGGGTAAATATATACTGAATAATGATTTTTTGCCATAGAATAGCCTTAACAGGTAAAATTTTGGCACTCTGAAACAGCAACGGTGTATTATGTCTCTGTTTAAAAATATTAGGGACGACTAGTAATTTTACAATTGCGTTTTGTACAACTTGGACTTGTTTCAGATTGGTTATAGTAGTATTTCCCCATATGGTTAATCCATATCTTATAATAGATTCTGCCATTGACATATAAATTATTTTAAGTGTTTCAATTGATAGGAAAAAATTGAATGTGTACATTCTGCCAGCAATTGATCTGAGTCTTTTACAGGTTTTTTAATATGTTTGTCCCATTTGAAAAAGCAATCTACTGTAACAATATTCCGTAACTAATTCTAAGCTTTCACATTTACAATTAGTCGGGATATTTTTATGGATGCAATTAAAATTATGAGAAATAATATTAGGATTAAATTGAAATCTGGCATTAGGTGATCTTATATGCATAACTTTGGTTTTTTTAGCATTTATTAATAGTCCTGTATCATGTGACCATTTACAAAGTTGATTAAAGTCAATTTGCATGAGTTCAATTGCAATTTTTAGATCTTTATGTGATATGACCAATGCCGTATCATCTGCGAATTCAAAAAGTTTAACAAAAGAGAAAAGTTTTTTCATTATAGTTACATAAATTATATATAGTGTAGGTCCCAATATGGAACCTTGTGGAACTCCTGCAGATACATTCTTATGTTTTAATTCTCATATTTTTCTATTTCTAAGATAATCTTTAAATAAATTTAACACATTTCCTCTTATTCCAATTTTTTCTAAGGTTTCTATTATCAATTATTTTTATAATACCAGCATATTTCACCATTCATGTCTAAGAAATAAATAAATAAAGAGATAGTCTGTGAAAAATAGGCTATAATACAGGCGAATTCTCCAGTTGCGCTTTTATACTGCATAATTAATTACTGAATGTTTCTGTGTTTTCTCTTTAAATAAAAAAAAAATATACAGATTATTAAATATTCGACCGGACTCAGACACAAATACTCGGCAATATGCTTTAACCATTTTCAATTTTCTATGAAAATTATTAGGTACACCTATATATATTTTTTCCGTCAGAATGAAATTGGATTAACAGATATAAATCTATAACAAAATCTGCCGGCCTTTTTTAAGCTTGAAAGAAAGATGGGTTTGCAATAAAGCGTGCATGCCGGCACTTCATTTTTTTTAAAGAACCACGCTTCCGGTTTTTATTGTTTCAATGTCATTCGTACAGATATAAAAATAAAAATAGAAGGTAAGAGTATAAATATCAAAAATGTAATCTTGAAAAAAAATTTCACATGACATTTCTATAATTTGAAAATTAAAGATAAGACTAAGAAATTATTTCTTTAGGGGATAATGCTGTAAAACAAAATTATAAATAGTTATGAACTATGAGCGAAATAAAAACAAAAAATAAGCAAAGGTTAAAATTTCAACAAAAGAAAATGAATTAAATTATGCATTAAAATAATATCATCCCGTGAATCTACTTTTCTGTGATGTTTTCATATTATTTGACATCAATAATGGTTAATGTGTAACTAATCGTAATGAAGTTCTGAAGTCCCACCGAAGTCTCAAAGGTTTGGTGACGCGGCGCTCTTTTTCCGACCCAAAAGGCCTTTTATTTATTGAGTCTATTTACTATTTATCCCCCTCCAACTAATCCCCTTGATAAAACTTCAGAGTTAGAAGGAATCATTGAATTCGCTCCCCATTTATTTGTTTATTGTTCATTTACTTACGCTGATTTCATACATGAAAGAATTTTATCTTATTGATCCCTCAGTTGCTTATAAATCTGTTTAATCATATTAGATTTTCGCAAATTGGAGTGATGACCCGTACAGAGGCTACGGTTCTACACACAGTAATTATGTCAATTTATAGGTGGGCCAACAATAAAAAAATAGATAGATACATAATTAAATTTTAATATTTTAAAATCAAGTGCATGGGTACAAAAATGGGCAGTGGACAAAAAACATTGTCAGTCTACCCCCTACACCAAATACAGATACCAGCAATTTCAAGTCTATACACCGACCTGGTAGAATTATCCGTATGCGAACTGTGAGCTATAGTGGTGCCATCTCAGCGCAACAAATAAATGTATTACGTCTTCGGATATTTACGCTCAATGGTCAACATCCACTCTAAACGCGTATAGATAATTGATGTTCCCAGGCAACATTAATTTATCGGTGAGCGATATGGAAATGCGATCGCATCGCGTGACTAACGACATGTGATACAAAGAATGAAAATTCGAGCCGGTTAAATTCAACTTAATATTTTGACATTATTACTTTTATTATTGTTGTTTGACTTGATTTTTGGTTTTTGGTGGCATCATTATTGGTTGCTGATCATTATTTTTATATTGACTGAAGTTTAGTTGGTGCTTAGCTCCGCCGCTCCTTAAACAAAGTGAGTCTTGCTCAAAATTATGAATATATTATCACGATGTGGGAATACGAATGCACGCGCATGTGTTCGAAATATCGATTGATATCAACAGGTGACACGTAATGTTTTTGGGGTTTAAATTTTTAGTACGCTTTCTACCGTTGTTGATTCTACATTTTCCTCATCCATTCCGTAAAAATTCATATATTGAAATAGAAAAATTCAAATGGCTTCCTCTATTGACAAGTGACGTTAACCGGTGTCCATCGTACATGTAAAAAGACATATTTAAAAATGATTTCTACTTATTTGCTAATATTATTCACTAACCAAATGCATACTAATAGAATGAATAAAGATGCATGGGTAAAAATCTGCCGAGGTATTTTCCTTATTTTTCAGCAGTCTTTTAACTCCTTTGAATGTGTCTGAATGCGAGATTTGCTTTTACATTTGTCTCTGTTTACATTTAATCAAAATATTATCCTGATTGATTTCACGCGTGATTTATGTAAGGACCCTCCGAGCCTTCTCCATCGCATCGTGTGTTTACTCATTACCTCCCTTGGCCCCCTCACAACCCCCACCACCAGCCCCATGATATAATACAGCCTTCCTCTCCACCTTAGCCTATGGGGTGATTATCCTTCGCCGAACGTGGAGATGGAGGAAATATGACTGAAGTAGCGAAATTGACAAGCGTATCGTTATGTTTTGTTGTTTATTTTCAAACTTTTAAAATGAGAAGACAAACAGTGAAAAGATTAGACGATTTTTACTATATTTTCTAATATTATTACAGGTAATTAACACGTAATTTTGAAGAACAAAAAACAGATATGTGGAAAGACTGTAACGAAGTTGATAACAATAACAACAGTCAAGTACTTAAATCAAATAATGTTGAAATGAAATATAATCAAAATGATTGAAATAAACCAACTTTCTATACCTGTAGTGTATTTACATTACGGTCCAGATTGTAAAATGCCGTAATCAAGACCACTACTCAAAACCAAAACGTTGCGTTGCCAAAATGGCTTAAGTCGTGTTTAGTGACCGAATTTGATTTGCCATGTAAAATTTACTTCATTCCTCTTCCAAATACAGGGTTTTCCAATAACAGGTGTTATTTTGATATTCAAACGTAAAAGATCAATGGTTTCGTTACTTGTGTGGCATGTAGCGCCGTCTTAGATCAATACCATCCAATTCCGGTCATAAAAAATCATTGATCATCTCTCGATAGCGCAATCTATTCACCGTAACTGTTACTCCAGCCTCATTTTCAAAAAAGTAAGGTCCAATGACTCCGCCGGACCATAAACCGCACCAAACAGTCACACGTTGAGGATAAAGAGGCTTTTCAACAATAAATCTTGGGTTTTCCGAGCCCCAGATGCGACAATTTTGCTTGTTGACGAAGCCACTGAGGTGGAAATGGGCCTCATCACTCAAGATGATTTGCATTTGATTCACTCAAGTTAGTTTTAATAACTTTAGTGCTTTGTTGAAGCGTGAATCGTTCCATTTTTATAAATAGCGTAGTTATACTTGTCAAATGTCAAAAAATTACAGCTTCCAAAGTAACACCTACCGATATAGAGGGCTATTCAAAATAACACCTCTTATTGGAAAATCCTGTATTATTCCCCTCTACACTCTCTCCAGTCTTATAGCATACCCCGATCGAGGATACCACCAGTTCTGGGCCGTTGGAACTCCTGTGCGGTGTTCACACCAAAAAAGGAACCAATTTGCACGCACACGCAGGTACTTCTCTTTCCCCTCCCCACTCCTTTCAGCCTCGCAACATTAATACTATAGCCGGGGCATGACATAGTCCCATTATCTCTGTACTTTTAGGAATACGTCTCTTTTTATTAATAGGTGTATTTAAAAAATATATATTTATTGTTTGGCTGAGGATTAAACCATCCTCCCCAAAGGCTGACTAAAATGAGTGAACTTTTTTCGTATATTAACTGCTGTAAAAGTCTCCTAAGTACCACCAGGAGTCTGCCGGACGAGTTTCAGCTCGATCTGTTGTCGGAAAGTGGGTTAATTTCAGCATCATTCATTCATTTATTTATTCATTCAAGAAAACAAAATCAAAATTCAAATAGATGTATTTAAAAAACATCGAACTATATTTGGATAAAATATATCGTAAAGTTTCTGGATGTATGGCGTATTGGCGTGGGCAGCGGGAAGTAATCCTTTTGGCGGGCGCTTATCTGCTTCCGGCCTGGTAATCTAGTAATCCCGCCCGGCTAAGCGCGCCAGATAGCGCATATCTCAGCCGGCTTCCGCTTAGCGCAGCTGCGAGCGACAGCGCGACGAATCACTCAAACTCAACACTGCCACCGAATTTGAATTTAAATATGGAGGATGAATTTACCACCCGGTTTCCCTAGAGTTTATTTAAAATACTGCAAAAACAAATAATGGCCCTGCCACTGAGAGATCCATCGTTGCTAATCTTTTTGTTACAGTCTTGGGGTGGTTATGAGAGGGGGGGGGGGGTAATAATTTTACTAACCTTTCACAAGTGTATATTTGAACACAAAGGGTTTTCTGACAGCGATGATAGAAATGTGTGCAAATTTTTTGACGACAGGGCTCACCGCCTATTCTTTTAGTGCATGGTTAAAGTGAGTCAATATGTTAGGAAAGCGTGTCAATGCGGGTTTTCAGACGCCTACGGTATAAATATATTTTTTAAATTCACATCGTTTGCAATAAGTATTTCCATCAACCCATTATAGATGTAATTAAAATAAAAAACACGTCCAAACAAAACCTAGTCATACTCACCCATTTTTCAAAAGTGATTTTAGTGTACTGAGGTACACAATTTTAAAAAATACACAACCTGGTCAAATCTCGTGAGCGAGTATAGTAATTCATTAACCCAAACCCAACTCAGTAAAGAGTGAATAAAGCCCCAGCCAATATCAGAAATTTGTCGCATAGAGAATAGGTAGTATTATATCTTCTATATGGCTATCACATTCTTCAATAATACCAGCTGCTTGAATTGAACAATTGAATTTGTGAGCCACCTCTGGGCTGGAGCCCCAAAATACTTGATTCTGTGCAAAGAACAGCGGTCCGTCTGATTGACAATCTTTTTTTTAACAGACCGATTGTCATCTCTAATTCACACACGTAATTTAGGCGTGCTGAGTCTGCTCTACAGATATTTTAATCGAACCTGCTCTAAGGAGCTAGTAGTATTGATTCCTGAAATAATATATCCCTTCCTACGGTTCCTAACTTAACTCACCTTTCAAACGGGTGGTGACATAGTTCTCCTACCTTTACCCTGTAAAGGTAGAGGCGATCTTGTGAGGTATCACATAAAAAATAAAAAAATAAATTGTATAGATTCATGATTAATGTTCCAACATCAAGCCACCGCCTTGATAATAATGTTCTTAGAAGAAATAACTCGTAATCCACATAACTATGAAAAAAAGGATAAAGCACCATATTCGTTTTCATCGACTGAATAAAATAGCATTAAAATTCGGCGCATATTTTTTACTCAAGCCTAAGTATCTAAATTTAGTGTAACTGTACATTATTAAAATTCATAATTAATAATCACCACTCCAAAATCCTCGCTTTCGTATTGAATAGTGCTTGGTTCAACGTCCCTCCCACCTCCTAATTCACCAAACCACCCCCCACGCAACCACCACCCGCCCCTTCCATCGCCCACAGTCCGCAAGGATTTGTGCGGATTTCAATGGGGACTAATCCCGCCCTAATGAATCTCCAATCCGGATTACCGCCCATCCCATCGATACTCCATACTTCCTCTCCCTTTCCTCCCATCAATTCAAACCACCGCGATGAATTTGCAACCCAACACCATAAAACAATAAACAATAGATCTGCCATTCATTGTTTGTCTATCATAACTCAATCGATCATTCAGATTAATTGGAAGTGGGGGTCTTACTAAAAATAAATTCATGTAAAATGTCACTCGGTTCACGCTTTCCATTCGCGTTCCTGCTGGTTTTTAGATGGTGAATATTTTATAATTATACTCAAACTGGAGGCCCTAGAATATTATGGCATATGCCATCTTCAGGGATGC
The DNA here is from genome assembly GCA_026573805.1 of Hesperophylax magnus. Classification (NCBI taxonomy): domain Eukaryota; kingdom Metazoa; phylum Arthropoda; class Insecta; order Trichoptera; family Limnephilidae; genus Hesperophylax; species Hesperophylax magnus. The sequence goes on from JAIUSX010000049.1 coordinate 14,748,190, forward strand.
TGTTTGGATGCTGTTTTTAAGAAGAAAAGGAGTGAACCTGGGTGTAGAATCATGATGTAGAAGGATATAAAAGGCAGCAATTTTTTGTTATTATTATTTTTAACATATTGATAGAGCAAACATATCGTATTATGTCCTCAGCTTTACCTGTATTGTGCAGGACTTTTTCAATAGTAAATTACTTAATACTAACAGTGGACTTAGTTATAGTACATAAAAAAGTGGATTTGAGACTTAGTTATAAATATTACTTAAAAAAAGACAATTTAAAACGACTTATTTATACTTGTAACGAAATAAATTTATCTTATCTAAAGTTACAACATTATCTGTATTGTTTTGTCCAAAGAATGCGTTTATTTTAGGTATTTATAGTTGGTGTTCATGTCTTGTTATACTTTTGGCTTATTGTTAATATTTTTGTTAAACGTATTTAAATTATTGAAAAGTAAAGTTAGTATATGTTTTTAATATAATTATTGAAATTTCATAAGCTCTAATTTCTTTAAGCATTACTTTTATTAAGGTTTGCTGTGCTTTAACCACACCTTTAACAGTTATTCACATTAAAGGTTAACTGTTGCTGTGTCTACCGTTAATACGCCGATGCCGAAGAAATCAGTTAAATTATTTTTAGATAAACTTACATATATTTGTATGGAAGATTATTCTAAAAATGACAGAAAAATACGGCTTTCCCACCAGACGTTTATGTTCCAAAGATTGAAATTTACACTTCAATGGTGAAAGATCACCATTATGAATCAATACGTTGCTTGAGATGGTGAGTCTTGTTTAGTGACAATATCTGAATAGCCAGGTATACCCCGATCATCCTCTTCCCCATCTCCTTAACGTCCTACTCCAATTAGGAATGCTATAGTCCCACTCACTCTAGGTAGTTGGGATGGTTCATAAGAACAAAATACTAGAATAATTAGGTAAGAATGTAAAATATGTAACCAATATTTGCTACATAAACCAGTATGGAGCAGGCCGGCCAGATTAGAAATGGGATAAGGGTAGGATAGGGGGTGGAAAGCGGGGAGTGGGGAGGTCACAACTAGCTAGCTGCAGACACTTTTATTGCGAGCGGTAAATCCACCGATTAATCCCGGATTTGGCGGATTAATCCGGACCCGTGTCGGCCGAGCACGGAGCCGGATGTGTGGGTATTGTCCCTAAACATACGCACACCGACACAGACATACACATTTCACACATACACACTAACTTTATAACAAGCTAATATACAGGGATGATTGGAGTTTTTCACAAAATAATCTATAAAAAAATCACAAAATATCGGTATCATCAAAAACTTATTTTCTTCTTCTTCTGGTACCTTTGCCTATCAAAGGTTATCTATCATCATGTATTAAAGTTTTCTTTTCACGCAAGTGCTGTTTCACAATTTTTATTCAATCTTTTTTTTTAATAAAAATAATTGAAATATCCATATATATATATATATTTTTTTTTTTTTTTTTAAAAGAAAGACAAACATTCCCGGGTTAAGAATAACCTGACAATATTTGAAAATCTCCTACTACCACCACAGTTAGCTGAAAATGTTGCTTGTGTTGTGATGGAGGACTTAGCCAGCCGAGGAATTGAACACACTACGCCTGGGTGGGACCCAAACGCAATGTCAACTCGGCCACCGACCGGTCAAACAATACATATAATAAATACGGTCAACGGTAACAATACGGTCAACAATACATCATAATTAGAGACACCCATTCAAAGCTTTAATTTTTAAGAAATGTAGCATTAATTATTGAAAAATAGCTTCTATAGCTTTAATTTTGCGTATTCATAGCGTTTATAGCTAAATATGATAACGTCAAGGAATGGTATTCAGCAAGAGGGGAAAAACAGTTAAATTAGCAACTCAATATTGCACATGTTTCTAAAGTAGAGTGTGTCATGTCCGTTCTACGATCTGAAAAAAAAAGACAATTTAAAATAGCGACTTAAAAATTATTTTTAATTAAAGCTAAAAACACCATGTATCGCTTTAATTCGTGTAAATATCGTTAATGCTACGGATGGGTGTCTCTAATCATAATTATGCAAAATCTAATTATATTTATGCAGTTTTCTGAGATCAAACCAAATAATTTCAGTTGCAACAAAATTTTCACCATAACCTATGAAACTTCGCAATATTCATGTATCTGAATAATGTTGTTCCGTGAGAAGTGTCTAGAAATGGGTCGAAACCGAGCTAACTATCTTACAACCTGGTAAAATCGTATAAGTGTATTTTAATTACTAAATGGGCTTGAAGCAAAAGGTATTTAGTGGTGGCGACATTGGTTTCCATTTAAATCTACGTGGAAGGCTTTTCTAGTGTGTATTATCAATTCATTGTTCATAAGTTATTATTTTTTGATACGAATAAATCAAAGTCACAAAAATTAAAATTAGGGTTTTGATTCTTATACGCCCATTCATCGTCGGTGTGGTAAAGCCGGCCTTGAGCCTGGTTTAAGAACGTTTTAACCAAACAAACGCCATGGTAATGAGTAAAGATTTTCACTGTTCGGACCTTACGCACCGTGTAATATTTACACCACGTTTTTTAGTAAGGCTGAGAAAATTTTCCGGTGTTTTTAGAGTATTTTTCGAACCTTCTGACAAATGAATAATCGCACCGTTAATCCCTGTTTATTTCATTCGGATGGCGAATCAATATTTAAAAAACATATGATTCATTTATTGTTTCTCCTATCGAGCGATTCGCACGCACGAACTGGGATGGAAATGTTATTTTTTAATTTGTTATGAAAGGATTATTCTTCCTCCTACAGTAATCACGTTTTGCTGGCGCTAATCCTTAATCTCCTCTGGCCAGGCCATAGAATCGAAGCCTGTCACTGAAAAATCAAACCTTCACGCACCCCCCCTCTCCCTCCCCCACCCTCACTCTTTCAGCGACCCACCCCTAACAAAGCGGGCTTTGTTTGGTGTTTAAATACATACACTTCAACCTAAAATGGCAATGGAAATATAGAGAAAAATATTAGTTATTGAAACCAATATTTAAAAACAAATCAATACCCAATTAATTTCACAGAGAAGAACATCAAATTTAATATAATTTTACTATTCAAACTACGTAGCTCTGTTTATCTTACCAGGTATTGTAATTTCCCTAGTGTTATATTTTTCCATCTTGCATGGTGGAGTATCTAGTTTCGATTTTATTTCATTTTCGACTTTGTTTTTGTTTTAGAGGTTGTTTTTTATTTTCTTTTTGATTTTGTTTTTTGATTTTGCTTTGATTTTTTGTTTTGATCTTGCTTTGCTTTTGTTTTTTGATTTTGTTGTTCTTATTTAGATGTTCTTTGTCATAAATAAAATAATAACATGTAGCCCAGTTGGGAGTGAAATTAGAATTAAATAAATACATTCATCTTTATCAAGAACATTTTTGTGTTATCGATTTAGATTCTGTAAATATTATTGTAAATGTAAAAGGGTACTTTCACAATAAGAAGACCGTTAAAATGTGTGGAAGATTTCAAGTTTAATAATAATAAGTATTTTATCATCTTTTTTATATAACAAAAAGATAACATTATATTCTCACTGGGATCTCCCGTGTTGAGGAATTCATTTACCTATGATTAAAATTTAGTAGTATCGATAATTATCGATAAAGTAATTATTACATGGTGTTTTCTTGTTCAGTTGAGTGGTTTCGGTTTCAGTCCATATTTAGTGTCACTATATTATTTATTTCTTATCTCCCTATGTTTTGTATCCAGCTTTTTATTTGAGATTTATATGTTAAAAAATGTGGAACGCAGCACGATTTAGCGTGTCATTATTATTTTATTCCATTTCTTATCATTGTATTAAAAATGAATAATTTTAATATTTTCGTTAATGATTTTTGATTTGAAAAAACCGCTCAATCTGAAACGCTTCCAACTGGCTACAACGTCATTATACATAGAAACCGCTAACGTCTGGTAAGATGGCTGTCACCAATATCGCCCGACGTGACAGTCGAATCTACGAATAAAAACGAACATGTTTCAACCGCAAATCGAAAATGGCACATTGAAATCGTTATGGAAAATTTATACGTTTATAATCATTTTTTTTTCGAGAATAAGAAAAAAGTGACAATACCCTATTACGCATACAATTAATTTATTAAGAAAATTACAAATCTAAAGGTTTTTTATTATTGAAAAAATAAATGCAAAGCATCGATCGAAACGGCATAGCGTCTTGTCTTATTTTTTGACAAGTATATTTGTAATTGTTTTGTGATTTTTTAAAATTAATTCTTGTTAATATTATAAATTTATGGAATTATGATGTTATTGGAAAATTTTTAACTTTGAAATTAAATACTCTCACTTAAAGTTGTAATGTTTTTTTTATTCGAATAAGTTTACTGTTTTTATTTTTTTATGTTATTTTATGTGATCACAGACAGATGAAATAAGTCAGATTAATTGTTTACAAAAGCTCATTTACTCTAAAGCCAAAAGATTATATTTCAAAGAATTCATTAAATGTTTTGCAAATCATTACATCCTACCCAGTGGCGTATCATACCAAGTCCGGGGCCTCAGGCGGGTAGGTACATGGTACATCGACCAGTGGCGGAACGATCCGCTAATCCTAATTTGCGGATTAGGCAGGGACGGATCAGTAAGGCTCATTGACGTGCGTTATCTAGCCATGGCAGGTCGCATCCATTAAAGCTGAATGCAAAAGGCGCAGAATGTTTAACGCTGATATAGTGTTACTTCATTTGATATATAGCAAATGAATGACGTTGTGAAATTAAGAGAAACTAAACAAACATGTTAATTTCTTAATTAAAGCCATGAAAACTAGTACAGTAACTAGACTGTAACTAGTACTAGTATTTTACGCAAAATATTTAACGCAAGAATAGTGTTATTTCATCTGGCAAGTAGCGTTTGAATGGCGTTGTGAAATTAAAATAAAATAAACAAACATATTGATTTCTTAATGAAAACTAGTACAATAACTAGGCTGTAACTAGTAAAAGTATTGTAAGGTGCAGAATGTTCAACGCAGGTATAGTGTTACTTCGTCTTGCAAGCATTTGAATGGCATTGAGAAATTAAGAGAAACTAAACAAACATTTTGATTTCTTAATGACAGCCATGAAAACTAGTACAGTAACTAGACTGTAACTAGCGCTAGTATTGTAAGGCGCAGAATGTTCAACGCAGGTATAGTAATACTTCATCTGGCAAGTAGCAACTGAATGGCGCTGTGAAATTAAGGGAAACTAAACATATTAATATTTTAATGAAAAAAACTAGTATTTAATAACTAGTACAGTAATAAATAATGTAACATCCACAAAACGCAATAGCGCTGAAATTATTGAATTTGATGACATTCAATTAATGGTATTGAGGAATATCAAATATTTATATAAGGAAAGCGCCTTAACTACTGGAATAAGCTTTATCATGGATTTCCATAACAACACATATTATACTAAAAAAAATTCTCAATGAGTTAGTACAGGAGGGCGATTCTCGTTCTTTTAGCCTTAAGCTAAATGATAGCATTCGTCAACGACTGCTATCGTTTGTGAAAGCTAGCAGTCCGTCGCTTGTAACATCTTTTCTTAACTATTAAGCGATTCTCGTTCTTCTGATAGCCTTACAAGTTCGATTTTGGAGAGACCTACTAAAAAATCCTAAAGAAGCGTGGTTAAGAGCATCTACGAAATTGTTAAGAGATTATTGAAAACACAAATTGGTGAAATATAATTAAGTGACGCAAGGTTTCTAACTAAAACTTAAAAAAACTATTACTTTATATTATAATTCATTTTAATAACTGCTTATTTCATCTATGAATGACATAAATAAGCCATTTATCGAAGATTCACGTTTTGTGAAAAGGTACTTACCTCGCTGGATAGTAATGACTTTGTTACAGATTCACCACTTCTAAAGTGACGTTTGCTGTCGATTCTAATGCCGCTAACTGTCACCCAATTAACTTGACAAAATTGTTTAAAATGAGGTAAGCAAATGTTGAAAAAGTGAGACAGTTATTGTATTATTATCCTTCTTCTACATCATTGTTTTTAAAACCTAAGAATAGTGTGTAACTTATTGTTATTTATGTAGAAATCCTCAATGGTATATGTAGTTTATTGTAAATTAAATCACTTTTATCTGGCTTTCGACATGTTACGTACTTTACAAACATCGCAATTATGTTAAGTATTCAATTCATTTAATAGCATCATTGTGCCACAAACAAGTCACTAATCATGTTTACAGTCAATATTTACGATAATATTAAGTTTTCTCTTGTTAAAACTACGCAAATATTGCTAATTGTCAAAACGTCACACTTAAATGAAGCAAATTCTCCGCGAATGCTAGCGTTCGGCTGGCGAAAGACAGGTCGAGGCATGGTCGAGGGGTACCCTTCGCGGAAGGCTATAAGTTTTGGCGCGCAATCGAAAATCTAAGGATTCCATCTGTCATCGAGAGAACCGGAATCGCTTCATACGAATAATCCGAGAAAAATCGTTAATTTGAATGAAAGGACGATTTTAGTGTCGTTAAGTAGAACGAGAATCGCCCTCCTGGACCTAGCAAGTGTTTTAACACCCTTTTGTCAAAACTTCTGTCTTACACGGAGAAAAACTAGTAGGGCTTTTTTTTATCAAGATACTATTACATTTTTGAGTGCATGACCATTTCCTAGTAAAATATTGGTAATTCAGATTACATATAAGCACGTGTTCACGCCATTGACCTTGTCCGAATAAATATAATGGTCGAGATTAATAGAAGAAAATTAAAGAGAAAGATTAAAGAGAAAAATATTATTATTTTTAAGATCACGTGTTCCGACATAACATATTCGAGCTTTACTGATAGTTTGTTATGAATTTTGTCAATTCTTTCATTATAGGCCTCCGGTCCCGTTTTTAACAGGAAAATGAACTTTTTTGTCCACATGTTTAATAAATTAATAATATTTCAGATCAGTAAGTTTTCTTCCGTGTATAAAACAAATAAAACATGTGGAGCATATTATTTCTGTCTTAAATATTTTGGCAGATAAATGTAAATTTCAGAGCATCAAAACTCATAATAGAAATAGCATTGCGATTTTAAAGTAATTGCGTTTGATCTAAATTTTACTTTTTTTTTGGAATAAAATTTTTGGTACCTACTTCAGATAAACAGATTTCTTCAGTACGAGAAAGGTTTTTCGAAATAAAATTCCATGTTAAAAACCATTTATTGTACAAGTACCCTAATTCTCACACTCATCAATTCAGACTCTTTAAAGAATACTTTTAATTCCTACTAATAATGGTCTGATGGTGAATTTGAAACCAATTCAAATGATCAATGGCATAATGATATTAATAACTTAGGGTTTCCCTATTGGCAGTGGTTTCATAAAGCCTAATGCCCGCCGAGCCGACCAATTGGGGTTAATTTCACTGCGTAGTTTTGATTTTGGTAAAATATTAAGCTCCCTAATTTATTCGCATTCTAAAATGATCAAAGTGCAGCTTCAAGGGATGGAAAACCAGCTCAATATTTTCGTTGGATTCAATTATTTTTTTCCTTCATGGCTTATTTCATATTTGTGAATGCTGTGACGAGGGTTTTTTTGACTAACGAACATGGGTCTTTTTGAGGAGACCTTAACCGTACATAATTATACCGAATAGATAAAACGATATTTGAAAAAATTGAAATTCTTTCATAACAGTGGATCAGTTTATTTGGCCAGTCTTTTTTTTATAAAAATTGACCAAACCAGTTATCTTTCAAATCGGCAAAGATCATACATCTACGATTGAGTGTCACGCTTGTATTAACTAAAGGATTTAGCGTGAAAAGGGCTATTAAAGGCACACTCACCTTTCCATAGAATGATTTTCTTTACGCTCGTTGATATTTTCTTAACCCAACTTAATTTATTATAATGACAGTAAAGTTGTCCATGAAGTTAACTAATTCTGTACATTCTGCATACTTGCAAGACCTCTCATTGTTTTCGTAACCGTCAAAAATATAATGTTACATAAATATATTGTTTCGTGCCCCTGGCGCATTCAGTAAGTACTCATTAGTTCGAATAGAATGGAGCTACACACAGAGGAATAATCAACTAAATGGTTTAATATTGTATGGACATTTTAGAATACAACATATGACCAGAATAGGTTTTAGAGACTTGTTTGGCTTTATTAAAATGTATGTTCAAACAGATCCATGGACAATTTTGTGACAAAATTCGGGTAGGAATAATGTAACGCAATTATTTGGTAATACATGAGTAGTGTTGGTTTCTCGGTATAAGAAATAGTTGTACGTTTTTGATAGTAATTTACATTTTTTAATCAATTTATTAAGGGAATTAAAATAAAAAAAACGACCATGTGGATCTGCTAGGATTCCTATATCATTTTCTTATTGAAACTGACAGTTTGTCATTGTGCCTACATATTTTTAATGTACACAAATCATGCGTTGGTGATATGCATCTTGTTTATCTTATGTAAATAGGTATGTAAGAAAAATTTACACTCTACACGTCAAAACACTTAAAAAAACCGCTACATAATGTATTAAATTCACAATTATATTATTGCAAGAATTTAAAACGGTTTGGTTAATTAAGGTTATACAGTATAAGTTAAATATCTTGAAAACCCTTCCATTTAATTTTTTTAAAGAAAGACATTCCCTTATTACGAATAATCTGACAATATTTGAAAATCTCCTACTACCACCACAGTAAACGGAAAATGTTGCTTGTGTTGTGATGGATGATTTAGCCAGCCGAGGAATTGAACATATCAGCCACTGACCGGTCGATTTAAATTAATAAAAAAAATAAGTGTCTATATTTACCATTAATTTCCAAAATGTACCAGTTTTCAAAGTTTTTGAGTCACACATAATAAAATGCCAACATTTTAGTTTAATGTCTAATTCAATGTAACTGTACCTCATTTATGACCAGCGTGGTACATATTGGACAAAAAATCGATTGATATACTATTTAATTTAAATGTATCGAATTGAAATCTGATTTTTGCGTATGAAAATGGACACTAAAAATGAAGAATTAAAACATATTTTCAATAACACTTATAAATCTATAATCTGTTTCCAAAAACGAATGTAGAAACTCGAGTGTGCGCTTTAAGCTACGTAAAATAATAATGCATAATCCTTCAGTAGGATTGCTGCAATTATTAGTGCCCCTCAGTACTGTACTAGTATTTATAGGCGGGGTAGTACTGGGCAGGATTATCCCCACAGCCCGAGCCCCGACTGCCGCTGCCATTGCCCAGTACCCAATGTGCGGAGCTCGGCCGAAATATTCGTTTATTGGCCAAACGAATTGACTGCTGCATTACAGATTTACATGAACATTTCAGTTAAAGATGGATTATTGTGTGAACGCATTACCTGGTGAGCTGACCGTTGGAGCCCTGGTTGAAAATTCTGAATACTGTACTGATTTAACGTTTTTTTTTAAATCAAAACCGAAAATTAAATGTACTTTTTTTCTTTAAACAATCAAACACCAGTTCATTTTATATAGCTACATGGATCTTTGAAATGTTACATCGTTTATTCCATTTTTTCTCAATTATTCAATGAACAAAAAAAATCGTAACTTTGATATGGATTCATGAATATGTTGGCAATTTGGCATCGTGAATAATGATGTTGCGGATTTCTTGGCAAGACAAGTAGCGCCCAACTCTATTGTTACCCTCATAAACCAAACTCCTCTATCCAACATTTTTTCCAACTCCAAAGATAGATGCCGCAATGTTTGGACAGAGTGTTGGCACATTGCTAGTCAATCCAAGGGATCCTGCAATGACTCAAAACTATACCGTCAAAGCGTATCAACAATTCTCTCATATTTTCAAAAAAGTATTTTCTTTACTAATTCGAACGAAAATTGAACATTGTTCCGTTCCCTCTCGCCTTTTTAAAATTCATGTGCTTCTCTTTGTACTTTCTATGGTCTAGATTTAGAAGTGGGAACTACGTATTTCATAGATCACATATTTATTGGTTGTCCCTCTCTAAACAGTTATCCTCTCTTCAATCATGCCTTTTCTAAAATTGCCTCCCCTCTCTCCATAATTTGAAATGATGGCCTAGAACAAGGGTGAAAACCAGAAATTAAAAAAAAACTTTATATAATATTTTTTTCTAGAACCATGAAACGCATAAAAAATAGGTGCCATACATTTCTCTGAGATATGCTATTTTCTGAATGGGTAGTGAAATAATCATCCCCTGATACTTAGATTTCCCACCCCGCACTTTTATTGTTAATGTTTAAGATAACACTTACCATCAAAGTGAATACTTGCGACCATCCCTCCTTCGTCCATCACGCCCTTAGCCCAAATAATCATACCTGTCATAGTTTCTAAATGAGAATTCATTTCCGATTCGTTTATGAGTTATGCTCACTTGCACAAGTCACCCCATAAACCTGAATAGTATGTAATAAGGGATGAAGAAATAGCAAACTTTGGTGTATCATTACACGAATGCCTACATTTTGACACCAATCCTTGAGATATGACATTTCAATTAAAACCTTGTGGTGAGGGATGATTTCACCTGATATGTGATTAACACCCTTACTTAAATGAAAAGTAAGTTTTTTGATTCAGCTTGCCTAATCTAAACTTAGGTAGAAATTTATTTTCTGAAATAGTATAAACTATTGAACACTAAGATCTGGCGTCGTAGTTGTTTTATTTAAATACATTAAATTATTTGAAATAACTTATTGATTAAAACCTAAAATTGTAATATTTAATTTTTTGCTCAATAAGTTATTCCAATGAATAAATATTCATCCTAGCCTTGCAGAAAAGTCAATAGATGTCGCACATTAAAATAAGATTCTTCTTTCCAAGACACCGTCTAGATTGCATTTAATTCGAGTTGTATCCTGCGATCATACATAAAGATAGCAGTCAATAATAAAACAAATGTGCAGTGAGAAAATGAAGATAATATTTGTAGTTTTTATTTGAAGTATGATACAGTTAAATATGACCGAAGGAGATAGGGTCCCATTAGCTCAGTTGGTAGAGCTGCGCCCCGGCAAGGCGAGGGTCCTGGGTTCAAGTCCTAATCTTTATCTCATTTTCCTGATGAACATTTTCGTTCAAGAATCGCTAGTATTTTCATAAATAATTAAATATTATTTATCATTAGACAGAGCATGCCTAGTCCTGTGGATTAATTCGGTTCCCATTTCAGTTTTGAACTCCATTCAAGTGCCAACCGAGCGTCCTACCCTCAACCCAAAACAGTCACAAAACCTTCTTAAGTGCATTATATTTTATATATACATTTTTTAAATGAGCAAATTATCATATTCAATCAAACATCATCCAGAGGGGTTGGATTGAGTACCGATAATATTGTATCAGATGTGGGGTGGAAGAGAAATGTATCATGGTTAAACGGGGATGATGATGGAGATTGGAGGCGGGGGATGGTGGGGGGTAGCCTTTGAATGATATCCGTCTAAAGTTTAAAGAGAAGGGGCGTCAGACTGATTTCTTTATCTCCATCAATATTTCCTTGTTATTTGAAACATTCGGAGGCTTGCTAATGTAAACCAATAGATTGGAGAGTAGGCAAATAAAATATTTCTGCAATTTATGAAATTATTTCTTATGCTCTATCATACTGTATGCTCTGTAAACTTATAGTAACACGATTTGAAAGAAAAGCGCCCGTTAGTCTATAATCGTAAACCACTAGAAATTAACTAGTATTTCACAATTTGTGAGGCTGGTATGGGTACCGCCGCCTGGGACCATTTATTAAATAACAAAACTCTCTGCCTTAGGTCACCCTAACTGGTTTTTTTAACGTTTGATGACTTAGCATTGGTGCTCGGGTTCATGGGGAGAGGTTTGCTTAGGTCTTGGTGGCGGATGCGTTTGCTCCCATACTGTGAAGTGAGCCGGATCGGGAGACACTGGTTGAGGGAGACCCTTTGATTTCTCCAGCCGGACTCTATTGACCCATTGCCTTTCACTGCAGTGGGAGAAATGTATTCATTCGTTCGTCACTCCTGGACACACTGACCTACAATTTCCTACCCACCACTCATTCTGTGTCCTTCTTTAATAGGTACTGTGTTTCTTTCCTTTTACAACATTTATTTCTTCCTAGAGAGATGCATGGTGATAAACGTTCGGGGAACCTCAATGTCTTCTGTGTAGAGATTTAAAAAAATGAATGTATTTAATATTAAATTGTGGAATGAACTTTATATAGGCAACAAACATAAATACTGGAATGCTTTAGAACTCAGAACTCATTCGGAAAGAAAGACATTAACGGTTGAATATTTCCAAGAAAAAAAATCATATCAGTTTTTGCAATGTCATTCATTGTTGATATTGCTGAAAGACTTCAATAAAGCTTTGCACGGCTGCTTCTATTTCATTTATTGGATCAGGACTGAGCCGAATGGAGATATTGGCAATAAACAAGCGGAAACACGCATTGCCACATCTCTGCTCCGGAACGATGGATGCTGTGGTAGGTACTGTATCACTGTACCCATGGTGGAACCAACCAGACATTACTTCCTTATCTTCCACATTAAGATAAACCGACGAAGGCGTTTGGCAATCGAAAGAAATACTGCAATGAGAGGAATGTTATGTTATGACGAATCGGGAGATATATCGGGACTATGCTTGCGGAGATGATAGAATCTGACATTAAATTACGATTACCGGGGTTCGACACCGAGTTAATAAGGTATCAAGAAAACTGTTTTACATCAAATTTCCGGATCATCAAGTTAGCATTCAAAATCAGGTGTTAAATTATTCAATTAGGTTAGGTACTATCGTACGAAGTGGCATAGCTATACGAGCTTAAATCCGGGCCAAAGAATTCGGGTTCAAATCCTGATAATACATAAATTCACTTCGTTCTCGGAAAATACATTTGATCCAATGCTGTGGTTATACCTACTATCAAGTTTACTCCAAAATGCGCAAAGCGAATGGAAGATGCCTTGTCAAGAATTCATTTGATATTTTAAATCAGGCATTCAATAATAATTCTACTCACGTGATATTCAACTAAAATAATAACAGCGGAATATGTAGTTAGAACACTATCTACCAATAGGCATACCTTGTCAGTATATCCCTGATTCTTCCTAAGCATAATTCCACTTTGTCATCGTGTATGTGTAAGTAGGCGCTGTAATTACCTGGGAGCATAATACGCGTATTAGTGTGTAAAGAAGTGTCACAGATTTGCCCACATTTTCTGCCACAGAGGCGCCTCCTGTAAGAATGGATTTGGCATTAAATAAACCCAACCATGGCCCAATAATTAAAAAAATACATTAATTAGTTTCAAAATTTCACTTCAGAATTCATTTTCTCTCTCAGTAGATTTCAACATTAATTTTTCTTCGACTTTTAAAATGTCTGTTTCAAAGATTCATAGCTCTTAATAAAAATAACGTACTGTCTTACGTGTTGACTTAAAAACTGTAGCCAAAAACAACTGTTCAAATTTCACGACGCTTAACATTATTAAAATGAAACATTTTCTTAATTTTGTTGATAGAAAAATAGAAACACGAGAGTTTCAGATAAAAAACCTACACACGGCAAGACCTCTAACTAACTGGACCTCACCGTTCTAAAGATTTTGCTGATCCATAAAACTAGAGAAAACCAATATCAAAAATACCAATCTCGTTTGTTTGTGCGTCCCACGTACTTAGGTTCAAGGACCTCAAATTTAAGTGCCATTTTAAAAATTGATACTCGTTGTGTGTGATGAATTGGGATAAGCAATAAAGTAGGTAGGTAGGTACCTATAATATTTTCACAGAAAAATATTTAAGTGTCACTTTCAAAATTGTAACTGATTTGTCCTCGTTCTTATTTACTACCAGTTTCAAGCCTTTTCCTTGTTATAATATTTCAGTAAAATTAATTTGCTTATTAATCCGATCATTAAAGCATTTAAAACTCTTTTAGCAGCTTACAATATCTACACTAGTTGTTCTGTAAACAGACGACCTTTCTTCCTTACAATTTCTACACTAGTAGTTCTGTAAACAGACGACCTTTTTTCCTTACAATATCTACACTAGTAGTTTTGTAAACAGACGACCTTTCTTCGTTACAATATCTACACTAGTAGTTCTGTAAACAGACGACCTTTCTTCCTTACAATATCTACACTAGTAGTTTTGTAAACAGACGACCTTTCTTCGTTACAATATCTACACTAGTAGTTCTGTAAACAGACGACCTTTCTTCCTTACAATATCTACACTAGTAGTTCTGTAAACAGACGACCTTTTTTTCCTTACAATATCTACACTAGTAGTTCTGTAAACAGACGACCTTTCTTCCTTACAATATCTACACTAGTAGTTCTGTAAACAGACGACCTTTCTTCCTTACAATATCTACACTAGTGGTTCTGTCAACAGTAAACCTTTTTTCCTTACAATATCTAGACTAATAGTTCTGTCAACTGTGGACCTTTTTTTTCTTCAAATATCTAGACTAATAGGTCTATCAACAGAAGACCTTTTTTCCTTACAATATCTAGACTAATATTTCTGTCAACAGTAGACCTTTCTTCCTTAAAAGTATGTTTCGAATTTTCTCTTATTTAATGTACAAAAATTTCCTCTGAAATCAAGAGGTTTGAAAGTAAGTATTTAAATACCTACCAATTTAATTTTAATATACATAAATGTTACTTTTTTATTTCTAATAAGGAAACATCACCATCTCATTTACTAAGTTTCTTCGGGCATGTGGGTACCATAACACTGATAAAATGCGAATAAGAAAATCCAAATAAACACGACGATTTCACATTTGAAAAAATAAGCTTTACTGAACCGTTAAAACGGCCCCCATCTTGAAACAAAAACGGATGTACGAAAAAAAATTACATACAGACGAAATGCAAAACGGTCGATAAAAAACAGGACACTCTTGAATTTAAAATTATTTCAGTTATATATATATTTTTCAGTTATTCGCGTGAAAGTCTCATATATGCCAGTTCGTCCCCTCGCCCCGCGCCGCGCCGGCTTGCTTGTCGATGCTAATCCTGTTAGGTTAAGAAGGTTTCTGCATATTACGGAGCTTTGCGCCGTCTTAAGGATTAAAACAGTACCTACGCAGACATAACCAATCCCCCCCACCCCCCATCACCCTACACCTCCGCCTCCCACGCACGTGAGGAAATACATACACACACACACACAATACATTTTACACATTCATGCATATATTTGCTTCTTGTAATCAAAAAACAAGAACAACCCCGTTATATTTACATTCCTTCGTTTATTGTGTAAACATGAAAATGTCAGGGTTACAACAGCTGATAGATGATTTTTCTATTTCCTATTTTTTATTTACGCTTTTAGTAGTTAAGTTATAATTATAATAATATTTGGCTAATTTATATAGCGCCGTTTTCGTAAAAAAATACTTCAAGGGCGCTGCACTAACATATTTACTAAATAATAAATACTAAAACTACTGACTTACATCTAAGACTTACGACTAACGCCTATAACTACTGTGTATGTAAGAAGGAAGTTCTATAATATTAGGATGTTTCATAATTAATTTTAGAATACGGGTGCAAAATGTGCTCAATGGGTTAGCTGGATTTATAGAAAAGTATACGTATGTATCATAAATGAATGAAGTGAATTAATAAAATTAATCGTCGATCTTTACCGCATTTACTCGTACGTGACTCATCTGCCAACAATTATACCGGTTGACGTCTCCCATTGATGTTTTCCATTGGTAGGCAAGTCAATAGCATTTTAGTGCAAGTATCAAAGACAATTATTTTAGAGTTAACCCCAAAAGCCTCTGACTTTTTGCAATTAGGAGAATTCTCAAAATACAGATTCAGCGGAAAATATTTTCGCATAACATTTTATTCCAGATAAATCCGCTTTTTCTGAACGTATTTCAAAATAAAAATACCGTTATTAAAAGCAAATGGAAGACTCCTTTAGATTTTACTTGTATAGCAAAACTACTGGGTTGGTGTGATACCTAAGAATGACAAATAAATTTTGGTAATTTTTATGATTTTCGATAAAAGTAATGGACACGAAGACCTCTTATTCTTAGTCATAAAACTGTAGATTTGGCAAGAAAACAAAGCCACGCCGCCCGCCACAGACATACACATGGAAGATATTTTTTTTGTGAAACATGATAAAAAATATTCCCGGAGTGCAGAAGATGCGCGGATAACGTAGACAGTAACTAGCTCAAAGGCGACCTATCACCTCTTCATCCGATTTGTCAAAAGCATTGGGAATCGGATATCTTCGAGCAGGTAATACGAACATGATTTTGTATTACTCTTTCATAGATGTATAGAAGCGTACGAATTCTTCACTAATCTACTTACGAATAAGGTCGAATTGTTACGGATGTTTTTCTTTCAGTAATACTAAAATTCAATCGTTGTACAGCTTCTTATATTATGTGTTTTTAGGCATGAGTTTTATGGTACCTGCGTCTTTTAAAAAAGTATATTTGAATTCCTCACAAGAGTCCCTACTGCTTCTAACTGTCAGGAGCCGGTGATACTGTGGAATCTCCAATTGGGGTACATTGTGGGCTGAAAATAGTGTAGGGGAAAGAGATGGTGAAAAGGAAAGAAGAAAACATTATTTTGAGTAGTAAAGTCGTGAAAACATACTGATCAAAAGAAAGTTATTTGCCCGAGCCGGGATTTGAATGCTACTCTAGATCCTTACCCCTCGACCACGGAGGCCATAAGTATAAGAATAAGTTTAAAATAACATTATTTTTAAATCCAATTGAAAGACAGTAGTTACAACGATCATTAATCGTAGTTATTTTGTATAGATTAAAGAGTTTATCGTGTTGTAAACTAGAATTAGTTGTTTTGAAGTGAAGATATCGTAAACTAGAATCTAAATCTCAGAGCACCTGCCGGATAATACAGTAAATATTCCTTAATCCCCGACACAGTATATTCCCAACCGGAAGGCTGTGGAGTGTAGAGTAAGGCTAAAGGCTGTATTGACCGTGGAAGGCTTCCCCGCAAGACGCCGGACTTCCGGCGTCCATCCTTCCGGTAATCCCCGTCTAATCCACCCCCACAAACTAGCCCTCACTATTTACATTCGTTAAGGGTGGTTTATGTAAATATTAAATCCTTGGGGCATTTCACCAAGATATAACGGACCAGTTGAATCGTTTGATTAAGGAGTATAATTAATTCGTACATAATTTATATGCAGAGACCAACCTGTGGTAAGCTCTTCTCCTTAAGGCAAAATTAAACAAAAGTTTTTTTTCCTAAATCTCTAAAAAAAATGGGATAGGAACAATGGTCAATAATTTAATTTTAATTCGTTTCGATTGCAATGTTTTTACATGATGTTGTTATAAAGCATAATATAAGTATAATTTTTTTTTTCAGTCACTAGGGTTTACTGTTCTGAGGCGGACTGTATTTTTATTTTTTTTATATTTTTGTATTTAGTTCACAGTTGTTTTTAAATCATCTTCACTATGTTTGTATATTTATTATTAGTTTGTTCTCTCAGTTATATATGTACCTTTGTTTTACACACTAAAATTACAAACGCTGTAAAGAAAGCTTTATGCACAAATAACTAGTGTAATAATTGTAAAATATTGGTTTTACTACGCAACTAAGGTTTGTGTGTTTCTGATTATGATCTTAGTGGCATTATTTATCTCTTTGGAGGGTTAGTGATATTCGCAGGCAACACATAGTCCTAAGCAACCACGGCTGGGGGGTAATTAATTTTTTTAATAAATATTTATAATACATTAACTGGTGACTTCAGCTAGAACAAGGAGCACTAGCTTATCATGAAAGTTTTATTTTAATCTGACTATGCGTTATAGTGATTTATTTTTGTGGTATTATGCCATTTTGCGCTACCTCCTTCTTAAGCCAACGTTTCTGACAGCATTACAGTAACTATTATCAGGGCAGATGTAATATGTGGTACCGCAAAACGTCATTACCATAATACTTTTGACCGTGAAAATCTCAAAATATATCTTACGTATTTTATTACTGATATCTTTGCGTATTTTATTACTCATAATAATTAATATTAATTTGTTTTGCTGCTTATTAAATAGAAAATATTAAATTTAAATATTCAAAAATTGATTTGTTAGATAGAAAAATAGAAAAGAGAAAGAAAAAAGTTTTACAGTTAAAAAAACATAGACAAAATAAGATCTGTTCGGAAATGCACGAGCTCCAATAATAAATGGCTAGAAGGTTGATTTCGAAAGCCTAATCATTTTGAAAATATCTTTGTATATAATTTTGGTTTCGGTTTGAGCGAGTTTTATGTAATTTAGTTCACCTATTGGTCCAGTCGTTGCTGAGATGGGTGACTAATTATTTATCATACAATCAAACATCTCAATCTCAGCAGGCCTATCCCGACTGTCTTATTATTTTTGTAATCCCCTCCCACCGGCTGGTATTGTCCATCTCCCCACCCCGACCACCCCTACCACCCAGACCACTAGGGAGACAGGAGAATAGGAATGGGGGGAGGTGGTGGTCAACTGAGTTAGGCCTAACGGGATAAGGGACAATAGTGTAGGATTCGAATTCTAGCTAAATACAGGAAAGACCGAATTAAGGACTGGGAATTATTTTAATTATTTGTTTTATGAAAGATGTTTGTTGATTTAGTAGATAACTATCACGGGAAACTTTACTTCTAAATTAGAAAAAAAATTGTTATAAAATATTATATTAAAGGTACACTTCATCACTTTTCTTAATTCTACATTGAACCGGAGTTACAGACACATGACTGAAATTATTATTATTCATTATAACCACACAACCATGAAAAATCATAGAATCTGAATTCTTGACAAATCAGTTCCAATTTCGAAAATGGCAATTTAAGACTATTATAGTTAGTTACTTTATAGCATTTCAGAATTATCAAAAAAATACTTCTAATTTCGAAAATGAACCAATTCAAAGCTTTAGAGTTCAATGTACTGGAGCTACAGACGGACCGAGTCACAACTGAAATTAGTATTTTTATGATAAATTAGTGTGATCTACGTGTATTTAATTCTATTTAAACCTAGTCACAAAACAAAGCCAAAAAACAATAAACTTACAGTTGTTCATTTTCTGGATGGTAGATTCTTGCCAAAAAGTTAACTGAAAATATCCTCTGCTCTACTATGATCAAAATGTATTTGACAATATCTCCTACGATTTTTTAAATGATGTTTACGTGGCCTTTAAAAACATTACTTATAAAAAACTAGCCGCATTTAATTGACAGGAAACTTTTTTGTTTATTTGTGACATTTAGATTCATCTAAAATTTTAAAATCATAAGCAATTATTGGCCTGTATTTGCGTCCCCCTGTTTAAAATCTCTGTCCAAAAAATTAGGATTCGGACTTCGGTGTTTGGGACGAGTCGTCTGGCTACACAGTTCTGTCTGGGAGAATTAAGGTTCTATCTGCCTGCCACCCCCCCCCCCCCCTCGTACCTCCCTGACCCACTCACAACCCCATCTAGACACCCTTAATACAGCCTGCAACCAACCCGCTGCCCTTACTGACCAAAGACAGCCAACTTAATCCCTTCCTTTGGCAAGGAAGCGTTATGGATGCCGACAATATTCATGGAATATTGCGATGGTGTTTGAATTGTATCAAACAGGAATGGCAATAGTATTTACACGTAATTTACGTACACATTAGATTAAAAATTTAATAGTTTGTCATCTAATAAACCTCCGCTTTTATTAAATATCGCCAAAAGTTATAAAATGTCTTAAATTACATTAAAAATAATAGAATAATAAATTCAACAAACTAAATCTCTTAGTAACATCGTGTGTGCTGTAATATAGTCAGGAAGATGAAAATGAACAGAAGATCAAATCAAAATCACAAAAGAATCTATTATAACA
Source organism: Hesperophylax magnus (assembly GCA_026573805.1). NCBI lineage: Eukaryota > Metazoa > Arthropoda > Insecta > Trichoptera > Limnephilidae > Hesperophylax > Hesperophylax magnus. The sequence continues at coordinate 14,768,272 of JAIUSX010000049.1, forward strand.
TCCAGTAGACGATATCTCCGACTTAATAGCTCGCAACACACATGCGCGTTGGCGGAATTAAAAGTACTATCAAACACGGCTACCATCTTGGCAGGATTGACCGGACACGTATAATACAAACAAATTTACAGACAGATGAAATGCAAAGAGGTCGAGCAAAACAGAACTTCGCTACACTTGGTTATTCAACCAATTTCAATGATTTTTTTGTACATCGGGCAGGCTCTGTAGTAATAGTTTAATTATTCATTTTTAAATTTATGATTTCTTCATAATTTTAATTGTAGAGATTGGCGAACCATAAACATTATGGATGAAAAGGTGAGTTGTTTTCATAATTATATAATAGAACAATATTGGAACTCAGTGATCTTTACATTTTTTGTGAATAATTTAATTTCCTTATAATATTTTTTATTTTTTCAAAGAAAATCCGTTTTTTCACTCAATATGTTTTTCAACAAAACCGTACAAGTGTGTTATTACAGCGCATTAACGAAATCTAGCATAAGTGAAAACAGTCTAGAATTAAGCCACGGAAATTTGTAATCTGTTCATAATACCATCATTATTTTACTGTTTTAAATCCACCGACAATGGAAAGGTAGGAACCGGTCACAATAATAATTCTGGCGGGATGTTTTATTGTGCGAAACAAATCCCGCATAGGATAGGTAGCTACTTTGGTATGGGAGAATGATGGCTAATACTCACTTAGCCCCCGTAATCCAGGCATTTTCCAGTGGCGCCCTAATTTGCGCTTCATGTCTGGTGAATGGGGCCATCCGTTTGTGGACTTTTTGTGTCTGCAGTGAAGTGAACACTAGACTTTCTCAAGGGGCCGAAATAATTCTACGGGGAGCAAATCAGCGCATTGGGGGGAGGAAGCAAATTGAGCATCGGAAATAGCCGATTGCAACTAGGAAACGGATGTGGTGTATGCGTTGGAATTAAAAATCCAGATTAGATACCTAAATTTAAATTTAAAAATTAAAAAAAAACTAGTGGTAGTGAAAATATTTCAAAGCTCCAGCTGCAGTTTCAGGAATTCAAGGTTGAAATCAGTTTTTGCATCTTTCGCGAAATTGTCCATGAAAACGAACATTTAAATAAAAAATCGACATTCTATAAATTAACATTCGGGGAAAAATAATTAGGAATCGATCGCCACTTAAATATCACGAATGGAAAAATTGACACGTACGCAAATTTTTTTTTTATAATGTCATAAATTATTAAAAATGTTTATATTTTGAATTTATGTGTAGAAATATGAAAAGAATATTTCTACCGAACATAAAACGGTTAATAATAGCTGCAGGATCGCAAAAACGCCTAAACAATTCTTTTGATCCTGCAATGGATCAGGATATGTCATCACTTGAGACTTCACAGGAGATCCACCTGTCCCCCTCCTCCCAGAGGCGGCTGAAGAACAGGTACGCCTGGTGACGGTTCTTTGTGCTGTGGCATTACCGGAGGGATTCCGCTAATCCTGAATGAGGGGCAGATTAAAAACGTTCAAGATATCCACCACCATTGCCGCGTTTTCGCGTGCGCCACTGGCGGATTTTAACATATGAAAACGAAAGCTTCACTCAATTTTGGAAACAATAAAACTATGCCAAAATAAAGTTTCTCCATTTTACAAAATATTGGATAAATTTCACAATATGTGTAGGTACATATTACTTACTCCTAGTCCTGGCATATTTAATTTGCACTGGATTAAAAATACATATATTTTAACAAGTTGTTGAAAATGCAAAATGCGATCAATACTCTAAATTTTACTTTGATTAATTATTTTATATTTGTTAACATTTTTTATATTTTTAAGACAGAACAACAAATATGCCAACAATGTCATTATATAAACTCATGTTTCTTATACTATAAGTATCATGTTTAAATGATGAAAGGCGTTAATTGTATATGAATAAATAAATAATCATTACCCTAATTCTGTGTATGGAAAATGGGAGTACACAATTGTGATTCCGTGTTGGAGTTATCTCAATAATACGGTAGGATTCTGCCTTGATGTTGGTTTGCGAGGTATATGGAAAGAAATGAAGTATTTATTGAAATTAAATATTTTACGTTTTGATAATATCCAGAAATTTAGTTGACACAATAGATAATCATTATTGACATATTTTTTCTAGCCCGCTTATGGGTTAATAAAGGGAAGTCAATTCTAATAATGTCAGCTATTTCCTTTTGACCCAAACGCAAAGAATATAATATTCCAAAATTAGGTCGCTTAATTTTACTTTAACGAGCAAAATTTTGAGAAATACCGATGATGAAGAGTACGCAAAAGTTTGGTCACGAACCAAGATACCTTCTGCTGCAGGGATAAATGTTTGTATGATATTAATGTATGATTTATTCACGATCACAATGGAATCACTTGAACAATAAGCTCTGGATCTTCATTAAATTAAGAGAATAAATGAAGTAGGTACTAAAGAATCATAAATATACACGCACAATGATGGCGCCGAGAACATTCCTAAAGAAGAGGAATTATGAAAAGTCCATTGTTTTTCCCGCGTAATTATCCTTCAATTGTGTTCACATGGCGGGAACACACAAACTGCGCGCTGTCTCTCGAGAATTTAAACCTGAGCTGCAGGAATCGGCAACTGTTGTTTTCGAGTGGTATTATAAAGGCCCCGTAGTAAGCGTTCAAAGATTGTTTGGAAGGTAGATATGTAAATACGAATGTTAGAGGGAGCGCGCTAATATATTAAAAAAACGATAACAAGCGAATTTGTTATGCCAAACATTTCGGCATTACAAATATATAGATATTATCTTCAAAAATAAGAATATATTTTTAGAACTTAAAAACTTGAGTCAAAGATAAACTAGTTATAAATCGGTAGAAATTTGGAATGCGGAGGCTTAAATTCCCTGAACAAATGTGCGTTTTTCAATAGGGTTAAGTTTTCAATATAAACATGGCAGTTACAGCCCTGTTTCGACTGATTTTTAAACTAAAAACTGTGTATCTTTAACTGTATTCTTCTTTAATAATATTTTATAGATCCATTGGTTACGATTGAATTTACGTTCTGAGCCGAAAAAAGTTGCGTTGTGATAAAAATAATAAAATTTATTACGAATCAATACTTTTCCTACGTTTTATTATTTAATACAATTTTTTTGAATTTATTAATTGATGTATTATTTTTGGTTTTCGGAAAAATATTATAATATTTCATCCCTTTGTAGAATAAACTGTTTTGCGTATTTGCTTTTTCCTTTTTTGGTAGACTGATTTTGTCTGTATATTATTTCATCCTTTTCAACAATAGGCAGCTAATCGCTGGTTGTTCCCCCCTGCCGAACGCGATCATATTATTATTATTTATTCTGCCGGTGATTTGTTTGGGGCAAAAACTCCAAAGTGCCTATTGACAAGTCCTTTGTTGTTGAAGTTAATCCTCATTATTTCGGGCGGGAGAAAATTCCGATAGAAAATCCTCCTTGATGTTCTCTCGCGCTGAGTGGTTAGGGAATAATATAAGATATCCCCCATTTTAAGAACCTTTCAAAATCTGACATCCATTTTCTCGAGAAATTAGCACGAGAACATTTTTTCATTGGTAATATCTCACACGTGTTCTGTACTTGACTTACACTGGTACTTGTATATATATGTAGCTAGATTCCAGGTACAAGTGAGGGGGGAATATTATTTCTTGTTCAAGTCTTTGTAAGTATTTAGAATTAACATCTCTAATTACAAATAAAAAGGACTTATTTCATGTTCTTTGATTAGTTTTGATGAAACGCGTTCGTAACATAAGTAAGCTTCATTAAGTAGTTAGTTATATGTTGCTTAAAAATTATGTGTATCTTTGCTCGTCTCAAACTCAAAATTAAGTAGCATTCTTAGAAGAAGGACTTCAAAAAGGAATTATACCTAATTCGCACACATCAGGGTGGAAGATATCTCTGACGCTTGACTCATCTCTAACCGTGTTTTATGGCCATTTTGAACGATCAGATTCTTTAATAATTTCCTTATGTTTTCTTCATTTCCTCTCGCTTTGTCAACTTCTTTCCAAAATACCCCAACACAGGTGAGCCATAGTCCCAAAATTTTCAATAACAATCACAAAATTAATAAACAAGTAGCGACTTAAAATATTTTAAATTCAAATAAGAAGAATTGCTTAAGAACGATTTTTCGATAATATGTATATTCTTGTGGTTTATGAGGAAGTGGCGGTATGGGTTGTTCTGGAAGAGCCGGATATAAGGGTGGTGAATAGGGATGGGAGTTGGGAGAAGGGGTTTAGGAGGTGGGAGAGCTTAGCGGATGACAGACCCGGTGTCACATCGCTGACAACCTCAGCGCTGATCCCTCACCCGACATTATTGTTAGGGAAGGCTCATTTTCGGGATGAACTCCTTCCGAGATACGGGGATATGCCAAATAACTGGAATACCTACTTTAAACCGGAGAAAAATTACGCATTTATTTTAATAACCTGGGTACCTTTTTTTTACTTTGTAGATAAATCACTTTAAAATTTTAATGAAAAAAATTATTTTCACTTTAACTTTTCCCTGGGGACTTTTTGAAAACAAGTTGATTATTAGTGACAAAATAATATAAAACCTAAAACATTTGGAGCCTCACTAATAAACGTGTTTTAAACTTTACACAACTGATTTGACAAACAACCCTGCCCTATGTTAAGGGTTGTTTATCAATCGTGAACATTTTTAAACACGTTTATAAGTATAAGGTGCAAACATTTTCACAATATTAAATATTCTGTTATTCCATGCTCATGTTTTCAATTTGAATTCACCAATTTATTATATTTACTTTTTGACGTTCAAACATCAAATTGATTTCTGACCAAAGCATAAGAAAATTATATTTTTTGTTGAAGTAGAGTTTAGTTGTGTACCATTTTTTTAATATGCAAAACATTACATCAGTGCATTTTGTTTTATTTATTAACCTAGATTTTGGGAACAACTCATTTAGTCTCACAGTATTCGTTGTGATCTAAGAAATATGATCTAAACGGTGTTAGAAAGAAAAAACACCATGCTTAATATTCAAATCACACAGGAGACTTTAAAATATTCACATCTATGAAAACAAAGGTACCGCGATTGCAATTTAAAATTTTTAATTAATTTATACATGAAATTGCTTTTGCGTTTTAAATTATTTTATAAGTAAGGTATTTTTGGCACCACGGTACCGAAAAAATCATTTAACTCGTCTGAACTGAAATGAAAATTGTGTTCATTCGATTGCGTAACTTCCTCGTCACATAATTAAGGCAACTTTCACAACATTGTTGTATTTACCTGTCCGCTACACGGCGCGGGCGTTGGCGTTAGGCGTTAAGGCGCGCTACTGACGGCTCACCTCTCACGGCTCACGGCTACGCGATCCGAATATAGGTTGATATCCGCGGCCACGAAACCGTAAGCACGAAAGCCGGAAACCCCAGAGCGCCCTCATCCCTCGCTAGGCTCCTTGAGTAGGTAAGCCAGAGAAATCCAGTTAGATATCCGAGCCGCCCGGCCCGCAGCGCGGTCAGCCCGCTAATCCCGGTGCGCATGCAAAGATCGCGTGCATTGCCCGACTCGTACCTGACTACTGCCTAATACCTGCGCTAGCTGCCCGTATAGCTGCCTATATAGCCGCTTATATAGCTGCCTAGTTATACAGTCACACGATCAGCTCACATGGATGAATTGATTTTAAACATATCCTTTTCCAATATTATTTTTGATACGGCGATAATCTGTAAAGATATGATTCCTTTGACATTGTACCCATGGTAAAGGTAGTGTAATGATCTTCAAAGGGGTTGGGGTGTTTGCATCATCGACTTCAACATTTCAATGACTTTGAACAATAAAGTAGATAACTTTAAAGTTTTCTTTTCTAAAATCACGATGAAGTCCGTTGCTCAAATCATGTTAAATTATTATTGAATCAATGTTTTTTTTTATGTAATTGTGTCCAACCATTGGTAATAGTCAAAATATCATATAATGATTGTGTGTTTTTTTGCTTTTCCAATTGTTTCAAAAATAGCGCATTCACTTAAGATCTTCGTTGGAACATTGTGTTCTACTTTTTTGCAAGTCTTCTGGCCTCAATCAGTGAACATAGATTTGCCTTCCTCAAATCGTTCAAGTTTTGAAGATTCTTGGCTCCTCTCAACCATCTGAAGCTAGCAGTCTTCGTGACTTTTTTTGGTGAACCCAGCTTCTCTTTCCAGATTTATCATATCAGATGACATTAGATATATATATATATATATTTTTTTTTTTTTATTAGGTACAATATTTTTTACAATTCAAGGTTTTCAGTAATGTAGGCCTCACTGGGTGGCTTGCCCGTGCTGAGGCCTTCATTTTATAATATAAAAAAACTACATAATACATTTAATGAGAAAAATTATACATTTAAAATTAAAAATACATAATAATATATTTAAAATTAAAAAAAAAATAGTACATTGAAAATAATCTTGTGTGTTTGTGAGTGATGTGTGTTTATATTGGTTTTGTGTGTTACGTGTAGGTTTTATTTTTATTTTATGCTATGAAATTTTGGTAATATTGTCTTTTTTGTTCTTTAATCCATTTTGTAATTTTGTGTGTGAATTTATTTTTATTTTCCTCAATTTTAATTTCAAGTTTTAAACTGTTGAAAGCTTTTATTGCGTGGTATTGGTAGTGTCTTTGTCCAAAGCTTGAATTTACTGTCGGAGTTTTTATGTTTTCTTTGTACGCTTGTCTAACTGGTCTGTTATTGTTATTTTGTGTATGTTGAAATTTATTTTTTTTTGTCAAAAATGTAGTTTAGTAGTGTTTTAACGTATAATTGGCGTATATCTAGTACGTCACAGCTGTTGAATATTTGGTCTGTATCAGTCAGTCTATGTTTTTTTAGTATTACCTTTAAGATCGTTTTCTGTGCGGTTTCTATGTAATTGATTGCCGAGTTTGTTGCTCCTCCCCAAGCAATAATATATCGCCCATACCCTCTATACTACTAATTGTTGGAATACCTACAGTGAACTGAAACGTTCTACTCACGCATTTTTTTTGTTTTGTATATGACCCACAAGTACAGATCAGTATACAAACTACAATTTCTTCGAAAAATCTTGATGTCGAATACTAAGAAAGAAGTATTTAGAAATCTTAAATCATACCCATCTCATTAGGTGTTCTTATTTTAGTGGCACCTGAAAAAGCATTTGCATCTCATTGAATAAACTGAGGATGACTGAACACGTACAGTGTATAGGTCACGTTGTCGACTGAGAACTGGAGGTAGCGCATTTAATATCTAGGAATATTTTATAATCCCCGCAGAATAGGAAATGCAAAAATATGCACAGAGAACTCTTACGGAAAGTTTCGCAATCCGTTCTTAACCATTCTTTCAGCCATTGCCGGCGGTGATCCCCGCTGCAAATAGCAAGAGGAGTTAAACATGTTAAACAGTTGTTAGAAACATACACGTTCAGCCCTACAGGAGCGGTTCAGCACAACATTATGTTAAAAATAAATTTCCCACCATGGCAAATGTACTTACTGAGGTTTTTTTCACGGCAAAGCGTTCTAGTTCACATACTTGTACTTACTTACCTTCGCACGTATACACCCGGCTTCGTTCACTATTTCAACACCCTTTCTTCCTAAGAATTAAAATAAAAAAAAAGATTAAAAAATTATAATTGAAAATTTTTTTTATTAAATTTAGACATTTAATGGTTATGTCAAAGTTCCTACTAGTGAGTGAACTACTCATGACGAGTAAAACACTTCAGGAGTTAAAATTCCCAACAGAAAAGATTTGCAAATTTCATTAGGTCAGACACCAACATTATAAAATAGATTTTCTGTTTTAGAGATAATCGACTAGATTGGACAAAGCGGGAGTCAATGAGAAAGGCGTTCATACCGGAGGCTAGAAATCAGATATACTTACTAGAAACTTAAATTTAGAACTAAGTAAACACACTCGCTAAATGTCTTAGTTATGTCAAATTTCACCACCACCTCCGGTCGTATGAGCTCAAAATAACCTACACATTTTTAGTACATATCTAGAGCAGACGAATAAAAATCACGGGATAGTCTGAAGTTTTGAAAAATCAGTTCCAATTTTGAAAATGGCAATTTAAAATACTCCACTATAGCCTACTCTGTATCTTTCGGGTTGACAAACCAGTAAGTTCGTAGTTTAACCTTCCCTTGCCGGTGCTGTCAACATGAACATCGTCTCTGATTAATAAAATATCTCTGTAAATATAGTAAACATTTTTAGTTCAAATTTTAGGTATTCCTCCGCAATACATGTGTGTATTGCATTAAGTAATTACAATATATAAATATTTACCGTAGGACGAGAAATTTTTGAACACCGTAAGGGAAGGGTTAATACGGGTTTGTGACGTAGCTAAGCCGGCGCGGCGGCAGGAAAGTTTCAAAAGATACAGAGTAGGCCCATAGGTAGGACTTTATCGCTTCTCTGAATTCTTCACACAATTTGTTCCAATTTCGAAAATGACACTTAACCAGAGTTACTCAGAACTCACAGACGAAATTAGTATTTATGATAACAATCTCATATTTATGATACAATGAATAGTTAATGTATAGCATCTCAATAAATGTAAATAAATCATGTTTTTTTTAATAAAATCAACTTTACTAGGAAAAAGTCTATTCGAGGTTAACAATTTACATGAGAGTGAAGCAAATATCCAGTAATCACAAACATGAAGTAACACAAACACAAAATATTTCAAAAAGAAAGGAAAAATATGTATTCCATGAGTTAAAATATGGGTAATTTGATAGTTTATTGTAACAATATTTGAACCATAAATAATCATTTATCATCATTCCCAAGAAGAAAAAAAGTATATAATAAAGACAACTAGGGTGACATTCAGTTTTTAGCAAATGGGACTTAATAATATAAAATTTTATTATTTAAGAAATGACAAGGATAACTAACATTTAAATTTAACTAGCGAATTGGTAGACTTCATACGATTTGGAAGAATATTAATATATATTGAAGTTATTTGATAAATATGAAAACAAGCGACAAAATTCTCAAGCCGGCCCGCCATATCCCGGGAATAAGTAGATACGAGTGTAGACATGGGCTTAATTCTTGTTAGTCTAAAGTTTTAATTCACACACTACTTACCCGTAGTTAGGTAGAGGTTATAGGGGTGGAGGAGTGTACAGCACGGAGTAGCTACCCTTAGCGGCTCAGCGGAACGCGGATAGCGCAGTGGCGGGGCTCAGGTAATCACTTGGAATAAGATTAACCATCATGTATAACTATTTTATCAAAATAATCGACATATTTAAAGAGCAATAGTTTCTTCGTCAGGATTAACGAATAATAGAAACTAATTAATTTAAGTACAGATAAATAAGTAAATATAGATTAAAAAAATATATTACAAAGCGGTGATTAACAAGTTTATTTATTTAAAAAAAAAATAATGAAATAAATAAAATTATTATTATTATTTTATGAATGCGAAATATATCAAAACTTTTATAAATTAACACAACAGAGTCAAGGAGTAATTAAGATATCTAAGTAACACAACAAATATGTATATATAAGCACACACGCTAAATGTCTTAATAATGTCAAATTTCAATATTACCTTTTTTTTAAATATAATAAATTAAATAAATAAAAATAAAAAAGTATTAAAGTATAATAGTATATAAATTATTACGAATATTGATATTAATGAATTTAAAATAAAATATTTGTCTATTAATAATATTTAATTGACTATTACCACTTTTTCTAATTTTCAAAATGTTATTATTATTGTAAATCCATTTCATTTCTATTTCAAATTTTTAACGCTGTATTTACATCAATAGATGATTTTTTTCTATTTTTAAGTATTTTTATTTTAACTTGCCCAAGGATTTATAATGACTGTATGCCGAAACTAGAAAATTAATGTAGTATTTATTATTTGAAGAAGTAGTACTGAATAATATTATTTATAAAATGGACCAAACTTCGTTGGAAAGATAATACCTGTTGTTCCCGATATCACGCGCCGCCTTTGATCGCCAGGCCCCGCCCCTCCAACACACATCCCGAGCACCCGCTAATACGATTTAATTTTATGCCGGATTTGCGTTAAGATTTCCCAAAGTACTCCAAGATCTGCTTCCCCTTCCCCTACTCCACCCCATCACCATACTACAGTACCTGCCAAACCTTTCTCTTGAGAACATAGGAAAATAATACATATAAGTATGTACCTATTAGACGGTTGTTCTCAATACTTTAAGTACATTTAAATAAACTATAATTATTGCAATAATAAAGTTTTTTAGACAATGATGTAGTTGGTTTTGATTCCTCTTTGATACCTCTATTTGTTTAAATTCTATTGACAATCCGAGACACCATATTATCTAATATATTCTTCCGCGAATGATATCATATTTCTATGATTAAGATAAATTGTATTTGTTTAAAAAAAACACTATATGTGCGTAGAGGTGTTATCCAATAAATATTTTTCATTCATCAAATATTATTGCTTATTACATTTTTTTACCTGAAAACAGCCAACTTTATTTTTGTTTGAAAGGCTCTGTTAGTGAATTCAGCATTAAGCATGAAGCCTTTCATGTAAAAATAGAGTTAGTTGTTTACTAATAAATATTAATTTGGTGGAACCTACAGACAATCTGTCATGTGATAGTTTCGTAGGATTACATATAATTATTGTAAACACTAAATAATATTCATGTAATTTTAATGTAGTAGGATTATACGTTCTAGAGAACAGAGTTAAAAATAATTATACGAATTTGAAATCATTAATTAAATACGGTTTTCATTTATTAAGGGATAATTTCAAAGACCATGTCAAAGAGAGCTTTCCAGAAAACTTGTGCTGTACTAGAAAAGTCACAAAAATACTTAAAAACATATTCAAAATTTAATTTTTAGATTTCTGAGAGTAGCTACACAAAAATATTCTCGTCAATCTACTTTCTAAAGGTTTCGTAAAGGTTACCACAGTTCGTGATATTTAATGCTCTTAATATTTTATATGCTGTTTAAAATGACTCTCCATTTAATTGCTACTGGAACCTTTGTACCAAGTACTTGAACGTAGTAGAAGATTGAGACTACGTTCGTCTTGAAGGAAATATATTATCATCTCACAATTTCGCTTAGTCTTTCCTGAAAGTTATTGTTGTCGGAGGAGAGCTTCGCCGATGATACAAAGAGTGCACCGGCATTAGAGGGGAGTGCTACTGCGTACGCTTAAAATAAAATGCAGGGTTGCCAGTTATTATTTAGTTTTATACTATTATTATTAAGTAAGTTTGCGATTTAGTTCAGGTTGAATCGCTTACAAAAACCTGAAGATGTGTGCATATAACGGAAAAATATTTGAATCAATGTTAGTTATTATCAAAAAGAGGTAGATATATGTATATATATGACACGAATAACATTTAAGAACAATGCTGAGTAAACAAAAAATCAAATTGGGAAGAAGATCTATCTTTTGGGCAGAATTCGTTGAAAAAAAATCTAATTAAACAACAATCACTATAATTTATTTGACAACTCCATTATTGCTTCATATTTTAAATACTGCTCAACAAAATAGTGGAACAAATAACAAAAGAACAAAATTGAAAAATTGTTTAAAATAGAGCAAAGATAATAATACTTAAGCGAAATAGATTTTCAAAAGTAACGTAAATGTTAAAAGATCAGAATTGGCTAATGGTGAAACAGACGCTGACCTTGAACGCGATGGTATATACATCAAATAATAAAATAATAATAAACATCATCATCAGTTAAATCAAGGACGTGCAATGAAATCAGAATACTAAAAAGGGAAAATCTGATAAGCAAAACAGTTTACTCTACAAAGGGATGAAATATTATAATGCGCTGCTGGAAACTATAAAGTCTGCACTAAATGGTATTTTCAAGATGGTTTGTAGAAGCCACATTAAGCAAGAGAAAATGTAATAGTTTGAAGGTTATAATAAATTAGTCATTTGTAAATTTAGATGTACAAATAACTAAAATAAAATTGATAAAAAACGGCATTATTGAAAGAGGGTTTGATATCACATAAAGTGATTTTGTGAAAATCCACGCGAATTTATTGCTCTTGAAAAATAATAATTGTTTTATTGTGTTCCTGTTTTGTTATATGTAAATATAATGATATCCTCAGAGGGATCTCCCGTAACCATAACCAAATATTTTTTATTTATTGCACTTCTCTGTTTTTGAAACAAACATCTCTGAATACAGAACTAAACATCCGAGTATATCCAAATGAATTATTTTAGAGAATTACATAATGCACCCTAGAAATTATTATGGCTTCTTTTCCATTTCTATACGTTCACTTTAAGATCAAAGACTAAAATGTGTAAATAAATAATTTAAAAGTTTATGTTATTATGAATATTATTTAATTTCCCAAAATAATTATACTTTAATATTATGTTTATGCGAATAACTACAGAAAGATACCAAATAGTTAATATTTAACTCTCTTAAAGTCTACACTTATAAAATTACTCATATATTACAATAAAGTGGTCAGTTTTCATCCCTTAGATTTTTATTGCATAATAATCTATTTTACATTCTTTACTGGTAACCCTTTTGACGGTTCCTGTTTCGTAATAAGTCTTAGAAGAGTAAGTGCAGTCTTTCCATAATGCACATTTAAGAGCATCTCATCTAACAAAAGCATCAAGGAATCTCATTAACAGGATTCTTAAATATGAAAGAGCTATTCAACCATAAAACGGGATAATTTGCAAATTCTTATAATTTAATGGAATATTTTTGTTCTCGTTAAAATTTGTAGAAGATCATTTACAACGTTCAAACGTGCCCTCTCTTGTCGGAGGTTGACTATCATCAATGTAATCTTCACTCTGCGAGCTTCCTCTTGAAACAACGCTGCGGAATTGTATTTTTTATCAGTCACGTAGATAAGATTTATCCTATTTTTTGTTTACCCAAATTCCTAAAAATTTCCTCTTTGATAAACGTTCTATTAGCTAACAGCGCATACTTAAAAGTAAGTTAGTAGAAATCCTTTGCTGCAAATCTCTTAGACCATGTAGTAATGTATAACAATAGTCAGAAAAAGTTCAATTTACATAAGGTTTTAAAATGTTAAGATCGTCCTGAAACCTTTCAATAAAACTAAGCCAAACTATAGTGGGAATATTTATTTCATAACTATACAGGTAACAGCTAATATCAGCGTAACCAAATCTCCTCCGGGTGACAAAATTAAATCCAGGTTCAATCCCCTAGGAGGTCCGAACTATTGTTCATCCCTTACCCCTCGCCCTCCCCTTCCTGCATCCTTGTTCCTTTCCACCCCAACAGTCCTCTGTCCGCAGTCCTCCGTTTAACGGTCCGAAATATTTAATCACCCTGTTGGAATTACAATATGTCCGCTAACTAGGGCACTTAAACTTGAGGAATATTTATTTCATAACGTAAAAAGTTTCAGAAGTTTTTTTATTATTTTTAACGCGTTATGGGTGTGATATGACAAGTCATTATGTATTTTCACATCACTATTTTTGATGGAGAGAATTTTCAACTCAACTTTTTAGAGAGAAATCTAAGGACCACCTCCGCTCCTGCTGGTCTTCTGCTGTCTCCCTGCAGTTGTGATGGTCATTTCCGCACAGCCCAGCCAGCTAAATTTTGGTCTCATAATACCCCTTCGTTATGAAGGCTTTTTATAGAGAAGCGTCTTCCTGGTTGTTTTAAATTAAGCGTTGCTGGTGATTTTAAATTAAAATAACCAACGGCGATCACTCTTAGGCTTAACTCTTCAGGCTTCGGACATATACGGGTCGGAGTATTTCCGTTTTGCAATAAAATCCAAATAAATTGAATATTTCTCAACTTCCGAAAATTTCTAATTGCGGACGGATCTTTTAGTTTCATAAGGATGCACATTCATCAAGCGAGACACAACGATTTATGGGAGACCAAATGAGTTGTTCCCAAAAGCGAACAAATTAGCGTGAAGTGTTAATCAAGATATTTGTAAAAATCCGTTAGGTAATGAGAATTGAAACAGGTTGACACATTTCCACGCATGGTTTTATGAATAATTAAAATAAATTAATTTCCTCTTCTAATCTACGTGCTTACTTCGTTCTTAACTTCCTTAGATAAATAGATTTCCAATACCCCGGGGTCTGACCCCCGCCCCCCTCCTAAACCCCACTGGGTCCGGCTAAAACCCTAAATCCTTTATGAATATGTCCAAGCATTAGTCCAGCCAGTCCGGGCCGGAGTCCGGAGTTTGGGCGGCAGGGGCGGCTCAGGGCTAAACGGGTGACTCCCACAGGTAGACGGCTGGCTTAGACGTTGGAAAATTTAAATATTTCTATGGTGTTGTTGCTTGACCATGTCTTGTTTCATTAATACTTAATTATAAAATACAACCAGTTACTGCCCGGATTCTTCACAGTTTCAAATCTCAAATCTTGTTATTAGTGAACACCTAAAAGTATAGCGTTTTAAAGATATTAAATAATATCGAGTTAAGTCTGAAAACTTAAATATAAGCACTATTTTGATTTCCAACAAACATATAAATAACAATATATTTATTTTTTTTTTTTTGGTAAACTAATGTTTAAGACAAGATTTTTTATGCATAGCACAAAGGGTTACAATTATTTTACAAGCAATAATTATTCGCCTGAAACAATCGAAGGGACACGGGTTCGAGTCCCGTTGGCGTCATGTATCTTTTATCAGGAGATTTTTCAATGTGGATGAGTGTTTCAGGCGAATAATTATTGCTTGTAAAATATTCGTTAACAATATATTTCTTCTTCTTTATATTACTTTATATTATTATACACACAATTGCAATACGTTCTTTGTAACGATAGAAAATAATATGTAGGTATCTACACACATAGATATTTGTATTAAAGTATTATCACTTTTTTCGAGATATTAGTAAAAAAACTTTTAACTTAAACTCTTATATTAATGTATATATACCGTGTACTCTGGAATGTAAAAATCACAAACTTTCCACGTCATCACTTGATGAAAAGAGTCACAGTGGGTGGGTAGCTAAGTGGGTTGTGACTAAGGGGGTGGCATTGTGGGGTGCAACTGACCGCTAGCCCAAAGTCCAACTAATCCACGGCCGATATTAAACCGAAGGTGTTAACCTGAACCCCCCCACCCGCAAGGGGGGCACTATGCCCGCCCCCCGCCACCCCCGCCCAGCCCGGGTTTGTATTGTGGCCTAAGACCGTTTTACTTTGCCAAACTTGTGGGATTTACGAGCGCCGGACCTGGATTCGAACCAAAGGACGCTTAATTAAAGCCGTACATAATTAAATATGCATTGTGTTGATGTAAAACTACATTTATCCAAGCATTGGGGTAAAAGATAGAAGGAATCTATTTACTGTGCAGATCTGAAGGACTTTTTTCTTAATATCAAAATACAATAACAAAACATATTAATTGGATCTGAAATTTATATATCATATGGTATTATTTACGAGAAATTTATTTCAATTTTTCATTCAATATTTAAAATTTGTATTTCTTTTGTTTTAGTTTGTTGGGTTTAATCTTCATCATTAAAGTCAGATTTTGTTATTTTTCGAGTGTTTTGCTTTTGTCATTTTCAAGAAAGCATTATTTAATAGCAAAAATAATCATAATATTTGGATGATTTACATAGTGCCGTTTTTGTGCAAAATCACCTCAAGGGCGCTGTACGTAATAAATTTCTACAAATGTGCTTTAATTCTTATATATTTATATTTTGTTTAAACAGATAATATACAGTACCATACTTACCTATTTACTAATAATAATGATTGGATTATTTGTATATCGCCGTTTTCGTGAGAAAATCTCATCAAGGGCGCCAACTAGATTTAGTAATTTTAACATTTTCTTTCGGAGGGCGTGGATCCTGAGGCAAATATTTTATAAATACTTCAAAAATTCTACAATAATTACAATAATCCGTGATATTTCACGAATCTGTGCTAATGTTAACATAAAAATAACAGATTAGAAACAGCAAAAAAAAACACATATATATACCGAATATAAAGGAAACCCATAGACGAAATAGAAACAATACTAATAAATAAACAAGTAGACAAAATTGTAGGAAAGTATATAAAATTAAAATGAGAAAGTAAGTTAAGTTTATGAATATTTTCCTCCTATGTTCATTAATTGATTATTAAATTATTAATCAAAACGTTTTACAAATATTGTAATATTTTTCTTAACGGAAGATTTTCCTTGACTCGAAACCCAAATAATCTAGTATTTTATCCTCGTTGTTAAATACCGTACGATAATAAGCCTTACCCTAAACGTGTTTGTGTTTATTAAGTTCTCCCTGGAAGATATTCGCGCCCGTATAAATATTCATATAAAATTTCTCAAAAATATCACATGGGCTAAGTTTCCAGCTTCGCAATAAGATGCAAACTACCCCAGTTAAGTTGAAATAATACCCCCGTAATATAATACAAAATAAACTCTTTCACAATGTGCTGACTCAAAAGGCGATCTTTATTTTCTTACAAACTTGGAAAGCCATGCAACACGAACAAAGATTTTTATTTTTACCGGGAAAGGGATGAAATAGCATTTTCCGCCGAAGAAACAAAGACCACGGTTCTCCTTCAAAGGCTTTCTTTGTGAATGCATTAATTTCGTCTGCTGCATTTATTTCGCTATTTTGTTATTTAAGACGTGCTTTGTGATTTTTAATTAGTTACATTAATTTGCTTCGATTTTCCATCGTCAGTGAAACGCGAAAACTTTTTTTTTTCGCATCGTGCTTTCTTTGAAAAATGGTAAAACTTTAAATTGTATATAAGAAATACCTAATGAATGTTATTCGACTTAAATGTTTTGACGTGAATCAACTGCAATAGTTTTTTAATGATTAAGAATTTTAATGAATTCAGATCTTACCCAACATTGAAATAATTGTTCACGACACAAAATGAAACGAAACTGAATGTAAAAGCCGGTTCACCATTCTTAACCAAACTTGAATTTGTTGAATTAAAATACCTTGGAGTCATAATTATTGTATTGTGAAATGAATCACGCATGTATGTGAACTAATTAACCGCATTTGGAAATGAATTTATTGGATTAATTAATAATGTTAAGTTGGATCATCCAAAAAAGTCTTACGCGTAAGTCCAGTCATTAATTCAATATGGATTTATTAGGTGAGGAGGTGTATTTGAAAAAATTGTAAGACCGGTAAAGGTGGTACAAAGACTAATTATTATAGTAATACTGAAAGAATAATCTACATCAGCAATATTGTATGAAAATTTTCAAGTTCCATAAATTGAATAAATCTATAAAAAAGACTCGATATTACAAATTGGTATTAAGATAACGAATTAAAAGATAGATAGCATATGCAATATATGCAAAACAAAGGGCCTAATAGGCGGCATCCCAGTGTGTGAAATGGTACAATATATTATTAATAACCAAAACTTTAAAATATTAACAATTCAAAAAGAAAATGATATATTGTACCTTTAATATACGTATACTTAAATTATACTATCTACCATATAAAATATTTAAAAAAAAAACACTTTAGCGATTGTTAAAATACTATTTCTCTAAAGTTGTGTATATTGAATTATTTTCGTGGTTAATTTGAAGATTGAATTATGTTAATTTGTATGTTGAATTATGTTTGTAGTTATTTAATATGAGTATTGTTTACACATCACTTTTAAGCATTATTTTCTTATTGTATATCCATACTCCTCCTGTAAACACGTGCTCTTGGATATCACCTTATGGAGTAATAGAATAATAAGGAAAAAGTATATATTTATTTGCATTCTGTTAAAATTTGACATCTTGTATTATTTTGTAATAAATAAAATAGAGCACAATACATTATTGACGCACATAAACATAACATCCAAACTCATTTATTTGATAGACAAGAAATGCACAGTAATTATATTTACAAACGATGAAGTGTTTTCTATTCACGTTTAAAAAAAAGGTGTGAAATAAAAGTAAATAAAAAATTCTTTAATACAAGGTTTATCTTTCGGTAAAGAACACTTGGTCAAAAATTGAGTAACTTTAATTAATTTAACATCGGAACAAATCTAAAAAAATCAACAACAAAAATATTTCAAGTAACAAACTACACCTAATATATTTGACTTTTTTGTTAAGAATAAATATTGTAGAAAAATTCAATTTTATGAAGAAAATTGTAAATCTTAATTCTCTTGCGAGAGACCTAAAAATTTTTCAAAGAGATTTGGCCAATTGTTCGTGCTTTTCAAGCAAAAAAATATAAATTTTATATTCTGTTTGTAACCATATTCCTTGTTTCCAGCCAAGTCACTGCCGGTTCACTGCGTGGTGGAGGGCGTTTCATCCCTGGAGGCGCTGGAGGCCGCGGGATCCCAGCCCGCGCCTCCCTCCCCTCGCCGCCCCTCCGTAGAGGCAGACAGCTATGTCATCATCCCCGCGGCCACGGCCTTCCGGGACCTGGTGCCCGCAGCCCTGGTGCGCCTGGGGTACCCTCAGGACTGCGCACCCATCGCTAAAGGTTACTATTTTTTC
The DNA here is from genome assembly GCA_026573805.1 of Hesperophylax magnus. NCBI lineage: Eukaryota > Metazoa > Arthropoda > Insecta > Trichoptera > Limnephilidae > Hesperophylax > Hesperophylax magnus. The sequence goes on from JAIUSX010000049.1 coordinate 14,787,002, forward strand.
AAAAACCAAATCTGTTAAGTATAAGCCTTAAAAAAAAGAGAGGAAATTTTAGACAATACTCTAGTGGTACCGCGGGAGAGATTTTCCAGGGGAAAATATACGTGAAATACATGTTATTGCAAAAATACTGATATTTTTATTATATAAATATGGACAACTTTTAGAAGTTTTTTTATTTAATAATATTAGCTACTAAACAGTTTTTTTATTAACAAGTTCGGCTGTGTAATTATTACTACGCGCGTTTCGCCCTTCCGTAGCCATCTATCTAACAGAAGGCACTTACAGACGATTTATTAATATATATGTACTTTTGATGAAAATCTTTCGACAATTTATTTAAATTTTTATTACCAGATCGATTTTCAAATGAATTGTTAGAAAATATTTAGAAGGCGAAACAGCTGTGACGCGTCATAATAAAAAAAATATCTACACACCAGAACTTGTTTACTAATAAACTTTTCAATGTAAAAAACATAAAATTAAAATGGAGTTCATCAAATTATACTTGATAACAATATATAAAGATAACATAATATCAAAATGTTTTGTTTCCAAATTATCTGTGGTTCCTGATTTCACCACGGACAATTGATTTATTGATATACAAATGAGACAATAGCGGCCAGGACGTGAAACTTGAAGTCTCACTCTAAGGACGGGTTGTTTCGGAGAATTTGAACAATTCATCAAATTTCAACGTTCATTTTCGGGTTCTGTGAAAGTCCTATTCAAGTTCTGTTGTTATATCATTGTAGGCTAGTTGCTTGAAAAAACTGAAATAAAAACAGAACTTGAAAAAATCTTTCACAGAACTTAAAAATGAACGTTGAAATTTGATGAATTGTTCATATTCTCCGAAACAACCCGTCCTAAGTATATTATTGTCTTTAGCGAACCATATTGTTTCCAGGCTGCGTAGTCATCAAGAATTGGAAGCCTCTTCCCCTTGAGATGGTATGCTCCTCGCCGCTGGCCACCGTGGGCGAGGTGCTGGGTGAGCTGACAGCCCTAGCTACCCTGAGGATCCAGCTGCTGAGGCCCAGGACGCCCATGACTCAGGACATGCGGGACAAATTGCTTCGGCTATTACTCCTGCACGGCCATGCGCTCCTATTATCCACTGGCTGCCCTCTGGATGAGGTAATAAAAAATTAGATAAAAAAAAAATATTTAGGAAACAGAGCTGTACTGAATATGTAAATTGTGTGTGTGGCAAGCGTACGCACGACGGAAGTGAAACTTTTAGTATTCTTCTCTCTCTCTTTTCATTTCATTCTCTCTTTTTTTCTGTCTAATTAACAAATTTATGTAATTTTTTACTACATTATTACAAATCATGTAGATATCTTCTTATATGTATGCCTGACAAAGTCGCAGCACGAGAGCATTTTATCACTTTTCCTCGTATTAAAAAAATCACAAAAAGAAAAAATTAAAAGTTATAAAAATATGGGATTCGAACCCGGGTCCTGCATAACGAGTGTCGAACGCTCTGCCTCTAGACCGCGAGGAGAGGTATCTCGCGCGACGAGAACCACGTATACAACGTGTACTCCTCAATTGACTTGTCCCGCGCAAATTTTCGTTTTCTAACACGGCAAATGAATAATATCACATAACGTCTCGTTAACGCTTTATATAGGGTCGAATCGAAGATATATCGGCAGTGTGAAGTCATATCTGTCGTTTTTCAAAATATTTCCGTATATTTGTCCGTTTTGGAAAAGATCTATCGAATTTTAACAGTCTCATACCCGTATGGAGTCTGAATTTGAAAAACATTTCTAAATTTTGAAAAACTCACTTACGGCTGTGTTTTTTACTAAAAAAAACTTGTCACGCACGTCTGCAAGGGTAATTAGTCGCGTTATCGGCCTTGATTAGTAATTTTAATGATTCAAAATAAAAATAATTAATCAAAATACCGAGCGACTCTACCGGCTCGATTTGTAAGCTATATTTCGACCAAAATATCATATAGGTACCGACCGTTACTTCTAGCCAATTACTCGAGTGAACACCTGCCGGTCTAGAGTCTCACTAAATGGATTTAGACATTTCGGGAGACTCTCGGTTAAAATTAACAAATTTATGTAATTTTTTACTACATTATTACAAATCATGTAGATATCTTCTTATATGTATGCCTGAGAGCATTTTATCACTTTTCCTCGTATTAAAAAAATCACAAAAAGAAAAAAATAATAATTAAAGCGGGGATCGAACCTCGGTTCTTCACGACGACAGTCGGACGCTCTGCCTCTAGACTGCGAAGCTGAGTTTGGAGAGTGACCTAAACTAGGTATATAATATTAGCTAGGCTCCTATAGCGAAATGATCACGGTTTTTCGTGACGGTCATGAGTCGGTTTTACTCCGGTCCTCGAAAATGCATAACGCGCGTAAAGAAGTTTCACTTCAAAAACGTTGTAAAAATTTAAACGTATTGAACTTCAACCAAATTAAATTGAAAAAAAAAATAGGATAGCGGTGTAAATACGTATATCTACGTACAAGTTGTAGGTACTATGAGTTTCACTATAAATACTGTGCAGAAACTGGTGATTCGTTAGATAGATTCCCCCATCTTAACTAAAGGATTGCAATCTTTATAGCACAAGCGTCAGGTGTGAATGCTACCGGTATTCCACCGGTATTTCAATAGAAGACACTTCGAGTAACTAGCATCATTGTTCCCTTCGGTACCGGTTTATAGTCTTAAAACAGGCCAAACGCGCGCCCAACGGTTGACATTCGTTCGTTTCTACAACTCGTTCCCGAGTTCTACAGCTCAGCCATGATTTGCTGCCTCCGTACTTTTAATTTCTACAACATGGGTCTCTTCACGACGAAATGAGATTTTAACTTTTTAATTTTTTACTGCGTTAAATCATGGGTAATATATGCGGCTTACAATTTCTGAAGATCTATGTAATTTTTTTATAATTGAGCATTTTGATTAGAGTGTTTAAGTTAAATGCCCTCAAAGACACTTTTAAAGATATCTTTTTCTTTTTTCCTCTTTCCGGTTTCACTTCATAATTGAAATGATGAAAGAAATGTCTTACTTTTTTGTTTTTAAATGAAATTAATCTTTCAAAGCTCCATTAAACACTCACGATACCTTTTCAGATATAAAAATTACTCAATTGAAAAAAGAAAACACATTGCTGAATTCTGAGGGGAAATACAAGGGTTTAATCCAATGAAAAGACAAATTCATCAATGTTATTAGATATTTATTGAACCTAAAGTATCATGAATGAGTGGAGTAATTGATTATGTACCTAAACCTAATACCTATAAAGTTGGCATTGTTGAAAATGTTCAGAGGATTTGCTACTCCTGTAGGCTCATATGTTACATTCGATTGTCTCTGCGATACACAGTTATCTTAACTCCTGTCTCCTGGTGACGCAACAATACCCTCAGCAGACGCATCCCCAGCCGATCTAAGACGTGTAACAATAATGAAATGTAATCTAAACGGGAAACACCCCCCACCTTCCCACCTGTTCGGGGCCCAGTACAAAGGGGGAGGAATTACCACAGGTTGCGTGCTCTGTGCTCGGCTTGCTTTAAATATTAATTCAAATTAACAATAATGAATACCAGCTTTCATGGATCAATGTTTATTTGAAGACGTGAATCAAGGTAATATATGAAATTGAAATCCTTATAAGATTAATTAATGCAGATTGAATTGATTTGCAATTAAATATCGGCAAAATATTCATTTAAAAGTATGGTGAAGTGCGTATCACCGATAAACGGAGCACATTTAATGTTGTAACTTACGTAGCGTAGTGTTTTATGAGGGTATGAAGTAATGAGCCTGAAAATAATATTATTCTCATAGCGTTCCCACAAATAGCTTAAACGAATATTACACTAGTCTGACATCTAGTGCTGACTCAAATTACAAATTAACATAGTTTTAAATTTTACGATTTATAAAATAATTTGGTAGTTAATTTGTTATGTAATAACTAATAACTGTTATGTAATAAAATGAACATTTAGCCAGAAAACTGGCTAAATGTTCTAGATAAATCAGATACTGACTTAGCAATGAAAGAATTTATTATCAAACTACACGAGTATATATCAAAACACACAAGTAATATAACCGTATCTAATAAACAAATTAAATTCACACCATGGATCACCCTGGGGCTAGTTAAATCGATTCACAGAAGAAATCATCTTCATGAAAAGGCAAAAATATATCCTGAGAATTTGGTATTACAATGTTATTATAAAAAATATAGGAATTTGTGTAAGAAATTAATTACATCGGCGAAAGAAAATTATTATAAAAAACTCATTTACGAAAACAACTGCAATCCAAAACGTTTTTGGGATACCTTTCGCAACATAACCAAATCCAAAATCAATAAATCTTCTGAAATAAAATCGCTATTCATTAACACATCAAACTCTGAAGTCCCCAAAGATATGGCAAACTTTGCAAACAGTTAATTTTCATCTGTGGGTGACACACTTGCGAAAAAAATTCTCGATAAGTGTAAGAAATCAGAAACCGCTCTCGCCAATTTAACTATCCCTAGGATCGGTCACAAAATAGACTCAATCACAACTTCAACTAACGAAGTCATGAAGATAATTGACGACCTTAAATCATCAAAAGCATGTGGTCCCGATAAGATTTCATCAAATCTTCTAAAAATCATTAAAGTATACATAGCCATACCGATTGCGTTCATTGCGAATCTAAGCTTTAATTCAGGGAAATTCCCTAACCATTTAAAACAGTCAATCGTCATTTTACTGCATAAAAGTGGGGACAAATCACTGATACATAATTACCGGCCTGTTTCCTTGCTCAACTCTGTCTCTAAAATTATGGAGAAAATTGTAAAGAACCGTCTCATCCTTTATCTCGAAAATAACAACATCCTTTCTAGTAGACAATTCGGCTTTCGCAAAGGTTTAAGCACTGAAAACGCCATCGCTAATTTGACAAAAATCATCTCTAATAATCTAGATAAAGGTAGTAAATGCATTGCACTTTTTTTAGATCTAGCTAAAGCGTTCGACACTATCTCGCACAAAATTCTGCTGAATAAACTACAGCGAATTGGGATACAGGGTCAAATTTTCAAGTGGTTTGTTAGTTACCTAGAAAACAGGAGCCAAAGAGTGGATATTAACGGTACTCTAAGTGATCCAGCCAATATTAAATATGGCGTACCGCAAGGAAGTACACTAGGTCCCATATTGTTTAATGTTTATATAAATGACTTATGTAATACTTCATTTGCAGACCACATTATTACATTTGCTGACGATACAGTACTTTTATTCGAAGGCAAAACCTGGAATGAGTCTTGCATTAAAGCTGAATTTGGCATAAACAAAGTTAAACAGTGGCTAGATAGTAATCTCCTCACTCTAAACTCGGATAAAACGAAATTCATCTGCTTCAGTTCAACTCAAGCGGGTCAACCACAAGAAATTATTAACATTAGAATACACCATTGTTACGACACTATTACATGTAAATGCAATACCTTAGAATGTGTGGACAATATAAGATACCTAGGAATTATCATTGATAAATTTCTGAGATGGGACAAACACATAGCCTTTACTTCCACAAAGGTCAGGAAACTTACACATCTGTTTATAGCAATAAGAAATATTCTATGTCTAAATGATTTGAAACGAATTTACTTTGCAATGTGCAATTCCATACTAGACTATGCTTCATTAGGTTGGGGAGGTTGTGCCAAAACCATACTCGATCCCTTAGCTAAATCCCAGAAATCGCTTATATGAGTCATACTGAAAAAACCTTTCAGGTACCCCAGCGATTCATTGTTCGCAGAGTTTCGTGTTCTTGATGTAAGACAATTATACATGAGGAAAATCATTTTACATACTCAAAAACAGAGGCACTACTTAGCTTCAGTAAACCACTGTCATAATACAAGACATGCAAAAAAAAACCCAACAGTTCCGCCCACCACTTCCTCATCTTTAGCACAGAGACAATTCTCATACTTAGGCCCTAAACTGCTCAATCTCATACCTGATGCATGGAAGGCAAAGAGTACTAATATTCTGCGTATGCAGGTAAACAATTGGCTTCTGGTCTTGGGGAGAGTTGAATGCGAGAATATGCTAAAAAACAGTAATTAAATTGTAAATTTTGTTTTTCTTTACATTCTTATTTACATTTTAACTTATATTGGTATTATATTAGCATTACAGGAACTGTATTTTTACATAAAGAAAGTTCGAAAATTGTTCAATTCTTCGTGATATTTTTCCTTAAAGGAAAAGTTCCTTCTTTACTTTCATTTTTTATTTTTTGTTATTTTTCATTTCCTTGTTTTATATATTAATATTTCTTTAGTTTAATATATCAGCTAAACAATAGTAAAAAAAAAAAAAAATGAATATACATTTGTATTACCTTACCAACAGAATTTCTTCAATTCAGTTTCATTTTCAAATTCATTTTCTTGTTTTTATCTATTAATTCAGCTTATGTTATGTTAATTCAGTTATTATGTCAGCTAAATAATAGTAAAATATGTCGTGATATAACTGGAAGTATTCTAGAATATGAATATACATATGTATTTTTTTAACAACAGAATAGTCAACACTATAATGTACCATATATTACATGTAAAAACTTTATCATATTGGAATGTCCTAAAACGGGCAATCGCCTAGTTGGACATTTTAAGTTCATTAATTGTATTATGTAATATTTACAAAGAAACAATAAATAAATAAATAAATAAATAACTTAGAACAAAAAGATAAAGTGCGGTAGGTAATAATTAGTGTGTACTTTTAATTTTCGCTCCACGATCAATAAGAATAGGTACATATTTTCGATAATTTATCCGCATCTGGTAATATCTGAAAATATTTGTTTTCGTCTAAGAAAACCCATGATAGACATTATGTATAAACCCACCAAACATAAAACAACCGAGTAAAGCAGTCAATAATAATAATAATAATAATACTTGGATGACTTGTATAGCGTCGTTTTTGTGCAAAAACACCTCAAGGGCGCCTCAAATGCAAATGTTTGAATCCCACAGTAAAAAATAATTAAAAAATAAAAACGTTCATGCAATTCTCGTACTTCTTGATGCTTTATTTCAAAGTATAATCTCAACAATGCATTAGTTCGCTGTGCAAACAGTGTACGTTTCACCTGAGCTCGCGGTATTACGGCCAGACGTAGCATGGGCTTGCCAAGACATGATGGGATCAGACTATCAGACGTTTGTTCCTCTCTCCGCGAGCACAGAGCAAACGCAGATCTTCAGCGTTGCATTGTGTGGAGATGCTGCGAGCACTGTGGGTATTGAACAAGGAACGGAGCCTGCCATCCACCCCGCAACCCCCGTCTCCCACAATGTACTTTATAATATTTAACCCTTATTAGCGGGTTGCTCATTGTTTTCTCTGCTTAAGCATACGTTTATTCCTCGCAGAAATTGCACACCGTTTTCACTTGTATTTGTTGAATTACAGTAATAGCTTACACAAGTACAGTGGAAACCAAAGGGTATTGAGTTGTTATGTTCAACCACAACGTTAGTAAAACTTTTCTTAGAGTATTCTTAGAACCGTCTATGGTAGTATAAAGCAGTTTTTGGCTTCTCAATATAAACATAATGATGATGTTTTTAAATATTCAAAAAGTATTTTTTAAGAGAGAATTGCATTAAAATTTATATATTTTTTATCAATGGTTTATTTTTATCATTGTGTACAAAACCTATTCTAAAAAAAAGTTTTAAGAACAATGGAAGCAAGGAGTTCCGAATAATTTATTATTTTATTTATTAACCCCACTCCAAAATCAATTGAAGGATAAAAACTTCCTTTATTAAGTGCCATTTATAATATTTATTAATAGCAAAGCAAATAAATCAGCCTTTAAAGTGCGACTCACCCCAGTTTAGGATTTACCATCCCCTTTAAAAGTGTGTTCGGGAAGTTTTACCAAGGGGTTATACTTAAGGGTCTTATCAAAAATATCTCGATAGAATAGGATTGAAGATTATGGCGTCAATTTAAACAATAAGAAAACTCGTAAACTTTTGGCAATACCAATAAATTATTGAAAATAATTTTCTTAAATACGGTTATACCGTTCTATAAGAAACATTATCTTTTCACCTCTCGGGTATTAAAAATAATATAAAATGATTTTACTTTCGGACGTGGACGTTGCAAAAAAGGCGAAAATAAAATTGTCTTCTAAAATTTGAGCGGTGAGCTATGGCGTCTTAAAATTTGCAAGTAATTTTCAGTTTTCTTGAAGTCTTGGTCTTGACCAAAGATATTAGAAGAACGAGATATGCTATGTTGGCCGCCGGACCGTAGCCGGAGTACTACCTAATTAGGGTACTTTGAACGGTATCGGGACGTGTACGCACAGAAATCTGTTCTATGTATTAGTGCGGATACCTTAGCGATGCCTTAGCGTAAGCGAAGGTGTGCAGTAGTATTGGTGAACAAAACCGGCGACACTGGGCAAAACAATTCCACTCAGTACGAACTGCGCATAGCACATCTCGTTCTTCTAATATCTTTGGTCTTGACTGAGAATATTCTGAACTCGCAATGCCATTTCAAGCGTTGTAGCTTTAAAAAATAAATACTTTTTTTTATATTGTACTGCCCTGAAGAGGCTACGCTTGTAGCTAAACCCGGTCGGCGTTAGATATAAAAAAAATAAAAGTGGCGTTTACTACACGGAGAAAACTTTTTGATATTAAATATTGTCAATTATTTATAAATCTAGTTAAATTATTTGTTTTCCTATTAAAAACGGGTCTCGAGGCCTATCACGAAAGAATTGACAAAATTCATAACAAACTATCAGTAAAGCAAGAGTATGTAATTTCGGAACAAGTGTTCTTTGAAATAAAAAATACTTTCAGAACTCGTCCATTATATCTATTCGCACAGGGGCACCTGAGTGATCACGTGTTCAGATATATTCTGAATGGCTAATATTTTATTGGGAAATGATCAGACAGTCACATTTTTAACAGTATCTGGATTAAAAATACGTACTTATTTTACTCCGTGTAAATTAATTAAAAAAATATATACTGATGGTTTCATTATTTTATACATAGTAAATTATTTCGGTGTTACTCTGTAAAAGTCAGTTAGTTGTATCATAAACGATCATACTTAATCTACGGATATCAAAAATGTGGTAACAAACGGTTCTTGAATGAAAAAATTTTTTAATATTCCGTTCCCTAACCAAATGTTGAGCGCTTCTTCCCTCGAGTAAAAACGGTGGAAAGCTTTAAGAACCGGCAGCGGGGTTAAAGGGAACTCCCGCCGTAAGAGCGCTTTTGATCTTATCAGTACTATGAAATAATGCTTTATAATCTTATTAGGAGCGAGGTTAGCACCGAGATGTACCCCTCCCCTGCCACCCTACCACCTACCAGAGCTTCTCCCCTCCCTTAGTCGTATCGACAGTCCTGTTATTTCCTTAAATATTATTACAATATTTTGGCTTCCCGGCAAGGTTGGTGGTCCTTAAACTTTGAATCAGAATTTTTTTGACTATTGCAATATATATCACACACACACAAAAAAAATTCATTGGATCGGCTTAAAATAACTGAAGAAAATAGAGTTGGATAAAGCCTTACCTTTTGATTGCTGTTGGTTTCTTGAAAAATTCCATGACGTACATTACTTAGAATTTGTAAATTACTCCTCATATAATCCCAATTATTTGTATAATGGATGGTACTTAACCACGAAACAACATTTATTATAAATGATGCACGATTCGAGAGATTGATTTTAGATAATATGTGAATGAGTATGCCAGAGTTGCAATGATGATGTTAGTTTTGCCACGACAATATTTCGAAAAACCATATGACTTGTGTGTTACAATAACATGTGTACAATAACTTCCCATATCAGGCGCAGGTAGGTAGTTTAAAGACTTATTTTCCTTTTTCTTCTCAGGTAGGACTTTAACGAAAGAGAGAGAATATTTTGAACAGGACTTTGGGATATGGAATAGTCCCAAAACACATGGTATTCGACCCGGTGTTTTTACTTGCCTGACGTGTTATTCAAAACGTTGAGAAATTTAAATTACAAAATACAGAATATACTAATAGAAAACAATTTTTCTTCACATTTATAGATATTGCGGGATGTAAAAGAGTAATAAACTTAATAAAATAATGATTTTTAAGTTAGAATTTGGTTGAGATAATTTTTATTCGTCTTGGATGTGCCTGATTACCTGAGAAATCTGAGTTAGCACGGAACTTTTCTTGTCAAGTTACTTTATTTTTTAAACTTCCTTCACAAAATAATGTCGCTATTATTGAAGAATAGATTTGGTTTTATAGAAAATCTGTTTACTTAAATGAGTAAGGTAATTTCTTAGAATTAGTCCACATAAATCAGCACTGTGCCTGTGTTGTGTACTTACTGAGGAGTGTGAGTGTTTGGGGTGCAGCCGGGTAGCAGTTGGGGAAGGGTTACATTAGCGGGTACAATATTTTGAGTTCTTTGGGCTTTGTGTCTGGAGGAGGGCGGATTATTCCCAGAGTTTGGAGATTATTTAAAACGGAACAAAGGCTTCCGACTAAACACTGATTCGCCTTTAAAATTGTGTACTCAACTTTCAACACGAAGTATACATACATATATTATAGTGATGCCTCTTTAAAAGACAACCGAAAAATAATGTTTTTCTCGTAGCAAGATTTTTTTTTATAATTGGATTTTTTTATTTTTTATTTAATATGTATATAAAGTGGGTACAGGATATGATATGAGTACATAAAGAATATATTTTACATTACAAAATATATTTATGTTCGCAATTTCACCAATGAAGAAACTGGTTCTTGTGTTTGGTGAGAGAGTTACACTAATTATAAGAAAAATAGAATCATTATGCTATAAGTAAGTATATATATGATAGGAAAAATATATAAAGAGACAAAATCTAAATACAGTGGAGATGAGTATAGACTGATAAAAAATATCAATGAATATCAATGAAGGGAAAAACAGGCAATTATTTAGTTGATTATTTCTGAAAGAGTAACTTTAGTTTTAGTTTAAGTATGTTAATATCCTTTAATTTCTTTATTTCAATCGGAAGGTTGTTGAAATACTTTATTCCTAAATATTTATAGTTATTTTGCATTTGTTTGGTATTACATTTTGGATATATGACGCATTTTTTAGCAGACCATAAATACGCGAAGTATGTTTCCTACGAAAACAATTCCTTTGTGATTTGACAATAAATGTATGTATGTGAAATAAAACTTTGAACAAAAAAAGACAGCGCATTAAAAAACGTACTTTTATTAAACCATTGCTAAATTAAATCATTTTTTTATACATAAGCATTACAAAAGGGTGGTTGCTGATCAGCCAACTAACTAATTGGTTAGTAATGTATTTGATCCTTGATGAATCTTAGGTAAAGGTGAAACAATAGATTATAAAATTCAAATAGATTAAATGAATTTATACCCAAAATTAATAACTATTTTTTTATTATTTTTAACATATAAATCAATCAATCATAAAGCGATTGGTTTCTACAATTTGTGTAACGTGTTGTCGAACTCTTGTTATTTTAATTCATGTAGGTAGTACGTAATAACTTTAGTAATATCTACAAAAAAGTGGTAGGCACAATCCTCTCCTAGTTGTTAGCTGAGTTTTACCTTTTAACGCAAGAAAAATTTGACTTGTGAATATGGCGTAGTAGCATCATAGCGAGATACATAAATTGATTCGCAATAGGATGCCAAGATCGTGTATAAATAGGTACAGGCCTCATACTGCCATTGCTACATCCCCTCATCTTCAATAGTGTACTCCAATAAGCTGAATAATTTCCATCCTTTCTGTTCCCGAATAGGAATTTGGAATATCTCGCAATCGCCTTTGTGAGTTATGCCTTTGGCGATATAAATACCAAGTTACCGCCTCAATTTCTATCTACTTAACATTCGGTTAAGATAACTCCATCTGAATATTATTATCATTTTACCGAATGCCCTGGAATTTTCTAATCCAGGGGTCGATTCCAATGCCTTCCCTCCAATATTTTTTAAACAAATTTCCGAAAAGAATTTAAAACTACAACCACGCTTAACTAAAATTATCTCCTTATTAAAAAAAACATCAAAGTTATTTCATTCTAGCGCAGACCTATGACAAATCAAGGGATTTATTTATTTTTATTTTTAATTGCCGGCAACCCGGGCATTTATTGCAATAACATAATCAAAATTACAAACATGAAATAATAATTGTATGATATAATAATTATAGGATTCAAAATAATACGTTAGCTATAAAGCGCAGACCTTTAAAAATTGCGAAATCTGATTTTAGTTGTCACGCTTAACCCTAAAAAATTTAAACAAAAGAAATACAATGTGGAATTAAAATAATTTCCTTTAAAAATATTATTTCCACTCTAGGTAGGTAGGTATTTTAAGACTTTTAAGACAACAATACCGAGATGAGTGACATTCTATTCCTGGAGATAAATAGATCGGATAATTTCAAATGAAAATTGAGTCACTTAAAAATATTAATAATGACAAGAATTATTGAGTACAAAATCTCAGAAATCTCACTGAAAATGGTATCCGAGCTTAGATTCGTGGAGGCTGGAAACCGCAGCTTTGGCACACCTGTCTGAACGCTTCTTACTACGAACTTATCGAGATCTCCTGGTTAATTTACCCACTTCCGCTACCAATACAAAAGTTCCATCCGAAGTTCGGCTTAGTCTGTGCCTTAAAGTCTTGTACAAGTATTCATAGATCAATACTTTGAAGTCATTTATCATCTCAAAGGCATCCCCTCTAATGGTGCGAATGATAGAATCTTCATTAATTTGTATAAATCATTGGATAAATTCTAAAGGGAGATTTAGTTCACTGTTTCAAGATTAAAATGAACACGGAGATAGTTTTAGTTCTGCTTTCAAAGCGGTAGCAAGAATATTAGAAGCTTATTAAACAGATATTTGCCCTTTATTGGTGGATTTGAATATTGTTTATCGTTTTGAATGTGTCTATGTAGTAGATGAGTAATAATATAAAATATCTGTTGTTGAATTTATAATATTCGTTAAGTTGGTAACATTATTCATAGTGAGTGGGTGAGCCTTCTCTCATCTATTAATTTAACTCAAAAAAAGCACATGAAACCAGCACATTCAAAAACAGTTGCCATACGTCATAAACAGTTTTCTTATTTTTCTCCGTTGGGTAAATATTCTAGTAAAATATCATTTATATCAACCAAATACCCCTGTTTATTTAACGAATCTATTTTTTAACTACTTAATTTGGTTACGTGAAGCCAGACTAAAGTCCGGCGGTATTACCTAATTAGTAAGACAAACGACAAACGGTGTGAATTCATCATGTTTTTTAATAAGAAGAGTCTAATCTCCACGATGAAATAGTGTGTGCGGAGCTCAGGGAAAATGCGCAATATAATGTGTATTATGTATGTAAGGAGAGGCAGTTGCTAATCTAGAGTAATTTATTGGGGAGATAATGAAATGCGGTAAACGCTAGGCAGATTTATTAACTTAAATAAGGCGTCGCGTCAGCCAACTCGGATGACAAAACGCTGAACAAGGCAAACTGACGAAATCGCTCACCGTGCGGCTTGCAGACATTGCTAAGGCCGTCTTATACAAGGGCCCCGGAAATACTATATTACTCGTATGTTAAATAATTTGAAGATAGCTTATGTAACGCTGTCCAAAACTTTGGCTTAGAAGAAGGAAGCGCAGCATGGAAACCAAAAAATTATCATGATATTACTTTTGGCCGGGAAAATCTTAAATCATATATCTCTCTTCAGTTAAATATTCAATAAAATGTATGTTTTCATCGTCTTCTGGTGCCTTCGCTATCAGTTAGTTATTGGCTATCATAATCTGTATGTATTTTTGATTTTTAGATGCAGGTATTGTAAAATTGAACAGTTAAACTTTCAATGCTAGTACTACACTTAGTTACGAAGCCCTGATTCTCGCATTTTTATCTAAAGTCAGTCAACAAGCTTATTCTGCTAGGATTTTGGTTTATGGCAGAAAGATATGGAATCACGTTGGGAACTTTAATATATTATCTCATTTCTGCCTTGAGGCTATTTCTGATTGCGACGAAGTGAAATCTTGATTAAAAGATTTCTACAATAATTTATGGATATCATAATTCATTCACAAATATTTGCTCGCGATGATGCAAGGTCTGATCATCAAATAGAACCTTAATTTGCCCGGAGACCTGTGATAGTATACAACAGTGTAAAGTAGAGTTGATAAAATAATTATATACCTAAGTAAAAATTTGATAATTGTAAAGCCTACAGATTTTAAGAACGTTGCTACTCAAATTAAATTTAAGTTTTTTAAGAAGTCTTGCCAATCAATAATCCTGTTTCCTTTTTAGAATAATTTTCAAAAGTCAAAATCCTCTACGTTATCATAAAAATACCAACAGTTTCGTATTAACTATTGTAGTGGAAGACGTTTACCACTAAAACAGAGTTCGAAAAAATAACAAAAAAAAAAATTCAAACTAACCATTCCTCCATTGGGCACCATGAAACAGGCAGCTGCCTAGTATGGTGCTGTAATGTATCTTCTCTAAATAAATGTATTAATCATGTAAAATGTACTTATAAATAAAATTTAAAATATTTATAACAATTATTATTTGGAAAAGCAACTTTAGTGAAAATGTGGTCGATTTGATGCAAATACTTTAAAACAGATCCCTTAGCTGTACGTTTATAGAACAAGGAAAACTATTATATCTTCACAATCTTTGATTTCGTTTTATGACGTGTTGATAAACGGGCTGAAGAGTTTAATTGAAGAAACGAAGACGTAACTCTTGACGAAAAGCGACATAAATCGAAAAAAATAAAAGAATATTTTCACTTTGAAAAAAATTTATCTTCAATATTTAAAGCAGTTCTTCGACCTTATCAAATGTTTGCATAACTTGCTAACGTGCAATACGCCACTCCTCACTCTCATCTGGATGAACAAATTATCTCTTGAAAATAATCAGATGACATCTGCACAGCCTCCCAACACTCAGCCTCCAGCCTTCAACTTGTTGACTCTCGGCTACTTACACGTACAACTACTTGCGACTGTGCCGTAACTCTATTGGGATAAACACTGACTCGATTTACTTACCCGCTTAACAAGGAGATAAGCAGCAACAGTTGTTTCTGTTTCCGTTGTCTTGAATTCCACACAGATCACAAGTTTATTACTGTAGAATAACAATTTGTGGTACACTACTAAAATACTGAAACGGTTTTAACGTTTTGCCATTAGCGTTATCAAAAGAAAAATTTTTTACAAAGAAACGAATGAAAGAAGTCACAGTAAAACATTAAAGGTGTGTTTTCTTTTAAAAATGTACGTATTAGAAAACGCTCTGGGATTCTAAGCCCCGGACAATATCACGGGTGTGCGCCACAGGTTTTTTGATTCTTCCCAGGTAGAGAACTAACATACCAATGCTGACGCCCCAGGGAAGACTTACTAGGTTAATCAACTGGGTGGCAAAACAGGTGGATAATTTCCACATATTATAATTATAAACTATGTGTACCGACATGTAATCTTTTCTAATTGCTAACTATTTTTTTGTAAAAAATCTATCGCTTTTGCAATGTATCGGTTTTTGTACTATTTTTGCAAAATAAATCACTCAATAAAGCAATCCAGAATATTGAAGTGTTATTAATATTCTTATCACTGTTAAATTAACTTGACTTCACCATCTTTTCCACTGTGACAACCATAGCACTTCATATCACTCCCCACTAGCGCGATTTCAACGAACTGCCAATACATGTCCATCCTACATCAAAGAAAAAATAATTGGTGTTTTATGTAACTGATATGTTTCTGTATTATATTTGCAAAATATAGCTGACGTATGTCTGTATTATGTTTCTAAAATGACATGTTTTTATTGTACTGATATGTACTTATGTACGATGTTTCTAAATTTTTCACGTGTATTATGTTTGTAAAACGACAAGTATTTATTGTACTAATTTGATACTTCTGTATGATGTTTTGTAAATTTTCCACTTGTATTATGTTTATAAAAGCCTTTTGGGCGTCAAATAATTAAAAAACATAAAAAGAAGCATACCGCGGTTAATGAAAACACATTTTGAGTGTCATTTGATATTCCCACGATAAAGGATTATACATCTCTTTCGGAACAAATAGTATAATATTATAATGTCTCTAGAAGAACTTTAAAGTTTTTTAAAGTCATTTTAGCACTACTTGGAGCTATATAAATAAACCAAGTATTATTTTTTTTTAACTCTGTGGTGATACGTGCCGAAAAATAAATAACATATTTTAATATTATTAAATCAAACGTTAAGAACTTCTGCAGATAATTTCAGCCGTCTGAAAAATCGTGAAAAATTGCGGTTCAAACTTTCAGCATGATCCAAATCTCTTTCTATAATAAAATCCCCATTACAATACTTTATAATACAGAAAACAGGTATCATAACCGTTCATTTTCATTATGGACGTTCCCCGCACGGCTACTGAAAATATTTTGGGAGCTGAAACTTCAAACTCGACAATTAAGATTTAGTATCTCGCTGCGAGTTTAAGAAATCATCTAACACGAGTATATTATTAAACTTATTTACCATAAGCTTTACTAGACTTTCCACGATCGTATATATACTTACGTAAAAAAAATCCGAAAGGCAGGCGTGGTCAACCATACTTTTGGTTTAAAAATGCTTGTTGTGAGTTACTTAATTTAAAAGGTTTGACGGTGTCCGTGGTCGAGGGGTAAGGCTCTTGACTAGCAGTATTAAATAGATTCATTGGTATTATTTCACACTTCATTAATTTTAAATAATATACAGTATATTTGGGGCACGTTCCGGAGTGGAAGATACGCAGAAACGGCCTGGTGTAAGACTGCCATTCAGAATTGAAACGTTGCTTGAAATGGTTTAGCCGTGTTTATCCTCCCCACTACCTTCAGCCCCACACATCCATAGTCTCACTGGCTCCAGACGGTTGGGAATAGCTGTGCGGTATTCACAAAAAAATAATAATCACATTAAAACACGTGACAAAATATATCAAAAGCCTGCTTGTAACATACAAAGAAATTGATTAATAGTGAATTTAAACAGGTTTGTGTATCTGATGACAAAAACTTTCATTCATGAATAAGATTTTGTATCCCCCACCTTCCTCGTCCCCATCTCCTTCCCCTCTTCATTACCTTAAGCCTCACAACTCACAACATACCCCGATTGGGGATGCCATAGTCTCTCTGGCTCCGTAGGTTGGGAACTATTGTACAGTATTCCCTTAAAAAATATGTTGTTGTGTTGTGTTGTTGTTTATTTAATTTTCGTTCGGATTTAATTTAACTTCAGAATCCAAACAGAAATGAAACCTGTTTCAAAATAATTAAATTAAAATATGTGTTCAAAATATAAGGCTCATTGGCGGTGAATGAAACATGTAGAGCAACGGTGGAGTTCCAGTCTTATAAGTTACGCCTATCTTAAAGTTAATATTTTCACGTGCTCAATGTTGCTAATCTCTGTCCTGACACAGGCATAATATACAGCTAAGAATTAGAAGAGTAATATATAATGATTATGGAAGATGTGTTGCAAACATTGAGATTATAATGTGATAAATATTTACTCGCTCGGAGGCTGACGAAGGCTTTACTTTTCCAGCCAATGCCACTTAAATGTTTTCCATAAAATTTAAAGCGATTTTTCGTAAGATAATCGTGGAGATATTAGAACATTTTATAAAATACCAATTAGAATCGTAACAGTTTAAACAATCAATATAAATACGATCTGATTTTAATTATACTTTCTTTGGAATTGCATCATCGTGCAAAGGAATTACGATAATTTTAGAGTTTTTATCATTATTATCTTTTGTTGTTTTCTCATAATGACGTTAATAGAGCATAATTAATCAGTTGTTATTAATTATCGGTCAATCGACAATCAAATTCAGCATTTGGTAGGAACCTATGTAATAGGTTAATGCATTTTTTATACTTCCAAATCATAATCTGCTCATTTTGTTTTGAAGACTTTTATTTCAATGAATTACACAGATGTGTTGAAACCGGTGGCAAACAAATACAAATCAGGTAACAAATGTGCATCATCTGTTATTCGTTTTATTTTACCGGTTTCAACATATCCGCGTCATTCACTAGCAAACTTAAAATTCGAAACCGGAAGCAAATAAATAAAAAATCAGAGACTTGATTTTATATTTTTTTGCTACCGGTTTCAACACATCCGTGTCGTTCACTGAAAATTTCGAAACCGATAGCAAATAAATAAAAATCAGGTACAAAATGTACTTAATTTGTTATTGTTTTTTTATTTTATTTGCTACCGGTTTCAACAAATCCGTGTCATAGTACCTTCTGCTTCAAAACTTTTATTTAATTAATTTAATTTAGTTCTATTGGCTGTGGTAAATTTTTTTATCGATTATCGCACAATAGTCCCAACCGTCTGGAGCCAGTGAGACTATGGTATCCCCAATTGGGGAATATTGTGAGGCTATAGTAACCCAATTAGGGTATGTTGTAAAGCTGAAGGATATTAGGAGGCGAAGGAGATGGGAAAGAGCAAGGTGAGGAAGTACCTGGCTTTTCAGATACTGTCACAAGAGACGGCCAAAACCATTTCAAGCAATGTTTCGAAAGTATCTACCGATCTTTATCGAGCTTGAAATATAGAATAGGTAGATTATTTTTAAATTGATAAATTGTTGAATACCACAAATCAAATAAAATTTACTTGCGCTTGCCGGGATTTGAACCCACTACCTCCAGAGGTAATCTGCATCCGGATGTGTAGTCAAGGATTGTAACCTCCTAACCACGGAGGCTCTCAAAATTTAGGTGATCGGATAGCTCATCAAAATAACAATTCAATTCAAAATACAAAAGTGATCAATTTTAATTACTTTATTTCACTTTTAAAAGGTGTGTGGAATTGTCATTGTGTTGAGTTATCATAGATCACAAAATTTTAACTCTTGAAAAAATTCAACATTCACAATTAATCCTAGAAAAAGTTTCAGCTAAATTTCACATTGGACATGAAATCTATTGTAATGAATAATATTTTATATTACAAGTGACATGTTTACAATGTTTGTCTTCAATGGCAAAAAAAATCTGGTGGATGTGTTACTACTCGTATATCTGAGGACCTACATCAATTAGCCTCTTAATATCCAACTTACATTTCGAAAGACGGATAACCTAGTATTACATTTTATAAATACCTTACATAATTCGCTCAATTTTATCCACAACCGTTCTGTTAACGAGCTTAAACCTAATTTAAATTAACAAAACATCAAAACACTCAATACGATGTACTCACAAAAAACTCTTGGCCAACAAATTAAATCACTTTGTTACTTAGTGTCATCTTTCAAAAGACCAGCTGAACTCGGCTGCAACATGCAAACGATTATTTTTAACAAATTAATCCTCGCTCTGGCGGGGAACTTTTCAGCTTAGAGTGAGGATTAAGTTGTCCCGGAGTTACCTGGGCGAGATCAGTACCGCAAGGCAAGCCACTCCTTACACTTGCTTAAATTCTACTTCAGAGACACTATGGCACTAATCCTCTTAGGACATTTGTCCCGACCGGCAGTTTGTTCCGGGATGACCACGCTTTCAGTATGCCACTAGTAAATAGTTGCGATAAATATGTACATTGATTCTGTTATCAAAATGTAAATATTAAAAACTATGCTTACTGAATACAGTTAAAATATATTTTGGGGTATTATGCCGTGTTGCGCTACCTTCTTTTTTATGATTAGTAGTATTATTATTATTATTTACTGAGCAGCCAGCATTCTGCTGATGCGCTAATATCTGATTTCACAATACTTTTTGAAATTGAGTAATTGAGTTTCCATCATCACACATTTACCCTGATGACGGATACTGTAATGCTGTACGAAACGTTGACTAATGAGGCCCCAGACGACATAATGCCCAAAAATTTAATACTTTTTGGCAGTGAAAATTACAAATAATATCTCCTACTACCACCATTAAAAGCCAAGGATGTTGCTTGTGCAATGATCCCACAAATTTAATTGGTGGGAACCGGACGCATTTGTCAACTCGTCCACTTCTTAGTAATTAGTATCGACATGATTACACGTAAATATTTTCACCGGTACCTACATCATCAAATTATATTTTTTGCCAAAGAATCAGATTAAAATAATAATTTGGAAGTACAATTCCCAATTTAATCAGTGCCTGGTTTTCCTACTCTAAAGTATCACGTCATTTGCTATTTAGCTTATTCATTATCCTGGCATTCAAAGAAATTGCATCGCCACGAGATGAAATGATATAATTGAATTAATACAGGAAATTCATTCGAGAAATACTCGGAATTATAATTCGGTCAGTCATACCTAGTACATACCAGCTGGAGGGAAATTGCTTTGGGATTCGTAAAAGCATTTTCAATGAGATTCCGTTTCTTTTAATTCATTAAAATGTAATACCCTTACATTCATCCCATGAATACGGGTACATTAATTGATGAAAATTTTGAGACCTTATCGTCAAATGAGTAAAGAAGGGTATTTAAGGAAATCAAATAAAAAGTATGAAATGTTTAACAATTGATTTATTTGTTCCAGATGACTTTGGCTCAACTCTGCCGCAGCTCGGCTCTTCCCCCGGGACCACACAGCTACCACGAGCCGTCAGAGGACACGCGAAGGAAGTTTGAGCAGTGGTGGGCAGCGCAGGTGCAGCCCCGCCCTCCTCCGTTCAGCCCTCGCGCACCTCCTTCACCACTCACCAAGCTGGAGCGCCCACCTTCCCTGGGAACTATGCCAGAACACGTCCATCCAGCTCTCCAAACAGTACAGAGCCAATACCCAACTCAGAAGACGAGGATGAGGACAAGTTTCGATCCAGAACTGGAGCTTCCCAAACTGCAGAGATGGTTCTCAGATAACCAGCATCCCAGCAGGCAGCAAATCCAACAATACGTCAGGGAACTGAACAACCTTGAATCTAGGAGGGGAAGAAAGCCACTCGACGTCAACAACGTGGTTTATTGGTTCAAGAACGCGAGAGCTGCCCAGAAAAGGGCTGAACTAAGAGGCATTGGACCAGGAGGATTATCTTGCCATTTATCTTTGAATGGATACAACAGCAGCAGCCACAGCCCCCCAAACGGCAGCATGCTTCTCCCTCACGATGCTTATCTGACTTCCGATAGACTTGCAGAGCATCATTCTATGAAGAGTCCTTTATCCATCAGCCCAGACAGACGGCTCCACATGTCTATGATTTCGGAAGACAATATGTCTAACGGAGGATCTGAGGTAGATGACGATGACGACATGATGGACGAAACGAGGGATGAAGAGCGACCAGAAAGTCCAGAAGCACCGCTTTCATTGATCACTACAAAGAAAGAAGTTGAACCGGAGACGGGTAGAAGGAATTCTCCAAAACCACCGGATATACCGAAGGTGATAACTATATATAGATTTCTAAAAATATAATTAGCTTTGCATTCTTACCATTAATGAAAATGAATTGATCTGGCAATATTGGCACCATTATAAGATGTTATTTATTATTGACACCCCAAGGTTAAGATGTAACTAAGAGAATTTATTTTTTGCAGATAGACGAGATAAAACAAGAACCTTTAAGTGATGATCCATCGAAACCGCAAGACCTTTCCCCAGATCACTGCTTAGTCAATAACAATAATAATCATGTTAGCAACAATAACAGTAAAGATAAACAAGAGAACAACATATCAGATGAAGAGGACGATGAAGATATAGACCATGAGATAACTGATGATGATGTTAAGGTTAATAGGAGAATGAGCGAAGAGTCTCTTCAAACCATGAACCCAAGCAGAGTAGCAGATATGAATAGACAGCGTATGCATTCCTTTAGAACTCCAAGTCCGTCTGATCTGATGAGTGGAGGGCAGTTGGTGCCAAGGTGTCCTCCGGGAAACTTGGAACGATTGACAGCGGCGGGGTTTCCCCTAGTTCCCAACTCCATGTTTAGCCACAGCATCATGTACATGAGTCACTACATTCCTGGCCTCTCTCACGGGGGGCACAGTCTGCCCAGCTCCCCCCCTGGGTCCAGTGGACTCAACCTCTCAGCTCTGGCGGCGAGCGCAGCTGACGAGCGTCGCAAAAGAAACCGAACCTTCATCGACCCCGTCACAGAAGTACCTCGGCTGGAACAATGGTTCTCCCTCAACACTCATCCATCGCACAACTTGATCCTTAAATATACAGAAGAGTTAAACCGAATGCCTTACAGACAGAAATTTCCCAGACTAGAATCAAAGAACGTGCAGTTTTGGTTCAAGAATAGGAGGGCTAAATGCAAAAGGTTAAAGATGTCCTTGTATGAAGCTGGTCCACCAGGTTCGATGTCTCAGTACCACGTCAATGACAGAGATTAAACGCTTTTCATTTTAATATCATTTGCTCATAAATTTAGACGATTCCAAAGTTTTCCACATTAGGTATTTGCTATGATCGAAAAAACCAAATTTAATATAAAATACTTCGCTGATTATTTTTTGAAATATGAGTTGATTATTTCTAAGATTTCAATGTTGAATAATAATATCTTTTAGAATATAATGTATTTAACCCATTTAATGGAAACTTGTATAAAAATTATCATTTGTGTAAATGAAAATAGAGTATAGGTATGCAAAACGCTGTTAGATTGAAAATCGTTCACCAAGATTGTAAAAAAATGGTAGTTGGTAGATTAAAGAATCTATAAATTCTTTTATAGATAATATGAATGGGATGCTTTTATACAAACTCATAATATTCAAGACGGTGTGGTCGCTATACTAGTTTGGAAATAATTTATTTATCTGTGATGTGCGCATTGACTTCTTGCATACAAAGTGTTACAAAATTTATCTTTTCAATATTTAATGTTTGGGCATTTAACACTTTTAGAGTTTATTGTTATGATTACTGGAGTACTTAACATTTAGGTACCTAACACTGTGCAAAATGTTTAAACCAAAGATCTTAAGGCTTCTTCAATGTAAAATAAAACTCGTTGTAAAGTAGAATGTGGATTTAGATGTAAAAAGTAACAAATGATTTATTAATATAAAAATATCTAAATTTACTGTAAATTTTTTTTTTTTTCCTGAAGTTAAAATCATAGGTTTCATTTTAGAAGTGTTTCTTAGACATGTCAAATTTCTCCAATAATGTAGGTTTACTGTGGGAAATGCGGTTTGATTATAAACATAAAAAACTGTTTTTTTTTTAATTTATTATATTTCCTCACACTTAAACTAAGCAAATGCACAATATATTACCTCGTTTTTATTTATGGAATCGACGAGAACTTGTTACATTATATTTAAAATAGTTATCTTAATAATAAGTGTATGATATCGTATAAGCACTCAATATGTAGTTGTTGATCGTACTAATACTTATTCAAATATCTGGCAATACTGTAAATACTCAGCCGTTAATATTTTCTTCTTTGTATTAGTATATCAGGTGTAATTATTTATTGCTAATAAAATACCCAATTCCTGGAACAAAATCTTTGGCTACTTTAACTGACATATTTTTGGTTTAGTACTTTTTTAGCACATTTTTAACAGTAATCATTTGTAGTGTAATCAAGCCTCATTCTACAAAAGTTTTACATTCCCGAGAGAAATAGTTTTTTTACAATCCACTTGTTTGATACACTACAATATGCAGTCAAGAAATATGTGAATATATATTCATATTATTATAGAAGAAATATTATTATTATCATTAAAGTGTACATAACAATACCATTGTTGTCTTTTTATGTACATTATAATGATAATAATAATAATTCTTCCATATGTGCGAATAATAATATCATTAAAGTGTACATAAAAATACCACCAATGTTTTTTTACATTTTAATAATAAGAAAAATAATTCTTCTATATGTGCGAAGAATTGTTATTATTATAATTAAAGTGTACATAAAAATACCATCGTTGTCTTTTTTAATGTTAATATAATCAAAGAATTGGTGTTTTCTTCTTTAACTTGGATCCATTCGAACGTTAAACGTATTATATAGTCGCCATATTGTTTCGTTGTATAAATGTTTCTAGAAGTAAGTAAATAATATTCCGCTTTAGGAATCTACTCGCGAAAGGAGATTATTTGTAAAATAAAGATCTGAAATAGAAGAAGGCTTATTTATTTTCCCAAAAAATTCTACTCCTACTCAGCATTAAAAAATACTTATAACAGCGATAGAAAAAAAAATAGAATGTTTCATCTTGTGGGATTTTTTCAATTCAAATTAAATTATAACCATCTCACTGCCTAGCATGTCCATCACCACCGGAACAAGCTAGAAATGGCTTTCACTTCAATTTTGTTATTATTCGTCAGATTATCAGAAATCAAGAAATTATTTCTTTGCGCTAAATTTCTATATTAAAATCTAAGACCCTTCATGGTGATTCTATTTTTATTACTAAGAATTTTATTAAGAATACTTAAAATATTAGATAGGTACCTAATTACCGTTGCTACGATGCTCACACCCGAGCAAAATTTACAAGAGTCCTTTGATGAGGATGAAAAGTGTTATCATAAGTTTTATTACTATTCTATTCATAGCCAACGATAGATTAATGAAACATATGACAATACTACAAAATAAGGCAAAGAGAATTATACTCAAGAAAATTAGATACACGTAAATCAATGAATAGTTGAAAGCGTTATATGTGTTGTCATTTAAAAAAATATTTATTTCATTACATTATTTTTAATCTACAAAATAATTAATGGTCATACATAAATTGAATTAAAAAAAAATAAAAACCTTCAGCACAAACACACATGAAACTAGGAAAATATTCGAAATAAGACTCCTCTTCAGAAAAAAAACAGAAAGTCAAAAGTCGTTGATATAAGCAGTGAAGATATTTAGCAAATTACCAGAATAAAAACATAAATTAGGAAAATATGTGATTGATTTGTTCTAAAAAATTTTTGAATAATACACGTGTGTAAGGATTGTCTTAGAATAGATAGCTATGTACCTATTTTAAATAACATGATTAAATAAATGTCTTCAATAATTTTTAAATAAATTTGTGGCGTCATTTGTTAAATGGCAGTCTTCAAATTTTTTTAAATTTGATTTTTAAATAAATTAACTATTATTACAGAACTTAAAACATCTTGAAAGTGGTTAAGCCAAATGCAACAATGTATTATGCTTGGTTTAATTTAAAACCAATCATAGGGTCATTAAAAAAATGTCCTTTCTTTTCTCAAATCAATTATATACGATTATAAACTTACTTCCTATGAACAAAGTCATGAAAACTTTTTCCACTCAAAGAATAATTGTGTCGAGGGATGATTTTAATTTCCCCCGATACGCGAGGAATTAAGTTAATAATAATAAGTAGGGGTGGTTTTAACCGAAAGCCCCCTATCCCCTCAAAATAATACCACAGTGCAGCGCATCATAAGAAAAAGATACTGAACCCAAGATTTCTAAAAGGGACCATTAGTCAAAAGATTGATTTAACACAACAAGTGTTTCTTTACAATGTTCTTTGCAAAAACGCTTTTGAGTTATCACCCCAGTTCTTTCATTGTGGCTTGACAGAAGCTTTATAATATCCGTAATAAGAAATTAAATTCGTTCTCGCGAAAGGAATGGAAACTAATCCCACAAGAGCAATCTGCAGTGGATGTTTGGGGTGCAACGCGTATTCGAGTAAACGATGTATGAATTTACGGTCACAGATATAAAAGGAAAGTAATTTATTTAACGTTTTAAAAATTAATGGGTAAGAATAATGCCATCGTAAACTCTTAAAATAAAACAGTATCACTTTACAGTAATGAACTTAGGTAGGAGATTGTATAATGAACACGAAAGTATATTTCAGATTAATGTACGGGTGTGAAAGAAATTATAAAGGGCATGTACAGTGTGTGTGTTTGTGTTCCAGAGCTTTTCAAGTATCCTTTTAATAATTTTATCAGTAATAAACAAAACACTAAACATTACATTTACTTACCCATATATCTCCTTGAAGACGACATATTAAACGTACTGGCCATAGGTGAACAATAGTGGAGAGAGTTTTTGAGAAATAATTAGAATTTGTAGGTAGTAATTTGTTTTATTAGGTTAAATTTATATCGATTGAAATGATACTATAGTACAGCCTTTTTGTACCTACCTTCATGTAATCTAGTTTCAAGCGAGTGTTTTAAATGCTTAGTCCTGGTATTGTTACTTTTAAAAAGGATTTTGGAACGTGTAGCTCTCGTAGGTACATGAAATTCAATGAGGATTGGGCAAAGTAGGGCTGTCTGTACTGTCATTTACAGTTGTGAACTATTGCGAGTGTTAATAAATTTAATTCTTTCAAAAATAAATTACAGTTTATACATTCAATAAGAATACAGAGAATATGTCTTTGGAATTAGCGTTGAATTTTTTCGATTGAATCTGAATGTATTTTGTAATGGAGAACCAGATTTAAGAGTATACAAAATTTTCAAGATTGAAATATTCCTAAAGCCTCTGTAATTTCGGAGAATTTCATTTCCTTCTTATTAATTGCTTTTTTACGAGATAAAAGTTTAATTTAAAGTCGAAAATTATGACCAGGTCATTAATTTCTTCGACAGTGATTAGGGTTGAGTTATTACGTTCATATGAATAATTGATTGGCTTACTTATTTTGTAAAACCTTATTGTACACCAATTAAGTAATCTGTTTAAGTAATTTTGTAGCCCGACTTAATAATTTTTTTTATGTTGAGCATAAAGAGTTCAAGTTAAAAACAACAACTTTTCTAGAGAGCAATCCAAATTTATAAACCACGATTACTTTCATTCGGGTGATTAAGTAACAAATGCCTTTTTATAACTGAAAAATATTTTTGAAATATTTTTTATTTAGATACCACGTGAAGATATTGTCCCAGTGATTGAAAAAATGAAAGAATCTCAAATTTCATGTTTTTAACTTATACTATTTATGTTCATTTTTTATTCATTTATTTATAAGTACATGTTACATGATTACATTTTTTAGAGAATATACCTTAGAGCACCATACTAGGCAGCTGCCTGTTTCATGGTGGCCAATGGAGGAAAAGTTAGTTTGAATTTAAGTCTAGTGTATATACATACATAAATGCATACATACATGCATACACCCAGATACATATACTTACATACATGTATCTTCTTCCTCACACATGTAAACAATATATACACCTCTATCTGAATACGAGAAGAAGGTTACCGACACAATTTATACCTTGCATGATAAATATTTTACAATATCGTTTATGAACAGTTAAAATAAAATTGGGCCAATCCGAGACCCCTGTGATACACCACTGGTAACTATAAATTGGTTTAGCAGATGTAATTTAAGTAGTAGCAATTCTCTCCAAATGAAATTGCAGTGAATGGCTTATATTCGTAATTCTGGCAGAAGAAGTTGGTATGTGAAATTTACATCTGTAAATTTATTAAATTTCGTCCTGGCATTCTTATGAGGAGAAAAACTTAACCATTCCAATATGCAAAACTTTTTCAAACTATATTTTTGCGCATCATGGAACCATCTTGCTCATCCACTCGCCAATCAGATCCGGTAAAATAATTTATTGATAGATTTGAAGCAATCGGAGGAGAAAGAATCTAAAGACAGTTAAGTGGTCACCCAACTCGAACTAATTGAAATTGAGTTTTATGGCCGAGAGGTAATTCCACAAAATTGAAACGAAAGGGTTAGGGATTTGGAAAAGTTTAATCCTTCATTGTTTTCCCCGTCTTTGAATAATTCCGCCCAAGTGCTTTCCTTAGGCTTCGGAAACATAAAAAAGAAGATTGTTTCGTAAATAATACGGAATGAATGCAAATGGTTTTGTGGACTTAATTGTTATCTGGGAACTTATTCGGTCTCTGGCTTAAAGGTCACCCCTTTTTCTATTGGGGTGAATTACGTTCTTAAAACGTAATATAATGGTGTCTTAGTTCTTTCTTTTAAACTTATAATTAAATACTCAATCAAGGGAATCGAAACAGTACCAGTTACTTTAGTCAGTTTTTGCTTTGTAATAAAGAATGCAAGATAAATACACAATTCCGATTAAGTAAGCAAGCATGTATAGCAAAAGATAAAAAAAAGCTTAAAATATTTTAGGATTTAATTATTTTTTTATTTATTTTAAAAATGATGAATGAGTACATTCTAACTTCACAATCATTAATATCGCATTGAGAGTTTTTGATAATTCATAGCAGAATGAGTTACTTAGCTGATTGAATATATTAAATTTTAAGAAGTGTATTATGAAGTGTTAACGGTGTTAAACGGTTAACTAGTGTAAACGGCCTAATACCAATGATGATAATTATAATTTAATTAATTATGTTAAAAGTAATATTACGTAGTTTACGATAACAAATCGCTTATTTGGAAGTTTTCACGTTTCTACAACTTGTGATCATGTTATCATGTACCTAGTTCAGACAAAACATCGGCGACATGCAGCTTACTTACGATAGTATTACCTGTATCAGTGGGTACGTTATTCCCGTAGAGCGTAGTACGTAGAGCTGTCAAGGTGCATCCTATCATTTGTGAGTCCCCTCCCACTGCGCGCCGGATCTACTGCAAACTAAGGTGGATTCGTAGCAAACTATCCCTCGTAGCGGCCCCTACATGTATACTGTAGAGCATTACATTCGTAGACTTCGTAGAATTCGTAGACGGAGAGGAAGTGTCATAGCCTTGCGGAAAGAGTATGATATTGATAAAAAATATTCATTAAAATACAATTTCTTTACCAACCCAAGCACTGATGTAATTATAAGAAAATTAATTTATTTCTTTTTAAAAAGAAAGTTAGTTTATTTTCGTTTTAAAATACAATTCAACACTAAAACTGATACAAGTAATACATTTTTAATCATATCAGGTTTCTTACCTGGTTCACGTTTTACGTCAATAACTATTCACGTTTTTTTTAAAATAAACAAACCAATATTCGTTGCAATAAAATTATGTAGCTAACTTAAATGCCAGAATTTTTTTCAAATCACATTTCAGAATTAAAATTAATTTTTGATGAATTTGAAGGATGTACTACCATACGATAATGAATGTGATGACGTCACAATACTCCAATAAACTCCTCAACAAGAGTTCCGAGAGCGGCGCAGAATAACACCGAGGTTGTTCGTGATTCTGTTGGGTTTTTTGTTTTGTTTTCACCGGCTTGTAACTCTTTATTTTTGGCTATTTTTTACTTTGAGGTCCTTCGTCTACTCGGCTACGCAAGTATCCGAAAGCCATGTTGTGTGCTCGCGTCACAAACAACTTGTCATGCACAGTCCGACAACATCGCTACTGTAATCACGAGACTAGCGTCACAACCAATTATTGCAGCATTGAGCACACGCATTGTACAAAATGTCTGACACAAATGACTCCATGAATGAAAGGCGACAACATTGGCTATAATATTCGCGGGATACTAGTGTCCCCAACGAGTTGACAAGATGTCGACAACGCGTTCCTGCGTACGAACCTCCGTGCAGATGTATGGCGGTGGTCGTTAGGTTACTTGAATCGTCGAGATTCGGGTACTTGCATTACCTTAAGTGTTTTGTTTGCTTCTATTCACGGTGAAAATGTTTAAATAAACAATTAATTTAATGTAAGTTGGAACGGAAAATTACACTGATGAGATAAGAAAATTCCTCTTTTTTTGTTTTGAAAGTGGCGTTTGGCTCCCAAATATCCCAAAAGGTAGCACATTTCAAAGGCAAGTGAACTGTAAAGAAAAAAGTCGCAGACGTTTATTTTGGTTACAATTTCCTTAATAAAGAAGATTGTTGGCAAACAGGAAAATAAATATCGTACAAAACAAATCTAATTATTTTTATAAAATAGCTAGCACAGACAGTAGGATTTGTGAAGCTAAAAGTACTTATTTATAAAATATTTGCCTCAATGAATTTGCCTATCAGAAACAAATATTGTCAATTTTCGCTAAAATGTATTATTTGTTAACTTTCGAATGAACACCATTAATCATTCGCTAAAAAAATTTGCGAAAGAAATACGCATTTCAAATATAGAATGATTGATTTTAATAAAATAATTTCGATACCTACTTTATCGCTTGTCTGAATTGTTCCCACAAGCAGTTGTGAATTTTGAAAAGTTAAAAAGTTCATTGAAAATGAATAATTTCACGAAGGAATATTTCACATCACAAACTACCGAAATTAGTATGTGCGATATCTTATATATTAGTTTAAGAGGTTACCCATAGATCAATACTAAAGTTTGAGGCCCAGAATTAATCCTACCGGCTGCGCCAGTGTGTTGTAACTCCGGGTTTATCTCACAAACTCATTAAATAAAATCTTCGGGGTCAACAAAACACTTTGGGCTTTTTGTGGTAGAAAAAAATTGACTCTGATTATTATTAGAAGGCGGTATTTTGGGCCTTGTAGTTGCAATCGTATTTATTTACGTCACAATCCCTGCATTATCGACAGCTATGGGCCATCTAAAGTCTTAAGGTAACGCTGAAGGCTAAATAACTATTTTGGATTAATCTTTATTCCGAATCGGTTTCCATATGAATACCAAAAAATGTGCTTTGGGTAAATTGAAGCTTTCCATACCGTTTCCTCTTATCACTTGTGTAATGATAATAGGAAATTCATAATAATAATGTATGAACGCATACATAAAATAAGTTTTAAAGAACACAATGTTATGGTTAAGATTATTTGTGACAGTTTCTCTTGATTAACCCTTTTTCTTTCTTATGAAATTAATCACAAAATATTTTTTTTAAAAACCAATTTAGTTCTTGAAATCATTCGTTTATTGACTACTTATGTTAAGCGATTTTTATGCCTATTACATATATTCGTCGCGATATAAGGCACCCAAAGAATTATACACAACTTTGGCTTGTGGCTTCCTCTTTAATTAATATCTAGGATATCACACTACGTATGTATTGTTAAAAACGACTTTAAAATTAGTCTAATATTGTTTAAAACGACTTTAAAATTAGTTTTTTTGGGTAGAAGAAGGATCCCAATGAAGTCTAACTTTTAGAATTTTGGAGAATAACTTTGTTTGTGGGTTTTTTATATTCACAGTGCTTAAACATTATTATTCTGTTTCAATACTTAAATAATAAGTTACCGAAGTGAGAAAGTAAATAACTGTACAACTTATTAATATAAATACTATGATGTACTTATGTACATATTGTTACAACATAAAATATGTACCACAGCACTCCAGTTCACGAACCAGTACGAAGATATTTCCCGGAGATCTCCAGCAGCAGAGTACTAAGCGCTCCGCAGATAAGGACGAAACGGAAGGATGTCGTGTTTATCTTCTGCCGCTGCCAGTTAAACTGTCTGAGGACTTTACACTGGAGGCTAGATGCAGTCAGCGACTTCCGGCTTCCTCTCAGACTGGGATCATCGGACATTGTGCTCCGGGTAGGGTGGTGAACAATGATAGATCATTTTCCAACCTATTTCAATCACTTTATAAAAATAAGATAATGTTGAATGTTACACTCTCTCCAGTGGTGGATAGTGGTTATTCTCAACTCGGATTCAATCAAAGTCTAAAAAATAGGAATATATATATATATATATGTATTTCCATTAACATAAAAATCTTTTTTATTCTTATGAAGTTTATTTTGTAGATCTTCATTTTAATTTTAATTTTAAATTTATCTTTTTTCAATAATATGATTATCACATTTGAGAGTTTAATCATGCCTTCAGAAGGCGAAAAAACTGTCACGCGTGATAATAATTATATGGCAGAAATTTTTTGCAAAATTAACCGGCTTTTTGTAAAGTGAATAATAATATTGTTGAGTACACAAAAGAAAAAAATAAAAAAATCTATACAATTTTTATAATATTTGCAAATACATCAAATATTTATGAAAATTCAGGAAAAGTGATAAATCCTCCCACAATGTTGTTTAACTAAACAAAAATAAGGAAAACTAAAGTTTTGTGCATAACAATAATTTCTTATTTTTTATTGGATTTCGAAATTTGGCGAATTTTATAAAAGCTTGGATGTCTCGTGCACAATGTAAAGTTAATTCTAGTGGACGACAGCGCAGCGTCAAAATGTGAATATTATGGCCCTGGAGAAGGTACGTACCTCTCACTTTTCAGACAGAATTCGTATAATTTTTTTCCTTAGGAATTAATTATCTGCCCGTATGTGCGTTCTGGATTCCGCTCCTACGAACTTTGGGAGGATTTATGAGTGTATTCTTGCACCGGTACGCCGCGGCCTGATTCGTGCCACAAGATAAAAAAAAAATATGTAGTTAGTAGTTTTAAATACATATGTCCAAGTCCGATCTTCGTTTACGTCTCTGAGTATGTATCGTAATAACAATTAATATTTGTAAATAATTTTAATTGGCTATTTTTCTAAAATAGTTCCTGATAAAAAAGAGTTACTGTTCAATTGAGCCGTGGCACTTCGTACGAATACGGCTCATTCAAAAGAGCTAGCTCAATTGTGCGGCTCGTTCATGAACGACTCATCGCTACTATCAGTAGCTTCGTTCCAATGCTGATCCAGTATTTCATTGCACAGCCCATACATTTATTTTTCAGCAGGTTTGTTTCTCTTTGTTTCTGGGTATTTTCATTTATGTTTTGTGATGTCAAAAGCTGGATGAACATTAACATGATTGCTTACCACCGTAATAGTCAATTTATTTTAATTTCCTGGATTATGCGTTTTTTTTAATAAATTTTGCACCTTAGGAATCCTATATCAACCAATACACTGCAATATTTTGAAATGTTCACTGCTTTCAGACCTTTTAGGTATTGCTACTTATAAATTCTCAGGTGAACTTCCTTAACAGTGAGATTGTGTGGGGTGCATAATCCTGCCTTGTTCTGTAAACGTGAAACTTCCCATTGTATCATCCAATAAAGCGATTTTTTAATTGGACAAATCGGATTGACTTCATTACGTGGATTAAATCTTCCTGGCTTATTGTGTATGTTAAAAGTCGAACAATATTCGCTCAACAAAATAATGTTATATCTTTGTTTGTGCACGTCTTATCTGAAACACTGAGCTGAATACAGTCAACCGAAATGAAATAGCATTTTATGATCACTTTTAATGTTAAGAATTTAAGCGAGCATTTTTTACTTTTAAACAATGTTTATAATATCCCATAAGGTGGAGTTTTTCTTACAGGTTTTAAAATATAATATTACCTCAGAAATTTTTAAATTTCTCATTTTTTTACTATGTCCCGCCGCTTTCTCTACACAAAAAATGTATATTTAACTGGGCTGCGAAAGAACTGGCAATGTCTCATTTCAGCAGACTTGCACATGAAATTCTCGTCTTTAACAAGTGAGGTAATATTACACTTATTATTTTTTATGGACTATTACCGCCTGTATTTAATAAAAATTCTATGAAAGTCATGTTTTCTAACAACATAAATGTTGTATGTATGTGTAGGTAAATATACATCAACGTTTATATTGCGCTAACAATGAATTCAAAAACTCATTTATTGTTGAACAAAAAAAATTACAATAAGTCTAAGAATAACAAGAGAAGTCTTGGAAATATTATAATTTTTTTGATTATATAAACGAGATAAAAAGTGAAGTCACAGTTATCTTTCAGATTCCTTAATAAAGGAATATGTTTTAAAAAATTCGCATTTTCCATACTGTTGGACGTTCGGGGTAAAAATACGAGTATATTATGTGTTTTTTCCAATTTATAAATATCAAATTCTAAAAGGTTATTTCATCAAGTACTTAAAATGGTATTGGTTTAAACGACTTTTTCAAAAATAAAAATAAAATACATACCATACTTAAAATACCTTCGAAAAATTCCGAAATTCTATAAGATATTTCATGTTTACAACAGATTAACGACCCAGCTTGGAAGTGTAAACAATGTTTCTTTCCATGAAATATTTTCAATTTGGGTGGCGGGTTTGGGTACCGCCGCCTTGGGTACGTTGAGGTGTTTTCAGAATGCACCTACTCACCATCTGCGTGGCGTGCCAGATCGAGAGTGGCTGGTTTGGGGAGACCCTTTGATCTCTCCAACTTGTCTCTCGACCCATCGTCAGGCGCTCTAGTTGGAGGGAAGTATTCATATGTTAGTCGCTCCTGGATACACTGATCTCTAGATTCCTACCCATACCTCATACATTTTACCTTTCCAGAACTTCCTTTCCTTAAAAAAGACCCTACACACCATCTGCTATATTAGTAATGTTTTCACATACACTGTCATTTATCAATTGAATAAAATTTTAGATCTATGTCCGTGCATCAACCAAGGAGATGACTCCCATGCATAACCCGACCGCGCCTCCCCCGTTGCCATGGGCGGACCTAAGGACTGACCGTGGCCCTTCCGCCTTGCCTCTGCTCACTTCATATACCTAGGGTATTTGGGTCTCTTTCCCCTTTAATCCCAACACTTTCTTCAAGGGCCTATCGCGAAGCCAGGAGAGGGGCACGGACGCGGTGTCTCGCTTACGGCCAGTGAGATCGGAACCGCCGGACGACTGCAGTTCAGCTGATTTGATCAAGTCAAATAATTTCATCGTAATATTTATTTAATGATTCTTTTAACTTTTCTTCTTTAATATCACTAAAAACTTTTATTTCAGTAATATAATAATAGTGGTGCAGATGAGACGCGATACAGTGAAATAAATAACTAACATCACGTATAAAGACTGTTTATAACGCAAAAAAATGCTTTGCATACTGACTGCTAACAATGTATGCCCGGACATTGGAGGTCTAGAATTTTTTAATAAAAAAGGAGCTTTCCTTATAAAAAAAAATGGGATGGAGGAAACCATCTGTGTCCTCAGAACACCGTGGTAGGCACCGTCCAATCAAAAAATTTTTTCCCACGTTTTTTTAGTAAGGCTGTTAGTGTATATTCTGTTACACTCCTTTTTTGCAATGTTTATTTTATTTATCATTTTCACTACCCTTGGGCATAAAGACACAAATGAATGATGAAACTCGCTAATTGGTCATCCAATTTCCAGCAATTTTTCCTATCAATATAATGTATCGATTACTTTAATTCTTTATTATTCGATCTATTTGGGTGGTGCTAAAAAGGAAGTACTCCTTCATTATTCCCAGTTCTTAATTGAATTGTAATTGTGTGAAGTTTCAAATTTAGAATCCACACAATATGGCTGATTTTCATTTCAGACATTCACAATGTTCATGACATTGTTCCAAATTTCAAACACTTTTCCAGCAAGGTGAAGGTAGGAACTGGATAAATGACATCCCGGTAGGAACTAAGCATACTGTCATTTCAAGATCAAACAATAATATAATAGTAATTTGAAAAAAATATTAATCTACATCTTATAAAATAAACCTAAAAGCTGAAGAATCATTACGAAAAAACTCTAAATATTATAATATTGTTTGTTTTTCTTGTTTGAAAAACGGATTTCAGAAAAGCAAATTTGGTTGTACATTAAAATCCGGTTTCGAGAATGATCCCCGTATTAACGAGTATAATAATACGCGGAAAAGAATACGAAGAAAAAGCTTATTATTTCCAAAAAAAACTTCAGCTCTTATATTTAAGTAAGTAGAGTATTAAAAGCCAATGACTACGTGAAGTTCATGTGTATGTACAAATTTTTAAGAAGATATTAAGTATCAAAAAGTCTTTGGTTTTCAATCCCGTTCTTTTAAAGAATCCTATTTATGTTTTCAATCCCATATTTTATGAAGTACCCTTCATATACAGTAAAATCCAAAATAAATTAAAGGCATGGGCAGTGGACAGGTGTGCTGAAAATATATAATAAATAAAATTGTAAACCTCCATCACCACAAGAACCTTTTCAGTTTTTTTGTTCTAGTAAGGAATTTGAGTTAAAAATATTTAGACTCTTAAAAAATATAGTTGTGGGATCTTGGTAGTGTGACAATGAAAGATAATGATGGTGTTGTATCACAGTGTTTATTTTGAGTCAGTATAATTGCGCAGTTGGGAAATGGATCTGGACTGATGGCGATGATACCAGATGTAGACGGCAATGACGGCAATGACGGCAATGGAGTGGTGGAGACCGGACTCGTGGATGTGTTATATATATATAGCACTGGTGAAGGCGTGGGGTCTTCCGTGTAATCCGGTAGGCGAAGGTGCGATGGGCTGGTCTGCAGATGAGAGGGAGATGCTGGCCGGCGATGATGCCGCGGGGCCGAGGCGCAGACCGGCGAAGTGGTCGCAGGGTCAAGGCGCGTGCGGTCAGCGCTGGCCAAGAATGATAGCCGGGGTCAGGGCGCTGAGGTAAATCCCAAAGAGTCCACAATTGTAGTCCGTGCAAAACCGGGTGTAGATGAGTAGGTCCTGTAGCGGTGTGGTGAAGAAAGAGCGAGGCGCAACGCGGGGGGAACCGGCCATACCTAACAGCCAACTCCTCCGTTACGTCGAGTCGGACTTCTCAAGGGAATGATGATGTACTTAGGTCCTCCTCCATTTATATAGGTACTGATTCCTTTGTTCTCGTCTTCCACGGGTTGGAGCAGCGTCTGGACATCGAACCTGCAGGACCGCTGACTCGGTTCATTGTATGAACGTTTCGCATAACCCTGCATTCCTTCACATTCGTATTATCAGCAGTTTGCGTATCGCATATGGCGTAACAAAGGTCGATATTTCAATTGATGTTTCGTAAGTCTGATGTTGATTCAGTTTTTTTCTAGCAGCGGTGACGCGGCTGCTACATAGTCATGTAGATAAAAAAACATCGATTCTGAATATACTTATATATTTCTATATTTTTACTCTAAGAATTAATAATTGTTAAGAAAAATGATTTAAAAGCTTTATTTCGTATACGCTTCATGATTGGTCTAACGAAATCTGATCTCAAATGTACTAAATGTAGGGGCTTTGTCTGGTGATGTTTTGACGAGAATCACAAATTCTAACGTTAAGAAAACATTGATGAAAAAGTGTACTGGAATTCCTTACTAAAAATTCCTTCCTTGTGGTTTCATGTTTCAATATATGTCTAACTTTCTAACTTTAACTTTCTACTACAACACATAAATACCTGTCACACTTAATCACAAACACGTTAACAACTCAGCACAGGTTCTCCTAGTGAGGTGTTTACGTTACATACAATATCACCCACACACAGTTTTATCTATATCAACCTATGTTCTTTATTTTTTATACCTGTTTTTTTTTTTAACTTTTTTCTCTGTACTACAATATAAACCAATGTAATCATTTGTAAAATGTATATTCAAGAATAGACATAAATAAATGAATAAATAAAATAAAAAATAAAGAGTGTAAAAATCTCGCATAAAATGAACTAACCACAGGACGTTCAGCGCATAGTTGACATCACGCACCCTCCCGGCTAAAAATATTCAAACTCGGAGAATTAATTAAACCATGAAAACGAATTTTATTAAAAAAAACAGTATTTAATTTTGAATTTTGATAAAACAAATAAAAAATTGACTCAAAATTCTATTTTTTTTAATCGTTCACCGGTGTGTATTAACTAGCGAAGACTCGTGGAAAATCACGTGATATTATTTTTTAATAAAAAAAATATTTGCCTCATTATTATTGCCTTTCAAAAGAAAAAAAAATTACCTGCCAAATGATAGTAAACTTGAAAAATTACGACATCTATCTAATGACATTATATAAATTCACGACACGTTATATTCATACTACTCGAACAAAACCTTCATACGGCTTATGAAAATGATGGCTGTACAAAAATACTAAGATAATAAGGTACCGCTAAATTATGTCCAATTATATGTCAGTATGTCCTGCTTATTATATGTATTTCAGTGAAATCACGCGGTTTGTCTTAGTTACGTATCTAAATTCTATTAATTCATCTTAGCATCTCTTAAGCATTTGAACAAAATAAATACTAATTTGGAATAAAGAACTATTAATACATAAAATAATGTTGGTACCTATTTTATCGCTTATCTGATATAAGTAGTTCCTGCTTTGAAAATTAAAAATTCATTCAACATGAATAATGTAATTTTGAAAATTAAAAATTCATCGAACACGAATAATGTTACGCATTACGCAAGTAGGTACTTGATCATGTTCAATTATTACTGTTTAATTACCAAAAAAATGCATATTTTAATGTTGATTAGTATAATGTACAAAACAACAACGCCTAACACTTAACACTTGAAATATAAGAACTCCCTGTCAACTGACAAATACCTATTTTCAGTAGGAGGGATGTTTGTTGACATTACTCCTTGGTCTAGTTCTCTGTGGGAAATGAGATCATTTGGCTCCCCCCCACTAAGTACGTAACCACCATCCCACGGCTCACCGTCTTGCCTACTGCCTGCTGCCTGCCTCCACTATATCTTACAATAAAACTTGTAAGACTTGTGGCTTACGCGAGCCAAGATTTATTCCACTAACTTAATACGCCATAACGATCTTTTGTAGACGTAATAATTTTCCACATTCGGCCGCAAGTTATTTGGTCCTCTAAGCCAGCCGTAATGGCGCGCGCGAGGTAAGTCCTCGTCGTTAGGTTAAATTGTTTTGCGCGGATAATTTGTTAATATTATTACGTAAAAAGATAATTAGCTCCCCGGTTCCGAGGTTTAATTTGGTTGGCATATTTTCCAAGTGATGAAGCAAGGCCATTCGTTATCCACTAACACGCGAAGAAAACAAAACAAAAAATTTGGCATTAAGAACCAGAGCTACATTAAAAAAATACATTTTCACTTATTTAACTAGAAATAACTAATACATTACACAAAAATACATTACATAACGATATTATTCACTTTCATTGTTTTGTTGATTGAGCATAAATGTGAACTTTGTTTTTTAAATGTACCTAAAGATATTATTCACTTTCAATTTTTTGTTGATTGAGCATAAAAGTTAACATTTTTTTTTAAATGTACCTATACGTTTTACATTTTTAATTTTGTCTGGGAGGCAATTATATATGTTGCTCCCCTCGTAACCAATGGATTGCTTGCCATAATGAGTATGTATGGTGTTTAATATACATATATTATGTCTGTATTCAAATTAATCATATATATAATCACTTAGGTCAACTAGAAGAATGATTTATTTTCTTATGTTTTTTTTTTAAATTTATTTCATTGTGAGCCCTACTAACGGTTTTAATAATTTTATAATCTTGATTTAATTTCTTAAAAATTCTGCTCCACAACACAGGTGAATTCCTTACTAGGAGGAAATTATTTTATGCTATTCACCTAAAAAAACTATTTTAAAACTATTCAACATCCCAAAAACAGAAAACAACTATTTTAGTTTAAAAAAATTATATTTATTGCTATTAATTAACTTACGCCACGCCTCTAGACTTTGACAGTGGATTAGAGTGCACCGATGATAACCAACCTCTGACAAGAAAAAATTAAATGAATGTATTTTTTATCTACACGGAGAAAACTTACTGAGATAAAATACTGTTAATTTATTAATTTTCTGTTAAAACGGTACTGTTGGCCTTTAACGAATGAATTGACAAATTAAAAAAATTATCAGTTATAAGCGAATGTTTTATGAGGACGACGGAACACGTGTTCATAGAAATACTGCAATTGTCGCAATCCGTTATGACATTTATTAGGAAAGAACACGTGCGTGAACACGTGTTTCGATATATTCTGAATGACTAATATTTTATCAGGAAATTGGCATGCTCTCACTTTTAACTGGATAATTTTTCTCCTTGTACCCAACATCAATATAAAACACATATTAATAACGTTGGAAAACATAAACGCTTGCTAACCTTTTTTATTATAACAAAACATTAAAGATTTTAAGTTTAAAAGAACAAATGTTTTTAAATGAACAAGAAAATTGATTAAAAGTTCGACTAAAGGAGAGATTCTTTAACTGTGACGGGCATCATCTCCTGTGAGTGTAATCTCAAATCTCCCGCTAGCAATTTATTTTCATTAGCGATCATCCCCCACTAATTTTATTCAACCCTAAGCCTCTTTCACCCCTGGTTAGCCACCCTTCCTTGTTGAGACATCATTGAGGAAAATGTTATTTTTACACTGTGGAAATAGGTGGTACTCGCGATGGAAAGTTATTTTTAAAACAAAATTATAATTTTTCCTGAAGTTTGTTAGATTATATGCAGTGGTTGGATTTTATAAATCAGGTCAGTCAATAAATTGATAAATTACTATTTTTCAACTTTAAATTTTGAAAAGTAATAACTTTGTGACGAATCACTAAAGAAGACAAAACCACTTTCATGTAAAAAAAACTCTATATATTATGCCGGTTTGAACACCACCCGGTTCTGTAAACCTATGGTAACAGTATTATAAACATAAATTATTTATTAAAATAACAGTTTCTTAGGAAAGCAATATTTACTTTTCATATTGTGATTTAAAATATAACAATAACTTAGTTAACAACACTGATTTTAATGGTGACCGGGTTTCGCTACATTCATAGCTGTATTGTACAGATAACCACACAAAATTCTGTATTATTGTACAAAATAAGAGCGGTTCCTAAGTTATGGTTTTATTTCAAACAAGCCAACTTTTCTATACATTTTATAAATATAATAGGCATGTATTATATTTTTGAACCTTCCGGAAGAAATTTTCTAGATGATAGTAAATACCTTATCAAAGTCGATTGCGTTGTTTAGAAGAACTAAGCGCACAAACAGGCAGACGCGGATAGCGACTTTATTTTATACTATTTAATTAAAGATTATATTAAAACATTTCGTTCATAAAATTTAAAAATTATATGAAATCTTTAAAAAAAATTTTTCGTAATTAAAAAACATTCATCTTTATTTGAAACATCATTTTTCACCATATTTTATAAAAATACGTATAACAAAAAAGAAAACTTATTATTTGCAAATTATTAAGGGCTCCCATTGTATTTTGAATTAATATTTTTTTTAATTTCGACAGAGGTCAATTCATTTTTTCACTACCATATAAAATAAGATACACCAAGTCGAGATTCACCACCCACAACCATGTACAGTGATTTCATCCTAATAACGCCATTATCCTATCCCGCTATAAAACGTCTTAGTCTTATAGCCTTTCCTAATACTGGACAAAATTCTTGCCATAATATTGAGGATTTGGTCTTCCAGCCATGTTAAGCCACCCATAAATCAGGAATATGGCCCCTCTCGAGGAAGGAAGCTGGACATTTCAGTGGATTAGTTCTTAACCATACATGAGTGAAATTACCTACTACCCAGGAGTGGAAGATACTCTCAGTGTCGCCCTGATGAAAGACCACCAATCAGAATCTAAACGTTGCTTGAATTGTCTTCAGCCTCGTTTGTTCAGCAGGTCTGAAGAGTCAGGTATTTTCCCACCTTCATCTTTCCCACCTTCTTCCCAATCCGGATATTTCCCCACCTTAATCTTCCCCACCTTCTTCCCAATCTGGATATTTCACCACCTTCATCTTTCCAACCTTTTTCCCGATCCGGATATTTCCCAAATTCAAATTCAAAAAGTGAATACCGCGAAATGTTTCCAATTTCCCGGAGCCAGTGGAACTATTGCATCCCCGATTGGGGTATATGTGTGGCTGAAGATAGAGGGAGAAGGAGACAAGTAGATACAAAGAAAAGGGTCAGGAAATAATGACTATTTGTATACAGTTACCAAACATGGCTAAAGCCATTTTAATCAACTCAAAGTTTCTAGTCTGAATTGGCGTCATTCACTAGGTATCTATTGTATATATCAACAGTATCTACCACACTTGGTTTGTATAAAATTTAAAACGAAATAAATATTTCTGCCTTTTACAAGTACAATTTCATTCGTAATGAGAACGGTTTGGACATTAAAAAAAGTGTTTTCAAGTGGGAAGGTTTAATATGGGATCGAAAAAATGCGTGAATCGGGGTGAGTGGTCTCGGAGCATCAATCTGTTGAGAAGATAAAAATGGTCTCATCTAATTTGCTGGAAGATGGCGTTTGACAGGGTACCTATGTAGTGTACCTTAAGTAGTGTACATAATATTTCATTCATAAAAAAAAAAACAAAGATTTACCTTTACTTATCTTAAGCGATTTATCGTTTAGGGGTTCTCTGAATTACTATTTAGCGTCTAATTGGTCTAAAGAGCCAACCTTAAGCCCCTGCACATCGAATTTCTACAGATTTTATAACATGTTTCTCTTTAAAACTAATTTTCAAGTTCCTAAAAAATACGTGTTATTTTTAAAGATAATATCGGTACATTTTTTAAGCTGAAACGGTAATTATATAAAATTCTCTCGATAGAACAAATAATTCAAAGTAAATTTGGAAAATTGTTAAAAACACGTTTTTTTCTGATATTTAATGTGTTACAGGTATGAAAAAATTCACAGTGTATCTATAAATGCAACATAAGCATTTGTCGAGAGATTTTTGCTCTGTTTCAAACGAGTCGTGTTTTTTTTATATTAACGCGCTCCCTCTAACAATCGGATTTACATAACACCCTTTCAAACCATCTTTGAACGTTTAATACGGAGCCTTGATGAAATATTATAGTTGATGATTTTTCACCTAAAAGAAGTACAATAAACTTATTCTTGAGTTCTCTCATCTGAATGTTGATACAATATTAACCTTTGAGAAAACTTTTTTCAGATACTCAGTACCTACCTGACCTACTACGTTAATTTATACTTTTTTTCATAGTTTTATTAATTTATTTACATAGGTACATTTAATTATAGAATATAGAATTAATAAAAAAGCTTTGCCTTCAAGCGGCAAAAGAAAGAAACCAAACAATCATGCTATCCAGAGAAAGAAATTATTAAAAATATA
This sequence comes from Hesperophylax magnus, assembly GCA_026573805.1. Taxonomy (NCBI): domain Eukaryota; kingdom Metazoa; phylum Arthropoda; class Insecta; order Trichoptera; family Limnephilidae; genus Hesperophylax; species Hesperophylax magnus. The sequence goes on from JAIUSX010000049.1 coordinate 14,830,189, forward strand.
ATATGTAGTTCACAAGGAAAAGTTAATAACTATCCAAAAATCTCACATAGCCATTGCCGATACATGGGTATACATATGATAGTTAAGGTAGCATAACTTATTGAAATGTTTATGTTATTATATTATGCATATTTGTGGATAATATTATAATTAAGGATAGGTGGAATTTTATTGACGTGGTTTATTAGTTACTTATCTAATAGATTATTTTTTGGTAAGATCAATGACGGTAGATCTTATGAATGTATTGCTGCCATCGGTGTTCCCCAAGGATCGCTCCTGGAACCTTTATTATTTATTTATTTCGTCAATGACGTTACTAACATTTTCTACAGTTTTGATGTTTTACTCTTTGCTGACGATATGAAGTTGTTTTAGGTTATCAATGGTGTGTACGATTTCTTAAACTTGCAATAGAAATGGTGTTCTAGTAATAAACTTCAGTTAAATATGAACAAATGCCAAGTTATGAGGTTCTATATCCAATAATATATCATTATTCATTGTGTAATATGGACTTAATCTCTGTAGTCTAAATACTTGATCTAGGCATATTTATTGATAAAAAAAACTCTGCTTTGTATCTCATTTAACTTCTACAGCTAACAAGGCTATGAAGTGTTGATAGAGCTATGAAATATTAAGAATTTTAAAAATATTCATGCATCAAAAATTCATTCTTGAATATAAATCTACGATTTGCTCACATGTCTATAAACATACTAATATCATTGAAAAAGTCCAACGCAAATTTTTTATGTGTATTACTACTAGAATTAAAATTCCTTTAGTATCATTAGATTATGAGTCATAATTGCATTCATTGAAATTGTTGAAGTTAAGTGACAGAATTAAATTTTTTGATCTTATATTTTTATATAAAAATTATAAATGATGAGTTGGAGCCCTGATATATTAATGGTGATTCACTTTCAGGTTCCTACCATTAGATCAAGTTTCCCTAGTATATTATTGTAACAATCGTACTACGGTTACTGAACCTCGTTTTTATATTTTTGGGAGGAACGTCTGAAAGAGTATGTTTTTTAAAGCACCTGCTGGTCTACACCGAGCAAGATGGACAGCTAAAGCAATATATGCTTTAAAGATAAATATATTTAGAGAATAGCTAAAATTAACAAGGAGAGAACAAAAGGCTTTAAAGGTGTTTGTATTTTTACTGTTTGTACTAAGCAAAGTACTGGTTTCAAGCTCCTTGCATGTCTGCGCCAAAGTATGATTTTCTGCTATTCAAGGACTTGGTGGCGAACGAAAAGATAAATCAATCACTTGCAAAAACTGCTACGAAAAAATATGGTATCTGTCCGCTTAGCTTGATGCTTTTGGATTCTTCGACGGTGAAGTTTTCGTGGAAACTGAACGGAGGATCAGCCCTTGAAAGAAATATTTGGATGATTCTCAGAAGCGAGTAACCCTTGACAATGCTCTATTCTGGTTAAAACCTCAAGTTATTAATAATTAAAAATAAATATTGAATTTTTTCAACACAATCGCCATTTCTTGTGATTTTTCGACAAAATATGTTACGACCTGGAAGGATAATGGTGACTAAAACAAAGCTAAGACTTTTGCACATTCTATAAAAACTGATAATGACTTAGAGAGAGGAGTAGCTTTCATGGAAGTGTACAATCGTCTTCACACCACCGATGAAAAGCAGAAACATTATTTACTCTTGGCGGTTAAAGATTATCAACGAAAATGTCCCGAATCAAGGAAGTCCACATTGGCTTCATCTTAAATAATTTATTTTTAAACGTTTCATTGAATTATTTCATTGTTTTCATTTTCAGTTTAACTACATTTTATAAAAAATTGCTTTAATTAAATACTTAGTTTAAATACCGACTTGTTAAATTTGTTGGTTAAACCCTTCATCTGGTAGCGACCCCTAAAACAGCCTTGAAAATCTGAAAAATGTCTAAATTTTTAGAAACGTATGGAAGACTGCGAAATGGAAAATTTAAAAAAAATAGAACATTTTAGAATCACCCAAATATGTATAATTAGATTTAAAAAAATGCATACTGGTATTATTTAAATATAATTACATTTGTATAAAATTAGAAAAAAATATAATAAATCCGAATTTACAGAAATATAATCCAAAAAATAAGTCAAACAAAAGATAGAGCAGGTAAATATTTAACACTTTTTTAGACTTTAATAGTGAATTACATATAGGACTTACCTAGATTTAAATAATTCCAAATAAAAATAAAAATAATCTAAAAATAACTCATGTAAGAAAACTTGATATTATACTTCGTGAAAATTAAAGATTTCGTTCGCGGATTAAGGGAAAATATATATTTTTTAATACTCCTTCGTTTAAATAATCATAATTATACCCTGGTCGCGGTCGGGGCGATAAACGGAGATTCAGTTATAAATGTGAGTGAAAGATAAAGTTAATTCGACCAAAAACGCTGAGGAATCAGTGGATGGAGTATTTTTTTATGAAGGATTGAAATAGGGGTGAAAAAATCATCGCAAGGGAGGATTAATGGGGGAGCGGATAGAGCGTGAACGTTTAATCTCGTCATTAAATATAGCCAACGTGGGGCTACAGGGAACTCTACAAGAGAAATAGTTGCATATTTGTATTACCATCTACAACTTAGGATATATTCATGAATGCCGAATATATTTTATTTTATAGGTTTTATCGCATAACATTTGTTAAAAAAATCAGTTTTGGCGAAAATTTTAAGACATTCTGCTTAATTTAAAATCGTTTTTTTTTTAAACTTAAGCGATTTAAAAATAAATTATATACCGGAAGGAATGGACATATTTTTTCACAAATGGGAACAAAAAATTAAATCCCCAAAAATCAGAATTAAAAAAAAAAACAATTCAACACAAACGGAATAATGAGGCGTACCAAAAATAATACATCATGTAAAATTATTTGTATTGTTGTTCCATCTTATTGATCATTATGATGTTCAGTGTTTTTAGACATTACTGTTTTACATTCAAATATTGTACAATAAAATCAACTTATTGATCATAAAAAATATTATGTACCCAATTTATAATATATACTTAAAAGCTATGAAGTTTTTAGAACAAGGAAGTTGAACACGCAGAAAAATAAAAGAGAAGGTTTATGAATAATATGAAACATATGAAATAAAATATAGAATAGTTTTTGTAATGACAGCTTGTAGAAATTTGAAAAGCCGAACATTATTGTCCTTAAACATACCTTAATCTTGTACCTCTCGTTGGATGTTTGATATTACCCAACTTTTCAGATTTATATCATTATCATACTCATATAAATATAACTATATGATTTCGTTAAAACTTGTACTCTCACCGCTATGTAAGACTGAAGCTGAAATCTAAAGTCAAAAGTCAACTAAAGTCTCATATTGCTATATTTAAAAAAAAAACTGAATAATTTTATTTTTAAAAATCTTAGGCTATCTATCCTTGTGATTTTTTCATTATAAAATCCATGCAAGTGGCCTATTATATCTGTTTAAAAAATAGATTTTCACTTAGCGGGCAACAAATTTAATAATTTTTCAAACGCAACATTTTTGTATGTCGAGTAGAAAGGTACGGACAAGTTAATTAAACATTTAAAAAAAAAATTGATAGCTGATCAAAAGGGAAACACCAAACACCTATTTACATATTTTTTTGGAACCTACTGCATTCTAAGAATTGTTTCATAAAATTACATTTAATAGACATCCTTAGAAAAGTAACTATCCCCACTATTCTAAAACAAGGTCTAATTATCCCGATTTTCAAAACAGGCTCCAAACTTGACGTCAGTAATTATCGCCCTATTACTTTGCTTAATTCCCTTTCGAAAGTGTTTAAAAAGATCGTTCATACTAGTCTAATCGAATACTTGGAAACCAACAAACTACTATCGCCACGTCAATTTGGCTTCAGAAGACACAAAAGCACTAACGATGCCATAGCCACGGTTACTGACTATATCTCTGGCCATCTGGATAAGGGCTCGAAATGTCTGTCGGTATTCCTCGACCTTTGCAAAGCATTTGATACAATCTCACATAGCAAATTAGAACGCAAAATGTTCAATATAGGTATTAGAAATAAGGAATTAGACCTTCTCTCTAGCTTCTTATCTGGCAGATCACAATGCGTTAAAATCAGAACAATAAAGAGTCATAATCTGCCAATTAGTTACGGTGTCCTACAAGGCAGTGTTTTAGGTCCAACCCTCTTCCTGATATATATTAATGAGTTATGTAACCTTGATATCGATGCCACTATTGTCAATTTCACCGATGACACAGTCCTACTATTCCAATCGAAAGAATGGACTACCGTATACGCCAAAGCGGAGGAAGGAATTCAAAAGATAAAACAGTGGCTCGACTCTAATTCACTAACTCTGAATGTACCTAAAACAAAATACTTACTGTTTAGTCTCACCAATATCCCAATTCTCAAATTCAAATCAAAATATCAAATTCTCTCCTTGACCGGAATTGTGACTGCCCATGCCTAGAACAAGCAATCAATATCAAATATCTAGGACTAACCTTTGACACACACCTAAATTGGAAACAACATATCTATAACATTACAAACAAAATTCGTAAATCTATTCACTTTTCAAACAAACACGTAATTTCCTTGACCTTAAACTTTTAAAATCAGTATATTTCTCATTATGCCAATCACACACAGAATATGGAATTTTAGCTTGGTGTAATACTTCTTCTAGTGCCCTCAACCCCATTATCAAAGCACAAAAATTAATCATAAAAATAATTCTCAAACTTCCTCTTTCTACCAACACTGATACTATCTTCAATACTATCAACGTTATGGACATAAAACAGCTCTTTGCAAGATCCATCTTGATTAATTTACACCAAAACAGCAAAACACTATACAAACCAACTCAAACGATACACAATACACGAACCAAAAATAAAGAACTTCTCCAAACTTCTTTTGCTAGAACCACCTTTGGGCAAAAACATTTTAAATACAAAGCTTGCAAACTATACAATACACTACCAGCCACGATTAGACAAACAGAGTCAATAACCAAATTCAAACATGAAATAAAGAAATGGATAACAAGTATTGGGCGTCCCACTATCGCAAACATCTGTAAACCAAATTACACATAAACAATAAAAAAAAATTCAAATACAAAATAAAATATTAGAATCAATAATTTTATAAAAACCCCTTTGTAACTACGTCCTCCAACTAAATGCATTTATATTGCATATATTTTTACAGTATTGTCGTACCTGTACCTACTCTTTCTATTATCTATCTATTGACTCCATAGTTTAAAATGTATACAACTTTGTAATATGTATTTTGATTTAGTCATGCATGTAAATATTCTTTAAGTATCTGAATACGTCTGTCTCGACACAGGTGTACCTTAGTGAGACAGATGTCGATGAAATACACGTAAAAAACGTTATATTGATAGATAAATAAATTTAAAAAAAAAAAAACTTATTTGTAATTTTGTATGTGTACACGTTCGTTAATAGATAATTTACACAACATGAAATTTAGGAAAAAAAATGGCATTTAAATGATTTCATGTCGTCATGCATGTGAATAGAAATCTTGGAAAGGTGAAAGTAAAAATTCAAGCACAGAAGAACAACCTTTCTCGTCAAGTTGACTGTAAGGACATAAAATACATCTAAAGGCAGCATTAGGGATGAGTCAATCTTAAATAAATGAAATCATAAAAATCCCGAGGAAATCAGCCACGGGATTATTTTTTATCTAAGATTTTCCTAAATTGAAGTGGGGTTTCGGCTTACCAAATTATTTTAACGAAGGCAGCTCAGCTTTTTGGCAAGTAAACTATTATTTTCTGATTCGGGTCTGACTTTCGTTGTTTTGAATAGGATACCATCTATTTTTTGGGCAGGGAAACCGAAAGCAGTCTAATTTAATTTTGGAACCTGAACTTTTACTTGTGTGGTTTCGTACATAAAGCTTTCTGATAAATGACATAATATAATATAAATTAATAATTTTATGGTAATCTCAAATATATTTCGAGTGTGTTCAGAAATCAATGGTATCTATTTATGTGCCCATTTTTCGATAAGACAGTTTTGTACCCTTCGTAAGGAAAAATAAACTTTTCATTTACGTAACATTTTTTTTAGCTTTATCGACCATCATACTAGGCTCTCACTGCAATCTAGTGATAGAGACAAGAACTTAAGTAATACGGGAAAAATTTGAATGCTTTCTGCGGCTGGTAGATCTTTCGATCATTAATCTACTGCAGCAACGCAGTAAAAAGTGGTTCATTAACTTTAATACATAAAGAAAACTTACTGATAATTTATTAGGAATCTCTTCAAATTATTCTTAATCCGGTTAAAAACGCAGGCTCTTAACGAATGAATTGATAGGTTTTACTTTTATTTAAAAAAAGGTAATTTTGGAGCACGTGTTCATGAAAATTATTATTTTATCGCATTTCTGCATTACGTATTATTAGGGCGAATGCGGTACGTGTACGAGTAAAAAGACATTTTTTAAATGGGAATCGCCGAAACTACAAATATTAAACCGGTCAAAAGGGTGCAGAATAACTATCGTAATAAAATATTTTTCTTCTTTTTGTACTTGAAGTCGATATTTTAAATTACATTTCAGTGGTAAAAAATTTCCTACGCAAACTTTTTAATTTCACAGAATCATCTGAATCACTGTTTTGTAACACGTGTGACTTTGCTCACCTGTTCGTTTAAAACCTGAACAATTCGATGAACGCTTTCACTACTGATTATAATATGAAAGTAAGCAAACACCCCAAGGGGAGGTGATAGGGCAACGTTTCCACCGCCGACAATCGAATTGTTCTCTCACAAATGACCTAAAACCCTTTTGTCGGGACTGTCTATCAGGGTAAGGTGTTTATCATGATGACGTGTGAGGGATCATGTTTATATCAGAGGTTGGAAACTATTGAAACTTTATTGCCCTAAAATAAACACTGGAAATAATTACGGTATGAAATCAGTGGTTGGAAAAAAATAATATTTTAAAGAAATCCCTGGATGGTTTGAAATTTAATACAAGAAATAAAACAACCACTTCGTTTGAACTACATTTTTGATGATTATCTTAAGGAAGATTAGGAATTAATATTTATGTTTTTTTTTAATCAGTGGTGTTCAAAGCACTTTGTATTTTGTTACGTAGAAAACAATTTATTTGTTAGGTACACGACATTTTCTTTTTATTCATTTTCTGTGCATAAACTGCTGTTCGCTTGATGGATTCCCAAATCTTAACGAACGGATTGCAATCTTTATAAAACACGCGTCAGGTGAGAATGTTGTCCTTGTTCTGCCGGTATTTCAATAGATGATGCATTCGGAAAACACGCCATACAACTTCGTTATTGAGTTGTTGTTGTTGAACAGTTCGGCTGAAGAACGATTTGCCGGCCTTTATGTTTCCTTCGTCCTGTTTACTCCTTCCTCTCCTCAAAAAGACCCTCCACACGTCATCCCCAAAGATGACTGGTCTCGAGAAAAATTATTTTCCTCGGAACATCCTGTGTGAGTTAGTGTAAAAATAAGAATAAATATTATTAAAATAAATAATGTATCTTTTTAAAACTCGATATGAATAATTATTAATAAATAATTCGTTAATTTTTCTTGGTTCATAGAATATCAAATCTTGGTTAACATCAGTTTTTGTTAATTTCATGGGAATTTTTTTAAATTAAAGATATCTTGGTAATAAATGAATGGTTGTCTTATAACTTTACCCCATATATCTTATAAATGTGACTAGAATCCGAAACAGCATCAGTATCACTTATGACTCTGCTTTTCTGGATTGAATTGCTCACTATTTTTGAAACCATTATCTTTTAAACTTTATTCCGCTTCAACAATATTAGCTAAAAACAGCCTAGATATCAACATCTGTAATAGTACTTTAATTTCGCGTCATGGTTGTTTTTTATTAATATTGTTCTTTGGAGTAAATATAAAAACTACACTTTTTCTAAAGCATGACAGAAAACTTTCAGTGTACTTTCGAATAGTTGCTAATAGCCCAGTCAATGAAGGTTTTGTGTCGGAACTAATTTCCAGGAAGCTGAATTTTTCACAGATGTTAGAAGACCTTTAAACATGTATTTTTTCAAAAGTCCCCGACTTTCCCCCTTGTGCTTCCTTCCCCAACGCCTCTTGAATATATTTTTCACAGTCTTTCGGAATACGCTAATATATCCTTAAGAGTTTTATTAAATCAGATTATTTATTTTTTGTTTAGTTTTTAATTAGTTATTCTAAAAAATTGTATTCTTTCATTTTTGCGAGAAAAGCTATACAATCTCTACAATTTATTAGTAAAAGAAAAATATCAGTTTTTAAAGTAGTATTTCAAAATATATTTGCGCATAACTTTTTTCTGAGCCTGTTAACGAAAAAAAATAAATCAACAAAACTTGTAGACAATATTTTAAACTATAAAATAATGTATATAATAAAGGGTTTTAATTTATAATAAGGCACGTAGGCTGTTAATAAGGAGCACGGCGCGCGGCGGCTCGAACGCGCAGCGTTTCGCGGCGCAGCGAGAAATTACAAAAACCTAAGGAAAGTAATGATTAATTCATGTGTTTGCTTTATTTTTATAACAAATTCATTTAAAGTTGAAGAGTTTTATTGTTATTTACCAGTTTTAGTTCGGAGGGGATGGGGGGAATATAAATATTTTCCCCTACCCAATGAAGCGCTTTCATTATCCACCAACCGCCGTGCCCTGGTCTGGCAAAACAGTGATATTATGTTTTATGATTGTTTGTAACTTATTATTTAAATAAAGGTATGTGGGAAATTTATGGGAATCAGTTTACGCGTCCTCAACAGTAACCCACATGCTCCAGGGACATGAATATTCTCGGGCAAACAGAGCCTACACTTTAACAGCAGCGTCTCTTGTCCACGTAATGAGAGAAGAATACCAAGATATTGATGGGAAATTAAGACAAATAGAAAATATGTATCAAGATTTAGTTACGTGGAAAAAAGATATGGAGGAGGTTAATAATGATGACAATCTAAAAGAGACGATTCCATATACTGAAGCAAGTGAAGACAGGATTAAGGAATCATCGAGTAGGACTGCCAAATTGTGGCTTTACCTTCTACATTGCATCGACCTCATGCTTAGATTTATATTTGCAGAGAAGTCTGGGAATCGGAAAATGCACCTAAATACTATTGTTGATATGTTTCCATTTTTCCACTCAGCAGGACATTTACCATACGGAAAATCAGCACATATGTACGTTCAAAGTATGTTGCAACTCGAATCAAGAACAACTAAAAAATAATATAAACTATTCACTTAAAATGGGTACTTTACGATTTACACAGATGTAGCATAGGAAACTCTAGAGTACACAATGTATCAATTTACCATGACAAGGCAAAAAAAATATATAGAGGTAGATTGCGCCAACTTCGGGAATGGTGATAGAAGTACAAAATATTTTTTTTTGAAATTCCAATGTTTGTTTTCCCATACAAATTTTTTTCCATAGAAGAATATTTATTTTCCATTACAAACAATTCAACTTTTTTCCCCTAAAAACTACCTTAAAACGTCTCATCTTTTTACTTAAACCACCATGTAGACCTCCTGAAATTAGCGCACTTTAACCCCGAACATCCCTGTATAGGCAACATCCATTCTTTATAAATGAACTTGTACAAAAGTTTCACACTGCTCTGTTCTGCGATAAAATTATGAAAAGGTGGGCGACCCCTGTACAATAATCACCGCACCGCCTCAATAGCTGCTCGGGGCTCCACTCCCTTACAGTGTGACATACTTTAGCGAATTTATTCATTCACTTAGTGAGTTTAGAGTTGACTGATTCGCCCAGATGTAACGGGATTACCCCCGACTAGCGACTAGCGACTAGCGAGTGTACTCTCATGGAGGCGGGATTGGATCCGGGAATGCGAAAACGAATCTTTGAGGTGTTAAGGGAAAATGTTTGGTTCAAAGAGCTTTTCTGGGAAATGTACAATTACAACACACATACTGACTGATGTGCCATAATTTATTGAAACAAAATAAAAATCTGTACTTGTTCAAAAGATGGGAATGTATTTTAACTTAATCAAAAATATTAATTTCGTTTGTGTGTCTGTCTATAACTCAGGTTCAATGAACTCTAGAACTAGGATTTGATTTCAAGTTTTTTTTTTAAATTGGAACTGATTGTTTGAAAAATTTAAGCAAGCGATATAGTAGTACGATATAGTCTACCTATAATAATATATATATATACCGTGATTTTTCACGAGTCTGCGCTAGTAAAAATAGTAAATTTTAGCATGGTTTTGTGGTGAATGCAAAACGCAAACCGCACTAATATATGTTTATTCCACTTGCTTGCACAATTTATTATTAATAAATTGACTTGAATTTTATCGTCTACCACTTTATTTTTTTATTCTTTTCGTAGATATAATTTAATTGTTTTGTTTTAGAGAGAGAGACATTGTATATATATATATATATATGTATTTATATGTTTGCTTCTGATAATTTTTCACTGTTCTATGCCATTTTTTGTTATTTTTAATTGTTTTATTTAGATTTGTATTGCAGCGAAGCATGCTGTGTTGCATGTGCTTTGCTTATTAATATATTATATTATATGTACAGCTCAATTAGGGCATAAATGAATAAATAAAATTAAGCAGATTTTTTAAATTAAAGTTTTTTTTTTAAAAAGGAGCTGATTTACACTTTATGTTGATTTATTTCTGAATCCATCCCTGATTGTAATACCTGGCACTAATTCACTGAACACATAATAATTTCAGGTGAAAATAAATACGAGCTTTCCTTTGTGAAATCCATACCTCCATTCCTACAGCTGTTCATAACAGACATTAAATACTTTATCAACGAAATATATATATATATGCATATATATATATTTTTTTTAATAACTTAGAGAGTAAAACCTCAAATTGTAATATTTAATTACTGAAGACAATATTAGCGATTTCTAATCGAATCTGAAAAAAAAAATCAAAAAAAGATACGGTCACATCTAAGATACAAACCCAGGACCCTTGCCTTGCCTTGATTTTTCTGTTTCACATTTTCGTTTAGGAATCGCTAATATTGGCCTCAATAAATATATGTTTATCGAATTTTGATTATGTTTATTATATACTTCATAATACAACATTTTACAACCTTTACATTACCTTTTAAAAATTTAATGATCAACATATTTAATTATGTCTTTAATAAAAAAATTGAATTATTTTTACAATTTATTTTATAACTAATTTACTCTAAATTCATTAGATTGTAGGGTTGGTGTGACAGGATGGAACTCTGCACAACATATGTATTTTTAAGCCACACTCATTCAAGAGGCCGCTAGTGCAAGACTGCAAGAGTGGTTTAAAATCAAATTTACACATTAAATATAAATATAATTGATAAATTTATAGTTTTTGTTTTGTTGGCGTGAAATAATGAAGTCGCTGACTTCAGTAAAGTAGTGTTAGAGTGAAATGGCAATAGCTAATGCTTTATGTACAGTAGTTTATATTTGCTCATTCTATATCCAGATATCCTCCAAGTCAGACATTAGTTCGTCATACTAAATGTTATCTACTGTCGTGTTTCATTAAACTTCACTTTCACTAAACTTGGAAAGTTTTTTTTATAACCTACTCTCGTGAATATTTTAATAATAATATGATTGGGTTATCGTTGTTTCTTTTATGGTTGTCTTTAGAATTAAATAAAAGCGTGTTTAGCGGGTAGACCATTATTATTGAAAGATAAGTTTTTACAGAGCAATTTTGCGCAAGAATGGTGCGTTTTTCTCTTTTGTGATGGTTGGGGTTACACTACTCTTGCACTCGTGGCATTAAATTTTCTCATACATAGGTACATACTCATCAGTTATTCTGACGCAGGTGTTTGATTTGAGCAGTGTTTTCCTGATAGGTTCCCAACCTCTTCCGCCATCCAAGTTCCACCGGATACAGCACCAAGTCATGCTCTAGATGTCATCAGTGTTAGCAGCCCCACAGCGCGGGAGAATTAAAAAAGGAACTGTAAACGCCTCCCCCCTCTCTCACAAGATGAGATGGTCGTTGATTCAACCCTCTACCCTCCCCAAACAAAGCTAAGAAAAAAGGTGTCGCTTATCATCCGTGTTCATTCCATTGCACCAAGCGGGGGATGAAAGGAATTTGTAAACACGTTTAAGTTTAAAAAAATATATATTGTTATTTTTTTTTAAGTTGGCTAACAAAAACCTAAGGGATTTTTTACAAACGGAAAATAATTAATTAATTTTGTAAGATATATAAAAAATATTTTTATGAAGCTCAAAATGCGTGTCACAAAGCCTTGACAATTAACGTTGTTTGTAGATGAACAAATTCACAAATCTTTATTTGTGTGCCGAGAGTCTATTAGAGAAATTTTTTTTTTTTCAACATCAATAATGGAGTCAGAACGAAATTTCACAGCGGTAAATTTCACGAACCAATATTACTCTACCAGAAATACACATGGACGTAATTATACTTGAGAAAAATTACACATGTCGTGGAAAAAAATAAAAGGAACTTAAATTACATATATTTTTAAATAGGTTTAAAAAATTTGGAGTGTTGAATAAATTTCATTTCGGAAAAAAAAATTAGGTCAGGTTAGGTTTTTCTATGTCTGTTAATTCTGGTAAGTGTAATTTAATTAGATGTATTTTTTCTTACCATATGTAATTTCATCCTTGTGTAATTCTGTCAGTGTGTAATGGATCAATTATTTAATATTAATTATTGATAATGGAATGCAAAATTTTTTAAAACATCTATTATTATCTAGCAACTAGCCCGAATATACAATCACCGCACAAATAACAATTTGTTTTTAAAAACCACCTAAGTTTTCTCGTTATTAATTAAATTAGATTAGAATAATTTAAAATCAATAAACTTTCCAAAAATAATAACACGATGAACATAAACGTAAAAACAATCTGATATGATTCCAGTTCTAGATAAATCTGAGACCGTTTTCAGACCGCATCATTTTTGAGAAGTTAATTTCCTGTCAAAGTTCTTTAACTGAAATCTTTGTATGAATGTCGATCTCGGAGTTGGGGGACGTAATAATAGAATGTATAAAGAATAATGATTTATCTCAACTAAAACCACGAAACATGAGATATTAGGGTGACATTCAACAATGGAAAAGTATTATTATTCAATTTACGGGATACCTACCCATGAACAAGTTTTTAAATATTTATTTATATAATTAAGGAAAAAAAATTAAGGTAATTTCATTTTTTTAAGTGAAATTTATACCAAATAGAAACATTATCTTACTTTGTATTTTCTATGTCTATATTTATGATTTTTTCATCGACGGATGTAAAATAACTATGTAATTAGCTGTGATATTTTTTTTTTAAACTGAAACTTTTTGGCTTACTTTTGGAGCAGGATTACAAAAGAGGAATCTTAGATACGTTCAATATAAATTGAGACAACCTAAAAATTACATATCTTCTAGAAAACATTGATGTCCAATCAATGATATTGTAATAATTTAAAATTACTGAATAACTTCATAGACTGCCCTTAAATTTTAAATGCTAGAATCATTGGTGTACCTGTTGAAAATAATCAACTCCACTATCTTTTTCTCTGTGACAACCGTAACGCAAACTATAACTCAGCTGCCGCAATACCTATGGCATATTCAAGACATCTCCGTCCTGCATCAAAGCAAAAACAATCAATTCTGCATGTATCTACTTTAGTAAACCAAATAAAATCATAAATGTATTAAAGTACTTAACGAGAAAGCACGGATATCTTTCAAAAAGCATTTTCTCAAGAACACGCTTTCGCCAGTGAAAGGCTCTCGGAAAAGAGTCCTTAAAACCAGGGCGTTATCTGCGCCTTGATTACTTGTAGCAGGAGTAAATTAGTCGCCTTCCCAGTCAATTATTTGGTGAGTAAACCGCTCTGCGCTAGTCGTAAAGTCCCGGCATTTGACAGCCGCCATTGCTGACATCTGCCGATATAAAAAAAAATATTTCAAAAATGGAACAAGGCGCGCGGGAGATAAGGCCATATCCGGTTCCGCGACGCTCGCCATCTTGGAGGCAGTCATCAAAGGCTCCAGCTAGTACCTACCCATTACTAGGTACTACTACCCCCGGCCAGTGGAGAAATATAAGGAATTTATTTACTTTTAAGTGCGCAAACGACGGGACCGATACGTATGTTCAGCGGCTTCTTAATTTCCTCCCAGAGATAACACCATGGCTGGCTGCCAGAGTTATTCCCACTTTTATTTTTATTGTCACTTTTAACGATTGGTCCTTCGTTTCGTGTTTTCTATCTCGCTTCGGGGGGATACGTGTGGTACTACTTATACGTACTTAGAAATCTTAGGGGACAAAGAACTATCAATGTTTTTATTTAATGCGCACACCGAAATATATATATGTAAATATAATTTGGAAATAGCTTAACGAGTAAAACATTAAATTGTAATATTTAATTATTGAATAGGCGATTCTTAAAAGAAAATTTGAATCAGAATCGCCGCTCTACCAACGAAGCTAATGGGACCCTATCTCTTTCTTGAGTATGATGCAGTTAAATATTATATAGGGTCCCATTAGCTCAGTTGGTAGAGCGGCGCCCCGGCAAGGCGAGGGTCTCGGGTTCAGGTCCTCAATGCGGTCGTATTTTTATCTGATTTTTCTGTTTAAAATTTTCGTTTAAGAATCGCTAATATAGTCTTCGATAATGAAATATATCAACACATTTATTCAATCCTGGTGTACCATAATATTACTATTCAAAAACTACATTACATCGACTTAAATTCGTATCCGTATCTCATTTCTTTACAGAGATATTTTGTTAAGTATTCCTCGGGCATCCCTGACTTATTCTACCATTCGAACCACTATCTTAACACTGCTGACACTAATTAGAACTAACTTTGAAATTTTCAGCAAAATCGGACTGCTTTTCGAGTTTTGCGAATACAAACATACGCAGGCTGATTTTTTTTATCAAGATTTGTAATATTGTAATCCGTTGATATGAACTCTTTTTTCCAGAAATTTTGGATTCTTCGTACACCTATAATTATTTTTTACGGAATAAACTATATATATATATATTTAATTTCTAAGTCGCGTGCTTTTCAATAGTTTTATTAGATGTATTTGAATGAAGCCCTGCTAATGTCTATTATTACGCATTTTTAATAGTTTCATTAGATCTGATTTTGACCGGTCAGTGGTTGAGTGGGCATAGCGCTTGGGTCTCACCCGAGCGTCGCGTGTTCGATTCCTCGGCTGGCTAAGTCCTCCATCACAACACAAGCAACATTTTCGGCTTTCTGTGGTGGTAGTAGGAGATTTTCAAACATTGTTGGGTTATTCGTAACCTGGGAATGTTTGTCTTTCTTTTTAAAAAAAATTTTTAAAAAAAATAATAATAAAAAAAAAAAAAAATAAAAAAAATAAAAAAAAAAAAAATAAAAATAAAAAATTTAAAAAAAAATTTAAAATTAAAAAAAAAAAATAAAAAAATAAAAAAATCTATTTGAATAAAACCCTGCTTATGTCTATTATTACGCCTTTTTAATATTTTTATTAGATCTATTTGAATAAAGCCCTGCTTATGTCTATTATTACGCCTTTTTAATAGTTTTATTAGATCAATTTGAATAAAACCCTGCTTATGTCTATTATTACGCCTTTTTAATAGTTTTATCAGATATATTTGAATAAAGCCCTGCTTATATCTATTATTACGCCTTTTTAATAGTTTTATTAGATCTATTTGAATAAAGCCCTGCTTATGTCTATTATTACGCCTTTTTAATAGTTTTATTAGATCAATTTGAATAAAGCCCTGCTTATGTCTATTATTACGCCTTTTCAATAGTTTTATTAGATCAATTTGAATAAAACCCTGCTTATGTCTATTATTACGCCTTTTTAATAGTTTTATTAGATATATTTGAATAAAACCCTGCTTTTGTCTATTTTACGCCTTTTCAATAGTTTTATTAGATATATTTGAATAAAACCCTGCTTTTGTCTATTTTACGCCTTTTCAATAGTTTTATTAGATCAATTTGAATAAAACCCTGCTTATGTCTATTATTACGCCTTTTTAATAGTTTTATTAGATATATTTGAATAAAACCCTGCTTATGTCTATTATTACGCCTTTTTAATAGTTTTATCAGATATATTTGAATAAAGCCCTGCTTATATCTATTATTACGCCTTTTTAATAATTTTATTAGATCTATTATTACGCCTTTTTAGTAGATTTTTCATAAACCGGTGCGATACACACAATAGTAACGTACTTAGATGTTTTATAATTCTTCCGTTATGTTCAATAATACCTTGACACTAAACACTGTAATAGAGTTACGTCTACCACAAAACCATTATCAGAGATGATCTTGTGGTGTACATACTATACATTCATTCGTGTTAATTGGCAATTCTAAAACACGGTTCGGTTTACAATGCTTGAATACGACATATTAAGGTTGTTTCTTTCTTATGTTTGAACACAGAAATGTGCTTCGGTACGCACTATATTGATAACGTGTCAAGACTAAAAAATTGACCCGTTGTTTTCCCTTACCACACAAGCAACGGTTTAATTTTTTGAATGAAAGGAAATAAGAAGATTTGGGTAAAAAAAAGAAAAGTACAATTTTCAAAAGTGGAATTCAGTTTGATCAAGCTACCATTTCTAGCGAAATTACAAAAGGTTGCAGAGTTTTAAAGATGAAACATGTTGTCTTTAGATAGCGGCAGCATCCGCTATTTGGAACTGTCATCTCAGTGGAGGTAAGATTTTCCGGCTGGCGTCACAGAGCAGTGTATCAGTATTGACGGCTGGGGATGCTTACAGGTATTAACTTTAATGGATGTTTAAAACCAGAGGACAAAAAATCTCTGCAGGATCTAAAAATTTGTGATTCTGGGAAATCCGATTTATCGACCTTTTGGTTTGTCCTTGTTTTTATTTATTTATTTTATTTTTGTAATATCTCATCCTTATGATAGGTAAGATCGACAGTTATACCCACTAACTATATATTGAACCAGTTAATAATCATCTCTAAAATGGATGTGTAAAAAATAATAGAAAAGCGTGACTTTCTAGATTTGAAAAATAAAATATTCATCACATCTTTAAAAAGTCATGGAAAGTGATGAAACAAAAACTTTATTAACTGGGTTAAGTAGGTTAGATTTGGTTAGGTTAAAAAAAAATTTCATCGTTTCTAATGACTTTATTTCACTTTTTAAAAGTGTGTTGAATTGTCACTGTGTTGAGTTATCATGGAACCATTATATACACGGTGTCCGGAAACTCGTAGTACAAGCGGGAAACTGGAGAATCTACACCACATGGGGAACCCAAAAAAACATAAAGTTTTTTGATTTGAGCTTTTTCACAAAAAAAAAAAAAAAACCAAAAAAAAATATTTTTCGGCTATTTTTGGGTTAAAGTTTTTTCTGGTGTTTAGGGTTGAACAACAGATGTTTTAACCCTGCAGAGCAGAAATATTTTATGATTACACCGGATTAAATGAAGGGTGATTTCAAAATAATGCTTCAAATCCGAGTTTCTTCATTTGTTTTACTTTCAAATAGTTTTAATTAGTTGGGTACTTTGATCTTCAGTAATAATTTATAAGAATTTGATTAAAAAAAAAAAATAAATAAAAAAAAAAATGAACTTCTAACTCGATTTACTCGATAACGAAAGCTCAAATAAAAAAAAAATATACTACAAAATCGACTCCAAATGTGATGTAGATTCACCAGTTTCCCGCTTGTACTACGAGTTTCCGGACACCCTGTATATATGATTTTTTTTTTATTTATGTGCTTGCTCAGATGACAGGAACATAGATTCATGATTCATTTTGTATTGTTTGTTTTCAAACATGAAAAGATCGCTCGCACACAACTGACTAACTGTTATCAGCCATAACCAACACTAGACAAGATTATATTTATGGTTCAATTAACATTCTAATTTGACCATTTATAACATGACGCTCGACCAAATAAACATGTATTGCGAAATATTTTTATATTTATCGGTTGGTATTTTTTTTTTCCTTTGTCGCAGGAAAACTTCCAAAAAGCTTTCCTGGGAACTGAGAACCTAGCTGAGCTTTAAGGGGTTAGTTTTCCCAATATTCTTCCCTGATCATGTAGTGAAACGCGACAGGATAAGTGAAGCTGTAGCGTGTTATCGTGGTACAGCAGAAACAATTTAGTGTCCCGCTAATTGCCGCGCCCGTACCACCCGCCTTCCATCACCCGCCTCCACCTACCCTAACGGCTTGCCACCGTCAAGCACCCCCTGCTGGGGGCGGACCCAACGAGGATTAACTAGACTGTATTGGAACTTACTTTCTTACGGACAGCATGGGGATACTTGTGATATGTTGAACTTGAGGATGATAGTTTCATTTTTTTAAATAGAAATGATATGTTCCGTCACTCACATCAAAAATTAAACCCAACTATATTTCATCAAGCAGGACGTGAAATCAGCGTTTCAAATTTGAAAGTGTGGTTTTTGCAATGATCCTTTAACTCAAAACCGATATAGGTAATTACGTAACAAAAGGTAAAAAACAGACTAATCTGTACGAAAGATTTTTTTCTATAGAGCATCTCCTATTCCTGTCTTATCTTTTTCTTCCCTTTATCTTCTTGTTAGTTTAATGCAAAATAAAACTCGTATCCCTAATCAATATTAGCATAATAGAATATATGTATCTTTGTACTAAAAAAACTATTTATTTCTTACAATAAATGAATCCCACAAATTATAAAATTTATATGTTGGTTGAATCTACTTCATTAGATTTCGAGTATATGCCTAAATTAACCTTCGTGTAATGATTGGCTGTATGATTAATTACAAAGGACAATATATTATAGATAATTACAATTTCAATAATTCATCAAATTTTAAAGTTTTGTAAAAGTTCTATTCAAGTTCTGTTTCTATGTAATTATGGGGTAATTGTTTCACAGAACTGAAATAAAAACAGTCAAATAGCACCTTTACAGAACTTGAATTTTAACTGAAATTGTTCAAATTCCGCGAAACATCCCATCCTAACACTCTCTAGTGTCCTAGACACTTAAGTTTAAGTTTATAATGTTTCAAAAAAATTAAAGTTTGAATATTATTATTTTTTCAAATGTTTCTGGCTCTCACCCTTCAATGGTGTTCTAGGCCATTATGTCAAATTATTGAGAGAGTGAAGGTGAATTTATTTAAATTAATTTTGTTTATATTGACAATTTTCAAATGTATATGGAATATATTAGTTGAATTCAGACTCAGAAGGGATGAGATGTTGAATGGAGGGAAGGCACATTTAGATAAGGCTTGAGAGAAGAGAGGATATTTGTTTACAGAGAGACAACCAAAAAAAGTTTAATCTAAAGTTTCCACTTCTAGACCACAGAAGGTATAATCTGGGGAGTCAAGCACGCGAATTTTAAAAAGGTGAGAAGAACGGAACAATGCCCAATCCTCATTCGAATAAGCGAGGAAATTTATTTTTGGAGAAATGGGGGTATTGTTGAAACCACGGTTTTGATGGGATAGTCATTTGTATTGAGGTATAGCATAATCCCTCTTGGATTGACTAGCAATGTGCCAATACTCTTGCCAAACATCGCGGGATACATCTTTGAGAAAGGAGAAATGTCTGATAGGAGAATGTGGTTTACGAGGATAATAATTAGGTTGGATGAGATTGTTTTGCCAAGGAATCCGCAATATCATTACCCACGATGCCAAGATGTCCAGTTTGAATATAATTTTAATATTTAAAAATCCCGATTTCTAAATCGGTTCACAGTCGACCTTTTTTCTGCAAAGGCACTCAATACAGTAAATAAATAATATTTTTTTCATTGCCGAACAACTTTGTCAAAAAAACACAGACATTCAAACACAGTCTTGCATGTTCCCCAAACGCTTATTATCCTAGGCCAGACAGATAAGGACGAAGAAAATTCCCTATTAAAAAATAAATCATAAAAAAGGTCAAACGCATTACTCAAAGCCTTTAGTAGGCATCATCTTAATGTTTATTACTTCTATCATAAACATAATGCCACGTTATTACGTCTCGGATCCGGGAGAGGAAAGCGAATTTATTTACTTTAAAATAGTGCGCCTCCGCCACCGTAAAGCAATATTACGCCTTGAATCTGATACTGAGACAGTATACAGCCCATCCATTCTGGTCTCGGGTTTCTTCCACCTAAAATAAGCTATTCCGGCATAAATAATATCCAATGTAGTCTTTCCTGGTGAATTATCTTTATGCTTCTGTTTTTAAGGCGAATCTGGGATCTCAAAAAACAATGGAGTGCCATCTAGCGGTGGCGCAAACAATCATAAAAATGTTACATTGCTCGTATAATAATATTGTTGTGTAACGTCGGTAATACATTATTGCGAGATAAGGGATAAACTACACCCCAATGGCGTATATAACACTTTTGCTTTGTGGGGAAAGCCTTGGGAATGTACTGATACGGACGTACAGGGGGGTGTTACTGAATTTAACCACTTTCTGTTCAAATATGCATTTTAGACAAACAATTCAATTATTTATAAACTTATTTTATTTCCTCTACCGACTATGAAGGTAGTAAAAGTTTATTATATCAACTATAAACTTGGCAATAAATCACTTACTTACAAAAAACTTGTCAAAAATTTACTATTTATTTATATATATATACGCCTAAAAAGGCTTTTACATAGAAGTGATACATGATGCAGTACAATAAGAGAATATGTATTATACAGAAGATATTGACAGTAAATAGATGTAATCCATTTTAAAGAAGGAAAAAAAATAACATAAAGTAAAAAAGAAATTACAACAACATTACATATAAAACAAATCATTAAAACTAATTTACCAAAGCTACTCTAATTTGTAGGATTCAACAAAGTGTTGATGTAGATTATGCTTAATTCTATATATGGAGTCAATAAATAAATCAATAACACCCCCATACTTGTTGCCCAGATCATGCATCCTATTGGTCTGTGAGTGTGTCTGATAGTTGGTCGAGTATGTATTACCGAAGAATGTTATATTTTGCCTTGTATTCCTAGTCGGCACATGTAGTTAAATAGTGGCAAGGATGGCAGGACTATCAATTAAGTTGTTAATGACTCTGTGTAACACAACCAGGTCTGAAATAATTCTCCTGTCAGACAGTGTTATTAGATGCAATTGATTCATCAAACTGACTATGTAAAACTGCTTCGTAAAATAATCATGTTCGTGTTCAAATAAAAGCCTTCTGACTTAAGATATATTTTTTTAATTATATACATGTATTAAAAATAAATGACAAAGTGTTTTTAATTATTTGATTACATCGTCTCATACATACTCTTCTATTATTCTGACTCTTGACATGGCCCGAATCAAGTATCTGATTCACTTGATCGTGCCGTGTCTTCCTCGGGCGTCCCCGACTTCTGCTACCATTCACATTTGGTCATATATTCTCCTTACATTCCTTTTTTCGCTCATTTGAAAATATTATTTTTTTATTTTTGATGGTATTATATACTGCCTTGATTTACTTAGCCCGATTACCAACTATAAATACTCGATCAAAAACATATTTTTATCGCATCAACAATATATTATCAGGATAATATCAGGACTCATACAGCTTGTCATATGCCTTGTACCTAGGTTGCATGCAGTTAGGAATAGTTTCTCAGAAACAGGGGATAGATAGTAGTAGTGTTTAACCGCATAGAATTTAGTAACAAGAAGACTATAATAACATTCCTCATAAATAAATATTAATGTTAGCTTTTATTAACATTTTGCATGTGTACTATTTTATACTTTATTTAATAACTTTTACTTTTTTAATAATATTCTATTAAGTTATTATATGTATAAATATATCACATGTTTTTAAAAGCCGGATAACTAAAATAAAAAAACCTGAAATCTTAAAACAAATTGATAACCTTAAAGAGAAGTCTGCAAATGGACCGGATAACTTAAGCAATACCACAATCAAATCAAATTAAAAAAAACTCATAATCATCCCATTACATCACATCTTTAACAGTTGCATCAAACATAGTATTTACCCCGACAATTTTAAACTCTCCCACATCATTCCAATACATAAATCCGGATCCCAATGCAAAACAGATAACTACTGAACTATCACTCTAACTTCACAACTCAAGATCTTTGAAAAGTGTTTAAAACAACAAATTATGAATTTTCTAGAATCTAATTCAATCCTCGCAGCTAATCAATATGGCTTTAGAACAAACCTTTGCACCGACGACGCTATCTTTAGTTTAACCAAAACATATACTCTAACCTAGATTCTAACACTAAGACTCTAACGATTTTCTTAGACCTAAAGAAAGCGTTTGACACGGTCAACCATAAAAATCTATTAAAGACAATCTCTAACGTTGATATCAAAAACAAAAGTCTCATGCTATTAAAAAGCTGCATATTAAATTACCAACAATCTACAAAAATAGTATCAACCTTAAGCGCTTACGATCTAGTAAAACATGGTGTTCCACAAGGAACTGTCTTAGGGCCACTACTCTTTCTAATCTACATCAATGACCTATGAAACATAGTAATTCCAGGTAAATTCTCTCTTTTGCCGATGATATTGCAATAACAGTACAAGGTAAAACATGGGAAGATACAATAAGTAAAGCCAACAAATGCATTGCAACAGTCAAAGATTGGCTGGACAGAAATCTTCTTAATCTAAATAATGATAAAACCATTTTTATTCCCTTCTATAATACCCAAAAGTCATCCCCTAAAAATAATCCTAACCTGAGGTTCCATAATATTAATTGTAACCCTGCGACATGCTCAAACTGCGAAGATGTAAAATTGGGAAATTGTATCAAATACCTAGGTGTAACTATTGACTGTCAACTCAAATGGACTTATCACATAGAAAAAACTGTCAATAAACTGAGGCACCTAATTTACATATTCAAACGCATGAGCAATATTGTCAACATAAGAACCATGACGCTTGTTTATGATGCATTGGTATTTTCATCCATTTCCTACGGAATAATCGCCTGGGGAGGAACATACAATAACCATGTGAAACCTCTAGAAATTGTCCTGAAGTCTATCATTAAGATAATGCACCAAAAGACCAAGACATATCCCACCGATCAATTGTTTCAGAAAACTGACATTATGGAACAAAGGCGGATCTACTGTGTCCAATGCCTTAAATTTATATACACTCGTCCTTATAATTTTTGTAAAAATTTTAATCGGTTTAGCCAGAGACACTACATACAGTGTACACAGTTCCTCACTGCAAAACTAGGCTCTCCCAAAACACATTAATTATATTGGCCCAAAATTGTTTAATTCTTTGCCGAGTTCCATCAAGATGTGCCAAAACCTAATCTCGCATAAAATAAATGTTAATAGCTGGGTAAGAAAAAATTTGGAAGTGAGAGAATTTTTTCTATAATTTGTACAACGAATATGATACCTAAAATATGCCACTACCGTCTACATAAAAAAAAATAATCTATTTAATTTCAACTTTAACTGTTTTTTTTATTAAATATGCAAAAACTCCAGTAAAATCATATTAATCTAACTATAGGAACTATATATATTTTTCAATCTTTATTTAACCACCACTGTTTTAAATACATAACTTATATTACCCACGCACAGGATTCGCCTTTGTGGGATTTTTTTGTTATGTTTTGTATAATTATAAATGTAGCTGTATGTATCAATAAAATTGCCAATAAAAAAATATAAAAAAAGGCGAAAACAATATATCAATTTGGTTACAATTTACGTAAGTTCATCATTATCTTTCCTTTAAATACTTAGTCTCAATTTGCCTTGGCATATTTTTTTTTATTTCTTTTAAATTTTTGCTTACTATAATTTCAAACGATGTGCTAATTTAATGTCATAACATAATATCTCTAGAACAGATAATAATAAAACGATTTAAAAGTTCTCCGCCAACACACAAAAATAATAATAACACAAATTAATATTAAGAAAATAGAGAAAATTTTTAAGCACCCTGTTTGCCAAATCTCATATCTTCCCATTAAAATAAAGCGTTTTGATATTGTAATGTAAAAGATTTACGCGAGTCCTGAAAATATTTTAGCTTCAGCCAACTTCAAGCCAGGTGAAGGTGAAGGTGATTCCCAGAAAGAAAACCAATTCATTACGGCCTGGTCATAAGATAAACTTTACTTTTATTTCACCGACTTCAAGATTACAAAAGGAACAAAGACGATCATAACAATGAAAACTTGATTGCATATTTTTTTTTTACTTAAACTTTTTTTTTCCTTGTTAATTTTTCAAAACTTAAATGATATCAAGATAGGTAGGACTTACTCTGTTCATGAAAGTTTAAAATATATATATATGTTAAACTTTCATAGAATATTTTTTCCGAGTTCCAATCCCGGCATGCACAAGTAAATTTTATTTAATTAATTTGTGTTATTTCACAAATTATTAATTTAAAATAATATGCAGTGTACTTGCCGCACCTTCCAGAGTTGAAGATACTCTAAGTATCGCCCCGGTGTAAAAGAACACCATTCAGAATTGAAACGTTGCTTGAAATGGTTTTTGCTCTTATGATGATTTGTTTTTGGGATATTATGCCGTGTTACGCTACCTCCTTCTTTATTCAAAGTTTCGGACAGCATTGCAGTGTCCGAAACGTTGGCAAAACAAGGAGGTAGTGTAACACGGCATAGTACCCCAACAACAAATCACTTTAATTCTTTTGGCCTTGAAAATCTCAAATCATACTTGGCTTTAGATCTGTTTGGTGACGAGATCCGAATAACCAGTTACTCCTCGACCTTCCTCTTTCCCATCTCCTTCCCCTAATACCTTTAGCCTCACAACAAGATGTCATAGTCTCACTGGCTCCAGACGGTTGGGAGCAGTTGGGACTCTTGTGCTGTATTCTCATTAAATAATTGTAAATTATTCTCTTATTAGTTTTACGTAAATATTAATTTAATTTTCGGGAAATCGACAGTTTACATTTAATCAGTTTGTACATAAGTATTATTTAGCCGAAATAAAACCAATTATGGATTTCCTCCTTGTGATTTTACATCTACTGAGACAGCATAATATTTTGATATTTATTGTGTTGTACAACTTAATCATTGTACCACACGTTAATTACTGTAGAATTTAAATATTTTGTCGTTTAAATAAATTGTTTACATTGATGCTTCATTTTGAATATACAAAATATCCGATGGCTGTTGAAATATGGATTGAATTTCTGAGAAAAATTGAAAACCTGCAGCACAATAATGCACATGAAACGAAGAAAATAAATTAAATTAAAATCCCTTTCAGAAAAAAAACCAGTCGAGTCCAAAGTCGTTGATGTACGGAAATGAAGATATTTTCCGAATTCTCAGAAGAAATAAAATTATAAGGAAACCTAAAAAAATGTAAACATACAATGGTAAATATGTGAGTGATTTGTTCTAAAAAATGTATTTTAAATAATGCATGTGTAAGTAAGTATTAGGACATAGAACAATGTACCTTAAAATACCACAAACAAATTAATAAATACTCCACGTAAGAACCATCTTTTTCCTGATAATAGAATAATTATTACCTATTGGTAAGATTTATGTTATAGTTGTGATTGTTCAATAAATTCGCTTTGAATGTAAGCGTATTTTTCAAAATTTGAACTGATTGTGTGGAAAATTGAGATAAGTGATAACCTACCTATAATATAATATTTTAACAGAAAATTGTTTTAATTTTCAAAATTGGAACTGATATGTCAAGAATTCAGACTACCCCGTGATTTTTCACGGGTCTGCGCTAGTAAGTTGATAATAATTTGGTAAATATTTGAGTTATACATTACTGCACATACGTGGAGATCATTCGAACAGATATTTTATCATACGTTTGTAAATAAGTGATAAATCTATTTGATTAGTTAAGCAAATCGTTTTATTTAGGGCTACGAAAATCCTCTCTCGGTGATTTATTGCGCTTAGCCTAGCTAACGTAAGACAAAATATGAACCTTCTTTGCGTGCTGTAAATCACACATGTGACAACTCAGTGTCTTTGTAAGGGATATCTCAATATTTGTATAAGTGTTGACTTATACGACTAGGCTCGAACGAATTAAGCTGCCTGTACTGCGGAAGTGTTTAGAATTTGGAAGTTTTTTTTTAAGAAATTTAAATTACTTGGAGACCCTTTTTTAAACCTACTTCGTTGTTTAATTTGGTTGGGAATTTCTTTCAAGGTCCTCGTCATCATCCAAATGTTGAGTCCTATATTAGTTATGGGTTTGTATTTTAGATACCCTCCTGAGATGCAATAAACAAATTTGAATGCACCTGAAGATAGAGACCTTAATCTACCTGGTAAGCGGTTGTAAGCCTCACTAATACCTTGCGAAATAAAACAAGTTTTTGTCGGTAATTTACAATTTCAACTATGTTATTTAAAACATACAACAACAAAAATTCTACACATTTTTACACCAATTAGTTTTTCTTCAAATCTCAGGCGAAACCTTTTTGTTAAACTAGTTTGATGTGAAATTTGTTAAGATATGACGCAAACACAGCGCTAGTTAAATGTATGGGAAAGAAAGCGAATATCCTTGAAGTGAGGCAATTAACCCTTCATCCCACTTACCTCACTTTCCCCACCCGGCAAGGTGTGATGCCGTGGGGGAGTTAGGGGCCTGTTGGGGAGACCGGGCAAGGAGAAGGGGAAGAGGAAGAGTAAGAAAGCGCGGCCATAACTCATCCATCCCGCAAGATTACTGATCTTTAATCCCCTCCACCGCCGTTTTCTCCTAAAAGTTAAGATTTACGAGCCACCAGGAATTATATTATTAGCTAACGGGTGGACGCATCGGAAAACTAAAAGGAAATAAGGGGTAGCATAACAGGGGAAGAGTTTTTGTGTATAAGTAATGTATAGAATAGACACAGAAATTGGTGGTAGAAATTGGATTTCTGAAGTTATTGTGTCATTGAAATCACGCTAGTTAAAGTTTTTTCATCGTTTTATTTATTTTTAATTCAATCGCATTAATTGCACATGAAAAACATTTTAAAGAGACCCTTACTTTTGTTATGGTTAGTGGTGTACTGGATGAATCAGAAATAATTTAATTTAATATTAAATTTTTAGGAATACGAAAATTTTTAAAAAAAACATAAGAAGATCATTAGTGAATTGAATTGCGAGTCTTGAATTTTAATATTTGTCAGTATAAATAGACAAATACTGTTTATATAAAACAACTCACTAGGTTGACACCTGCATAATATTCTCATACATTATAAAACAAAATCACAATGCACAAGATTCCCAACTTCCGGAGCCCAGATGATTGGGGTATGTTGAGAGTCAGAATGGAATAAGAATTCTATTTAGATCTGGTTGCTAAACATCAGGTCAACAAAGCCAGTGGACCTAACGGAAAATCTGCCCCGATTCTTGAACGGTGTGCTACAGAATTAACAGGAAAGGTGCCAGATCATTCGGTTTATTCGGTTCCTAGGAAGGGGGACCGCTTCAATCCTTTCCACTGCCGCGACATAGCCATCACTACCATACTCTCCAAACACGGCTAGTGACATTTCAAGAAACGTTTTAAACGTAACATACTTCGACTAAGAACTACCAACATTTTCTTAACGCATGTTTTTATTGACTGCTATCTTTATGCATGATTGCATGAGTCTTACCAAAATAACCCGTAGAGCAGGGGTGGAGAGTCTACGGCCCGCAATCTTAAGTTAAAACCAGTTTTGACTTATGATGGAATGTTGTTGGAATGATGTGTTAAAATTCCAGTTGCGGATTCAACTGCTGTAGCATTTCAAAGGAAACCGTTTGCATGTTCTGAGTGGAGTTTAAATTTTAATATCACATATTTACTTGTTTCGCGGTTAACGATTATTTAATCTCATGGATTCTTGTGCAGAATTACTCTTACGTTTAAACCAGTCTTGTGTTTTGAACGCAACTTGAAATTTGTTTTGCGGACTCATCTGTAAACGCAACCTAAAGGAAACCATTCTCGCGCTTAGAGTGAATTTTATAGTATTAGACTCAATTGTGAACACGACATTGGTCACTTTCTTTTTTTTTATTCGATGAATTGTCCGTTGGTAAAATTAGGGTAAAATAATACATTTCAAGGATTTCGACAATTTTTAAAATCTATATTCGAATGAGCAAGCGAGTTTTAGTTGCCCATACACTCACTAGTAATCTAAAGTAGATTCAAATTAGACTTGATGAGATAGTTTATAAAAAAATTGACTCCATAATTCTTAAACAAAATATTTCTGAATTTCGGCAGTTCGGCCCTGCCATCATCCCAGTATACCTCAGTGAGAAGCGGTGAAGTAAGCGTGGCTTATTATGATATATCTAGACTAAATCACATTATAACAAACACTAGCACCTCCCGTGGCTCTTCAGCCCTCCACCGACACCTTCCACCTCCCACCCCAACCCAACCCCCACCCCCACCCACCATCAAACCACCCCCTCACAACTTACTCAACTCCCGAATTAAAATGGCGATAAATCTAAAGATTATTCGCAGGGGGTCTAAAGCGCTCGGTGCGATCGACTCAGATTTCAATTAACCTGTTATCTTAGAGGTTTTCTACTCAACTTTCCCTAGGAAGAAGCAAAGCGAATTAGGTTTATTGCTTTTACTAACAGGATCTCGATAATAATTTATGAAAGAAGTGGGTAACTCATTTATGTGTATATTGTTTAAGTTTTTGTTAAAATTATGATTCTTTAATCAAGTCAAAATATGTATGATACATGATTCACATAAAAAACAATAACTCTTAAATATTTCATCTGTAAATTTTTTGTATCTCGGAGGCAAAATACATTATTTATTTTTTTTCTGAAAATTGCATTTAAACAAAGGTAAAAGAATTTTCGATTTATCTTGGGGTAAATAGTATGGTTTTAGAAACAATTTTTGAATTTCTGTTTCCAAAGGACTGAACAAACAAACCTGTACACTCAGCAAGAGGGTTTTATTAATTTTTAATAATACAATAAATATATTTAGAGCAATGTTAATTTTCATTCAGGGCATAAAGTAGGGGGCTCAGTTCTAAACAGTTCTGGAACTAAAGATATTTATTTATTTTCCAATTCCTCGTATCGAGTACCTTAAAGAAAAAGAAATGACCAATCCGTTGGTAATTACATTGTCTAGGTATATTATTTATAATTAATAGAAAAATAAAATATAATAAATAATGTAGAGACTCTTTGAAATGAACTATCAAATTTTCTTTATTCCAATTTAAAATAAAAAAATAAAAAATGTACATGTAACATACCTATGTATTATTAAAAAACGCATATTTTAGATAATAAAGCAGAAAATGTTTGAGGATACAGTTGAATTACATTTACCGTTTATCAGTATTTTTGATAAATATTATTTTTATTTGCTACCAACTTTTCGACAGATTGCAAATACCTTCGGAAGACAAAACGTCACGTAAGTACCTACATTTAGATTAACATTAATAGAAATATTATAAGAGATACTTACTAAAATACAAAAAAATTAAAAAAAACATATTTTATATTTTTATATCTATTATATCTATAAATGGAACGCCATTAAATTAATCATTCTGAGGCAATAAATGTTTTATCGTTCTATTGATGGAATATTTTTTCCAATTCCTGCACATTTCTCAATAAACCTGATTAAACTACTATTAAATATACACTGAATTTTTATTAAATAAACTGGTTTCTGCAGCACCAGAAAAAGATTTGATATGTCAATCGTGAAAAAAAATGATCTTATTGTTTGTGATTTATAAGTAATTTTTCTCATAGTATAATATGTGAAACTGTGTATTCGTAGGCTTTATGTATGTTAAGGGTTGGGGTTGATGAAGACTTAGCACGCGGAATGCGGAGAAGTTCTCGAAAAAGGGAATATTCACAAGGCGGTGCGGAATATTGTTTCGGAGTTTAACAGAAGGAATATTTATGGTCATAACTTTATTTAATATCAGAAGTAAAGTATGTGTGTGCAGTTTACCGTCGCTGGGATGAAATTCGCTGTATCCTACCATCTGCCATCTCAACGTTTTAAGCCCGGGATTCTAACGTCATTATATTTTTACTCGACCTTTATAACTTTCAAATCAAATGGTGTCTGGTTTGAGATAATATTACCACTCTACATATTCCTATGTTGTTTTATAAACTGTGTGTAATGTTGTAATTCCAGGACCTCAATGTTCAGAATTATAGTTATTTTAATTAAATGAAATAAGAAACTTTTTTGCGCCACCGTTTAATAAAAATTATCAACGTGTTTCAAAACCAATGGTTTCTTCATCAGGATACAACTTATTCTGAAAACTGATGCATATGGAAATAGACAAATAAGTATAGACATATTAGCACCTATTGATAAAATTATTACAAGAAACTGTGTTTAATTAGTTATTAAAAAAATGTATAATTATTATATACAACAGAATCCAGGATCAAAGAATTTTTCTAAATAATAATATCAAAAAAGTACGAATAGAGTTAGTAATAGGAAAATAAATTTACATTTTGTTAATCTTTATTATATTATTATATTTTTTATAAATGCTAAAAGATTACAATTTTTTTGATTTTCTCAACTACCATACATACTAGGCTCATGCCAGTATAATTACATTATAGTGTAAACAATATTCGTCCTAAATTAATTAAAATAAATTAAATCATTTAATTAAAATAACGTCACGAAATGAATTTGCAATTACTGGAGTACTTGACATATTTGGTCTTTCCATTTCAGATTTTTATCTATAATTATTCCTAGATATTTGATTGTGTTTGTTGTTTTTAATATTGAACAGAGTGTGATGCAATAATTTTTATCGTGTGTTTTGGAATTGTCATGTATGATAATGTTAAGTGTTTAGGGGTGTATTGCAAATGGAATGACAAACGTTTTATCGCTATTTAGTGACAATAAATTAATGTCGAAGAAATTCTTAAGATCGTTTATGTCTTCAGTGGCTTTCAGCGTTACTTTTAAACTATTTATTTATGCTTTAAAACTATTTTTTTAACTAAAGCAAGCTTTACCGGGTAAAAAATATCCTGACAATATTTGAAAAATTTTTACAATCATCATTCATACGCAGAAAATGTTGCTTGTGCAATGATGACAATATTTAAAAAAAAACTTCTACTATCATCATAATACAACATAAAATCAACTAAAATTACTCGATCGAAAATTCTTTTTAATTGCAACAACAATATCAAAACTGAGTCATTTAGATACTGGCATGTGGCAAAAATTTCGCAGAAATTGTAAATGTGTTCAACAGCACTGAATATAGTTAGAAGAAGGCTATAATAATATATATTTATTTGCATTATAAACAGTATTTATACATTCCTATTTTACAGTGTTAGGAATTGTTTATATCATTGACAAATAAAATAACAACATAAAAGATTTACCAAATCAAAAGAAGACAAATACATAACAATATTATAAAAGCAGTTCTGATAAAATAACTACTTAAATATACAATAATAAGCGTTTTTTTAAAAAAAATTAGGTTTAAATTTAAACATTGGGTGGGTGTTAATAATAACAATGAGAAAAAGTGATGTTATCTAATTAAAACTGCTGTTATTCTGTTATTCTTATTTTTTAACATACTTCAATAATAATTAGCATAATACTATTCTTCTTCAGGGGTTCAATAAAATTTTATTTACTACATAATTACTGTTCCACTAAATTATTATGTATATTATATATTTTTTTAAGTCCTTAGGGTCGTAAAATATAAATCAATAAATAATTATAAAAAAATGTTCCTTGGTTAGTGTGATTACCATAAAACATTTCTTTCTATATTTAATATGAAATTACAACAATGAAAATTATTATCATTATTTTAACATCTATAATTTTCCAGATCTAAAGTTTTACATTAATGTGAATAAAGAGATTCAAAAAATATTTTCTTAGCTTGTGTTCTTTATCACTTTTAAGTAAGCATTATTACAGAAACTCTATAATATTTCATCTAAAAATATTCAGTGACATGTTTACCGCATATTCAAAATAGTACATACCTTCCCTCTAGCGGTTACCAGGATAATATAAGGAGATAGAGGACTGAGAGGATATAATATATGGCAGCCTTTCATGAATCTTATTAAGATATCCGTGGCCTGTTGTGGGGAGGGAGGCTCCACGGCCGGGGAAGGGCCTTAAATGTTGGTGAACTGAAAGTACCAGAAAAACAGACCTACTGTATTGGAAACTGTATTAAAAATTGTATTAAAAAGTTCAATAAAAACCGTTTTCCATTAAAACCGTGCTGAAAACTGAAGAGTAGTTTTTTAACAAGGTTTATGGTAAGCAAATTCTGGAGCCGAATATAAGAGCTCATTAATCTATTGCCGACGCGACAACCAATCAAAAGAATGAACTTTAGAATCCACTCTCATCATCGGACTCAGCTCCGAGCTTTCAGAAAGATAATCATTAATTATTCCTTCCTTCCTGATTGCCAGAGATTCAACAATTCCATTTGTTTTCTCGTATAAACTTCCGCATTCATATTCAATGCTGGACAAATACGATGTAAATTTAATTCATCAAAAACCCGCGTAAGTTGTCACAACCCAAAGATATTAGAAGAA
The DNA here is from genome assembly GCA_026573805.1 of Hesperophylax magnus. Taxonomy (NCBI): domain Eukaryota; kingdom Metazoa; phylum Arthropoda; class Insecta; order Trichoptera; family Limnephilidae; genus Hesperophylax; species Hesperophylax magnus. The sequence continues at coordinate 14,863,149 of JAIUSX010000049.1, forward strand.
CGAGATATGCTATGTTGGCCGCCGGACCGTAGGCGAAGTACTACTTAATTAGGGTACTTTGAACGGTATCGGGACGTGTACGCACAGAAATCTGTTCTATGTATTAATGCGGATACCTTAGCGTAAGCGAAGGTGTGCAGTAGTATTGGTGAACAAAACCGGCGACACTCGGCAAAACAATTCCACACAGTATGAACTGCTCGTAGCACATCTCGTTCTTCTAATATCTTTGTCACAACCAGTGTTCTTTCTTCACTATTACTGATCGTACTATCGACTTAATATCGCAAGTTCTATTTTAAGTTTTAACACGACCGTCGCGTTTTCATCTGTCTGAATTTTTTTTTGTATTCCGTCTCCGTTTCAAGATGGTAGCCGTGTTGGATACTACCTTTTTATCCCGTCAAGATTCCAACGAGCGTGGATCCCACTACGAGCTTCAAATCGGAATAATCAATATTATGGTCCCTGCATCAAGAAAATTTGAAAAAAGATTTGTTATTGAGATAGAGAAGCTCTTTTGGACAAATTGCATAATTCCTTATTTGATTTTTTTTGTTTGTGGTTTATAAGATATTTAGATAGATAGATATTTTAGTGCCTACGTACGATTTCGAAAGAAATTTCCTTTTGATTAATAATATGAGAGAAATTTAAAAGTATAGGTACTTTTTTCAACGGACACGTTTCATTTAGATTAAAAATGAGTTTGAAAAATATCAATTGTTTATCAAATATGGAAAAATAAAAAGGTAAATTTACTTAACCTTTAAAGGTTAAGTAGTGGGTTTAAACCCAGTTACATAATAAAAAATAAGATGGGAACAAAATTAATCAACATAGGTAATACTCTTAAGTAAAACAAATACAAAGAAGAGAGAACAAATATTGAGGCCTGCCTAAATGAAATAGCAAAAAAAAACATTAAATAAAAGTAAGGTAGGTATAATAATATAAATAGTATATATGTAACAAACTGTTACATATAATGAACTGTTGAATAAAAAGTAGGTTAGGTATAGAAATATAGTATATAACAAACTGTTACATATTTCTGACTTAAATTTTTTTATGGAATATACGAAAATATCAACGGAACTGAATTAATTTTCAATTGTATGTAATCTTTGGACTGGTAAATAAATGAAAGTTAATTATTTATGGAAATAAATAGATCTCATTGATCGCATGACACTGCCAATCATGCAAGTTTCTTCTTGAACTGATCTATCGATATGACGTGACCAATACTTTGTCAATAAAAGTAGAATTTAATGGAGAGAAAATATTTCCAACATATTGTGTCCATTGCGTACACTTGAATATGGGGTGCGTAAGAATTTATGAAGCGGTTATCTGAAGCTGAATAACTCAACCGAGTAAACGATATAGAGAGTAGTGGGAGAACACTGTATGGCGTAGAATCTGTGCTACGAGGCGGGAGGGAGGTGTGACTCGGGAAGGTATGCGTTCTGCGAGGCGCTAAGCGCGGGCATATATCACCTTAGGAATGAAGCGGGTTTAAGCTTGTGTTACTAAAATGGTAAGATAGACGGTACAGGGAATACAGAATGGAGGCATTGACACCTGTTCGATAACTTGATTCCTATTGAACAATTCTCTAGATTCGCAAACGTCAAAATCAATTAAAAAAGTACGAATTTCAGATATTTTTGTAAAGAGTGGTGAAAATATTTATTTTCTTGACAATCCAAAAATATTATTTTTTTATTGGCACGGCCAGGTAAGGAAGGTGTGATAAGAGACACTATGTTTGATTTTTGGCTGTGGCTTAAAAATTATTACCGTAAACCTGTTATTTCCTGTGATTTCTTCGGTTTAATATATTTTTTTGATCTTATTTTCTAAAATTAAATATATACTTGATTTTGGTTCAGGAAGGATGTAGATTAGATTCCCGCATTAGCTAAATGAAAATGAATTCAACTCATCATTAAAAGGCAGTAAAGTTCATGGTAACTTAGTTCACCAAGTATGTTTATTCGATTCGCACTATATATTTTTGTTCACCCGAAGAAAATAATTTTAAAATCCTGAAATAAAGTACTCTAGTCACCCTGTCGGAAATATTACTCAGTATCTCTACTATGCCAAGACTCTGATTATTATAACGGAGGATAAAGGAATAGAAATTTTGCTTTATGTCCCACCTTCTTACTTTACACAAACCCCCAAACCGCCACCCCTCTCGAAGCCTTTTATTAAACTTATTCTTATACAGTTCTTACCCTACTGCGTACCTACACCTTAAAATCCAAAAACAATCTCTTCTTAACCAATTATTAATATGGGTAATAAATAATATAGATATTTTATTTATTACCCATTACCGTGTGAAATTAAATAAAGTCTTAGAATGTTCAAAATTCATAAAATAAAGAATAATTATAACTTAATTAAATCCATTGAATTTACAAAATATTTGTTAAAATAATCAATCAGATCAGTAAAAGTCTTCAAAAAGTTTTAATAATAATTTATTATCAAATCGAAATATCGAATTGGACAAAAGGGTTCTTTAGGCAGAAGTTTTTGGAAAAGCCAAAAGTTTGAAATAATTATTAATTATGTCGAGAGGATATTGTCTCTGAATTTTTGACCCGAATGATATTACTTATCTCAAATTCTTGTTTCTATAAAATCTTGTTTAATTCTTGACAAAGCCGAGAAATTCGGTTCAAACTTTTATCAATGCTTCAATCTGAAGGTGGAGTTTGATTTTCTTACGAATTTCGTTGATGAGTATCAAAAGTGGCAAAACAACTTTAAATTAATGACATTTCCGACACCTAACTTTAATAAAACAAATTATTATTTTAACGCATATTACTTATTCGTAACGATAGAAGAGGGATGAGGTAAAATATTAACAGCCTTACTAAAAAAATCACCTTTGTTGCACATTGTAAAAGACTGGAATCGTTTAGATTCGAGTTGGTACTAATAAAAAATGTCTTTAAATGAGCTCCGAATGAACCGGCCACGTCGCATTTCTGCAGACTGACACGTGAAATTTCCGTCTTGAAAAAGTGAGGTCATTTCAGACATGTTATATTTTAATTGACTGTTACACCGTGAATTTAATAAAAATTCTGTGAAAGTCGTGTTTTTTAATTTACTTGTTTCATGAATATGTAGATGAATAATGTGAATTCAATAGTTTTTTGTCCTTCACAATCTCTGGGTATTATTATAATGTTTTCTTTTGTTTAAATGAGGTGACAGATTTCTTGCAAATTCCCTGATTGTTTTTCAAAATTTCACATTCCTTAAGAGTTTTCGACGTTTGGAGTAAAAAAAATTGGAGTTAAAGAGTTTTTTTTCACCTTTTATCATCTTTGAAATTAAAATATTCCATTTTATACAAATCAAAGTATATTTCAATTTCAAAAATCTGCATTGTAATATTATTTAATTTATTAAAACTTTATCTGTTTTCACGACATCTACAAGAAGAAGTAAAATATAGAAAATTTAAAATACTCATACCTCAGAAATATTCCGAAATTCGACAAGAAATTTCAAGTAAACAACGGATAAAAAAAACCCTCTCTGGCTGTGTAAACAATGTTTTTCCATGAACTATTTTATATAAGTTTCTATATTATTGATCTTTTCACACACACGATCGTTTATCAATTGAATATAATTTTCACCACGTTGAACTTGAAGAATAGGGCCTCACAGAAATCACTTCTGAAAAAAAAAAAAAATTTAAATATTTAATAACAAACTTAACCTAAAGCACAACGATAAGAATGTTTCTGACCGACAATTTAATCGTAATTCTGTCACGTTGTAATACGTACGGATCTGAACCCGCGACCTACGGATTGCTATTCTAGAGCCTTACCCCTAGATGTCAAATTTAAAATCATAAATGTACCGAAAGCGAAAATTTCAGTAATTCAATAATCAATATACCTAATGTATCGCGTATTAGATAAGAATATACTTTTTTGAAAGTACCTACACTTAACCAGTTACTCTTTTTTAAAGTACGCATAAACAGTTACTCTTTTTCAAAGTACGCATTACCGGTTACTCTTTTTTAAAGTACGCATTACCGGTTACTCTTTTTTAAAGTACGCATACCCGGTTACTCTTTTGACATAAAAGTAAGAACATCCATTATTTTGATTGAACTCGGTTGCAAGTAAAAAAATATAATAACTTATCACTATTAATTATATATATCTATCGTTCCAAAAAAATTATTGATAATCGATCAAAAACTTACAAAGCTGGCTAAATAAACAATTCACACTCGATGTGTACATTTACATTTCTTCTTGATATCTCCCAGCTGGGGAAGGATAACTGAATAAATGAGTGCATTATAATTATTTCAGTCTGAAAGCGAACCCGATATTTTGTCAGGCAATGAGAACGTGTACTACACGCGTGGCATTTTAGGGGTATAAATCACGGGAATATTTCGTGTGTAAACCCTCGCCTTAATATAAATAAATAAGCGGGAAGATTGTTTTAAATATAATACCGAGATGAGGGTGACACTTAAGGGGAAGCGATGTCTTTACATAATGTTGGAGGATAGGGTGGTTTTAGGGTTACGCCGATATAATCGGTGTGACATGTTTTAAACTAACTAGTTGTATTAAAAACAGTCAATAAAATCTTACTATTTTTACGAATTAACTGTTGGAAACTATTGATATCTGCGAAGCCCGCACTTAATAATATTACACAATAAAAATCGAAGTTTTTTTAAACAAGCGAAGACCATTGAAATATCTCATGATTTTAAGATTCCTGTTTTGAGCAAAAAAAAAAGTTAAAATATTATATTATAGGTTATTTTATTTTTTTAATATATTTACAAAATGACACTTACATTCAAAGCAAATATGAATTTTATCTAGAGTTCATTGAACCGGAGGATAGGCACTGTGTTAGAAAGGCTTTGGGAATGTAATGATTCCTGTTGATAATTATAAAAAATAACAGAAAAATTCTACATGCTAGTTTGAATGGTTCTACGTTTGATGGGATTGTGTGATATGGAAAGTAAGATTTTCACATTCTATTCAGAAAAAAATGAGCAGGAATGAAAGATCTTTTTTATTAATACATAAAGATCTAATTTTCATTTAAGAAAATTAACCGAATTAAGATCATTAGATTAGATTTTTTAAACTGGATCGAAAAAACTAAAATAAGTGAATATAAAATATGAACACCAGATTTTGTTACTTTAAACGGGCAACATTCAAGGTTCGTAGAAAATAGTATATATTTTTATATATAAATACCTCTATTAATAATAACATTTGGCTAATTTATATAGCGCCGTTTTCGTGAGAAATCACCTCAAGTGCGCTTATTGTTCTTATGTACCAAAAATGGATCTTATTTGAAAGAGCTTTATTTTCATTTTTTAAATTAAAACAGTCGCTTTTGTATTTTGGAATTATTTTTCAATAACCACCCAGTAGCTTTATAGATATATAGAAAATGCGCGTCTCCACTAATATTCCGGAAAGGGTGAGGAACCCGGCTCCATCTCCCGTCCTTAGGTACTTAGTATCGGCTCGGGCCGCGAGATGGCGCCTTCTTCTTACGTTCCGTGCGCGGAATTAGGCTCGCGTTATTTATGGCAGTTATTGAAATTTTACGGCCAATAAAGGTTCAACTCTTCCGCGGGGAGTTTTAAGACAATGAACGTTGCGTTGGCTAAGAAACACATATTTCATACACATTATTAATATCCCCATATAAATGGAATATATATCAAGCTCACTGCTTATACCACAAATTACAAATAAAATTATAGTGACTTTGGCGACAAGCTCCTGGGAGGACGTATACCCAACTCAGCCCCTGACCGATCAACAGATATATGCAAGCTTTGTTTTTTATTCCACCATGATCTAATTAATATTCTTATCTAATCGTTGTTATTCGTGCCCATTTAAGCAGTCATATTTATTGCGGACACGCGTCTATAATTTCACCTAAATCAATATGAAAATAATGGCACACTAAACAAAATTACTTCTACCCCCATAAAACATATTCCAAAGCCCTTGTCTTTTCACTCGGGGGTCTATTAGAAACACGATACTTCTTCGCGAAATCCTTTAAGATTTCGCAACATGTTTGGTTAGAATATCGGCGGAAGCTAATTCCGGAGCAATAAAGCGTCAATATTAGTAATAATTTAATGTTTGTGGTGTTGCGTTAGACTGGTAGGGTGGGCTGTGGGCTGTTGGCTGGCAACAGGGGGTGGGCCACCCCTAAGGACAGCGTAAGGACTAAAATCTTACGCAGGGAGTGACGTTATTTGATTAGATACCTCTTGAACCCTTCTCGACTAACTTGAGATAGAATTTAGTGAAACACTTAGCATCTTTAACAATATAAAACGAAGCAGCTATATAAGTGATCTTGATATAATTTGGACACATAGCTCGCTAAAGCAACATCTAGTGAAGTTAGCAAATTTACTAGATTGATCAAATCTCTAAAGTTGATGAAATATCGCTGTTCATAGCTTTTCAAGCAGCCCAGGATACTCACCAAAAAGCGGCCAACGTCTTAATGAACGATTATATTTTTTTAATGGATCTAGACCGTTATATAAATAAATATATGGAATTAATCGGTACCTACTTACATTGCATACCACAATCTTTTAAAATAATAATTTCTTAGTTCATTATTTTGAAGTTCATCGTATTCATGGCTTTTGCAAAATTCGCAATTACTACTTTAAAAAAAATATTTTCTCACCCAAGTTTCTCAAGTGAGTAATCTTTGTTTTATTTATGTACCCTACAAGAGTCCCAATTGCTCCCAACCGTCTAGAGCCACTGATACTATAGCATACCCAATCGGGATAAGTTTATTTATGTAGCCTACAAGAGTCCCAATTGCTCCCAACCGTCTAGAGCCACTGATACTATAGCATACCCAATCGGGATAAGTTTATTTATGTACCCTACAAGAGTCCCAATTGCTCCCAACCGTCTAGAGCCACTGATACTATAGCATACCCAATCGGGATAAGTTTATTTATGTACCCTACAAGAGTCCCAATTGCTCCCAACCGTCTAGAGCCACTGATACTATAGCATACCCAATCGGGATAAGTTTTGAGGCTAAATGTAGTAGAGAGGGGAAGGAGACGGGGAAGAGAAGGGAGGAGAACTACCTGACTATTTAGATCTGGTCACCAAACAAGGCTTAAGTCATTTTTAACAACTTTTCGACTCTGGATGGTGGACTCTCACTGGGACGATACTGAATGTACAACTCTGGAACCTGCCGCAAATACACTAGTTATATATTATTGACATTGTGTAATAACACAAATAAATATAATAATTGCCTTTAATTTCATAGCCAAGGATCGTAACCACCCAACCACGGAGGCCGGTGCTGACTGATTAATATTTTTCAAGTTAATTTTCAATTAAGTACCTAGGTTCATGAGTGATTACGACTCTACATCAAATGTAATTTTTATTAAATGTTTCGCGTTTAAAACCGGCCGTATGTTTACTACAAAGATAATAAGTTTTTTCACTTTTTTTAGGGTGAATTGCCTAATACAAAAAAAAAAAAAAAGTTTTTTATAAATTATGCCAATTTCTTCCTAATAACTACGTATTTTAAATCTAGGTCAGTCGGATAGGTTTCCCATATTTATGAGCACATTAAAAACAAAAAAAAAAAACATCGAAGGTGCCGCGCACTACAAAGGCTCCGCCCGCTCCACCCTCCCGCTCCCACCACCCCCGGGGGCTCCACCGCTCTCCGCGGGGGCAGAAGGTGGGCATCCCCACCCCCGATAATCTAAGTAACACATAAATATGATCAAGTGCCTTTGTAAAGCCCGGCTTTGCTAAAAGTTCCGAGGAAGACGCCGAGACCAGGGGCCAGGAGCGCAGAGGGGCGAGCGGGAGCTTCTAAGAAACAACGTCTTTTATAATATCAGGTAGAGTATAGTGAAACTTGCGCGATTTATCTGCATACTTGTGACGCCCGTAATTGATAGATTCTTATTGTGGGGCGAAATTGATTTTGCCGCCGTGTATAAAGAAAGGAAATGGTTTTATTTCCTATTCGGGATAAAATGGATGAATTTTCGGAAGATTGAAAGCGACTCTTTTTGTCTGTCTTATAATTTTCTTTAACCTAGTAATATAATCAATGCACGACAATACTACTTGCAAAAATTCGTGAACACCTCAGCACAGGTTCTCCTAGTGGAATGTTTACGAAAAAGTATAATATTTAAATGACATACCATTTGAACAACTCGTCTATGAGTTACAGTACAGGTCATTCTTGTTCTTCGTCTTACTTTCTATATGATATTTGCTAGTGAAATATTAATTCATGTATGACAATAATAACGTAATAAGTTAAGAATAAACATTTACATGATGGTTCTCTAACATCTTGTGGCTATAAACAAACGGGTTTAATCATTATTTCATTTTACGGTGTCTTTTCTTCTGTCAGAGCTATATTATTGTTTAATTATAAATAATAAATAAAAAAATTAAAAGAAAAACAAACATTCCCGGGTTACGAATAACAATATTTGAAAATCTCCTACTACCACCACAGTATGCTGAAAATGTTGCTTGTGTTGTGATGGGGGACTTAGCCAACCGAGGAATTGCATATACCATGTAAGGTATAGGCAATCTTCAAATCTTAAAATTTCTACTACATATCACATCAGTATTTACACCAAAAAAATGAAGTGTTTGATAATGCTTATATTATATTCTAAACCAAGGCTGCCCAACCTTTTTAACAGTTGGGCGAAATTGACGATTTAAAAATCACTGGCGGGCCACTGAATACTGACGGTTCCTATTTTTGTTTTAGTTGAGCTTTTTAAAGTCTTGTTTTATACAAAAAACAAGTAAACATATTGAAATTTTATTGCCGTTTATCAAAATAATAAAATAAATAGCATCTACTGCCAAATAACGAAACAAGATATTGCTAACAAAAATCTAAATCCAAGTAATTGGTACAATCAATGTGATTTCTGATATTGTTTTTTTATTAATAATTCTCCTATGTTGGGAGTCAGTTAAGATGTTGTCAGTAGCAACAACTCAGACATATTTTGCTCAGTTAGAGATGTGCGGTATTTATTTTTTATATAATTAAGATTAGAAAAAAAACTTTTCACAAACATACGTTGATCCAAAACTACTTAAAAATTGAAAGGCCAGGTCAGTTACAGCGGGAAAGTCTTTCTTTTGGCACCAATTTCCAGAAATCTCCAAATTCTTCTGAAGAACTTTGTGACTTTGAAAATATTTTTTCTGCAAAAAGGTTTTTCAGTGCAGAATGATTTTGCAGTTCAGTGAGTTCCAACTGGATATTGGCAGGATAACTAATTATTTCAGTCAAACTGATTGTGAAAGGATTAACAAAAAAAAAAAAAAATTGTTTTGTACTTTTAGTTTTGGAATCTGCTTTCAAACAACTGTAATAAGCATCTTATTTTAGACTCTCTCTATCTGTCATATAATATTTTCTGATTTCTGATATCTATGGTCTGTCACTTTCCGAGCGGAATAGCTAAACACGTGACCGCGCGCAAGCTGTATTGTTTGTTTTACTAAACTGGCGGGTTTTTTGAAAATGGTTCACGCGGGCCACTTATGATTCGTTCACGGGCCACAAAGTGGCCCGCGGGCCTGGGGTTGGGCAGCCTTGTTCTAAACTATCCCCATATTAATTAAAATAGTTCATCGATATGGGCTCTACAAAACAATCTAGAATACATCGAATCAATAAGTGATATACGCATTGTTCGTGAAATCTCGCAGGTAAGGGTACGTTCCGTAAAAACCTTTTGACGACTTAAACAGTTCTCAAGTTGGCCGGCCGGGCCGCCTGCCGCCTGCCGCCCGTCCGGGGAGAGTTGGGACGTTGGGAGAGTGGCATAGGAGAAGTATAGGTGGTGGTGGTACAGCCTCTCTTACGAGAATATAATTCGGCCCCACAACATAGAAGTTGCGGAGATTCCAGGCCATTTGCAAATGGGGAAGGCAGTACTAATTGGCCATCTCAGAGGAAGTTTGTTCTGCGCTAATACCACCAAAGCTCGAGGAAAGCTTCCACATGCTCCTATCTATTTACTCTGTTTACTGAGTTATGTTTACTGAACCTAAGCGAGCGTATTTTCTTAACTGTTACATAATTTATGGCTTTATTGGTTCACTTCGAACCGGAAAATTAATTAATACGCGATCATGCCCAAGAAACTGGAACTGGCTTTTTAAGAAAAGGGAAAATTAAGGTAACTTATTAGGTTACTCAAATATTTTTAAGAAATCCATCGTTTTCATAACATATCACTGTTTGGTACCGTGTGTGAATCTTTTAATTCAAAACAATTTTTTTGTAAACATTTTTGCTATTGCAATGCTCAAAATATGTGAATGACGAATCTTGTATGGAGTAATGAAAATAAATATTTTATTTCATTTTCAATGGTTGCATCATAACTCTGTGGCGATATTTAAAATTTTCATATAATTAAATTGAAATACTTTGTATACACCACTTTTAATAAATAATAATCAGCATGTTTCGAATCCAATAACTTCTTCGTCAGAATTATCTGCGCTTTTGAATTAGCTTAGCTTTGAAACTTGTTGATTTTTATAGATTAAAAGTATTTTAAATAAAGTATTGTAATTAAGCATAGATTATTAGAAAAAATTGTCTCTAATAAATCAAAGATAATGGAATCATACGTTATACTTACAGACAAACTAAGCGCCTACAATTTATTTGTCTACTATTTGGATAACTCGTCTACAGGTGCGATAGTATGAAGGAGGCGTAATGCAGTGAGAAAACTCAGCGGAGGGTTATCCGATAAGCGGCTACCATTAGTCAAGTGGTACTCCGGTAGAGGTATTTGATGATTTCTATGTTGAAAATTCTTCTTCATTTCAACGTTTTTCATTTTTTATTTGAATATTTAAAATAAAAACATTAAAAAAACTGAAGGTATTGGACATCAAAGGGGTGGGTGGTAACAATGTGACATCGGAGACAAAGTTCCATCTCTACATGTTTATACATAATATTATGAAATAACATAATATTGTACATAAATTATGTGGTTCTCAACGTATAACGTCGCTGATGTTCAAAAATCTCATACCTAAAATGTTTCTGAAATCCTTGCAAATTCAATCGTGGGACCTGTTGGGAGCTGCTATGTAGGGATGGAATCCCCACCCTGGCAGTTAAGCCACCCGCAACCCTCTTCCCACCCCTCCCTTAAGGCTTAAGGGGAGGAGCTCATCCCTCCTAACCTGTTGCGCTTATCCACAACGTAGGTACGTAGTACAGTCAAACCATTTGGCTTGTTTTTCTTTTAGGTTATTGTTCAGTAAAACATCTCGCATTTTTGTTGTTTTACATTATTCCGCTATTATGTCAACTTTTCACACAAATTATGATTTGTTAGATATTTTGAAAATTCTTTTTTACTTAGGCAGGAAAAATCTGTACAAAATTGCCGCATCAGATTGCACCTACAGATTTTCTTCTTTATACTCATAGGATTAATATATATAATAATATGTAATCCTGCAAAGAACATTGTTATTTAAATATACTTTTAAATGCGAATGTATTCGAGTTCATTTTTTCAAATAATTTCTACCAAAAATCATAATTTATATTGTGAGATAAGATAAAAATAATTTCTTAAGTCAAACAGCTCGGCTGTGGAACGATTTGCTGGCCTCTGTGTTTCCTTCGACCTACAATATGGGTCTCTTCAAGACCCATGTTTACTTATTCTTATCCTCTAAAAGACCCTCCCCACAGTATGCCCAAAGATAACACGGGCCTGTGTGGAGTTAATGTGAATAAATGGATTCCATGATAACTCAATACACCTTTAAAAAGTGATATTAAGTCATTTAAAGCGACGAAAAAAAACAAACCAACATAAAAACCTTACCTAGGTAACCTATTTAACCTAGTTTTGTTTCTTCACTTCCATGATTTTATATCGATTTTTAAAGTTGTGTTGAATTATCGTTTTGATGAGTTATCCGGTCACCGAAAAAAGATATAAAGAAGAATAAATAAATAAATTAGAAGAAGAAGAGAAAAGGGAGAAAATGAAACGAAATTTTCAAAAATGATAATATAATTTATTATTACCGTAATGAACTATTATGTTTGTATGCGGTTAGATAGACTGCCTTTAAGATCCCCTTCCATTCTGCTGGGATCCTCTGCTGCTAATTAGTAGTCAAAAGGCTAAGATGGACCGGCTTCAAACATCAACCCCTCACCCCTTTATGGTCGCTGGCTAAAATCATTAACTACGTTTGCCTGAACTATTAATAAACCCATATTATGTAGAGACATAACCCCTCAATCTAACATCCCTTTTAGCTTTCTCTTTTGGCCTCCTAAAAATGACTGTAAATTACATTTTCGTGGAATCTCCTGTGAAACACCTTGCTTGACCGGTTTGACATTCTAATATTAAATACATCAAACTTAAAAGCAGATTTTATCTCAAAACTCAAGAACAAAATTGTGACGGATGTTTAAGTTAACGAAACTATTTTCATGTAAACATACGATTTACACGTTTACCACGTTTTACAGTTCAATAAAGATGTTAGATAATTTTGATAATTTTCAACGGAATGTGTTTTTATCCCCAGCGGGATAAAACAAATATATTTTAACGACCACAATATTTTTTTAATTGACAATACTTATATTTTACATCGTATAGTGCACAGAGTACAGATCGATAAATTGGTTTTAATTTTTAGAAATCTATTGGTAGATCTTCGTTCTACGATATCTGGCAAAACATATGATATCGGGTCAACAATTTTCAAATATGTTTTTTTATTGTATCTTATTTAATGTAAGGTAAGAAAGTTAGGATAACATGTATTGAATATCATGAAAAAAATTAAGAGATTCCTACAACAATGTATATAGAATGCTAAATATTTTGTATGATACACAATTATTTACATTATTTCTGTGTTAAGATATAATCAAATCTACAATGTCAATGGGTAAAATTAATAGGGTAATGCTTTGCTATTTGTTCACCAAACCTTGATTGGTATCAAAATCATTAAGTACGTTAAGTGTTTTTTTTAATTTTATTTTTATTTTAATGTATTGGGAAAACAAGTTTTTATAAATAATTACATTTTACATGTTGAATTAACCAGTGAAGTTTCCACATAAAATAACATATCTTGCACACTTTCACGAAAATAAATAAATAATTGGACGTTAAGTTTTCAGAAACATACGTTAAGTATGAATGTTTGACCGCCAATATGGGAACTAGGCATCTAAGTATTAATATGTACCTATGTCATTTGCACATAGTACAGATATGTAAGTTGATGTGTAAAGTTTTGCAAGAGAGGGTGATTGGCGATCTAAATTGTTGAAATGCAGTCAGCTAACGGCATTAAAGTATTTTCTGTGAAACCTTTTTTTATTCATGTAAAGGTTTATTGAATTCAGTCTAATGTTTATGTAGTTTAATCTTTCACAGTTCAAGAAAATGACTTTATTCATATTGATTGAGTTAGGGAAGTAGTTTCGGGCCTTCAACATGGGAAAACTAAATTACAAAACCTTATAATTTAAAAAATTAAAATAAAAAATCCGTGTAATCCAAAAAAATAAGTGTTCATATAAATATATGTATCTATCTTCCGTCTATATTATGTATAAAAATAGAGTTTTTTTAATCTACAGTTTTATTCCGAGATTCATGAAATTTTCCAAACTTGGCCCTCAAAACAGGAGGAAGTTCCAAATTTATATTAGATTTCAAAAACCCACCCCTTCCTCTTTTCCTACCTCTTAAAACAGAATTTTGAGACTTCTCGACGCAATTTTAAACGCATGATGTTCAAAACAAGAGAAAAATTACTGTCTACATCTTATTTCGAAAAACTACGTACAAAACCCGGTCAACATCGGGAACTTCGGCTAGTTTTAAATATGTTTTAGGTATCGTTACACAGAATGATCGGGGATAAAATTCATTTACTTAGTAAAAAAGAATTTTAAAGAAATTCGTTCCCAAATAAAAATATTTTTCCACAAGGATTTTTTTTCATGGAAACAATTCTACGTTTTTAGCAGAAAACTTCAATATACTTAAAATTTTATTATCTTTTTACCTGTACTATAATGTATATAGTTGATAGTTGTAGAATCGGCTCCTGAAGTTAGTGCACTTTTCTCATGGACACTTTGTATATCAATCATAGTTTGGTAACTAATGGTACCTACTAAAAATTTAGCGAAAATTATAATTCGAAACATTAATTTTAAGAAATTCAGAGTAAATAATGTCCCCCGTAAAACAGCTACAGATCAGTGTTGATGTCACTCTTTTATCTTTTATCCTTCTTTTCTTCTTACGACAAAAAGTTAAGTGTGAAATATTCTCCAGGTGGTGAAGGCTTCTGCAGTAATCGAGGGGCGAAGTTAATCGAGTCTAATTATGATTTACTCCGCAGAAAAATCCCACGCTAGTCATTATAGGCCGGAGTTACATTAACACCTCGCCTCGGGGGAAGAAATTGTTCTTAGGAGGGTTGAGGGATTTTTTATTCCACGGTGGAAAGTCAAGATGATTTTGAGTACAGGAAAAATCTGTTTTTTTTTAAATAACTTTTACTACGTCTGACGTCTGACACCATAAAAGCTCTCGAACGATGATCTATCTCATCGACCAATCATAAATTACAACAGTGTCTCTAGTATCATGATCATGATATGTACACAGCCTTATCTCTTTGGAATTTGTAAGTCGAAACAATGCTTTACAGCTTTTTCATTTAACTGTCAAAAATTATATATTATGGTATGTGTTTTGCTGAGTAAAGATAGTACTTGTAGTAGAATTATATTCAATATGAACTTGCCTGACAAAGTTTACTAGTATTGTATATATAACATTTATAAAACGGTATTTTCTGCGTGACGCATGTAAGTACAACACTAGACTTTTGATTACTGTTTGAATTTAAAAAGTTTTAAAAATTTACTTTCGCGTAAATCTGTGGTATCTTTCACAAACCATTTTTATTTTTTAATATTTTATAATTAAAAATAATTGTTTTCTTTGCTTGTAATGGTGAAAAATGATAGTCAAAGCTTCTCATCATCTTTCCATATCCTCACCTCTACCTCATATTCTTCAATATCATATTAAAGTAAATCTCATAATTCTCCATTAAGGTTGGGGATGTTTCATTACCACCTCAATCCGGTGGCAATAAGGGGGTGGTGGTGGGGGTGGAGGTAGCTGTGGAAGACTCCTCCGACCGCCGGCGGACGTGGATCGGTCATCAAATGGCCGTAATGGCCAATTACAAGACATTAGGAGGCGCCCTGTTCCGCCCGAGATACTACTTAAGGACTATAACTACCCGTTTTAACTTGGCAAAGACGTACAGCATTATGATATATTATAATCGGTTCATTGCTGTTTCTGTTTACTTTACCAGAGGAATCGCGCTAGTATTTATATATTTTGTGCTTTGGGTTGAAAGTTCTTCATTAGTATTTGTCTAACCTTACTACCTTAAGATGCACCATTTCGTGTAACATTTGAAATCGGGCCGCAATAACACTCCTTACGTAGATCGCGATAAGGTTTAAATTACCGATTAACACCAGCCACCTGTTTTGATTTATGCAAGAAAAACATCGCCAAAAAATGTATTTCATTTTATTTTTTGACGTTCAAGCACGAACATTTATATATTTTCTGATCATCTTCTGAAGAACTTAATTTGCTGCATTTTACAATAAAGGCATAACCAAAAATCGATTCGTAATTAGGAGGTTTTTAACGCCTGTTTCTTTATTTTTTCTGAACTCATGATAAAAATAAATGCTCGATTATTTCAAAGGCCAAGATACTTCCTACTCGCAGTATTTAATTAAAGTATCTAAAATATCTAAGCGATCAAATTAATTACTAAACCAAAAACACACGAATTTGCATTACTTAGTGGTACATCACCTTAATGAACGAGACATATCAAAACACTCAATTTAATTTTGAATGCATATTTCAATTTTCGCAAAACTTTAAAGTATGTTCATAATTTTTTATCCATAAATGATATCAAAAATATTCATATTCATGAAAACATTAAAAGGGGGGTTATTGCCGTCAGCGGAATTTGAAGATGGCTGCATACGATCAATAATGATAATCGATACCCACGCCAATAATACTCAAACTAACCATGTTTAAATTTAAACAGCATATGTATTAGAGTAACACGATGGATCTAAAGATTGCTGTGATAACTCAGTGGTTAGAAGCTTAGAGAATGAGACGATAGAGTAGCTGAAGGTCCAGAAATGTATAGATTCATCAGAGGATCAGAGTAGCTCAGATCTCCAATCAATGAGCGATGAATGCAGATGGTGGGCGATCTCCCTGAAGGAGGTTCCTACGATAGAGTATCTGAAGTTCCAGAAATGTATAGATGCATTCGAGTAGCTCAGATCTCCAATCAATGTGCGATGAATGCAGATGGTGTGGCGATCTCCCTGAAGGAGGTTCCCACGATATAGTAGCGAAAGTTCCAGATAGATGCATCCGAGTAGCTCAGATCTCCAATCAATGAGCGATGAATGCAGATGGTGTGGCGATCTCCCTGAAGAAGGTTCCTACGATAGAGTATCTGAAGTTCCAGAAATGTATAGATGCATTTGAGTAGCTCAGATCTCCAATCAATGTGCGATGAATGCAGATGGTGTGGCGATCTCCCTGAAGGAGGTTCCCACGATATAGTAGCGAAAGTTCCAGATAGATGCATCCGAGTAGCTCAGATCTCCAATCAATGAGCGATGAATGCAGATGGTGTGGCGATCTCCCTGAAGAAGGTTCCTACGATAGAGTATCTGAAGTTCCAGAAATGTATAGATGCATTCGAGTAGCTCAGATCTCCAATCAATGTGCGATGAATGCAGATGGTGTGGCGATCTCCCTGAAGGAGGTTCCTACGATATAGTAGCGGAAGGTCCAGAAATGTATAGATGCAATCATAATCAATGAGCGATGAATTCAGATGGTTCCTTAAATTATATTTCATTTATACATAAATAACGTTTTTTATGTTATGTTGTCATTACTTACGTTATATGTTTTTCATTTTCTTTTTCCGTAATTTTTCTTTTTCTCAAATGTAATAATTGTTTATATCTTATGTATTATGGCAGACTGTGGTTGCAAAATTCTTCTAGTCCAGCTGGATTAAAAACATAAATATTTTTTTAAACGTAAATAAAAAAAAATTATAACACTTTTTCGATGTGTTTTTCTAATGAGTGTGATTTTTGATTACTATATTACTTCAACCGTTAATTTATTTTTTTTAAATCCCGCGGTCGCTGTTCAAATTACACTGAATTATTTTTTATGTAATCAGCACTTAAAATTCACGTTTTACAGTACGCAAACTGTCACCCTCCCTTGCGACATAGATTTAAATGTTAAAAGTATCGTATAGCTACAGGTTTTTCCAATAAGAGGTGTTATTTTGATATTCAATCGTAAAAGATCAATAGTTTTGATGCTTGTGTGGTACGTAGCGCCGTTTTGTTGAAAGTAAACGTTGTCCAGATCAATACCATCCAATTTCGGCCATAAAAAATCATTAATCATCTCTCTATAGCGCAATCTATTCACCGTAACTGTTGCTCCAGCCTCATTTTCGAAAAACTAAGGTCCAATGACTCCGCCGGACCATAAACCGCACCAAACAGTCACACGTTGAGGAAAGAGAGGCTTTTCAACAATAATTCTTGGGTTTTCCGAGCCCCAGATTCGACAATTTTGCTTGTTGACGAAGCCACCGAGGTGGAAATGGGCCTCATCACTCAAGATGATTTGCATTTGATTCACTCAAGCGAATTTTTATAATTTTAATGCGTTGTCGAAGCGTGTATGGTTCCATTTTTATTAATTGCGTAGTTTCTGCTTGTCAAATGTCAAATAATGACAGCTTCAAAAGTAACATCTACCGAAATAGCGGGCTATTCAAAATAACACCTCTTATTGGAAAACCCTGTATATATATATATATATATATATATATGTATATTAAAGTATGCTTTTTCACCATCCCCTACCCGTTTCCCGCTGCACCCTCTGAAGGTAGGAAGGGCCCAGGTGAGCTTCCACGTTCAACCCTTTCAGTTATTTCGCGAATCTCTGAAAAGAAAATCCGCTTGACATCTTGCCGGAAGTGCAAAGCGCGGGAAATTTCACTAAAATTAAAGCTGGCACCTTCCGAAATGAAATTCTTTTGAGAGCGCATGGAACGCGTCTTAAATGCACTTTGTTTTATTCAATTTATGGGTTTCTGGGAAATGTACCCTGTTTTATTGCAGACGCAGTCGGAGTGACGTCATATGTACTCCTTACAGATATTACAGTTTTTGAAATGTGTATAAATCAGAACGTCTGAAAGCAAATATTAGCCATCCAGGTTGAAATAACAAAATTTGAAGAAGTTAAATAAATTATTTGAATTCGTATTGTACATAGTATGGTCACATTTTCTCTCAATTTAAGTGGGTAGATTTGTGGTTTTCATGGATGACAAATCAAATACCTTTCATTGGAGAAGATTATACTAGTAATTCTTAACGATAAAAGAAACGAAACAAGTCACATAAAATAAAAAGGCAATGGTCACAACTGGAAATCGAACCCAAACGCCTCAATTAATGACAAAATAAACTGTTTTTTTCTCTATTCATCAGCCTCAATCCACTTGTCCTTTGTGACTTCATTTTTGTCGATCTCGTATTTCAAATTCAGAATTAACAAAACTATCTGCAACTAATTTTTCCGAAATTTTTGGCAACTATATTATACATGAAAACAATGTTCTAGCAATTTGGTTTGTAACCTAAATAGTTCTCGGATTCTCTCTTATTTATACGAGACACCAATTGACTTTTTGTATAAGTCTGGAATGAATATTCAATTTTATTTAATTTTATAATGTTAATAACTAAACAAAAAGATAATACTAATAAATCTAAATGAAATATGAAACAGAATCAGACACATTTATAATTTGGTCTCCCACGCTTCAGCAGCTCTTTGACGGTGGTTTTGAAAGACCGCGTCTTTAACTCTCCCTTGAGGCAGCGGGTCAGAAAAAAACAAAGAAAAAAAAATCATCCAACACATTCGACAATGTTTTTGCAAAGATATTCGCTGGCAACACTGCCGCATCTCTTTATTAAACGTCAGACAGCACTATTACAGACAGAAAATACTATTAAATCTTACAAAGTCGAATTTTAATTAACTTTAATTTACAAAGTTAGTATTATGCATGTGCTTTTATCATTAAAAGGACAATTAATTAGTTCATGAGGTCATTAGTCACTGATTCTTGATGCTGGAATAGAATCAATTGATCGCATCATAGATGAATTAATTATGTCTATGATCTCGTATACGATTTCTTTCAGTTCTAAGAGCTGAGTTATTTCACCCTGATTTCATTGATAAGCCAGTTATGTTGCGTAACGAACGACAATATTAAAAAAAATTGTGCTTATTGGTACTTATCCGACACCTTGAAGGCTGCGCTAAAAATAGCGACTTTTGTCTACCAACTGTCGGAATCATATCCTGTCCTAAACATAACGTGCTCGCAAATATCGCTATCTGACCATAGATGACGGATTTTTTCAATATCGTCCGTGCTAGACTTCCATAACTCTCATACTTCATAACTTATAAATATAAATATATATATTTATTTTTTGTGAGGGTGCAGCCATTTCCTTTTTTGCTTTCTAGACATATTTCTAAGAAACTAGCTTTCCAGTAGATTACGTTCTTTAAAAAAACTTTTATCTGTGAGAAATCTTTATTCGATACGTCAATCGGTTCGGCGCACAGCCTTTAGGCTTCAAGGTAAGAAGTTAAACTGCTAAGCTTGTTTTTTCTCCACGGGATATGAAGAGAGGCACTCGCGACCCGTCACTTGCGATACGTCCCTCTGATCGGTGAGCCATGGCAGCCTTCCACTTCTTCCGCCATCAACATCCCGCCCCCACCCCCTCCCCCATACTCCCACACCACCATCTACCCAGCAACTGAGAAAACTTATAAACCAGAATCTCTGTGATACGTTATTGTTAAATATCTTGCAAGAGATATTTTAAATTGAAATTAATATTCAAATTGACGAACAAGAGATATTTCTTAAAACATACCGACAAACATGAAATGGTTAAAAAAAATTATAAAGTTGATTCTTTTTCTTGTTATATTTTTTAACAGATATTGACGGATATTTCAAAGCTAAAAGAGATAATGAAAAGCACAATTAATTGTGGTTGGACTAAGAATGTTAGCTGCTTCAGAAAACATATTTTGTTTTAAGGTAAGAATTTGCGATTGTTCGATGATGTAATAAAATATTTTCCATTTCAGAAAATTTTCTAAATATCTCCTGTTTATCAATAGATATTCAGTGTGATTATGTTTTATAGAATTTCCAATAAGGAATCTAGTTTACTTGAGAAAATTAATCGGAATAGCTTCCAAACTGTGGAACATAAAATTAACAATTTATTTATAACACCTTGTGGCTAATTAATCGGTCGCTTGCAAACATTGAAGTGTTTGCAAGCGACCGATTAATACTCGGCCTTTCGTTAGTTAGCAGGATGCAATTCCAACTAACTTCAGCGCAAAAGTCTATTTGATTACCTTTCCCCTCGACTTAATTTTCATTTATTTCGGAGACCCGCTGAATTGGGAGATAGTTTGTAGCGTCCCCGGAGGAAAAAGGATTTAAACTTTCAGGGGTTTGAAGGGGGTGGGTATAGAACCTGTTCCCATCCAATCCACCCCCTTGTACCTACTTCCTTTCCGCCTACTACCTTCTCTCCTCACTTACTTCTGTAGCTCCCTCCACCCATCAAAAAGCCACTCTTGTCTTTGAGACGGAGACAGAATTAACCTGAGTTGAAATCTTCTATACAAGGCAGGAGAGAATTTCACCGTTCGAAATATTTTAAAACTTATTATCAAAGCATTGCTCTCTAAGGACAGGTTCCTACAGAGAATTTTAACAATTCTTCAAATTTCAAAGTTAATTTTCAAGTTCTGTGAAAGTTCTTTTCAGGTTATTTTATTATTTCAGTTCTTTCAAGTAACTGGCCTTTAATGATATAATTGAATAGGAGTTTCACGGAACCACCCGAAAATGAACGTTGAATTTTGATGAATTCTATGAAACAACATATCCTAATAATTAATTCAACTCAACACAGCTGTTCAAATCATTAACATTGATTCTGAATACCTACTTTAATCAAACATTCAATTCAATTCAATTTCATTAAATTGAAGTAAATTCCATCAAATTTGGTTCGATTCCGTTCTTTTCCACTCTGTTCCATTCAACTCCATTCTATTCGATTCATTTCGTTCAATTCCGGTCAATTTCATTAAATTTCAATCAATACCATCAATTCCATTCAATTACCTTCAATTTTTTTCAATTTCGTTTAAATTCGCTCAGTTCCAATCAAATCTATTCAATTCCGTTCATTTCTTTTCAATTCCATTTAATTCTATTAAATTCCATTCCACTCTATACAATTCCATTAACTTCAATTTAATTCCATTTAGCACGGCATTAGGCCGTCTAAAAATAACGATAAGTAAAATCATCACCCTTATTCAAAACCGCCATTAGTAATTAGTATCAAAACGTCATTCGATACTGAATTGTAACGTGTGACACGTCTTGTATGAGAGAGATAGCATAAAAGAGGTACAACATATGCAATAATATAAAAGCTTGCCAGGATGGCCTATCTCCACAAGTCATCGCTTTTCATCCGAGATAATACATTGTGTTAAGTATAGTATAGTAACTCTTACTCAGCCATCCCAACGACATTACAATAATTTCTAAGGATAATGATAATGATTTCCCTGTGTATTTTAAATGAGAAAAGGTACATTTACCTTGCCCATACCACTGGTGATTTTCCGATATATGTGAAGTTTTGGATGTTTTTGTATTTCATCTGAACCCTGGATGCTCCCCTGCGAGTTTGTATCGAGAGCTTGGAGATCTGTAATGGAGTGAAGGGGTATTAGGAATAAACTGAAGCACTGATGGCAATATATTGACAAGCGTATTAACCGCAGGCTTCTCTTTATCAAACCATTTATATGAAAAGGCTTTTTCCACAGCGGGATAATAACTCCCCCCGCCTGTTTCTTCCAACAAAGAAAGTCGCTTTAGTCCTTGTATTTTTTCAGATTGCCAAAATCGATAGGCTTGTGTATTTAAACTGAAAGAATAAGACGTACCTACTACTAAATTTTGTATAATAATATAGTACATAGTAAACGTTTCGAATTCAAACTTATGAGCAGTTACTCATAATCGCTGCTGCCTATATTTTAGAGAGTGAAATAAAACTGAACGTCTTATATTTTATTTTTCATTTTCTTGTATTTGCAAAACCAACACTTATAATATTTTACTATGGATGGTAAAACATGAATAATTACGCAGCCAACAAAAGGTTTTTACTGGTATATCTTAATTTAGTGAACATAAAGAGAAAAGATTCACTTTAGCTGATGGCATGATGGGAGGGAGGGAAAGGGATGGATCTAGTCTGTGTGAATGTTATTGATTGATTTTATGTTCGAAAATGGGATTTTCTGTGTAAAATAAGTCGAATTCACTGTAAAAAGTGTTAAAATTGCATGAAGCGCGGTTAAAAAATTTGTTTTGTTTAGAGTTCGTGATGCATTGGGGGATGTTTAATGTGTGGTTTTGTCTGATGGGAACTCTAGTTCAACATTTGATAAAAAATATTACTGACGCTAAGTGTTCATAATAATATTCAATTTTACCTAAGCTAAGAGGATATTTTTTAAAGAAGTGATATAAATGTAAAAACATAATTAATACTTTAATTATCGCAAAATCACTTTGTTGCGTATTATTATTACTATTCTTATATTTATTCATTTCATTATCAGTTTATCCTGACAAAGAATCCATTGGTTTGGAAACACTATTTTTATTAAGTAGTGATGTAGACAAATTTTATTTTCATTACAAAAAGCATAATTAATTGTACGTAAACGTTGAAAGAGCACTTCTCATATCTCGACGAAAAATGTTTTGTGATGTTTTTTAGTTTCTGAAATTGAATAAAGATGAATAATGTTTTTATAGAAAACTTCAACTTCAATACTTGCCTTCCTTTAGGATGGTCAAGGGTTAAATTCACCCCGTATCCTATAGAGATAGGGGTAGAGAGGTTGCAACCCCTGCGCCATCGATAGTTTGACCTCCGACAACTGGCGATCTAATGCTATTAGGGGATTTTCTTATTTTCCCATACATCATCACAACTTATCCCCGATCAAAAAGGGTAATTCGAAATAGGATAAACTGTAGGGTAATGCTGTAATATTTGGAGAATTGATCAATTTACAAAAAAATTCGAAAGTTAATAATATCTATCTTTAACAACTGATACATAAAATATATATATGTATATATTTTTAATATATATATTTTTTTTAATGTGTGGAAATGTAGTATTCAACGGATTGTTCAAAGCTCCCTGAAAACAGAACTTACAGATGACAGTTTAAACTTCAGGACGCCAGAGCTCACAGTTCAAGAGTTTTTCTATTTCTGAAAATCTGATTTTCACCTTCGCAGTTAAGATAACAATTTCTTGAAAAGTACTCTTAGTTCTACATAAGTGTAAAAGATATTATTGTGTAAATGCGTAAGTTATTTGACCGTTTCAAAATACAGTTTTTGGAATAGGTAGTCAATGTAGCTTTATCGTATATATATAAAATAAATACAAATAAAAAAATATCGTATCAATCAAATGTAGATATCGATGTGATAACGCATGTATTTATGTCTGCAATAAACCCAAGATATTAAATTGATGTTACCAAAGTATTAAAATTAAGTAATTATTTTTAACCATGATATTACGTAAGAGTAAAATTATATAATCTACTAAATTCTAAATAAGTTACTTAGACGAATACTCTTTGATAACTTTCGATAACCCTCGTGATATTACTCAAGTGTCTACAATATTACTTTAGATTTTTCGCACAGAATCATCAAATTCGCTGCGTTTTCTGTTTGTCTGGTATGCCTTAAGGGCCACTTCTCTTTTCTGTTTTCGTCAATGTCACTGCTGAAATCATTATTTTCCCTTTTTCCTCCTTTTTGCTGACAATCTTAAAAGATTCAAAAAAAAATTAGATGCAATATAAACTGTCCGCATCTGCAATTATATATCGACGATATTGCTAAATGGAGTTGATGAAATCAGCATAATTTCAAATTATCTAAATGTGTTATGTCTTACAATGGAGCGTTTACTCTCACCTACCGCATGTGCAATAAGTTGTCTCATCGATGATCATCAGTATTATTATAAATGTAGTATTAGTCTGCAATTTGCAATTTCGGTAGACTGAAGACTGTTATATATTAAAAAGAACAAATTGAATTGGACAATATTTTCATTTTAATGGTGTAGACTCTCATACTACTTTAACAAGAACAACGTATTCGTTGTATAATATTTTCATTTTTATAATGTCTCGTCATTCTATCAAGTTTTTTTATTCCCCCTTCGTTTCTTATCTGCCTCGAATGTCCAGAAGAAAATAAAGCATCGTTTTACTAGTACAAGGACTTTGGGCGGCAACCGGAACACGGCATAAGCCGCCATATATTCTGGCGGAGAAGGATCTTGCTATTTCCAGTTCGCTACATGCCATTTTGTACCACTGGACACTGGACAGGGTGGGTACTTTCTAAATCTGTGGAAATTTCTGATATTAAAATAATGTACGAATACTATGAGATATTCGCGTAGACTATCGACACATGGGTTATATTATAATGGTTATAATCTAAGTATGTGCCTGTGTCGCTGAACCAAAAAAAATAGGTATTCGCCAATGTGACTTACGGAAGAGTTGGTTGTGACGTTCGATTATATGGTTCTTTTGGTAGCGCTCGTATGGAGGCGGAATTCACAGGCACTCATATAAGATTGAGCTAATTATAACTCCGGCTAAAATTCGAATTGACACATCGGTTGTTTTATCGGTACGGTATTTTGGTCAACTGTCATTAGATGACGTTTTCGCTACGGCGCCGGCTCGGGCGGCTAGATTCAACTCAAAGCAACACTGCGCAGATTCAAACCAGTAAAATTTGAACCCTAGCCTCCTTATTGGTTGGAAGGGAAAAAGCGTTAAAACAATTCAGTGTCACGACACAAATACCAATATGTATTATATATAATATAGATAAAATTGTTTTTTAATATTAAGGTACATGATGTGTGTTATTTGCCTCTTGCACTTGCAACAAAATATTAAAGTTCTTATAGAACAACACAATAGGTATGTTTATTGTATGTGATCATTTGTAGGTAATACACAATGAATAGATAACAAAAAAATGATTTACACATCAACGACGTAGTCAAATGCCAATTGCAGAGCTACTGATTAAATTTGATTTCGTCATCTCATGCAAAATCGTACGAATCTCTTACCTAACGGGCTCTAAGCTTATATTAATTCAGTTCCTCAATCAAAAATAATCTGTTAACAATAAAAATTAATTGCTTTAAAATCTTGTATTTTTAAACCTTCTTTCATATTTTTTCCGCAGTCCTTTTTGTCGTTATTAGTAAAATTATTTTTAATATAGGTAATATTTATACTGTTAAAATATTATCAAGACGATTCTGGTCCTGCATAAAATAGATTCCGCCCGTAACTCGTCCCGCGGAACCCACGAGTGTATACTATACGTCCTAAAGCGGATCTGTCGATGCAAGATTATTCGAAACCTCCAACAAATAATATCGGACATAATACCCAATTTCAAGGAATACATTTTCCATAATAAAATTTCAGCTTTCCGTAAGCCGGTCAAAACACGAAAATCTCCAATACGGAAAAAATAAATTGAATTTAGGCAGATAGAAAGTTGGTACTTCAGAATCGAATGATTGTTATATTATATCCGTGATCTTCTTGTATGTAATAAGATATATGCACAAATATGTTTTACACTGTCTTCAATTTTTCAACACGGTGTCCAATAATTATCACAGATGTCTCTTGTCAGTTATGGTGGAGTCAATATATGTTTGTCTAATCTAAAAATATATAATATAATATATACATATATATATACATTATTATTATTTTTTTTTATGCTTAAATTAATTAATATTATGTTAAGATATATATTATCTATGGCTAAGGAATTGTACTATAGAGAAAAACTTAAAAAAGAAAAAAATAACCCAAAGGAAATATGGAAAATATTAAAAGTAGTTACATACACACAAAAATGCAAACAGAAAAATAATATAGAAAATCTAAATATTAACTCAAAAAAATAAGATGTCAATACAAATACAGAAACTATAGCAAATCACGTGAATAACTTCTTCGCAAACATAGGAAAAGTTGTAGCGAACCGTAAATTGCATAACACAAACACACTCACAAAAACAAATAGATCAAATATCAATAAAAAAAACCGACACAACACAGATTTACAATAAAAACAACCTCGGAAGAGGAAATTGACAAAATAATAAACACATTTAAAAACCGAATTGCTCCTGGATTAGATGAGATAACAACGGATTGCATTAAGTTATTGAAAAATGAAATTTTAAAACCTATAACACACTTAATCAACCTTAGTATAACCCACTCCTGCTTTCCTAGTACTCTTAAAAAAGGACTAGTGATCCCCATTTATAAATCCGGAGACAAAATGGAAATAACTAACTATAGACCAATCACTCTGTTAAACTCGCTTTCAAAGATTTTCGAAAGAGTATTAAAAAACCAAATTATAAAATACCTAGAAGAAAACAAATTAATCTCGGATAACCAATATGGATTTAGAGAAAAAATAGGCACAAAAGAAGCTTTGGCATGTACAATAGATTATATACATAGCAACTTAGATAAAGGGTACAAATGCATAGCGATATATCTAGATTTAGCCAAAGCCTTTGACTCAATCTGCCACAATTCACTTTTAAAAAAAATAGAAAACATGGGTATCAAAGGCAAGGAACTCCAACTATTAAAAAGTTATATGAGTAACAGAACACAAAAAGTCAAAATTAACAACCATACTAGTAAACCACTGCCGATTACATATGGAGTTCCACGAGGAAGCATACTATGGCCCGTTCTTTTTACTATTTACATAAATGAACTTTGCAGCATGAAAATAGACGGTGAAATAGTTAGCTATGCTGACGACACAGTTTTACTCTTCAAATCTAAGGATTGGAATAATGTATATAACAGAGAATTTGGGAATCTCGCAAGTGAAAACATGGCTAAACTCAAACATACTTGCACTTAACATATCAAAGACAAAATTCACAACATACAGTATATATAGCACGGGACAACCAAAAAACAACACAAACACCATAAAAATACGCGAATTTTTAAACACCAACATCTGCGATTGCCCTCCTCTAGAAAAAACAGAACAAATAAAGTATCTAGGAATCGTAATTGACCATAACCTTAGATGGATACCTCACATCAAACAAATCAC
This sequence comes from Hesperophylax magnus, assembly GCA_026573805.1. Taxonomy (NCBI): domain Eukaryota; kingdom Metazoa; phylum Arthropoda; class Insecta; order Trichoptera; family Limnephilidae; genus Hesperophylax; species Hesperophylax magnus. The sequence goes on from JAIUSX010000049.1 coordinate 14,890,898, forward strand.
AAATAAACTTCTCAAAACAATACACATTTTCCTAAACATAAGAAACATATATAAAATAAAACAATTGAAAACAATATATTTTGCACTCTGCCAATCAATAATAGAATATGGAATTATTGCTTGGGGAGGAGCAACAAACTCGGCTATCAATTACATAGAAACGGCACAGAAAACGATCTTAAGGGTAATACTAAAAAAACATAGACTGACTGATACAGACCAAATATTCAACAGCTGTGACGTACTAGATATACGCCAATTATACGTTAAAACACTACTAAACTACATTTTTGACAAAAAAAATAAATTTCAACTTACACAAAATAACACTAACAGACCAGTTAGACAAGCGTACAAAGAAATCATAAAAACTCCGACAGTAAATTCAAGCTTTGGACAAAGACACTACCAATACCATGTTATAAAAGCTTTCAACAGTGTAAAACTTGAAATTAAAATTGAGGAAAATAAAAATAAATTCACACACAAAATTACAAAATGGATTAAAGAACAAAAAAGACAATATTACCAAAATATCATGCATAAAATTAAAATAAAAACTACACGTAACAGACAAAACCAATATAAACACCCATCACTCACAAAAACACAAGATTATATATTAAATGTATTATTTTATCTTATATTGTAGATTGTATTTAGATTATATTTTCATATAATAAAATGGAAGGCCTCAACACGGGCAAGCCACCCAGTGAGGCCAACATTACTGGAAAACTTTGAAATGTAAAAAAAATGTTGTACCAAATAAAAAAAAAATTATTCTCCTGTACTTATTTGTCGACATTCGCATCGCATTTTCCTCTGCGGGTCGAGGAAAACTGTTTGTTTTAACAATTCTTTTCCAGGTTTCCCTTTCCTTCGTTACTTTGGTAGCATCAAAAAATGTCTTTGGGTAAATTGTTTGGAGTTACTTCTAGGATTTTCGATAGATTTTGTTTGCAAGTCATAATGCTGGAATACTAAACAAACAATCAACCCACACTAACATCAAGCTACTTTACAATCAAGCATCCACAACCACAATACTCGGAATAACAATAAAATCCGCATTCCTATAACACACACTACAAAATGTGGAATTAAATCTCTTAACCATATTGCTAACACAGTCTATAACTCTCTTCCAGATAGGTTCCATGATAAATCAACACAATGACAATTCAACACACTTTTAAAAAGTGATATAAAATCATTAGAAACTATGAAAAAAAAATTAAACCTAACCTAACCTAACCCAACCTAACCTACTTAACCCATTTAGTAAAGTTTTTGTTTCATCACTTTCCATGACTTTATATAACTTTTTAAAGACGTGATGAATTATCATTTTGATGAGTTATCCGGTCACCCCTATTAACTATGTATTGTAAGTTCCTCTCGTCATACAATAAGTTTTGTAACTCATTGGAATTGCTCTAGCAAGAAATAAAAATAAATGTATACTTTAATATATCAGAGTAAGGATGTGTGCTAGAAACTTTCTCTAGCTGAGCCAAAATAATTGTGTAGCTTAATCCAATGATATTAAAATATTTATTTATTAAAGCACATTTACTTACCATTGAAAACAAATAATGTTTACAGTCTCCCCGCATACGAGGATTTCTGAAGTTTTGAGAGCTTCTTCACGAATGTAGACGGTTGAACATCAAACTATATTCATGCTGGCGTCCCACAGGGATCGCTTTTGAGTATTTTATTATGTGGTTGTTTGGGAATATCTGAATGTTGTAATGTTGTAATGACTGTTTAATTTGATGAACCTTATAAATGTGACATTTAGCTGTTGTGGAGAACATTGATAAATAAATTATGACTGTAAAATAATTCTGCTATCTTTCGTTATCAGGTCTGTAAAATGATATATGATTCATAATCAACATACCTACATTATATTGCGTCCGTAATGGAGCAACATATTATACATTATTATTTGCTTTCTTCCAGTGGCGGTTTTATCAATGAGCAGCTGTGCAGTGAACTCACAAAGAAAAACTACGACGAACAAGACTCACTTGGATTACATACAGTTTGTACAGCGCGCCACTAAACAGCGAACCAAAACTCAAATAAAAAAATCCACCATCGGGCACACGGCGCGCGGCTCTGTATGTGCGGAAGCCCGAACGCACCGATGAAGCGAACAAAACCTAAGGAATATTTTATACAATACAAATGCGGTTTGGAAAGGCACGGGAACATATGTCAAAATTCGATTTTTAGGCTGCGCAGCCATGGGGCAAATATGTTTTTTCTGTTTCATTGTGAGAATGCTATTAATATTTTGAAAAAATTAGATAATTCATGGCGGTATTCCATTTTCATGTGACTTTTTAGATTGTACACATTTAAAACTGTTTTTAATTATAAAAAGGTTTCGCATTTTTAGAAATATATTTTTTGGTATTGTTGTGGCAAAATAAATCCTATCGCAAATATGAACTTATGCATTTTTCGTAATACTTGTGGCTGTCTTAAGATAATATTACATTTAATTATAATAATTGAAATAATAAAACTATTATTTTTTTGGTGAACTAACGTTTAAGACAAGATTTTTTTTTTATGCATAGCACAAAGGGTAACAATTATTTTTACAAGCAATAATTATTCGCCTGAAACACTCATCCACCTTGAAAAATCTCCTGATAAAAGATACATGACGCCAACGGGACTCGAACCCGTGTCCTTTCGATTTCCGGTCGACAGCTCTGACCACTGAGCTATGGCGGCATATCTCTTATCCGCGAAATAATTCAATATATACTAGTGTTTCATTCAACAATTACTGCTTGTTACATTTTTTCACCTGAAAACAACCAACTTTATTTTTATATGAGAAAGGCATTGTAAGTGCTAACTCTCTCACTAGATGGCGTCGAGACAAATTGTCTACATTTTTAGGTGAAATACTTGAACTTGTCAAATATTAATTATTATTTTTCACTAGTATATATTGAATTATTTCGCG